>OZ057407.1:25995019-26129471 GCA_964056735.1 Allodiplogaster pararmata
GTTGTAATCTTTTGATCCCAATGTAAGATATTGGCTGGTATCTTTGGTCTGACTCATGTCTTTGATATCAACGGTAAGATTTTTCTGGCATCATTGGCCTCAATGGGAAGGTTTTGATCAACGTTTTTGCTCTCAAGAAGGGCAAAGTGTTTCTCGTCATCCGCCATGGTTCTGTTGAAATCTTCGAGTTTCTGCGGCAAATCTTGAAGAAACTTGTTGATGTCAGAAGGAGTCGCGGAACGTATTTCTTTGGTTTGCTTGGCTAGAGGCACTTTAGGGCTCATTTTGGACTCGGCCAGGCTCTCCTCTTGAGTTTCTGAGCATTTCATAGCAACGTCTTCTTCGACAACAGTCTTCCTCGGCTCCCTGATGATCTCATCTTGCTTGGAGACTACTTCATTCGAGTCCTGCTTCTCTATCGTGTCCTCTGCAGATTTGAGGGTCGAAGGCTCTGCCTCTAAAAAAAAGTAAATATAAGTCATAGCTATAAGTATTCACCATCTACTTTTCCAGAATGATTTCAAAACAAATAAAAGTACAATTTGACGAAATGCTCACTTATCTCTAGAAATTTTTCATCTTGGAACTGTTCAAGAAAATGACAAAAGTCCTTTTTTAGTTTTACTGTGGCGTGTGTTCAGGGTGTATTTTTCCACAACACGAGGTATAAAGGCTTATAGAGCGTTGAAATTGAAAACAAAGTACTTTTCTGGTGTAAGATTAAGAGAGCGGGAATTTCGTTAAATTATTAGTCAGTTCAATTCACTCCAAACTCAATTTAAGGTATACACGATAATGAAATAGATGCACTGAAATAATCACTGACGCGGACAGCCTCAATGTACTTGGAGTTAAGCAATAAAATTCAATGAAAGCAAAGCCTAGAGAAACCAAAAATTATAGAGTCGGGAAGACTGGAAAGATACCTTTTAGAAGTACTGGGTGACAAACATGAAATCAAACTTGGGGGGATAGAATTCCAAAGACTGATGCAGCTAGAAACGAAAGGGCTGTGAGATTGATGCATTCTAGAGGGAAAAACAATACAAAAACAATAGGTTTTGTGGGTGTTATGAGATGAAGGAAGAATTCGAAAAATAATGTTTTACCATGCTTGACATGACTATAAACAGCTTTATGAACAAAGCAAATGTAAGCTATTGCCCAACTGTATTCTGAAGTTTTCATTAGAAGGAAATTGAGACGGGTTAAGAAGTCCATGGCGAGAACCCTCCTGGTGAAAGATCTTTGTACCCGTTCAATATCATTCGAAAGGCCAGCAGCAGTAGGGGACCAGAGTTCGCAGGCGGCAGAATTTAAGTTATGTATGCTCTGAGAAAAACTGGTATAGAAGAAGTTTCAAACGATCGGAAAACGGTGTTGACGGCTTTGGTACTCGTAAGAATGTTGATATAACGAGAGAAAGAGAGAGATTCATCGAAAAACATCCCAAGGACTTTCACCTTGGTGATATGAGGCAGAGAAAAATCGTCAAAGGTTGATTACAACGTGAGGATCATGTGGACGACACTTACTTACAGAACGTTTGGGTTAAGAAATAATGAGTGAACATGTGAGTGAGTAGCGGGAAATTTTATATAAGGCTGTCTAAAAGAGCTGGAAATTCAGAGAATATCTTCACATCGTCTGCATACAAGAAACAGAACACGTCATTGTGAGGAATTTCGAAAAGATCGTTAACAAATTGGTAAAAAAGAGAGGAACCAATGAGCTCCCCATGCGAACTCCTAAAGAAACTGGTTTATCGACCGAAAAAGATTTGTCAACTTGTACTCTAAACATAGGTAAACTGCAAACTGGCAAAAAAAATTTATAGGGTGACTGACCTACCAACCCTCTCCCTTACTCGAAATGAATGTATCTTCTCAGCTGAAAGTGAATGACTCTAAATGACCTGTTTGACAGAAATGATTTCACAAGAGACAGTAGAGAAGATTTTATGCCAGAACATTCAATTGTGTGTGCGATAGCATCATGGTTCACGCTTTCGAACGCTTTGGAGAAATCTATCAATCAGGTATCAAATGAACGCTTTCTGGAAAGAAACGAAAGGTATGTTGCATGAGAATGTATGTACAAAAGATGAGGCAGTGGAACGCCTACTACGAAATCCGGACTGGCTCGGATTCATAGGTAAAAATATGTCTCGATTTTTCAATAGGTCGATCGCAAAGTAGGTTAAAAATTTCACTTTCTACTTTACGAAACCGGTTGAGGCTGAGTTATGGCTGAAGAATTGTTCTATTTATGTAGAGGAATGAAGAGAGAGATTTTTTATTTTGAACTGTGAGAACTCTGATCATTCATTTTGAGTGAGGGAGAGGGTCGGTAGTTCGACCGCCTTAGAAATTTTTTTTAGCCAGTTTGCAGTTCACCTAAGCTCGGATTGATAATGTTGTTCACCTTTGTGTTCAGATATGACATTGAAAATGTGTTTCTCGAAAGCCTCAGACAAGGATGGAACCAGAGTAATGGGACGATAATTGCTATCCTCTGATTTAAAACCTCTTTTGAAAATAGGCCAGATTTCCAAGCTTGTGGGAACCCGACGTAATAAAACTTGAAAAATAACAGAGAACGATGAGGACAAAGAGATAGCACAATTTTTGATGAACACGTTAGTTATGAGGTGCGGTGATGTATTGGCTTTGGGTCGGAGACGTGATAGGGTGTTATGAATATCGAGCGGGTAAATAATCTGGATGTAGATCAGAGGAGTGGTGGAGGTTGATTTGGGAAGAGGGACATAAAAAGGTTCGATATTAGATGACGAAAAGTTGGATGCGAAAGCATTTGCCTGTTCCAAGGTAGACGTTACAGGGGCACCATCCACAATCAGAGAAGTAGGTGAGTTCTTAGATTTTGCGCGGTTTCCGATAACTCTATCAAAGAATTTGTGGTTTTTGGGTTAACGCAATGATTCTTCCCGTTTGACAATTGATTGATCTATCGCATAGAAAAAAGCTAGTCCAACGTGCTGGATCGAACCCAAACCATCTCGACTCAAACCGGGAGCGCGTGTTACCATTACACCACGGGGAAACATTGCTATTCCGTGCGATAGTGTTATATAAAAGGCTCATATGCCTTGTTTTCTTAGTCACACATGCTTATCAAGCGATTGCGTCATGAATGAAGCGTAACTCCGGAATTCAATATAACACTATCGCACGGAATAGCAATGTGTCCCCATGGTGTAATGGTAACACGCGCTCCCTGTTTGAGTCAGAGATGGTTGGGTTCGATCATGCCCGGTGGACTAGCTTTTTTCTGTGCAATAGTTTAATCAATTGCCATCTTAACCAGGCGTCCCTACCTTTAAACTGTGTAACTCAGCAATTGTAATTCATCTTCCCGTTTGCATTCGAATTTGAAAATCTCCTTGTGCCGTTTTTTACACGTTCTAGTAGGGATTAGAGAGTGAGAAGAGCGTTTCTCACATCTTTGAACAAAACTGAAGAGTTTGCGGATTTTCATAAGATATCGCAAATGAGTTTTCTTCGGTTTTGAATGAAGTACATAATCAGTGATAAGCTAGCGGAGAAAAGTCGTGAGGTAATCTACGCACTTGTCAATGTCGAGGGTAGAGAAAGAAAGAGTCCAATCAATAATCTACGCACTCGTCAATGTTGAGGGTAGAGAAAGAAAGAAAGAGTCCAATCAATAATCTACGCACTCGTCAATGTTGAGGGTAGAGAAAGAAAGAGTCCAATCAATAATCTACGCACTCGGCAATGTCGAGGGTAGAGAAAGAAAGAGTCAAATCAATAATCTACGCACTCTTCAATGTTGAGGGTAGAGAAAGAAAGAGTCCAATCAATAATCTACGCACTCGTCAATGTTGAGGGTAGAGAAAGAAAGAGTCCAATCAATAATCTACGCACTCGTCAATGTTGAGGGTAGAGAAAGAAAGAGTCCAATCAATAATCTACCCACTCGTCAATGTTGAGGGTAGAGAAAGAAAGAAAGAGTCCAATCAATAATCTACGCACTCGTCAATGTTGAGGGTAGAGAAAGAAAGAGTCCAATCAATAATCTACGCACTCGGCAATGTCGAGGGTAGAGAAAGAAAGAGTCCAATCAATAATCTACGCACTCGTCAATGTTGAGGGTAGAGAAAGAAAGAAAGAGTCCAATCAATAATCTACGCACTCGTCAATGTTGAGGGTAGAGAAAGAAAGAGTCCAATCAATAATCTACGCACTCGGCAATGTCGAGGGTAGAGAAAGAAAGAGTCCAATCAATAATCTACGCACTCGTCAATGTTGAGGGTAGAGAAAGAAAGAGTCCAATCAATAATCTACGCACTCGTCAATGTTGAGGGTAGAGAAAGAAAGAGTCCAATCAATAATCTACGCACTCGTCAATGTTGAGGGTAGAGAAAGAAAGAGTCCAATCAATAATCTACGCACTCGTCAATGTTGAGGGTAGAGAAAGAAAGAGTCCAATCAATAATCTGCGCACTCGTCAATGTTGAGGGTAGAGAAAGAAAGAAAGAGTCCAATCAATAATCTACGCACTCGTCAATGTTGAGGGTAGAGAAAGAAAAAGTCCAATCAATAATCTACGCACTTGTCAATGTTGAGGGTAGAGAAAGTGAGAGTCCAATCAATAATCTACGCACTCGTCAATGTTGAGGGTAGAGAAAGAAAGAG
This sequence comes from Allodiplogaster pararmata, assembly GCA_964056735.1. Classification (NCBI taxonomy): domain Eukaryota; kingdom Metazoa; phylum Nematoda; class Chromadorea; order Rhabditida; family Diplogasteridae; genus Allodiplogaster; species Allodiplogaster pararmata. The sequence goes on from OZ057407.1 coordinate 25,999,696, forward strand.
TCCAATCAATAATCTACGCACTCGTCAATGTTGAGGGTAGAGAAAGGAAGAGTCCAATAAATAATCTACGCACTCCACAATGTTGAGGTCAGAGAAAGAAAGAGTCCAATCAATAATCTACGCACTCGTCAATGTTGAGGGTAGAGAAAGAAAGAGTCCAATCAATAATCTACGCACTCGTCAATGTTGAGGGTAAAGAAAGTGAGAGTCCAATCAATAATCTACGCACTAGTCAATGTTGAGGGTAGAGAAAGAAAGAGTACAATCAATAGAACTCACAACAGAATTAATGGTGTCCCAAGGAGCTTTTCTCCATTGAGATCGGAATGAATCAACACGATTAGGTATGATAGTCTCACCACGATTTGCCGTCAAATGATTACCGACAAGTACTTCTCTGAATTTTTACGCTCCATTTACGCAAGACTGCTCTTCTATCAAGACTGCTCATTGCCATTTTAGTTATTTAATTTGTTCCAAGTTCTTTCTCGTAATCACGCTCTCATTAACTTGCTAGCGGTCACTCTACATTAGTTATCAATTGGTTCTAAAATATCAACGCGAATGAAAATATTAACCCTTTGTCTAGCCTTTATTTTGTATTTCGTAATGAACAAGTTAATTTATAGTCTAAGCGAATAAACTATGTTATTTTAACAGAAGAAATCTCACTTTGCTTTCGGCGGTGCCCATTCCTGTGAAATGAGTAGTAGGAGTAAGTACGAGTAGAGAAAACCGTTCACGAACGCTGTAGGTGTGTGAAATGAAGACGGGCTAAGTTAATTGCTAGTTACAATCAGTCTTCGAATGAGTGCTTTCAATCCATAATCAATCGACGGCCTTTGTTCCCCCTATCTCTGTAATTTCCTTTCCCTATTAAAATACCGGAATTGTTTTCATAGTGAAAGGGAATTATGTGATTTATGTGATTTACTAACGACTGTGGTAAGTTTTCCATTCAGGATGGCAGGGATATTAGTAAATCACAGAAAGTTTTTACTGTTTTTATAGGGAAAGGAAACTTCAGAGATAGGGGGGACAACTTGTTGAAGGCCTCATTCGACAGTAGAAAACGTAGAGTGACAGTTAAATACAGAGTGTAGCAGTGAAAAAATCCTGCAGATTTTGTAGTAGTCTTTCTGGGGTCTACTGCACTTCCGGTCACACCGCGTACACTTTGGCTGTCTGCGCTATAAAAAGCTTGCTTTTTACCCTCCTCTCTAGAACCTCTGGCTCAGATAAAGTTTACGCTGAAGAGGTCATACGGCTCAGTGAATATCCACTACAAACAACTAACTACAGTTTAAAAAGTGCCATTAGACCTAGTCTACCCGGAAGCGAAGTAAATCCGTCTCTTTGTGAGGCTTTTCTGGTAACTGTTAAAGGTTTAAAAAACGCTACTGATTAAAAAGCTTCATTTTTATTTTAGCTTCCTCATCAAACAAAATGAAGGGCGATTTTTATGTTATACTTTAGTTGCACACATCTGACCTGAGAGTTATACTTTAGTTGCACACATCTGACCTGAGAGTTATACTTTAGTTGCACACATCTGACCTGAGAGTTATACTTTAGTTGCACACATCTGACCTGAGAGTTATACTTTAGTTGCACACATCTGACCTGAGAGTTATAGGATGCTGCATTAAAATATACTGAGTTGCTTTATGTTTTATAACTTTTGTTCGTGAGCTTTCATGATGTATGATTTAGCTTTCATGATGTATTATTGTTGTAAACTGGGAATTAGAAACAATGATCTTCTGAGATGAATAAATGTATTACAACTTTGAGAAGCATCATAAAACAACCCTTTGAAAATGAGAAAAAAGTTTCATTTATACAACAAAAAAAATTTGTTTTTGGTTTTCAAAATCGAAAAGATGTTGTGTTTTTTCGCTCATTCCTGGTGCTGACGGACATTAGTATCGAGCATGGGATTCTTCTCACATGTTTCTAGAGACTCACGAACTGTCTCGGTGAGGATGCGTCGATAACGCCACAAATTTGTTGAACTAATTTTTTTTGCAAATTCAATTCATTTCTTTATTCCGCTTGAAACAAAACATAATGTTAAGTGACGAAACAGATGACACTGTCACAAGAAAAGTGAATTCAGTGAAGGTTATGAAAAGTGAGATCTAAATATGACAAGAACAATGAGGAACATTTCATTTTAGGAAAATAGGAAAGCACACAAAAAAAAGCAAAGAAAGCAAAGCTTGTATCTTCAGTTATGAACTATTCATCAGCAATTAAGAACTATTCATCCGCAATAATAACTTGAAATTCCAAAAATTCAACTCACTCTTTATCATTCGAGAGCTAACTGAGAACACAAATAAAATTGAAAAAAAAGAGGAGAAACAGAAACAAAACATTTGAAGAAACAAAGCACTTGAATTAAAAATGTATTCTAGAGTTGGTGACAATGGTCTCACAATCAAGCTTGATAAGTTCATTTCTAAAAATGCTAGAAGAGCTTGTAGAAACCAAAGAACAAGGTAACTTATTCCAGACATTAATCATTCTTGAGGCACAAGTGCTTGTTCTGCTTTGATATTTACACGGCAAGCATATTCTGTAGTTATTCGACTCTCTCAGCGAATAAGGCGATGGGCAAAGTTTAAACATATTTGAGTAATCTACTTGAATATTTCCGTGCAGACATTTATGGATGAACACAAGATCGGCCACATTTCTTCTATATTCAAGCGAGGAGATGGAAAGAAAATTCAGTCTAGCAACATAACTCATTTTGGGTAATCCGGCCCTTTGTAGTAACCTTCGTGTAAATGATCTTTGCACTTTTTCTATGCAGTTAACGAGACCGATAGTTACTGGGGACCATACCTCACTCCCATATTCAATAAGGGGTCTTATGTATGTGGTGTATATTCTGAGCAGAACTTTAATTGATTTGGTTTTAAAGGCTCTGAAGATCATGTTTATACATTTTTGGGACTTTAGGGAGGTTAGTTCAATATGTTTAGAGAATGTGATATCTTCCTGAAATGTAATGCCAAGATCTTTCACTAATGAAGTAGTTGGTATGATATTGTCTTCTAGGTTATATGTTACTTTTGGATTCCTAGGACCACAGTGCATGATAAAGCATTTTTGAGTTGATATCACAAGTCCCCAAGTCAGTGAGTAATCGGAAATGGAATCCAGACTTTTCTGAAGAGAGTCTCTGTTCTTGGAAAAAATTTTGAGGTCATCGGCATATAGAAAACCATGGACATCTGGCTCTATGTGCTCCATGATATCATTTATAAATATTGAAAAGAGGAGGGGTCCGTAATTAAGTGTAATTAAGTCAGACGTATGACCCATGGAACCTCTCGTTCCTAAACTGGGCAATGTTTGCTTTTATGCCTTCCCTACCAGAGGTTCCATGTGTCATACGTCTGACTTAGTTACATTTACAAAAATTATTTTTAAATTGTGCATATGAACTTTATAAGTTTCCGTGACCTTCATAAAAGTGCCTTTAAACTTTATAAACTTCCTTAAAAAAAGAGAATTGGTCCCAAAAATAATTCATCCCAGCGCATCCGAACTCTCGCGGAACCACTCGCAGTCTAGCCTTTTCACCCTACACTACAGTGCTCTGCTACAATTGATGAACAAAATGAGACTGTATCAAGTAAATGTCACTAAAAAGAGTCAGAAAATTCTTTAATTGAGGCTGGCCGTTTTTTAGGTCAGCCGAATATGCCGAGTCAGCCGGACTGTAGAATTTTACAAGTCAATTTTAGTCATTTAATAGATAAAAGGTTGACAAAATGAGTTTTTTCATGCGGTCTCGTTCCTAAGCAGTACGACATAGTTGCGTAACCTTTTCCTAAGCCTAAGGGGAAAATAGTGATTAATAGCTGAAAACAGATAAGCCAATTTACTTAATTAGGCTGGTTAAAACTACAATATTGTGGCTAATTGATACGGCCTCGGTAGCATACATTATAACTAAGCCTCAGCAACAAAAAAATCAATGCAAAGTTACCTGACCATTCCAAGTACAGCACACCTCCCAAGTAACAAAGTGCTCTTTCCAGAATAATTTTTTGTCCAGGAAAAAGAAATAGGAAAAAACCATGTTAAAACTGAAAAATTAAAAAAATCATGTTTTTTGTACGAAAACACTTAGAAATACCTCTACAGTTATTTTTTAGTGCGAAAACAGGAAGAAAAAGATAACGAAATTTTTTAATGTTTTTAAAAACTTCTTTCTTGACTTTTATCCTTGGGCAACCCAGGATAACGATTGGTCAAGAAAACAAGACTTCGTAAAACTCATGTTTCTTGAAACGCAAAAAAACCAATAAAACAAAAAAACTTCAGCCGGGATAACACTCTTGTTCGTACTAAAGATGTTCTTGGAACCGGCCACATGTTTTTGGCTATTTTCCGCAATGGTTTGGAACGCAGTTATTAGGACTATTTTGCCTTCGAATTCAAAGGCTTCGAATTTCAGTTCTTTTCAGATAACGCTCGATTCTCTGCAAGTGTTCGCAAAGATTTTCGTGTCCGTACTGTCCGTTATTCCAATCTAAAAGTTCAAAATGCTGCTAGCAAGTTGCGGTATGCACGCGAGTCTAATCGGAGACATCTTTATACTAGGACAAAAGAATTTCTAACACAGATAACAAATTGGAGAACAAAGCATAACTCGAAAAGTATTTCGATCTAACACATCAAAATAACTAATATTAGCATAAATATCCTTACTTAAATGAGTTTTATGAAGTATGGCTACTAGATTAAAGCTGCCGTATTCCAATCGAGAATTAGCGAAAAGATAAACTATGGGATGAGATGAGAGAATCGCACTTTCTCAATTTCCAAAAATTCTTGATTGTATCTATTTGCGAAAAACGTTAATAATATATTATGAACAACATTTTAGCTCAGATCAGGAAGAAAGCGAATTAAAAATGATTTAATAGCAAGTTTTTTTTTAAATTATGAGCTGAATTGAATGCTGGAAAACTGAAATCTTCTGGCAACTGTACCAAATCTACAGAAGAAAAAATGTATTCCTAATTTTGAGAACGGACATGGACAGAATGGACAACACTGCCAAGAACAATGACATCTTTCTTTAGTTTGTTTCATATTAATACAGCTGTTACATTAACCACATAGTTTGGATCAAATTTGAACAAAAATTTCACAAATTCGACTAAAGTTAAGAAGAATTCAATCAGGATTGACAATTCATTTCTATTTTCCAACTTTCGTTAAATTCCATCAACTTTCGAATGTCTTCATTGGCTCCTCAAACAACGTTCACATTTAGGTCCCTCTTACATTTAGGTCCCTCTTTCTCTCTCTTCTCTCCGAGTCTTCTAATCAAATAAACAAACCTGTTGTAAGCAACATCATAAATCATTGTGCAATTCAAAGCCTGTACTAATCATTATGATTCCAGAGCCGGAGGCGGAGCTTGCTAAGAAGGAGGAGCCAAGAGCCAGGAGATAAAAGAGGCCACAGAGAGCGATCGAGGAGAGAGAGGGGGACGAACCCCAAGCCCCGACCACAGACCCCTTTGATACTTTACGTCCCTGATAAATGTATATCTAATAACTCCGTGTTTGGTTGTTGGGGACACAATACAGGGGCAGGGGAGGGAAGGAACACTCGCGGGCAATGCCCACCATTACTGGTAGCAGCGAGTGGTTCTTTCCCATGGGCCCCCCCTTCCCCTTTGTTGCGCAAATCGCACCTCTCTCTCCACTGCACCTTTTTTTAAAAAAAAAAAGAAAAATTTTTTTTGCACTGTGTTAGTTTTAGTAATTCATGCATGGGGGGCTGTTGCCCCGAAACAAAAGAAGGCTGTCGACAGCATTCATGGTTCTTTTCAAGAACATGAGGTTTCAGTGTTCCCGGAAGATGGGCTAGAGGTAAGACCCATAGTATTTCAGTGTATCCCCGGAAGATGGGCTAGAAGTAAGACCCATAGTATTTCAGTGTATCCCCGGAAGATGGGCTAGAGGTAAGACCCATAGATTCAGTGTTCCCGGAAGATGGGAAAAAGGTTAAACCCATAGTGTTTTAGAGAGTCCCCGGAAGATGGGCAGGAAGTAAGACCCATGGAGTTCACGCGAGAGTCGGAGCGAAGCAGCTGACAGAGGTTAGTTTTTATTTTTTGTGCCAGTAAAATTTTCCTGTAATTTTCCTTTTTTCTACCTTAAAGTTTTCATATCAGTTATATTAAGCACTTTATCATCACGCAATTTTTCCGTCAATTGAATTAGAATTTTTAACAAATTTTTTCTTTGCAATTCAACTTCTCAGCTTAACAAGCAAAATGTAGAGAAAATGAGAGAGCTCTAGCACTTAAGTCTGATTATGTACTTTTTGGAAGAAACAGAGATTTCAAATGTTATGGTCTGTCTATATTTCCGTGTATGTGTGCGAAGGGCTGTAGCCCCGAAAGAACAACCAAAAAATAAACCAATTTGTTTACGCTTTGAAAAGGTTAGGCGATATGAGTGACCGGAGCGAGGAAGCCACATTCAAAAGGCGTTGAAGGGAAGCTGCCTTTCTGTCCTAGACAGATTAGCCAACCTTTGTTTATATCTCAGTGTTAAGAAAGACATGTGAATCAGCAGCAGTACAGAGACGTAGAGAAAAGAAAATGGAGAGAAAAGAGGGAAGAGATTCAAAATATGGTGAGAGGGAAAGAAACAGTTTTGAGTAAAATAATAGAAAACGAAAGTAGCAGGCAATAACTTTTACACTTCTATAGACCTAGCCAGCGGATATATGCAACTACTAATGGACGAAGAAAGTCAAGCAAAGTGCGGCTGGTTAACTCATCAAGGAGTATATGAGTTTGTATACTTACCATTCGGACTTAAAAACGCAGGAGCTCATTTCTCGAGAGCAATGGCGAAAATTCTAAGTGGTTTAGAAGAAAATTGCTTAGCATATTTAGATGACATTGTAGTCTTTAATAAAGATTTCGATTCTCACTTGAAAACACTAAAATCGATTCTACAAAGGTTCAGGCAATTCAATATAAAGGCGTCTGGAAAGAAATTAAAAGAGATAGCTAGAAGAAAGATATGCTTTCTAGGTCACGAACTTTCATCTAGAGTCTATAGCCCAGCCGAGAAAAATATAACAGCCATAAAAAATTGTCCTAGGCCCAAAAACGCTAAGGAAGTGAAAAGGTTCATAGGAATGGCTAATTTTTTCCGGAAATTCGTAAAAGGATTCGCTACAGTAGCATCCCCATTATACCAACTGACCAAAACAAAAGGCGGCTTTGAATGGAACGAAGAGCACGAAGAAGCATTTGAAAAAATAAAAAAATATCTTAATCGACAGACCATGTTTAGCATTCCCTCGAGATGATGAATTCATCTTGCACACAGACGGAAGCACGTTGGCAATTGGAGCAGCGTTACTACAGAAAGTAGAGGATAGCAAAGAACTCGCAGCAGTAGGTTACTTTAGCAAGTCACTAACTGAGTCACAAAGAAAATGGCCAGCAACGCACATAGAAATATACGCGATAGTAATAGCCTTGAGATTTTTCAAATCAACTATTTATGGCAACCAAACACTAGTTCAGTCAGATCATAAACCACTGACTTATGTATTGGATCATGTCAATCTCCACGATAACCTAGCTAGATGGATAGTTGAGTTACAAACATATGACATTAAAATCGAATACATTAAAGGAAAAGCGAATGTAGTAGCAGATTTCTTATCTCGAATAGAAAACGCCAATATAATCATTCACGAGGAGGAGAGTGAAGACATAATAGAATTCCCCGTTTGTTTAGCAATCGAAACTGGCAGTTGCCACGAAACTATTCAATATCAGAAAATCAAGCCATACGATGTCTTAAAAGAACAGCTTAAAGACAAACTATGCACATTGATTAGAAAGATAATAAGCGGAGAGACGTTAACAATCACCGACGAAGAAAATAAGAAAAAGAGATATTAGATTTAGCTCAGGATTGTTTCATAAGACAAAACGGATGCGTTTATAAAAATGAGCGATCACTAAAAAATCCAAGTTCACGAAAAACGGTTTTACTAACCCCTGAAGTCTTGAGAGTCCCAATTTTTACAGCATACCACGTATCACCTACAGCAGGAGGACATTTTAACTGGAAGAAGACTTTAGCTAAAATTAAACGAAAGTACTTTTGGCCAGCAATGCGTTCGGAAATTTGCTATTTTCTATGACGACTTCCGAAGAATAAATGTGGCGACATCGAGACCTAGAGCAGCACTATTCGTTATAGCGCACGAAGAGGCGCTATCGTCACCAAACTGGAAGGCGCTCGACAGTCACTTCCGCGAACGAAACGCAGAAGTAAGGGGGGAACTGCTGGACTTCGAGGCGTTCCGAAGAAAAGAAGGTTAATGTTTTAATATCTTCTCAAACTCTAAGTGCAGAAGCACCGAAACAAAATTCGAAAATGCCTTTGGGCGTTTTGCCCTTCAGGTTTTTTACCTTTTGGGTCTTTTTACCTTTCACTTTAACACGAGGTCAATAATAGTGTTTAATATTTAATAGATCATAGTAACTAAATTTTAGCTATTTTTTATAAAGACTGAGGACAGTCTTTGAGGACAGATGGTAAGGTGGAAGGTGTAAGCAACATCATAAATCATTGTGCAATTCAAAGCCTGTACTAATCATTATGATTCCAGAGCCGGAGGCGGAGCTTGCTAAGAAGGAGGAGCCAAGAGCCAGGAGATAAAAGAGGCCACAGAGAGCGATCGAGGAGAGAGAGGGGGACGAACCCCAAGCCCCGACCACAGACCCCTTTGATACTTTACGTCCCTGATAAATGTATATCTAATAACTCCGTGTTTGGTTGTTGGGGACACAATACAGGGGCAGGGGAGGGAAGGAACACTCGCGGGCAATGCCCACCATTACTCTGTACATAGAAATCATTTCGTCAACAATTTCGCGCAACTGTTTGTAAACAGAGTACAGAATAAAAAGTACAACAAAACAACAAACAAAAATAACACATATGCTGATAATTTCATCCATCAGACACGAGATGAAAATCATTTCCGGAATTTGATTTTTCTGTGGCTCTTTTCCCTCTTCCTCGGAGCTATCAGTCGACGCCAATCTTTCGTCACTCTAAACTTCACCATTTCAAGTATCAAGGCTTCAAGAAAGTATCTCTTAAACAGAGTGCCAGAACTTCTAACTCAGGTCAGGCAGCACGTTGACACACTTGTGTTTTGAATTTTAAACCGCATCTGCTCTCATTCTAAAGAAAGAACCTTTAAAAAAACGCACAATTTTTTCGAGCGCATAGATTTTCACAACTACCAAAAGTTCGAAGTGTTTTCGCAATAGGTTATTAGATTCCCCGAGGTAAGAATCGAAAAAAAAACTCCCGAGCGCATAAATCTGAAGCTTTTCCGGTGCTTTTGGAGAGCGCATAGACTTTTTCACCCGCGGTGCGGGTGAGAGAAACACCCTGTTTCGCACTCACAAAAAAAAGGTTTTTTTTTCTTTTTCACTCACTTTGACCCATGACGTGAGTTTGATCTCGCGCCCTTGGCAGTAGAAAATCTCCGTTCCCACAACGACCGTCAGCTCGACCTCTCCAGGACAAGAAATGACGACATTGGTTCCTTCCCCATCCAATTCGAACCAGACGGTGCTCTTGTCCGTTTCGTTTGTCACTGAGTAAAACTGCAATTGAAATAATTTTCCCAATTCCAACCAGGCGTTGAATGAGACCGGACTAAGGCTTTTTTTTTTGTACGCGCCGAGCGAGTTGAGAAAGATACGAAAAAAGACCAACAAAAGTGGACACAAAAGTAGAGGAAAAGTAAAATAGAACGAAAGGAGAAGAGAATGTAGATAATTTTCTGGACAAACTACTATGCGCCAACAAAGCTGGTCTGGTTCATAATCAATCCCCGATTCCTATAGATGAGCCGCCCAGCTCAAAAGTTACCTGCACACAAGATCAGATGTAACAGCTTATTAACCTTCTGCTTTGTGGTGAGGACGCCAAAAGACGTTCCTATTCGATAAAACGAGTGCTTATCCGTCACCTCTTCCGATTTCCAATCACAAGTTGAAAGAAAATTTTTTAGATCGCACTCGCTTTTCTTGCATACAGTCAACCAACCGTTCATTCCATATGCTGGCTGCAATTATCCGTCATCCAACAACTTCTCAATACATCAACATATGAAAAGCCCTTTTTCCTCATATGCAACCTTATGACCAATGTAGTCAACTCATACCTCATATGCACCATGGAACTCCTGTGCCATCTCCCTCTGATTTCGGAAAAATATCTTCCCAATGATATCATATATCTAAAGGGTCCATATCAGACAAATAAGACCGATTCAGTCGCAGTCGGAAAGTGTAACAAGCTTTTTATCGTTTGACTGAGTTCCAGAAAAGCAAATGGCAAACATTGGTTTTTTTATGACGGCGTTTGAGCTTTTTTTTATTATTGAAGTGCATGATGCACATTGTTACTTGATGATTGCACAAGTTTTGATCTATGGTGGGTTTTGCGTCAAGCTCTTCAATCTCACCTTGCATCCGGTAACCGCGATCAGCTCTCCCTCCTTAGAGACAAATCCTTCTTTGACGTCTATGTACTTATATGAAGTATCGAAAAAATTTTGCTTGTGTATGATCTGCATTCAGAATTTCGCTTTTTGTTTTCAAGTTCTAAAATAAGATCTTTAAAAAACCGAATGTAAAAAAATAATAAATTTCTGAGATTCCTGTGCGTGAGCACAACACATATGTATAACACAAACTAAACCCATAAAAAGAAAAGAAAAACAAGAACTCTTCGTAATGAATGCAAAACTTGTAGAACTTTTTCCAAAGCGAACCTCCACATGATCCATGTCAAGAGGTGACATAGCTCGAGAGAATTTAACATTCATCTGTACACTCAGTGTTCTCTTCGCTGTGAACTTGCAGTTCAAAAATTCAGTCCCACTTATGACGTCTCTGCTCCTTTCGGCCAACTGCGATTTAAATTTTCAATGATTTATTTATGAAAGAGAATAAAAATGATCAAGTCTATAACCTTTTTCAGTATCAGTACCCTTTCCCGTCTTTCCAGTTTCCCTCGCATCGCTTATCACCGAGCTGATCATTCTATCTGTTCGATCGAGTCGTCGTATACTGCAAGCCCAAGTTGTACGGTCTGGTTCTATTATCTCGTCGATAAAATTTGAACTTCAACAACAGATATCTGTTATTCTCAGGCTGTTTCTTACAAACCGCCAAACCAGTGTGTCGATCAGAGAGACTAATCATGAGCATAGGTTACCAAGGGGTACAAAAAACCGCTCGGCCACACGCCCACGAAATTTTTTTGACAATTTTAGGTGAACTATGATTATAAGGGAACGGCAGACTCCGTAGAGATATCAAATGGGTGATATGAAAAAAGAGAACACATACAAACATGGAAGTCGTAACGATAGCTTTTTTGTATGGAGCACAGACTTTTACCCGCAGCGCAAGTTTAAGAAACACTCTCGTTTTCATCCCAACGACACACCCCCACTACAAAACTGGTGTTCATCCCAACGACCCACTCCCGCTACAAAACTGGTTTTCAACCAACGACACACCCCCACTATAAAACTGGTTTTCATCCCAACGACACACCCCCACTACAAAACTGGTTCTCATCCCAACGACACACCCCCACGACAAAACTGTTTCTCATCCCAACGACACACCCCCACTATAAAACTGGTTTTCAACCCAACGACACACCCCCACTACAAAACTGGTTCTCATCCCAACGACAAACCCCCACAACAAAACTGGTTTTCATCCCAACGACAACCCCACTATGTTGTTGTTGTCTTGCCCATAGGTCCTGTCGAGGGAAGTCCTTTAGGGATAGGTTGGTGGTGAAGATCCTTTTGAGTCCAGAGAGATTTTCTCCGTCTACACTCGCACCGCAGTCGGCGATCCTCTTGGCGAGACCCATTCGTTAACCGGAGAAGGACAAGAGGTTATTTTACTGGCGCCTCGACTCGCCATTGAAAAGTACAGCGGAGTATCGGCTGATGTTTTGTCCGGTGGCATGCCCAGGCCGGTCCGGCAACGCCCTCCTTTGACGAGCTATACTACCCAGTTTTGGTCCGCGGCGGGATTTCTCCCGCTACCTCCCAGCACGAATTCTTCGTAGGGAGGCGTCCCTCTATCTGCCACCTGAGGTCGCGCTCGATTCTGGACTGGATGATCCGGCTCCATCCGTGACAGGCTCTTAAGGCTGTAGAGTCACGAATGGCCACTGTTGCCAGTGTGTTTCGAGACCCCACTATAAAACTGGTTTTCATCCTAATTGTTCGATTTAAACATGGTCCCATAAGGAAATTGCATGGATGGGACGCGTCGCGGTTGACGCGTTCGCTTGGGAAAAGAGAGGGAGGGAATCCCATTCTAGACTGTTTCGGGATAGTTGAGCAGCCCCCACCCAGTAAAGGCGTGTGTGTTGCAGGGAGAAGGCTTGATAGACTGAACAAGTCGAAGAAGACTCTGGAGATAGGGGGGAGGGGAACACCCGAGGCTCTTACAAGCGGATGTCTATCCTCCTCATCACTGTCAGCGTACAATGCTCCTGGAAAAGCGAGGCTGGAGTTCACTAGACAACTAGGCCTAGACCCAGCGGCATCATTGTTCTTGTGCCTTTATGTTGTCGATAAACTGCCTAGGGGTGCCAAAGAGGGAGCTGTAGCCGTGTCAGCAACGGCTTTTTCAGTTCACGACAGGAACGGCTGCGGATGAAACGGAGTTTGGAAGTTTGATAACAGCCATGGAGCGTACGGTGCAGAAGGAGAGAGTCGTGAAGCACACGAGATACCCGTCATTGAAGGACCTACATGAAAATTTTCGTTGGGCGGCTAGGGAAGATGCCAACAGAGAGGAGGCAGCAGCGTTCGGAACCCTGCTTCGCATTTCAGAGGCAGCAGCGTTGTTCTGGAGAAATGCGTCACTGCGTCGGTAAAGGGAGGAGCTACACTTGATCCGGTCCAGGGAAGAGGGAGCTGTATGTCAGCTGGACGACTGGCACCTTGAAGAAGAGACTCGGAGGAGTCTCAAGGAATGGTACGTTCTATTTGAGTTATAGGGTCGTTATAATAAAGAATTATTTAAAAGAACAAAAAAAAGTTTTTTAAAGATCAACATCGATAGAGGAGTTGTTTTTTTTCACTGATGCGTGATGTTTGAAGTTAAAATATTGGGTATCATGTTATTGTTATTATTTTCATCATGTGAATGGTTGTTATTATCATCATGTGATTTAAATTGTTTTGTGTTGTGGCGGCCAGTCCGCGTTGTAAACCCGATAAACAGTCGTTGCCAAAGCAACCCCCCGATAAATCTACCCGATAAAAAGTCGTTGCCTAAATGTGTATGCAATTTCCATGGGAGACTTTGTTCAAATCAAAGTTATACTTCATGACGAAAGGTGTGCTTGTAGTCGAAGGAAATTATGTGATTGTTGGTGAAATGAACCGAAATGAATAAAGTATTTGGATTGTGTTGTGAAGTTGTAAGGCTGTGTGTTCAGATAAAGAATGCCAATTGCAATGGTTCTTCAATAATGATGCTCAATGATGCCTGCCACGACTTACTTACTGATTTATCAGCAATTAAATAACCTTCAACAAATTACTAAATACCTTACTAAATACTAATTAACACAACCAAATAACAACAAACGTGTCCTTGATGATGATGCAGAGCTGCGCGGCGAATCAGGGGTGTGCGCGAGCGTGGGAGAAGCGGTGCGATGATGCGAGGCCACAAGCAAAACTCGTTCTAACTCCTAATTTAGGCCCAAAATATTAAACAAAACAGAAACTTCTAGAACTAGTAAACGTCGAAAGTCGACATGACTAAACCTTACCCCAAACGCACCAAAAGAGGTAGCGTAGCTACCCTCACTAAACATCACCCCAAAACACACTAAAAAGAGGTAGCGCAGCTACATTGGGGGCGCGGCGACTATGGTGAGGGGGGAAGGGCATCGGAAAACAAGTCACTCTTCCCAGTGGCAAACCAGTCCTCATGCCAAGGTCGATCTGCCTTGCAATTGGCCAGGGACGGAGCTGCCCTGAGCGACAAACCAAAGGTGTCTGCCCGCACCAACTCGCCACCGAGTTAAGCAACATGAATCCGAGGAAAGAGCCCAACACAGAATAAGTTAATTAAACATAACTGTCCTAAACGTTGCTACTGAAAAGCAACACAAGATAACTCAAATAGTCACGAAGAACCTAATTTGAGATCTAGCAAATAAATAAGGCTATAACAATAATTTCGAACATACATCACGAAAACAATCAACGTAGACGACTTCTAGGCTGTCCGCTTGTCACAGACGATGTAGTGGTGAAGGCGGCCGCAGAGAAGACACTTGGGTGGACGGCATGAATGACGAGGACCGGCTGGAATAGTGCATTGCGGGCATCTGTGGGCGTCGATGAGCCAATTTCTTCTCTCAGTCACAGTGTCGACGTACTTGCACGCCAAGGTGAGATGAGAAGACGAATTGCAGAACATGCACGTCTTCGTTTGATGGCGATGTTGAGATGGCTCGCGCTCGTGGCGATGATAGTCTCCCCTGTTACGAGCTGGTGAGCGAGACCTTGAGCGTTGAGGTCGAGTACTGGCACGAGGCACGCCTCTACCCTGGTGGAATTGCCGTTCCCTATGAAGTCTCTCATCTTCCACGTTTTCTTCAATGCGGACAGACTTCTTCCTGTGTGAATCCTGGAATTCCTCTAACTTCGACTCCAAGACACGTGTGGCCAATGACATGGCGCGGGATTGTCCTTTGAAGTCTTCAATTACCTCCTCCAACGTGTCGAAGACTGGAGATATTTTGTCGAGGATGAATTCCTTGATATCCTTGATCGCATCGTCCATTGAGACTGTATCGTTCTCACCCGGAGCTGGTGGTCTCGTTTCCTGGATTTCCTGGATATCCTGGCCGGGTTGTTCGGGGCGCACGTCCATCTTGATGTTGTACTGGTTATTCTGCAACATGATTGATTGGAGAAACAAGACGTCTATCGCTGACTTGTTTGACGATTTATTGTACATATGAATACTAATGAAGAGAAGAAGAATCAAATGAATTAAATTAAAGTAGGTCACGGAGTGAGGTTGGGCCCCCTCGAAACACGACTTAATAATTTTGAATGGAGCGCCAGAAAGACGGGTCCTTTGCTAGCGATGGACAACTTCTCTGTGGTCTTGTTTCACCAGCGGGTGCATCAACAACCGTTTCCGTTTCATGTACTTCACCGGCCGTGTTTTCTGAGCGTATTTCCAGAGGTATGAGATGGTCTAAAGGTCTGCTTACTACCCTTCCTGTTGTGGTACGTACTGCGGCAGATCTTTCTGTGAGTTTTTCGATTTTAGCCAGGGACCACGTTCCTCTACTTTGATTTTCATCTTTAAGTAAGACGATTTCTCCAATTTCCGGTTTTCTCGGGTTTCCATTTCTTCCAACAGCATGAGATGCGCGTGTGATTCCATGTAGAGATTTGAGGTAACTTTCATTGAAGATCTTCCAGAACAGCTTCACACCTTTCTGATGTGTGTTGATCATCCTCGCAATACTCTTCAGATTGCTGTCCACCTGACATGAGAAGGAGGGGTCATTTGGATCTTCGTCGTTTGCCAGCGTCGGCAAATTTTGAGAAACTCCTGGTATCATGAGGTCTATTGGTCGGATGATTCTCCACGTGTCCCTGGGGTCATCAGATATGTGGCAAAGAGGACGGCTGTTCATTATCCACTCTATCTCCGTCATTGACGTCTGGAACTCATCTGCATCCAATATCCGGTTTCCAAAACTTCGGTTCATGGCGTTTTTCATAATCCCAACGAGACGCTCATAAACTCCTCCTTGCCAAGGAGCATGTGGGGTTATGAACTTCCATCTGATATGGGCTGAGTTGGTAGGGTCTTCGACGAGATTCGAGTTCCCTGAGTTTGCGGAGGGAAAATTCCAGAGCTCTTGTGCACATTTGAAGGCTGGCGCATTGTCACAGACCACGAGATGAGGAGTTCCACGTCTGGCTGAGAAGCGTCTGAAGGCGTTTATGAAAGATATCGTAGACAGGCTGTCCGTCACTTCTATGTGTGCTGCTCTGCTTGCGAGGCATGTGATGAGAAGTGCATATTCCTTGACGAGTTCGTGTTTCGTTCGCACAGTGAAGGGTCCCGCGTAATCCAATCCTACGGAGTCGAACGGACGTTGTTCCATGATTCTCTCCTTTGGTAAGGGTGGTGCGGGTGGGTATCGGAAGGGCAGTGCTTGATATCTCCTGCATGTGACACATTTCGAAACCCAATACCGGACAGCACGACGACAACGTGTGATCCATACTTTCCTGCGTAAGAAATCCATAGTGTGGTTGTGTCCGGCGTGCTTGATGCTGTTGTGTGCCTTCCGAATCAGCATGCCGATGAGAGCTTCCGTATGATGTCCTGGTATGAAAATTGGATCTGTCTCGGTTGTTGGCAAGTTCGAGTTTTGCAGCCTGCTGAAACCGCAGCGATAGACGTTGTATTGATCCTTGTAGAGGTGCAGTGGTTTGTCCTTTCCGCTATCCTTCTCGGAAACACCGTGTATGTTTTGATAGTGCCGGTATACTGTCCGTTCCGCCGATTTCAGTTCTTGTCCAGTGAGTACACCCTTAGTTGGTTCGGTACGGAGTAAAATTCCGGCCTTTTCCGCTTGATCAAACCTAGGGGTTGAGCTTCTGCGGATCATCAGGTGTATGAAGCGCCGTACGTATGCTGTCGTTCGAATGAGAATACTCAACTTCGAGAAGCGGGGAAAATCGATCACCGCGAGAGGCGGCTTCGTGGTGTTGGCAATGAGAACTGGTAGCGGAAGATTTTCCTTTTCAGCTTCCTTTATGACATCTTGAGTGCAGCTGCTCATTTTCCACAATTCCTTTTTCTTTATTTCGACAGTGTTGAGCCAGGTAGGACCAGTCCACCAAATATGATCATCTGCCTGTAACTTCCGGGCTGAGCAACCACGTGTAGCGTGGTCTGCAGGATTCTCCTCGCCAATGACATGCCCGACGCGTAGACAACTTCCTTCGCAACTGATGTGAGAAGCCTCGCACAAGGTGCCGGAGGTATCCTTGATTTTCTTTTTTATATTGGAAACCGTACGGGAAGATACTCCCTTTTGATCTGCTGTCATCCAATACAACGCGATTTGACTGTCTGAAAAAAGGTAACTGCTTATCTGAACGTTTTTCCTGGATTTCCTGATACTTCTCGCTGCGAAGGTCAGGAGTTGGAGTCCGAGTAAAATTGCCTTGAATTCCAGTTTCGGCATTGTCATTGTTCTTCTCAACGGCGCTAACTGTGATCTCGCCATCAAGATTTCCGCTCCATTATTTCCAACGACGTAGACTGATGCTCCTAGAGCCTTCAAAGAAGCATCGACGAATACGGCTAAAATCCAGTTCTCGCTTGGAATCGCCGTTGATCTGGGGCGGTGAATGGAGAACTGCGCTATGTCTTGCTCAATGCGTTTCCAAGAATTCGCATCTTCCGGTTCCAATTTAGTGTCCCATCCGTAGTCCTTTTTCCACAATCCTTGAACAAATGTTTTTGCTGGTAGCAGAAGCGGAGCTAAAAGGCCGAGAGGGTCGAATGGAGTTGCAATCTTCTTCAAGACGACTCGTTTTGTCAAGCTTGAAGCAATTGGCATTTCCGCGAGTAGATGGAGATTGTCGGTCCGTGAATTCCATTTGACTCCAAGTAATTTCTGCTCGCCGATTTTTCCTTGGTCCGCAGTGGGAAGTTCCGATATGAAGGCGCTATCGTCCGAAGCGAATTCTCTGAGGTTCATTGAGATGCCGGCCAGTATTTCCTTCGAATCCTTGTACAACTGTTTTTTGTCTGTGGTTTCATCGCACTCGAAGAGTATGTTGTCCACGTAGACGTTGTTCTTCAGTTGTTCCAGAACAAATTCTTGCTTCTCGTCGACATCCTGCCGATTGCCGCATATCTTGACTTGATGCGATATTGATGCTTCGAGTAGATATGGACTTTGACTGATCCCGAATGGCGTGACAGTGAATCGATATGTCACAAGATTGTTCTTTCCAGGCGGTTTGTCGGGGTCCCAAACCCACAGGAGCCTCAGTAGGTTTCGTTGATCCGGTTGAATTTTGATTTGGAGAAAAGCTGCTTCCACATCCGCTGTCACAATACTCATAGCGCAACGGGCTCGTATGAGTAGTGCTGGAATGTGCTCGAGCTGAATAACTCCTTCTGCCATGCAATCGTTGAGCGAGAGCTTTCCTCGTTTCTTGGAAGAAGCATCGAAAACGATGCGGATTGGTTTCGTTGGCTTTTCTGGTCGGTATACTGGATGGTGAGGAAGATATGTTGTTGGGTCAGGTCCTTCGATTTCCGAGTCCGGGACTTCCTCGATGTATCCCTTTTTTAAGTAATCCAGGAAGATATCGTTGTAATGTTGAAGCAATCCTTTCTCTCGCAGAGAATCAATCACGTTGCGAAGACGAGCGATGGAGCTATTGAAGTTGCGAGATAACTGAGGCATATTCTCCTCCTTGATACAGTATCTTGTGCAGATTCTGCTCTCGTTTATTTCCACATTTTCTGAAAAGTGGCAGCCGACGCGATCTTGTTGATCCGTCGAGTTTTTGCTCTCGCTGTCTTCTCCTTCCTTAACTGCTTCATCAAGTGCCAAAAACTTGCGAAGAGCCTCGGTTTCTTGACGTTTCGAGTTGATCACTGTCGAGACACAGTGATGTTCCCACGGGAAATTCCCGTTCCTGGCTCCGGTTGCTATCCAACCCAGAGTTGTGTTCATCAGTAGATATCCACTTGGTAGGTGTACGATTTCCTGGTTCCATCGAACACATCTCAAGAAATCTGTGTTCCCTAGCAGTAGCTCTGGTGTCACCTGTGTTGTGCTCCCGCCTTCTCCAGATAAATGTATACCTTTCGAAGCCATGTAATCGATATCCTGCTGAGGTAGAGGTTCGATGTCCAAATCGGCTGTGATGGGCTTCGGGTGTGCTGCTGCCTCGATTAACATTGTCCCACCATCGGAGGTGATGATCGGGACGTTGTACATCTTGTACCTTCTCTTTCCCTTGGTGTTTCCGCCAAGCCCGCAAAGAGTAAACTCCGAAGATCTGAGAAACTGTAGTTGTAGTTCCTCTGCCAATGTCTCGTCAATTAGTGAAATAGAAGCTCCAGAATCGAGAAGGTAGTTTATTTCCGTTCCCGCTTTACTTCTGACTTGTACTCGGCCAGTGAGTAATCTGGGTTTGTAGTTGGTATTGGCAGAGGTGTGAAGAGAAGAAGTGTTGACGTTTTGATTTCGTCTTTCTTTTCTCTGTTGATTATCTTCGTTGTTGTTAGTACGAGCACGATTGAATGGTTGTTTTCCCTCGTTGAAATGCTTCCTCCCTTTATCCACCTTGTTTATGCTGATAAGTTTGAAGCACGTCGAGATATCGTGTGGCCCGTCGAGATATGGCTACAGAGGGGACATCTGGAGTTGCAAGTATGCGATGTGCCTCCTCTCGCTAGGCATCCTTGACATAGCCCTTGCTCTCTGAGAAATTTGATTCGGTCTTTGATCCTCCACATTTTCTGACATGACCATGAAAGATGAGCTTCTGAACAATATGCACATGCTTGAACCTCTCCATAATCACTTTTCGCTTTGTAGTTCTCCTGCTTTTTCATTGCTGATCTATTCAATTCCATTCCTGCGTTGATGTGATAATTCTTGGTAGGCTCCTGATACTTGGTAGAAACGGTTGTTTTTTCCGTCATTGTGATTGCGAACATTTCTCTTTTGATGTATTGTTCTGCATGACTTAGGATCATAGTTGCCGTGATTTCCTCATGGTCGTACATATACCTCAGTAGTGTCTCTCTGGTTTTTGCAGGAAATTTTTCCAAAATGAGTTGATGCATGAGGGTGTTGGCTTGCAGGCCTTCTTGCGTACGGCTAAGTTTAGCCGTAACTGCCTTGAGAGCGGTGACGAGAGAAAGTTGTGCTGCCCAAGATGTGTCTGTGGGGCGGAGGGATCGCAGTTGAGCTAATTCCATTATTGAGTCAGCTTTAGATTCGCTGAATGTGTCGTGTAATAACTGGATGGCGATGTCGTAATCCACTGAAGTCGCGCTGAGATGACTGAGTGCCACCTTGGCCTCATCACGTATTGATTGCCGCAAGTAGCGCATTTTGTCCGCTTTCGTGATGTCTAATCTGTTGTGGATCATCTCTTGGAACTGTTCCCACCAGGCGGTGTATTCACCTCTGATGCCGGCAAAGGTAGGAAGTGTTGGTGGAGGCAACCTCTGCAAGGCTTGCTCGTGATTAGGTGTGATGAGGCTCTGCTCTTGTACTGGCTGTGTACAATGTGCTTCAACGTGCTCTCTTCGAGGAGGTTCTTTACGCCTGAGAAGCTTGGCTAGCTTGCGTTTAAGTTCCTTCACACTGATCGTGGCGCCTGCCTTCGTGCGTGATCTTGGGTCCTCATCGATCCATGCTTGTAGCTCTTTCGCTTCCTGCTCCTTCGATCTTGTTGTGATGGAGTTGATCTTGATTTCCCAAGCATCGAATGCGTCGATGTAGTATTGCAAGTAGGCGTCCAAGTCTCCAATGATTTCCTGGATATCCGGTAATTCCTTTCGATCCAAGAATTCCTCTCCAGGATTTCCATCCAAGATTTCCTTCGCTACTCTGACGTGTTCGTGCAACTCTACGAAAATTTGCAAAACAACAATTTTATCGGCCTGTGTGACAGTGCTAGCTGATGTCATTCTATTTTAACCGATGCACCATGTGATTGTAGTCGAAGGAAATTATGTGATTGTTGGTGAAATGAACCGAAATGAATAAAGTATTTGGATTGTGTTGTGAAGTTGTAAGGCTGTGTGTTCAGATAAAGAATGCCAATTGCAATGGTTCTTCAATAATGATGCTCAATGATGCCTGCCACGACTTACTTACTGATTTATCAGCAATTAAATAACCTTCAACAAACTACTAACAAATTACTAAATACCTTACTAAATACTAATTAACACAACCAAATAACAACAAACGTGTCCTTGATGATGATGCAGAGCTGCGCGGCGAATCAGGGGTGTGCGCGAGCGTGGGAGAAGCGGTGCGATGATGCGAGGCCACAAGCAAAACTCGTTCTAACTCCTAATTTAGGCCCAAAATATTAAACAAAACAGAAACTTCTAGAACTAGTAAACGTCGAAAGTCGACATGACTAAACCTTACCCCAAACGCACCAAAAGAGGTAGCGTAGCTACCCTCACTAAACATCACCCCAAAACACACTAAAAAGAGGTAGCGCAGCTACAAAAGGAATGAAATGACTGGAGGAAGAAGTGTAACGACACACTCCTACTACAAAACTCGTTTTCATCCTAACGAAACACCCCCACTACAAAACTGGTTTTCATCCCAACGACAC
This sequence comes from Allodiplogaster pararmata, assembly GCA_964056735.1. Taxonomy (NCBI): domain Eukaryota; kingdom Metazoa; phylum Nematoda; class Chromadorea; order Rhabditida; family Diplogasteridae; genus Allodiplogaster; species Allodiplogaster pararmata. The sequence goes on from OZ057407.1 coordinate 26,021,227, forward strand.
ACCCCTACTACAAAACTGGTTTTCATCTCAAAGAAACACCCCCACTACAAAACTGGTTCTCATCCCAACGACACACCCCCACTACAAAACTGGTTTTCATCCCAACGACACACCCCTACTACAAAACTCGTTTTCATCCCAACGACACACCCCCCACTACAAAACTGGTTTTCATCCCAACGACACACCCCCCACTACAAAACTGGTTCTCATCCCAATGACACACCCCCCCCCCCTACAAAACTGGTTTTCATCCCAACGACACACCCCTACTACAAAACTCGTTTTCATCCCAACGACACACCCCTACTACAAAACTGCTATTCTTGATTAGACTCATTAATTAGCCAGTTGCTCCACTGATCAGGCATTTTATTGCTTTTATAATATTTTAGCCCGTCACTGAGCTTTAGCACCCCCCGTGATCACTCCATTATAAAACATACCATAATGGAGGGGGGGGAGGAGTTATAGGTGAAAGACAAAAAAGGATTAGTATTATAGTAAAATTTTAACAATTAATTTCAGTGGGATGAGAGTTAAAGGACGTACCCGGACATTTTTTTTTGTTTTCTTTGGAGCGCCACTTCTCACATGAATTTTTTTGCTCTCCTTGCCTAAACAATCATTTCCTGCATGAAAAAATCGTCCATCAAAGCATAAAACAACCCAGTATATCATTATGGAGCATCCTATAACGCCCGAGTTTGATAAGGAGAGCGGCTTAAGTATAAAAGAACTTTGGAAAACCATTGTTCCGTGCGGAAGGCTAAACAATTAACCGTGAATCACTCTCGAGATCAACTCATTCAAATTGTTTGAAATCGTGAACTGCACCTTTCAATAGAAAACTCCTCTAGTCTCGCTTCTTCCCTCCAAGGCGGGACGTACTTTCCAGAGCATCTGTGTCAGTTATTCATTTTATGGAAAATAGTGTGGTGGCTATCCCATCAATTTAAAAGTCGGTCGGCTTTCGTACTCGAAGCGGGGTACTTGACAATTTCAAGCTAATGTGACATACAATTTAAAATAGATCTAAAATGAGATTAAGAAAGAATGCATAAGCGGGTAGGAGCCAGGGGTTAAATAGTGACCGGATCGGTCCCGTCGGCGGATACATGTACACACACTATTGACAAAAAAACTCACTCTCTTTTCTCACCCTTTTCCTTCATCCCCTCTTCTTTTTTCCTCCAAACTTTAAGCGACGGATACATGTAAACCCAAACTGGGCGGCTCCATTTAACCCCTGGTAGAAGCAGAAGATCCGGAAAGCATTTCTCAGTAGTCTCTGGGGACAGCCAAGTTATGTTTTAACACCCCTGAACAAAAGCGTGTAATTAATGTTACTCAAACAAAATAAAACATGATGGAAAGCACGTTTTGAAAAGACCACGGCTGTGCTTCAACGAAAAAGTCAAATTAAAACTCAATTTTATGCGCTCAGGTTTTCTGAGCGCATAAAATTTATCTGTAGAGGGCGTTAGAGAAACGCATTTGGCCTATACTTGTTTTTTTTTTACAATTAAACCTTTTTGCTGATCGATAAACTTTTGAAGGCGGCTCTGGCGGGAACCTGCCCATGTTTGAATACATATCTTATGCATATTTATTATAGTTGCGGAAATGTGAAGCTCAGAGTAAGAAGAACCTTTCCTTTATCATGGGAAGTATGATGTCTTCATCAGTTGATTCGATCTTAGGCAGAAAACGCTGCAACTCGTAAAACTTGACTCCAACGTGCACAACCAGCCTTTCAAAGGGCTCATTTATTGCCTCACCTCGATTACTGGGGGTTTTTGTTCTTTTTCTCTAGAAATGATAGATCAAGTGATAGCAGTTTCAGTTTCTAAGTGAAATTTTTTGAAAATCAGTTTGGGTTTCTGGTTCTTCTCTGCGTTTGTAATAACATTCGGAGTGCATGAAAGCGCATGCTCGTATAATATTGGTACAAAAGCATTGTTTTTACATTTGGTTCAAAAACTGCTGTGTCTACATACTTGTTTTAAAAAAATTAAAAGTAATATAACCTGATATTTTTGAGTTAAATTCTACTCAAGCCTCCCTCCCGAAGTATAACGGGAATAGTGCAGTTCATTCTGTCCCGTGTTGAGGGATAAAGTAAAATTGAACCGATTGTTGAAATAAAAACTCAATATATTGATGTTATTGTACGACATATCAGAAACGCTCATACTGATCTACCTTGTGCTGGTCAAAGCAAATTCTAATACATTGCGAAGGAAAGCTTGATTCGCATCAACACGCGCACAAAATGGATGAAATATTCTTAATCTTTTTTAAAAAAAATTTTCTTTCTATAATTTTTCATGTGAGTCGATCTAAGTTGTAAGGCACAAAATGAGTCGATGTAAGGCACAAAATGAATAATCAAAAAGTTCAACCCTCCGATGCCGATGTTCTTCAAGACAAATCTTTTCCAGGCGCGTTCGTAAGCCTCCGGGCGAGCGGTTGTTTCAACCAAGTGGAATCTTGGATTTTTTTTCCAATTTTTTTTTTTAATTCAATATTCTAAATACACTCTTTTTTAATCTTAGCCCGATTCCCGGGCTCTTTTTCATTGGGGGGTTGACTTACTATTCGACTCCCATTCTGCCCGGAAAAAGCGGTTGTTTCATTACCACCACTCTTTTTTATCCAGTCAATCGCATGGTTGAACTCGATCTCTAGCAGAATTCGGACACCTAGAGATCGTATCGTCCAAACCATATTCTGAATTCTCTCATCTCTACGTTCAACGCTCTCGCTCGCACTATAGGACAATGAAATTGATTACAATGCGAGAAAAAAGAATAATTAATTGAACACCTACTAGCTGGTTCAAGTTTTTTATTTGTAGACGATCAACTTCAAGGTCTTAAGATTAAGTCGTGGTTTTTTTCAAGGCACTTTATTTCAAAATTAGCTATTTTCATGAAGAAACCGAAATGGCTGAGCGAATAAATTGTTTGTTTTTTCACTTGAATTTTGAATCTTCAATCCTAGGTAATAAGGATATTAATTTTGAAGCATCCGAGAAAATCCTTTCTGATTTACGGGTAAAAATCCTCAAATATTAACCCTGCATCCGTTTCTGCTGTTGCGTAAGCGAGGAAGAGCAGTGCGAATAATTCCAGCATCGCTCTCATTGTCAGACTTCTATGAGCAAAGCTCTATTTTTCTTTTTTTTACAAATAGATCTTTCCCAATTGCTTTCTTTAAAAATGAAGATTTAGGCCATTACTAAAGCACGCCAAACCATTAATAATGCACGCCACTGCGCGGGAAAGAGAAAGAGTGTTTGAGGCACTACTATGTAAATTTTTTGATACGGTCTCGTTAGCCTAAGCCGTACGGCCTCGTTAGCGTAATATTTTTTAAGCCTAAGCATTTTTTAATGTAGAATAATTTTAACATGAAAAAATTTACATTGAACAAATTTACATCGTGCCTATAAACTTTATAAAAGTGCCTATGAACTTTATAAAAGTGCTTATGAACTTTGAAAAGTGCGTATAAACTTTATAAACTTATGAACTTCGTATTAATTCGTTGTAAAAAGAGAATTGGTCCCAAAAAATATTTCATCGTGGTTCCAGGAAGTATGAAGCGGCTCTGAAGCATAGCGGTTATAGAGTATGTAGAACTCCCTACAAAATACAGAATTTGAAAAAGGTGACAGATGCGCAGGTTTTTTCTTCAAAAAAACCGCCAAAAGTTTTCAAGATTCTGGCATTTAGCAAACAGTTTACTCTTTTGCAATAGCGACACCGAACGTAACGGAAATTTCCGCGGAAATCGGTCTTTCATATTTTTTTATTAAATCACAGAAAATATAGATTTTCGTTTTAGTCACCCCCTACCAGAGGTTCAATTGGGTCAGATGAGAGTGGCATTTTTTGATACGTTTTTGTAAGCCTAAGCCATACGGCCTCGTTATCGTAAACTTTTTCCTAAGACAGCGTTTTTTTAATGTAAAAGTATTTTCTTTAAGGTAAAAATATTGTTTTTAGTGTAAAAATAATTTTTTTGTAAATGTGAATAAGTCAGAAGTATGACCCCTCTGAGAGGGGGGGGGGGGTGAATAAAGTGAAGAAGTGCCGATTTTCGGTGTTGCAATGGCTTAAGGTTTTTAGGTCAGGTTAGCAAAGAAATTGTTAAATCACAGAAAGTAGTTACTTTCGGTTTTTTCTGAAGAAGGAAAATATAGAGATGGGGTGAAGAAAGAAAATTGAGAGACCCCTTTAAAGGCCCTTTCTACCCGCGACACTTCGTACCGCAAAAATTTATTGCTTTAAAAAATAGTTTTCCATACTTTCCTCGCTCAGGCCCAGGTAAAGATTACGGTAACGAGGCCGTAGAGCTTGGGAGCAAGACCGTTTGAAAAAAACTCATACAAGATAAAAATTTTGCCGGTCTGATCGGCACTTCTTCACTCTAGGTACCCCCTACCAGAGGTTCAATTTGGTCATACTTCTGACTTATTTACATTTACAAAAACCAAATTTACATAAAAAATGTTATTTTTACATTAAAAAAAAGCTTAGGCTTAGGAAAAAAGTTTACGCTAACGAGGCCGTACGGCTCATGCTAACGAGACCGTTTCAAAAAAATGCCACTCTCATCTGACCCAATTGAATCTCTGAGGCCGTATGCATGGAAAACAGTTTATAATAATCTTGATTATTATAATCTAGGTACTTTTTTACTTCGTGTGGCTACTAAAACACGGCCTACTTGTTCTCTTTCTTTTCTTTTCCTTTCTTTTTAAATTATCTTCATAAATTTTGGGGAAAGGAAAAGGGGGAAGGGGTTTACCTAAGCAGGGAAGGGAAAGGGGGGGCCTAAAGGGGGGAGGAAGAGGGCCCTAATTAAGCAAGGGGGATAAGGGCCCTAGGGAGGGAGGGGGAAGGGGGGCCCTAAGGAGAAACGGGGAAGGGAGTTTTCATGAATAAATCTCTTCCTGAGATATTGCGCGTGAAACGCACGGAGGAGGCTCCGCCCTACCAGACCAAGTAAAAAAAGTGCGAATTATTTTTAAAAAATTGAGTTTTTTTGTTACACACATTTTTAGTTGAAATTAATTGTGAAGTACAACAACGAAAAAAGGGCCGTTACTAAAGCACGCCGTGCACGCTAAATCATTACTAATGCACGCCAACGCGCGGGAATGAGAGAAAGAGTGTTTGAAGCACTATTATAATAATTTTTGATACGGTCTCGTTAGTCTTAGCCGTACGGCCTTGTTAGCGTGAACTTTTGCCTAAGCCTAAGCAGAAAAAATTTAAAAAGTTGAAAAAAAACTAAATAAAGCGCATGGGGCGGAGTTAAGAATTTTCCCGCGCGTTGGCGTGCATTAGTAATGGTTTAGCGTGCAGCGTGCTTTAGTAATGGCCGAAAAAAGTTTGACTGAAAATAAATCGCCTTATAGACGGCTGAAAATGAGGATTTGGCTGGAAGTGGTCGCGCTGCTCTTCATCGTTATCGCAACAGCAGAAGACGATGCGAGGTGTGAAAAAGAATTGTTTAGGCTACGTTGTGAATATTTTTGTGACCTGGGCTGTGATCATTAAATTTTGAAAATCGTGTAATTCAAGCGTCCGATCCGACGAGCTTGAATGTCTTTACGTTTTTTTCTCGCAACAAGGGCCGTTAGAAAAGCAAACAGCGGCCAATACTAAAGCACGTCGTGCACGCTGTGTTCGCTGTGCACTCACGCTGCACGCTAAATCATTACTAAAGCACGCTGTGTCCATTCGAAAATTCTTAACTCCGCCCCATGCACGGTGTGCATTAGTAATGATTTAGCGTGCGTGCACGGCGTGCTTTAGTAATGGCCCAAACTGCTCATCTTGCTCTGAAATGTCTCTGTATCGCGAGAGCCTGGTTTGTTAATAATTTTGTTACTAAACCATAACGGTTATTTCATTTTCGAGAAAACTAACTTCCGCGAGAAAGCCTAAGCTTCATTGGCCTTGTAGGCATAGCTCACCTATATGTGTTCAATTTTTTTTCTCGGTCGCATGACAGGAGAGAACGGGGGTGGGGGGGGGGGGTAGGAGAGAAATTGGAAAAGAATTTTTGTGTCTTCCCTAGTACCTTGATCTGGCACTGTTTGCGTTTAACCACTCCCCCCCCTACCAGAGGTTCAATGGGTCATTCATTCTTCCGACGCTTCCTCCTACTCTCTTGCATATATAGGGCCTTTAACAAACTACGCCTACGCCCGCCCGTAGTTTTGGCGTAGTTTGTTAAAGGTTTTTGACAAACTACGCCCTCTCGTCAAACTTTTTGTACTGTAATCAGCACACCGAAACCCTTTACTAGTTTCTACGCCCATTTGTTACACTCTTTCTAGTATAAGGGGTTTCGGTGTGCTGATTACTGTACAAAAGTTTGACGAAAGGGCGTAGGCGTAACGGGCGTAGTTTGTTTAAAGCCATATATAGGGTGCTCTAGAACCACGCGATAACACGCAATACGTCCTCCGATGAGACAGCACATAGAGAGAAGAGTGCGCAGACAACTAGAGTAGGAGGAGGCAATTTGCGCGATGTGTTATCGTGTGGTTCTTTAGCACCCTATATATCCAAGGGAGTAGCGCATGAGCCATTGAACCCATCTGACCCGTTGAACCTCTGGTAAGCCATTGAACTCATCTGGGGTGGTTAAACGCAAACAGTGCCCTTGATCTTTTATTTTGTGTAGCACGAGACGAAGTTTATGTTTCAAAATGTTGTTCACTTACGGAATTTAACTTTGTTTGAAGATCAACTTCTATAATTTTTCCACGATTAAAATTTTTTCTGACGTACCGGGTGGACGACCGGAAGAAATTTAGCAAGTTTAGGGGGCTATGCTTGTAGGCGTTTAGCAAGGTTTCAGGCAATTCGAAATAAACCCTTCGAAGTAATGAAAACGTGCAATTACTAGGAAGAAGAAAGACACGCTGGTGTTGACGACGCAGAGAAGAGGGAGGGTGTCAAGTAAAAAATTCAAAAACTGCAAGAAAAAATTTCAACTTGAAAAAGAAATATTGCAGTCTTAAACATTCAATAAGTTTTGTTTTTCACACTTCTCACTTGAGCACTATCGATGTTTTTGACCCGCAGGTGCCAAAATTACTGATATTCAAACCTTGAACTTCTCGGAACTAACTCTGTACAAATAGTTTCCTTTTTCAAGCTCGAGCTATAAAAGTCTTAAAAATTCCTAACTTTAAGGTTTTGAGAATCAATTTTAAACATTGTGGCGAAAATATGCTTCAATGTCGTTTCAAAGAAAGAGTGTTTGAAAGAATTTCAGATTCTGCTTTGTTGAAACGACGGCCCGTCCAGAAGCTTACGAGGACGCCTCAAAGAGATTTGTCTTGAAGAACATCGGCATCGGAGGGTTGAACTTATGCAATTTTTCGACTTATGAGTTCGCGAATCTAAATTAACTGACACTGAATGAGTTTTTGTAAATGAAATAAATCTCAAAAGCAAAAAGGTTAATTTTTGGCTGGTTTAAATTTTTTTCCTATAGAAATAGATTTTTGTGTGTAAGGTTTGGAAAAACACACGAAAAATCTTTCTACACTTATAATCAGGGGTTTTTTAGTGTGCAAGAAAAAGGTAGAGGACCGAAATTTTCGATTTGATGAAAGGGCACCCTCTCATGAATGAAAAAAGGCCCACCGACATAGCGTCTTACATGAACAGTTATCTTCTGCTTAGACTATCAAAGAAAGCTCAATTCGAAGAACTAAGAAATTTATCGAAATGTATTCAATGGCTTGCTGATGACATCGGAAAAAGAAACATGACACTAGAAGTGCCGCTCGGAGAGAATGATGATATCTTGAAGATTAAACGCAGGTTAAATACTTTACCATCCTGCACATCACAGTACTAGGTAGCAGTCATAGATTGGCAACTTGCCAATGGCAAGATCTTTCTCATGCAGAAATCAATAAGACTTGTGAAAATTCGGAAAAATCACCTTTTTTGTTGCAGGGGCCTCTTTCTAATTGGATATAGCGATACAATATTGTCTTCCGATACAGTTATACAAATGGATACAGCGATATTTGGTGAAGGGTCCCTGTATCCCTGTGAAGATTCTCTTTCTAATCCTTTACAGTTCACAGCAAAAAAATCGAATCTTTACAGGAAAAGGATACAAATTCACAGTTCTACTGTAAAAATGGATACAGAACGCATTTACGATGTTTTTCTTCATATTTTTTTTGCTTCATATTTTGCAACCTCCGTTTTTTTTGGCTTCAAACGTTACGGTTTCGAAAATTTGCTTCATAGGTGATCGATTAGTTTGAGTATCAGAGATACCGCCGGTTCGCGAAAAAATTCAACATTAAAAATTCATATTTACATTTAAAAAAACGCTAAGGCTTGGTAAAAGTTTACGCTAACGAGGCCGTACGGCTTAGGCTAACGAGACTGTATCAACAAAAAAAAACAGTTGAAAAAGAATCGTGCCAATGTCTGCAAGACAATACGCAGGGTATGTGCCCATCAGAGAATAAGAGCCTGATATTTTTCTAACTTCAAAGTTTTATTGTGCAAGTTTTTTTAAAAAATAATTTTTTTAGGTGAAGGTGGTTGGCGGATGCAAGTGTTTTCGGACATAAACATACAATTAATTTTTTCGATGCAATGAAGTTACAATGTCATGGATGCAAAATGAATAGTTTGTGCTTAGTTTTAGTGCGGTTTAGAAAGAATTTTTTTTATCCAAAAACAAACTCGAACTTTTAACATTAAATTTAGCTTAGGATTAGTAAAAAATTATGCTAACTAGACTATTACGGCTTATTTGGTAAAGAACATTTCATTGAAATTCCTTCAAGTAGTATAGGGTCCAAAAAACCAAAAGTTTGTCAAAAAAAACGACTGAAATTTTTTTTTGAAACACTTGAATCCTATATCGCTTACTTAGGTCACGTAATATACAAAGTACAAAAAAAATTGAAATCTAAAGCCTAATTAAGCCGGAAAATCTTACCAGTTAAACTGCACTAACGCATCTTATTATCATAATTTCAATCATGTATTATACATGTACAATTGAAAAAAGACTTCCTGTATTTGAATCATGTTTGGTGGCATAATATGAAGAAAAAACTGAAGGTTGCAAATTATGAAGAAAAAAGAAACTAAACATGAAGAACAAAAAATAACAATAAAAAAACAAAAAAATAGGAAAAAACAGAAGAAGAAGAAATATGAAGAAAACAAACAAAATATGAAGAGAGAAAAATGAAGAAGAAAAAAAGAAGAATAAAAACAGAAGAAGAAGAAACAAAACATGAATAGAAAAAATTAAGAAGAAATACAAAATATGAATAAAATTGACCGAGCAAAGGAAAAGTTCTCCTAACTCAACAAATATTTGTATCCGATACAGCAACTTTTTGTATCGGCTGCTGTATCGGATACAACTGTGAACTGTATCCATTTATTTGAGGAGAGATTAGAAAGACAAGTAAAATATCGCTGTGTCCAAAATATCCAATTAGAAAGAGGGCCAAGAAAATTCAAGAATGTAAAAAAGGTCTTTCTTCACTGCCCTTTCTTTACCTCTAGCTCGCTTCTCGTTATTCCAAACTCCCCCTTCAGAAGAAAGCAGACGTCTTTTAATTTTTTCTTCAGCTCTTGCAAATGACCTTTGTTGAGCTATTATGTGAAGAATATTGTCGCGAGGCAGAAAAATGCGATGCTTATCAAACATTTCGTGAGTCATCGTCCTGAATTGGGAAAGGTCTTCATAGAATTCATCGGTTGGAGTCGAGGTCGAAGGTGGTTTTCTTCTGCAGGCAGGGCGAGTCTATCAATTAGGGCCTGTAATTGACATAGAAGTTGTTTATCATGAGAGTATACTGTCCCTGTCCACAGTATGACTATTACGTTTCAGATGTGCTCTGAAGACGATTTCTCCTGGAGGAGCGCTCATTGAAAGGTTGTGAACAGTTATATGTGGGCAATCTTAGCTAACCGTGGCCGGCAGAGATTCTTAATGAATTACCTCGGGCAGGGGGGGGGGGCGGTACTACCGGGCAGGGGGGGGGGGGCGGTACTACCTGAATAGAAGGGGAGGAGGTACTACCTGAATGTTTCTAGTTCCTTACTAGAGCCAATTTTAACCCTCTCAATTTCTTCCCAAACAAACGAAAAAAAAGCTCACACAAGCTGAATTTCGCGCAAGTGCGATCAGTTGGAATTCAAATAATCATTCCAAAATTCTTCAAAAAACTTTTTTCATGATTCCAGTATGTTCGAAAACCTCATCCTTTTCCTTTCAGACTTACAAATATACGCCTTTCTAAAAGTCCAAAAAAAGTTATCCTCTAAAACTCCCCAAATAATCTTTATTTGTGAAGTTATAAATGCAGCTCTGTAAAGCTCTTCTTTGAGTGCTTGCAAATCGGTTTTTCTTCCTATTCAGGAAAGCGCGTAAATTTAAAATTTCAATGTTGCGTTTGCAGTTGAATGAATAAGATTGAAAGTTTTAAAGTTAATGTCGAAGCAGAAGCTGAACTTTTATCAACAACGAAAAGCATCTTTCACATCACGTATCAAAATCAAAGCCAGAGAAAAAATAATAAAAAATGAGCGAGATAGGTGCCAATTAGTGTATACGTTTGGCACTGCCAAACAAATGAACGTGGTTTTTTTTGTGTTTGCAGATACTTCGTGAAAATAATAGAAGAAACGCAGATCCTGCAAGACTTGAGGGTGAAAAGTGAAGGAAAACTGGGGAGAATGGGAAGAGAAGAATTGCTAAGACAGGTTAGAGGCTCAAAAAGGTTAACCTTGAAGTATTTTGTTGAGGCTTACACCATAGGTGAAATATGCTTTGATTTTACAGTAGGTCGACCGCCCGGGTATTTTTTTTTTGAAAATTTTTTTAATTAACATTTATTTTTCACATTCTTTTTTTTTCATCGCGCGTTTTCGGAATGCTTACAAAATCTGCTCTTCGTTGAGATTAGTTGTTTTATCCTCTCGCTTCTTTGTGGATTGTAATAAACAGCTCATCTCTTGATATTTCTTACCCTCAATGAGAGCTTTGAGGAAGCTATTCTTGCTAATGGATGAATTTTGATCTACTAAATAATTTCCTTTCATTCTAAGTTCTTGAAGAAATCGATCTAAAGAAAGCTCAAATGGAAGGTTTTCGAATTCGGTGGAGACGTCTTGACAGCCGCAGTCTTTAAAAGCTGTGAAGTGACGGAACAGCCAATCCTGAGGATCGTGATGGAAGTGGAATTTTCTCGAGCCAATTCACTCCTCAACATGGATCATGTTGAGGTTGCTGTAACCTACCTTTTACAGTAACCTATTGTGCATAATCCACGCCAGCGTTTATGAATTTTCACGAACACAGCATCTATCTCCAAAGAATTTCTTCGCTTGTCGAAGTTTTCGAAACTAATAGTTTGAGAAAATGTGTGTTTCTAAAAGCATATCCTAGTTTTATTCTCATTTCCCTATAGTTGTGTGAGTGGATGAACGATACGTGGAGTCATCCTTGAGGAAAAAAAAGAATTTTCTACTTAATATTTTTTTCAATCCATCTTTCAAAAGTGTAGTCAACGAAGGGAGTAGATATTGTGGAACTGTATGTATTTTTAGCTCAAGCAGATTCACAAGAACTGAAGAGGCTAATCTAGTTTTCAGGAGTATAAGATTGGGGGGGTGAAAACAACATGATCAGGAAATTTGCAAAAGAATAGGAGGTGATTGAAAGGAACAAGTAATCATAATCCTCCTCGCGGTTGTTCCCGCCTCCTGGCAGGGTACGCGTCCCTGTGGCATGTGGAACAGACCTAACCTGGTAGAGCCAGTGGCTGCCTGCTGGGTCACTGTTAGTGTTGTTTATAGCAGCAGTGGGGAGAGTCAGAATCGTGTCAAAGCAAGCACTACCAACATTTCTTAACTCCCTTGGTTTCGGTGGATCTGTCCGAACTCGGGACTCTTCGCACAATAGTCAAGCACACTTATATTGTTATAAGCCCGGACCTAAAGCGAAAGGAATGGTTTATGAATTGTAGACAGTCTACTTGAGAAAATGAACGCAGAGTTTCAATGCAGAACTAATAAATTGGAAATAAATGTAGATATTGTAAGTTGGAATGCAGGTTGTGGACAAGGGAACCTTTTTTTGGTGGAGTGGTCGATATCAATACAAGGACATTGAAACGGGATTCGTCACCGAGGAAGGAAAATTGATTGCGGCTACCAAATGCAAGGTAAGTTCGAAAGAGTTGGCTGTGTTTGACAGAGGTTACTGTAGTACGGTAGCCGCCAATCTAGAAGACTCTTAGAGTCGGCTTGCACTAAATTAGGTATAATATAGTGACCTGCCAGTGGCAGGCTGCCACTCTTATGCGGCGGATACGTACATGCACAGGTAAAAAAATGTCTTGATTTCTCGTTAGGTCGAGAAAAAAATGTCACTAAGAAGAATGTTACTGGAAGCTGGAGCAGAAGAGATGGCAATGACTATCACCGAGAGGAAAATCTCGAGTTTAATTTTTTTTTTCGGGTTGAGTGGTGGATACGTACATACACCCATTTGGAACGACACAATATCCCTGCACTAAATTCGAACGAATGTGTCTAAAAGTAGAGTTTTAAGGGTGTTCATAGTTGTAGAAAAAGTAGCTATGTCAGACAAAAAACCTGGGCACGAAGGTTTATTCCTTTCTTTTTATACTCTCTAATTACGTTCTGTAAAAGTTGTATGTCAGAGAGCGTACGGCATGAACGGTTGGATGACAATTTGCAAAGAAAGCGAGGTCAATCTGGATGAGTTGTCGAGGAGCGGTCGAAAAACGCGAAAAGTAAACGAGACGAACTCATTCTATCGAAGTGGAACATCTTTTGGAGTCCTCATCACAAAGCAGAAGGTCAATTTCGACATGTGGAGATGTATTCTTCCTGTGGTTTTCATTTAAGAAGCATTTTAACGTCTGCATAGAAAGTTATGTAGAAGCAGGGGTTAAATGGAGCCGCCAAATTTGGGTTTACATGTATCCGCCGCTCAAAATTTGGAGGAAAAAAGAAGAGGGGATGAAGGAAAAGAAAAGACAGGGAGTTTTTGTCAATAGTGTGTGTACATGTATACGCCGACGGGACAGATCCGGTCACTATTTAACCCCTGTGTAGAAGCTTACTGACTGAGGGAAGAATTTAGATTGCTCTTCTCATTTTCAGTACGATTCAGTTGTTTGTTTAGAAAGAGGGATCGAAAGAGAAAAGTAGGAAAAGCTTTTTATGAGAGAAAAATCTTAAGGTGCTAGCAGATTTTAACAAGTCAGTTGTTGAAAAATAGAGAAGAAAAAAAGCAACCGTTGTTGGAGCGCGAAAGTTTGGAATGTTGAGGATCGAGCTAAAAGTGAAAGTCAGAGAGGAAAGTTTTTTATTAGTCTAGACTCACTCGCTCAAAGAGCGGTCGTTTTCAGAATTCTAAATAGTGCTGGTGACCTATAGGTGAGGGACGTTGCAGAATGAAGTCATTGTAATGAAAACAGTTCTTATATGGCTTGTTAGCCGATGGATGTATTGGGAAAATGAACGTTGCAGCTTTACTTTGTGAAAAACGAAACGGACGGGAGCACCGCTTGGTTAAAGTTGAATGGGACAGGGAACCCCGTCGTGATTTCTTGTCCTGGGGAGGTCGCGCTGACGGTCGTCGTGGGAACTGAGACGTTCTACTGCCATGGGCGTGACATCAAGCTCATGTCATGGACCGAAGTGAGCGAGAAAGAAAGAAGCATGATTATTCTCTTTTTTCATTAGGCTATAAAATGAGAGGCTCTAGGTTTCATTTCTAAAGCCGTTTTTTATGATAATCTCTTTCAAAAAATAGGCCAATACTAAACCACGCCCCTCACGCCCGTTCATTACTAGTCCACGCCACTGCGCGGGAAAGAGTGTTTGACACACTATTATCTATATTTTCTGATACGGTCCCGTTATCCTAAGCCGTACGGCCTCGTTAGCTTAAACTTTTGCCTAAGTAAGCAGGAAAAACTGAATAAAGCGCATGGGCAGTGTTAATAATTTTTCCGCGCAGTGACGTGGTTTAGTAATGAACGGGCGTGAGGGGCGTGGTTTATTAATGAAAGGGCGTGAGGGCGTGGTTTAGTAATGAACGGGCGTGAGGGGCGTGGTTTAGTAATGAACGGTCGTGAGGGGCATGGTTTAGTAATGAATACCATGGCTGTTTGGTGATTTTAAAGATCCGCAGTTTCAAACGAGACGACAAGACTGAATATTTAATGAGCCAAGCTTCTTGACAATATTAATTATTTGGATTCCGTCGTCCAACTAAAGGGATATTTGCAAAAGTCGAAATCAGCGACAAAAGTGCCCTCCCCTTTTTTTCCCCTTCCCTTGATCGGTTAATAGGTAGGTAGCAGTTTTCAGGTACTTGAAACATAAGTTTCCGTTCATCTGCAGAATCTAGCATTCGTTTGATACCGCATAGATTTGCGCCCAGATTTCAGTGCGGGTTGAAGAAATGCACTACTCATGTCCGGGCGCGTAAAATTTTAGTGTGCCAATTATTGTGCGAAAGGTCCCAATTTTGAGTTTCACACCGTACAGATTCATTCACACTTGAAGGGTTAAACAATTTTGGAAGTACTTTGCTACGAATATGAATCTCTTCATTGCTGCTACACACACTAGCCATCACCCAGCGCGCAATCGTTTCACTAGGATAGAACCGTTCCGCGTCTCAGGAAGCGCGTACCCTGCCGCAAGGCTTAAGTCGCGAGAAAAATGTGCTTTCGGAAATTTCTAGGAGTGAAATTTATAAAAATTCGTTAAGATTCGCGAAGAAGAAGATTGCGGCCCTGACTACGAATTTATAATTATTGTTCTTGGAGTCATTTTGATCGCCATTCTCATACTCTTTATGGAGTATTCGGAGGAGGAGGAGAATCGGAAAAAGGGTAAAGCGGTGAATTGCAATGTTGTTTGATAAGTAAATTGGGATCAGAAAGACGTTCGAACGAGTACCAGAAAAACACTAAGTTATTAACCTATCAATTTTATTTGAACTTTTAGCCGTTTATTATTATTATTTTGTGTTAAAAAACATGTGCCCCCTAGGAAAAGTAATATTCCGTAATAATCGAGTCGGATTTGCTTTTTTTTGTCAAGAGTTCAACTTGAATGAAGTATGATCTAATAAGCTACTGTTGTAATTTTAGTTGAATATCCGAATTTGTAACTTTAAAAAAATTGTCTCGAGACGTTCTGAGTTGAGTTTTTTTTCCTTTGGAGTTTTTTTTATGCTTATAACTAACAAAGATGCCGTTGTGTTTGAAGTTTCATAATGTTGTCAGAGACCGTTTCAAATCTTTGAGCACATGACTCAAATTGTGAGTTTTGCCAGAGGTCATTTTTCAATCAATTCCCGTTCTCTGAATCATTAGAATCTAAAATTACCCCAAACTTTACCCCATTTATTTCATTTGCTAAAGTCTGGTAGGTATGTTACATGTTTCTGATATTAATCCGTTTGATGTAATTAATCGAAATACCTGAATCATGCTTTTTCCAATTTAATATTTTTCTAGAAAGTAAAGCTTTTTTTCGAAGTTGTGTCTTTTGTTTAATCATTAAAAAACATCTTCAATTTCTCATATAATGAACAGAACTCGTTGGCAACAATTAAATTAAACTTGAGTCATTATTCCGAATAGGATTAAGATGAGGCAGAAACAAACTTCTTCGAAATCAGATCTTTAAAGGGTTTGAATCCAACTGTACCCCTAAATTCAATCTACACTTCAAGCCTCTTTTTTTCAAATATTTTATGCTTCTCCTCACAAAGACGCTAGAACCAAGTTCTGGTCCTGTTTTAACAGTAGGGATACAGGGTGAATATGTTCGCCGATAATGTCTAAATCAGTACGATTAGCAAAGCGAGCCCCCTAGTCGCAATGAACTCTGTGGTCAAGTAATGGAGCGTTAGAATATCACTTTTCACTTTGCTAAGTGATTTTCTGCTATCTGGTTTTTTTTGTTGAACGCTCCAATGTCTCACCACGAAAACATGGACTACGGTAAAAAGAAAGAACACATGCATTCTAATGGAGCGTTAGAATTCGCGAAAACATAATGAAACATAACGATATCCCGTTTGAACTCTCTCGCTGCAAGAAAAAAAGACATCGCTGCTCATGTCTCTAACGTTATATTTCTCTCACAAATTGTACACATTTTAGGTTAGAACAAGACGTTCACGCAATTCGAAAAAAACGGGATATCGTTATGTTGCCGGGATATAAAACGGGATGCCGAAACCATAGTCACTCTCTGAGGAAAACTCACCCCAAGAGCACCAGATAATAGGCTAGTGAGTGAGTGACCTTGTTATAGAATGCAATAACTCATTGAGCTTCTCTGCTTATATAGAAAATAAGTGCAAGAGAGCAACTACTTGATGTGCTTAAATGCTGAACAGGACCTTTTGTTTTTCATCATAGGTTTTTTCGACAATTTTCGAGAAATTTTTTTTTAGAATTTTCAGAAAACGAAAAAATCGATTTTTTTTTTTTAGAAAAGTTAAAAACCAATAAGAAATTATGGCTCTAATCTACTTTAGCCGTCCAATGAAGGTTTAGCCGTCCAATCAAAACTTTAGACGTCCAATCAAAAATTTAGCCGACCAATCAAACTAGCCGTCCAAAGATTTATTTATTACACCATTTCTCTATTTTTTGACAAATCCATCCTTTCTTTTTAAATTATCTTTATAAATTTTGAGGAAAGGGGGAGGGGAGGGGGGTTTACCTAAGCAGGGAAGGGAGGGGAGGCCTTAAAGGAGGAAGAGGGCCCTACCTAAGCGGGGGGGGGTAGGGAGGGGAGGGGGAAGATGGGCCCTGAAGGGGGGAAGATGCCCAAAAAAGAAAAGGGGAAAGGGAATTTTCATGAATAAAATCTCTTTCTGAGAAAAAAAAGTTATCTTTGGACGGCTAAACTTTATTTGGACGGCTAAACTTTCATTGTACGACTAATTTTTCATTGGACGGCTAAACTTCCATTGGACGGCTAAACTTTCATTGGACGGCTAAAGTAGATTGAAGCCGTTTTTTACTTGAGGGCCGCGCTTCACTTGCGGGAGTTTTTTAAAAATAACTTTTTAAAGATCGTTTTCACATTAGAAAACGCTTAGGCTTATAAGAAAGTTTACGCTAACGAGGCCGTACGACTTAGGCGAACGAGACCGCATAAAAAATTTTTTTTAATATGTAAAAAAAAATTTTGAACGCACCGAAAAGAGCCCCCCAAGGGAAGCGGAGCCTCCTCCCCAAGTAAACTGGTGCACATCTTGCGAAAGGTTAGAGACAAAGACCACACCTAGGTTCCGAGTTAAGCCGTTGGAATAAGTTATACCATCACTTACTTAGAAACTTTACTCACTCAACAGGGAATCTTCCACGACGTAGATTATTGAGCATGATGTTGGAAGATACAATGGGAAAAATCGTGAGACAAACGCGCAATCAGAGCAACGACCTACCATACATGAACAAAACGAAAGAAGAATGGTCAAGGCCAAAGATGGTTTCAATTATGAACAGTCTCTCGGGAGAGCACTTCGAATATCCTGGGATCCGGTCAATGTCTCAAACCTTAGACCAATCAGGCTCAATAGCTATGACTTGCTCTGGAAAACCTGAGGCCGTATCCACAATCGCATTTAAGCGTCCAATGAGGTCGTCCAATCGTTGGACGTCCAACATTATACGTCCAACAACAAATTCCGTATCCACAATGCAATTAGTTGGACGTCTAATGCTTGGACGTTGTATATATATATATATATATATATATGGTAGACTGCACACAGCTGGCTGTGTGCAGTCTACCATATCACGAATTTTGCCAAATAATATCAAGATGTAGTGAGTTTATCACGTGTTATTTGTTTAATACTTTTTCATATTTGTTATAAACGATTATTGTATTGATAAATCATAACACAGTTAATTCACGTTGGAATTTTTAGAAAAGCAACAAAAATGTATGTATATTAACAAACAACTGAAATATTATCAAAAACCTATTGATGTGCGATTTCCAAAAAAAATAAAAATGGAACATATGATAGATACACCTCCTCGATAAAAGTTCACAGACTTCATGCGTTATTCTTGAGACACTGGACTGTGAACAGCCAGCCGCATCGCCTATGTTTATTTGAAACTCATTGTTCGCAAGAGTTGAAAGAGCGACAGCCAGTCGTTGAGCTGGTAAAATAGCTTTAGCTCTTCCTGTGTCGCTTTGCAAGTCATCCTCGAACACTGCAAGCAGTTTGAAGAACCCTTGACGCGTGAAGCGGAATCTTTTAGGAAATTCCGTATCGCTGAGTGTGTCGAATGGATTTGCGCGGTCTCGGTACACTCTTGGAACTCGCAGAGAATTCTCTTCTAGCTCGATATCCAAATCGTTCATCGCCAGCACGATCTAAAACATGTGAGAAGACAATAAGAAACAAAGTAATAAAAATACATTCCTTTGGTTCTTCACGGCCGGGAGTCGTCCATTCTGTGAGAACAAATTTATTCTATAACTTTAGAAACATGATTTAGAGCGAAAAACAACAAGGAAAACCTTTGAAAGTTGATGAAAACCACAAAAAAGTTGACACGCACCAAAACTGCGTTAGTGTTTTCCATTAGACGTCTAATCATTAGACGTCCAACATTAGACTTTAATAAATCGCATTGTGGATACGAAAAACCAGTTGGACGTCTAACGCATTGGACGCGTCTAATGTTAGACGTGTCCAATGCGTTGGACGTCCAACATTTGACGTTTATTGTGGATACGGCCTCTGATTGATCTGAGGCTAAAAGGAGACAAAGCCTCAGCTCATGCCTTTAAAAACTCGTTGCTTCAACTTCCTTGTGATATCATTGTCCCTATAGGCTCGGATTATGACAATATCACGTTACCCATCGTATGTACATTTTAGTTAACTACCTTCATATGATAATATCGCTTTTAAGTCGATGTAATTTTCTGTGAATTCCTCAAATATTTGTTTTAAACACTGAAATTACTTTGTATCATTCATCCGTTGTCACACTCTTAAATATGCAATATGTACAACCGGAATAAAGAATGAATGAATGAAAAGGGGAATGGTCAAGGCTAAAGATGGTTTCAATTATGGACAGTCTCTCGGGAGAGCACTTCAAATATCCTGGGATCCAGTCAATGTCTCAAACCTTAGATCAATCAGCCTCAAAAGCTATGACTTGCTGGAGAAAACCTGATTGATCTGAGGCTAAAAGGAGACAAAGCCTTAGGAAAGACGGGTAAGGAGGGAATAAGACTGGATATGAGTCCGTATGCACGCAGAATCGCAAATCCCTTCGAATAATAGTAAAGGTAAATACAGATTATGGCCATTCTGGGAATGATTACTGGACGAAAACTATTCTCCTCGAAAACGGAATGGTACGAAAAATCGAATTTGGCGGATTTCAAACGAAACACATTTATTTTTGAAGTCTTTTTTCAGAAATTTATACGTGCATGCGGGCCATATAAAAGGTTTTTTTTTTTTGAAAGATGAGCACTTCGGTTGCATTCTGCGCGAGAGTCGCTTCCAATCTTTTCGATGATCTACAATATGAATTTTTCTTTTCAATAGAGACCAAATGCCTTATGAAGTATTCAAAAAATTGCTGAAGAAGTTCAGCGTGTTTGACATTAATGGAATGACATGAATTTGGTACATTTAGCGTTGTGTCTAGAAGAAAAAAAAGGATCCCATTCTGGGGTTCCAAACAGAGAATTCAGGACCCATTCCCATGTTTGTTTGGAGTGCCTAGATTCTGAGTCGGCTTCTTCATTGTCAATTCCTGGTTTATGAGATGCAATAAGGAAAATTTCTCTTTCTCTGTCCCAATCCCATCCATATCTGCCTAGCGAGCGCGTTAAACTTCTCACTTCTAGCACCTCCAAACTAATTGATGTACCATACTGCTGCTGTGTTATCGATCTCTAAGCGGATGGAGATCTTTATCTCCGTTGTAATAAAATATTTGAGCGCAAAAGATGTAGCCAGGAGCTCTTTATAGTTCATTTGCGAAGTTTTTCTTCTGCTGACCATCTACCGCCTGTTTTATCATTTCCGCATACCGATCCCCAACTTTAGTTAGAAGCATCTGACTGAAGGGTAACTTTGCACGCTGGTTTCCATAAGGTCCCAGTGCTATTTTTCTCGTAAAAGAGTGAACTCACCAGTCACGATCGATATTGCATTCTTCAGAAAGAATTTCACGCTTATCGTAAGAGCGCTCATCGACCGGGTATACCCTAGCTGTGATCCATCTTTGAAGCTCTCTTATTCGGAAACGAAACTGGGTTGCGTCAGACTGAAATTGTGTCACCTAGTGGGGTAACTGTGGTCTTGGGGGGAGAACATCGTGAATGGAGGAATGGGGGTTCTTCCGGTCAAGATTTTGAAGGTCATCACAAGATCGGTCTGGTCTCTCCGTTCTTCGAGGGACTGCAATTGGAGAAAAACATGTTCTCTCTTTGTATTTGATATCGGGCATTCCGGCTCTTCTGCAGACTTGTTTTGTAAAGTTTCATTGAACCTTTTCTACGAGTTCTTTATAATATTTCTGCCGAGGTGACCAGATCACGGAGCAGTATTCCAGTTGAGGACGAACGTAAGCAACGAAACGCTTTTTATAGAGAACGGGGTTTTTCGATTTAAAGGTTCTGAGGATGTAAGCGCACCTGGCTTTTGCTCTGTTGCACATATTTTCTATGTGTGTAGAGAAGCTCAATGAATTATCGTATTCTACACCAAGGTCCCTTACTAGTTTATTCTCTGTGATTTGTTTACCGTTGAGGTAAAATCAACTCTTGGGGTGAGTTTTTTCCTAAAAGAGTGACTACTGTTCTGGTAGTGGAAATAGTCAGTCCCCATGAGGAGGCCCACTTGAAAAGAGAGTTTATTGTGACTTGGAGTCGATTCGCATCGCTAATCGTACTAATTTTGACATCATCAGCGAACATAGTCACCCTGCTTCCTACTGGATTCGCATCGCTAATCTTACTAATTTTGACATCATCAGCGAACATAGTCACCCTGCTTCCTACTGGTAGGCACAATGGTAAATCATTTATGTAGATGAGAAATAGTAAGGGGCCCAAACAGCTTCCCTGGGAAACCCCGGATGGAGTGGGGTAGGGTAGAGAATCATTATTATTGATTCGGACTGACTGTTCTCGTTGATGCAGTAAGTTTGAAATGAAACTTAAGAGACTAGGATAGAGAAAAGACGCCATATTCTAGGAACTTCGCCGTACAATAAGAATCGCTGAAACATTATTGACAATGGTACACAGATAGTGCGAGAACAGTCTTTCAAGAAAACGTACGGTATAAGATCAGGAGAGGTATTTGATTTCAAAGGGAGTTTCTCCCCTACCTGCCCTTGAAGGAGTTCATCCCCTACGATCCCCTACCTGCCCCTTCCGAAATCACCCTTGCTATAAAGTATTATTGTTATTATTATTATTATTACTGTTACTTCTTGGGAAATAACCCTCAATATATTGATTCAGATATGATCGCTGGTACCGCAGTAGCAGCAAAAGAAACGCTCAATGGGAATCGTAGCCGGAAACGCAGACGCATCAACTCACACGGTAAAGAACCGCTGAATATTTTTAGAAGCGAATGTTTCTTCCTTCATTTCTTTACTGGCTGGGTAAGATCTACCTGAATACGAAGCCTCGCTGGTAATGAGTTGCGGGCATCCATGATCCAATCGGGTCGTAAGAGAGAGAGAGAGAGAGAGAGAGAGAGAGAGAGAGAGAGAGAGAGAGAGAGAGAGAGAGAGACAGAGAGAGACAGACAGACAGAGAGAGAGAGAGAGAGAGAGAGAGAGAGAGAGAGAGAGAGAGAGAGAGAAGAGAAGAGAAAGGGGGGTGGTGGTTCAAGTTGTGGCGATATTCACCGCGGATTTCTTGTTATTATTCTGTGTGAGATTATGTAAAGCGGTCTCAGCTTTTATTTAGAGTATTGCTGTCGACTTCTCTCTCTTCCTCTATTTTTTCATCCATAATTTCTCACTAGTTCTTTCTCACTGTCTTCATTAATTTCTCTTTCATTCCTTATCTTTTTTCTCTTTCGGTACTTTCTGACACCTTTTTGTCTAACCCCTCTCCTTGTCTCTCTTTCTCATCTTTATCCACATTTTTCACTTGTTCAGTTGTATTATCAAAGCATTCTTCATCTTTGTTAGGCTTTTTGGGGGAGAGAGAGAGAGAGAGAGAGAGAGAGAGAGAGAGAGAGAGAGAGAGAGAGAGAGAAAGTGAGAGAGAGAGAGAGAGAGAGCAAACGTTTTACAAAATTAATCCTCATCTCAATAGCAAAAAAGAAACAATAACATTAAACCCCTGATTTCCAGAAAACATGATATTCCTAATATAATGTAAATGGAATTTCCTCAGAATCTTCATCCTCGAGTGCGGCGGGAAAAGAAGAATCTTTTGAACAGAAGACTGCGACTCATAGAGAAGGTTCTGCTGAACGAGAAACCCCAGCTCTATTTGAGGAGTGCGAAGGAATGACAATGGAGGGGCCGAACAATAAGGACCTCTCAGATGACGAAGAGAACCTTCTTGATGCTTTCCCTTTTGACATTGGCATGAATGATGCTCTGGCATACGCTTTTGGATTGGAGAAGGTCGACATGACAGCAATCAATGAGTCTTTGCCAACTCACATCGTTAGTTATTTTGATTATCCTATCCTGATTGTACCAATCGACTAATAGTTAGTCAAAAAGGTCATCCAATCTTCTATATAGAAATGTAAATGGATTTTATCTTACTCATAGGTCATTTTTACTGTTAAAAATTGACAAAAACGACCGTTTCTCTAGCGAGAAGCTTAGAATGATGAGAAGCTAGCAAATCTTCACAGTTTTAAGTTTTTATATTCTCTTAATTCTCAAACTCCTGGATATAGCTTTTCATATCCATTCCTGTTCCCCGAATGGACGGTTCCATTTCGAATGTGTCACAATGAAGTCGTTCCCTGAAAAAGGCTGGTTCTGCCTCGATTGCTCTGGAAGATCAGGAAAAAGTACGGTAGAAGGTCTCCCCCTCCTCCCTCCTCTCTCCTATTTTTCTTCTATTGCGAGAGATGTAACCCTACTGTTTCTCTAGTCTCATGTAAGGCTAGTCTCTCGGTTCTTCTTCCGAAGTCGGTTCAATCTTTCCATAGGTCAAAACTAAGGTAACTAAGAGCAAATATTAATCTGACAGCTTCCAAAAAGTTCAACAAGAAGCTTTAGACATTGTTAGCTATGTTATAACTTGCATCTTTCCTATCTAAAGTTTTTTCCTAATTCCATCATAGCACCATTATATTTTTCCATGAGTAGACGATTTCCGGTCGAAACTTCAAGCAGTTTTTTTAATGTTGTCCGACTTTTACTTTGATATGATTGTTCCGAGTTCCAGATATTCTTGTTTGCTGCTCCATTTCTTACAAATACAATTTCTTAATGGAAAAAATTGACTTTTTTTAACTCTCTATGGTTTGAATTTTTAGCTTCAATCCTTCGCCTTATTATTGCAGTAAATAAAGTTTTAAACTTTTGCTGAACCACTGAAAGTTTAGCTTTTATTCTTCGCCAGTTCATAACATGCAGTGTTATTAAAGTAAAAACAACAACCAACAAATCAGTCTGTTGTTAAAACTACTGCAAACTGAATAAACGAAAGTAAAAAGTATTATTCTCGGTCTATGGAGACATTTTTGTTTGTGCTAGCTCCATTATCTTATTCCATGAGTAGAAGATTTCCGGTCGAAGCTTCAAGCAGTTTTTTTAAAGTTTTCCGAATTTTACTCTGATATGATTGTTCCCAGTTTCCAGAAATTCTTGTTTGCTGCTCCATTTCTTACAAATACAACTTCTTGTTTTTAAAAAATTGACTTTTTAACTCTATGGTTTGAATTTCAATCCTTCGCCTTATTATTGCAGTAAATATAGTTTTAAACTTTTACCGAACCACTGACTAAAGTTTAGCTTTAATCCTTCGCCAGTTCATAACATGCAGTGTTATTAAAGTAAAAACAACAACCAACAAATATGTCTGTTGTTAAAACAACTGCAAAGTGAATAAGCGAACGTAAAAAGTATTATTCTCAGTCTAAACATGATATCTTTTTTTCGTGCCAGATCTCATTTATCGAGGGAACCGCCCGCCGTCACACTGACGTTTCTAATACGGACATTTACAATCTTACACATACCCCGTATGCAGTCTTTAAACATTTTTTGGGTCGATTTGAGTATCAAATTGGATAGAAAACCTTTAACAAAACCTGATTACTGTGAACAAGTGGTATTCAGAAGTAAAAAAAAACCTGCTAGAACCCTAGATTTTTCAAAAACGGTCAGTGGATTAAGAGCTGTGATGAAGTGGATATACGAAGAAAAACAAAAAAGGAGAAAAGTTTTGAAAATAGAAAGAAAGAAACAAAGGAATTTTGAGATACAGAGAGAGGTTGAGAAATAAAGATTAAAAAAGAGAAGTTTACAATATTTTCTTAAAGGCTGGAAAAGGCAGGTTCATGAATAGTGAAGAGAAAATAAAAGAGATTTGAGGAGAGGGGAAGACACAGCAAATTAAAGTCATTATTGAAGTTTAAGAAAGAGTTGAATGAATTCTGATATATGGTCATTGGTCATTTGGTCATTGTTCAGATGTTATTGTCAAGAACAACGCTCACTATTGTATGAGTTATATTATGTTTTGTCACATCAGTATTGATGTATGAATAAATAAATAAATAAATAAAATATACAGAATAGCTTTTGTTTCATGGCATTTTCTGGTCATGGTCATGCTGATAATCGCTTTACTGGTGATAATTTGGTCGAAGCCCCGATGATTAACCTTTCACCCAAGAACCTACAGCTTTGTCCATTATGAAGTTGGCGAAGTGATAGTAAACGATTAAAACAATGGACGACAATTTCACGTATATCTAATTTGAAAAAGACGTCTACCTGATTTGAAAAACGTCTACCTATTTCGAAAAACGTCAGCCTAAATTCGTGCATCGTCTACCTATTTACGTGAAACGTCTACCTATTTTAGTGAAATGTCTACCTATTTTTACAAACATGTCTACCTATTTTGACAAACATGTCTACCTATTTTGAGAAACATGTCTACCTATTTTGACAAACACGTCTACCTATTTTTAAAAACTTGTCTCTTTCTTATTTTTTTCTCTTTCTTTTTTCTTACTTGTTCTGTTTCTTTCTCTTTCTTTTCTTTTCCTTTCTTTTTAAATTATCTTTATAAATTTTGGGGAAAGGAAAGGGGGGAGGGGGAGGGGGGTTTACCTAAGCAGGGAAGGGAGGGGTCCTAAAGGGGGAAGGGGGAAGGAAGAGGGCCCTACCTAAGCAAAGGGGGGTAGGGGCCCTAGGGGGGAGGGGGGAGGGGAGCCTAAAGGAGGAAAGGGGGCCCTGAGGAGAAAGGGGGGGGAAGGGAGTTCTCATGAATAAAATCTCTTTCTGAGAAAAAAATCTTTGGACGGCTAAAGTAGATTAAAGCCAACTTTTTACTAAGCCTAAGCGTTTTTTAATGTAAAACTAATTTTCTGATGTAAAAAACAAAACTTGGCGAAAATTGCTTATCAGAGCGGATCTCATCAGACATGTTTGTCAAAATAGGTAAACAAGTTTGTAAAAATAAGTATACGTGTTTGTCAAAACAGGTAGACATATTTGTAAAAATAGGTAGACGTTTCACTAAAATAGGTAGACGTTTCACGAAAATAGGTAGACGTGTTTTGACAAAATAGGTAGACGTTTCACTAAAATAGGTAGACGTTTATTATTTCCCCCAAACATAGACAAATACAGTTCTTTCGAGGAACTGAGAGAGCGCAGAGAACTGAATGACGATTTTTAAATGTACCACTGAAAGATGCTCTTGATCTTCTTAATGGCACTATTAAGAAGACATTACCTGATCCTTCTTTAATGGCAGTTTTTATGCCTGGGAAAAAGGTTCTCTGGATGGTTCTCAAAATTATATGTCTAGACACATCAATAAAAAATCTTTCAAAAACTACCATCGAGTTTCCTGTTTTATGTAAAATGTAAAGTTTTATGTAAAAAGGAGTTTATGTAAAATGTCAAGTTTTTCTTGAACTTTTGAACTTTTCTTGATTTGAATCGAAACAGCATAATTTTAGGATCATTTCAATTTGGAAGTTTGACACCTTGAGTACTTGTTTTATTTCTTACATGACTGTGAAACCGCTGCAGGAATCGACTTCATATGGCATAGCATTTTCGAGTAAATTTCTAGAAAACATTACCAATGAGGCAATAATTGAACCGTTTTGGAATCGCGCTTTTCCTGTGCTCATTTTCACGGAAGTTTGCTAAAAAAAAGGTTTTTGATAGCTCTTTTGGAAAAAGGTTTTGACGAGATTTATCACAATAGAACTCTTCTACTACAATGAAATTGAAACGTCCTTAGCCTACTCTTCTGAGCTCTTATTCCACCAGTATTGTGAACCTTCAGTTTTACCTCTCCTTTGCTTGTAGCTGTTCTTCATCGGACAGTCTTCCAATCAATTTTCGAGAGTCAAAGAAATACAGGGTGATCAATATATTTGATGACACACTTTGGGTGTGTGTCGAGCACGATTTGAGTCGATCTACAAATTTTAAACGACATCATTAATTTGTTAAGTTTTTATCTAGCTATAACCGAAATTTCGTTTTCTAATATTTGTTACTAGCGAAATGATGCGTTCTCATCCTAGTCGCGGCGCAATATTGTCGCTGAGTAGCGCTGGAGACCCTCATTCGGAGATCTCTCGTTGGCTAAGAGTCTCCCGTCAGACTGTGTATCAAGCTCTCAAACGAGGTACACTCACTGACCGTCCACGCTGTGGTCGTTCCACTTCCGCTGCCACCTCCCGTATCATAAAAATCCTCAAGCAACGCCTGAACCGCAACAAAGGCAGAAGCATCATAAAAATGTCTGCCCAACTACGGTACGATGTGGAATGTTGTTCGAAAGAAGATTGATATGAAGTCATACAAGTACCAGAAGAGTCATACAAGTGTTCTCACTCCTACGCAGCAGGAAGCTCGGCGCAATAAATGCCCTGCTCTCCTTGTTCAGACCGCGACCGGAGAGACCTTTTTACTGATGAGAAGACGTTTACCGTGGAGAGGATCTACAACAAACAAAATGATAAAATGCTTGCTCAGTCTTCTAAAGAAGCCCAGAGGTACTTCGGGTCATGAAACTGAACGTTCCAGCAGGACGGCGCTCCTGCGCATACCAGCAAGAAGACACAAAAGTGGATTTCACAAAACTTCTTCTTTTTCATCGCTGCCAAAGAATGGCCTGCTAATACTCTAGATTTGAATCCAAGTAACTACTCCATCTGGTCCATCTTGGAGAGTGAAGCTTGCGCTAAAACCCACAACTCGTTTTGCGGTCTCAAGACTTCGCTTGAGCGAGCATGGGACCGAATTACCCAGGAGGTTTTGCGGTCCGCGGTTTCTGCCTACCGCCGTCGTCTGGAGGCTGTAATTCGCCAAAGAGAAGTTCATTCCGAGTGAAAGTTATAAAATATTATCATATGACAGATAATAAAAATTGTTGAGAAGAAAGTGGAATTAAACTCCATTAAAGGAAAATATGCGGTAAAATCCGTGTCATCAAATATATTGATCACTCTGTAGAAGATCAGGTGGGGAAGAATAGCGCGTAAGTAGAAAAGAAGAGAGGGCATTTGCTGTCTACCCGGGTTGCGGAGAAGAACATCACCGGAGAAGAAGATTTGAGTGGATGTGGCAAAAAGCACAGAAAAAAGAAAAGGCAGTCCCTCTAGTGCGTACAATAAAGAGATATCCGAAAGGTCCGAGTTGATGAGTTTGTCGGCGTAATAAAAGGTACGGATCTTCTTCTTGACGTTTAACCGCAGACGAGCGAATACCGCTGTGCAGCGGTACAATCAAGAAGACAATGATAAGGTTGATAGGAGAAACAGAGTTTTCTGCTACCTCTTTGTAACAATCCTTCTTTATGGTGGTAGTTGGCTCATCGAAGCATAGTTTTTTTTTTACTTCACTACTTTTCATTCACAGTACTTTATCCACCAAAGGATGAGTTGTCAAGACTCACCTGCTAACATGGGGAGTGTCACAGCAAAATAGTGTTCAAACTCAAATAACAATGTCGATAATTTCTTCAATATTTGTTGTATTGAACAAGTTACAGACGAGTATGAGATGAGTCATCCAGACGGACTACATGGCTCCAATACTCATTAATATTATTGGAGCTGAACGTTAAGCAGAGGAAACGACCATCTTTGAAGACTGAAAATGGTGGTTCAGTGGTAGATACTCGGACTACGACAAGTGTCTTGTGTCTAGAATCGCTACGACAAGTGAGAGAACATAAAGAAAGAGAAATTCCTTATTCGTCTATAATATATTTTGGATTTCCGAGATGGAAGTATCTGTATCGGAGCTTAGGTAGCTAGTGATATAAGGAAATCTGTTCTTGAACCCATAAACCCGTCAAATTCTTCATCATTCTACGATGTTCGTTTCTTGGCAGACCATTCGGCGGTGCCTAGGTGGGTTCGAGCTGTTGCGGGGACACCTTCAGTCCTTTGCCCAGGTCCTCTTCCCTGGCTCTTATGCCTGGAGGCAACTCCCGCCCCCAGGCAGAGGACGGTGAGAACCTGCTGAAGCACTGCTGTACTGGTCGGATCTTCTGGGCGGATTTTCTGGTCGGTCGGTGGCAGAATGTCGTGAAAAAAAAGCACTAAAACTTCAAGTCGGAGTAACAATTAGAGCGGGTTAAATGCGGTTAAACCTGAAAAAATTGATCAGACTTACCAATGATGAAAAAAGTCGTCAACTGCTTGTGCTCACAGCTGCAATTTGAAGAGGCTGCTCAAGAGAAATTCGCCTACTTTCTACCGACCTTCCTAACAGTGCCAGTTTTGAACCCAACCCGGATGTTATGTACTTTCATGTGCCGGCTGATGTACAAAGTTAAACCTTGTTATGTCGACTTTTTCAATAGTTCACCTTGGTTTTGAAACATGTGCTTTCCTTCCTTTTTTCTCCCACTAATTCTTCAATCATTCCTTTATCTATGTATGTATTTTATCTTCAATTCTCAATGTCTGCCTTTTCCCTGTTTTTTCTTCTCTGTTTCTAAATCTCATAGAAAATAGGAAGAGAAAGAGCGTGTGTGAGAGAGAGAGAGAGAAATGTTTTTTGAACACGAACAAATCATAGAGAAATATGGTATTCGTGGTCGAATAGCCCTTATTTTCTCTAGAATTTTCAGCCTCAAACTAAACTTTAACAACATTTGTATGATAAGGTGTTGTATTTCTTCTTGACTGACCCAACTAAGCATTCTCTTTAGATACTGCAGACTCACAGGCGAATACAGCGGGCGTGAGAATCTCCTGTGAAGATGAAGGATAGACCGAAAAAGAAGAAAAATATCATCACGGAAGTGAGATATGGGAAGACAGGAAGAGTTATCTGCGTGGTATGATAAACCTAGTCAAGAGCCGTAAATCATTGGAATCATGATAGCGAGATCAGAATTGCAATTGGGTAGTGTTAAAAAAACCTCTCTTTCTCTCTCTCTCTCTCTCTATCTCTCTCTCTATCTCTCTGCTCTCTCTCTCTCTAACCAATTCTCTCCTACTTTGAATCTCCCTTTTTCTCTCATGCTTTTTTTCTCTAATGCACTTTTTATCCTTCTGATGAGCTGCCATGAGAATGGCAATAATTGTGAATATGGGCAAATTACAACAAGACCTCAGAAATAGAGAAAAGTGAGAGCTGTCGTATAAAATGTACTCGATTCGCATACTAAGTGTATGAAACGGCGGGATGAGTGCTCATATCTGCAGCAGAACCTTGTCGTACGTATTCACATATGTACGAATACTTATCATATTTGGATATTAACTAAGAGAAATGTTTCTACATTCCAAGAATCATTTAAATTCATTCCTTGCACAGAATTTTTAGAACTGCATGTATTATTTTATGATTCTGAAAGGTAGTTTGAGGCACGGTTCTGATCTTTCACATTGGAAAACGCTTTTTTCACCTAAGTTTATTAGATCGAGCAAAAATGTTGATTGTTTTGTTAGTCTCATCATCTAGTAGATGTCTCATGCAGGATCTCTTCCATTGTAACTTTGAGATCGATTAAAAAAAGACTTGAAATATTCACAACTTGAGATCTCTGCCAGAGTTTTTTTATAATATGGAATCTGCAATATCATACAACTTGAGAATCTTTCTCTCTCTCTCTACTATTTCATTTTCATTTAATCATGTTTAGAAGGAGAAAAAGTAACATGAACTAAATAAGATTCGTATAAAAGATACAAAACTGATAACTAAATCACGGGCTAAGTTCAAAACAGTTCATGGTAGATTTCAAGCTCGATAAGACCATATTCAGTTAACAGCTTTAACAGCAGCAGAAACTGTTTCCCACATGTAGAACAACGACAATTAACGCAGTCAATACCGTGTTTGTTAATCGTGCAATTGGCAATGCTGAGAGCCTCATTACGGATATCGCTGTACAGTTTTCTGTGCTTTCTCACTTCCTGCGCACCCTAGCCCACTCGCACAACCTCCAGTGATGTTCTTGCTCCCAACACGGGTGGACAAGGCTCGTGCGAGCTCCAACCTCCAGTGATGTTCTTGCTGGCTGCATCATTATTTTGCTCTTGTTAGTTCTCACCTTGTATGTTTCATCAGAATTGTGGTTCCGGTTCAGTAAGCTCTAGTTCTGATACACTAAGTTCTCGATTCTATTCCTGACAGAAGCTTACAGTTCATATACATTTATTTTTCTTCGTTTAACTGCTAAGTCTAATAAGATTTTCATTGAAACATTCTCTTTTTTCTGAAAACTAGTTAGTTATATTGAAAGTTCTTCCTTATGAAAAATTGTGAACATCAGAAACTGATTGTTAAGGCTTCTGCTCTTGGCCACACGGATGTGCAAGTTTCCTGTTGCCAACTCTTCCTCTTTTGATCTCTGGAGTTTTTTTTTGTGTTGAAAGTTCATATTCTCAAAGAAATCACAACATTTTTAATGGAAGCTCTTGTTTGAAAATGATAGAACCCTCACTCCTCTCGTAGAAAGTTGCGATAGATAGAATCTTTTTAAAAAATTCTTCTGAAGTTAGACTGTTGTTTAGAACGTCCCAAAATTGCATTCAAGCCTTTTCTTTTTCTCCCGTTCTTCTCTAATTTCTCTGTATGTCTCTCTTTACCTTTCTTCTTTTTGTTCTCATCTCACTCTTCCTCTTTCTTTCTCTCTCACTCTCTTTCCAACATTGTCTCTTACATACTCTTTCTCTCCTTCTGTATTGCCTGTGTGAGACTTACCCTAAAAACGATGCCTCATTGGTACTAAGGGGGCGTGGCATATGTATTTGAAAAAGGAAGGGGCGGGAGTTAGAGGGTGGGTGTGGACTTGATCAGTCTATGCATATTTGTCTCTGGAGTATTCTCTTCCTCTGCAGATGAGTGAAACTCAGGAGCTTACTAGTAACTATTGGGATAGTTTATAATTGAGTACTGATATTCACAACCCCTTTTGTTTCGAATTGGTAGAGAGCTTCTAGAATTTCATCACAACATTTTTTTTTCTTCTAAAAACTGATTCTTTAAGAAATTTCCTTCTGTGCTGGATTTCTAGCAAATTTTTCAATTCAAACTTTGCTAAACACTGTTAATATGTTATAGAATTTATCGTTTTATTTAGGTGAATATAATTCAATTTTGTTTTAGAGTTTTCCATATTTTTTTGTGTGAAGGAAAGTTTTTTTTTTCGCATTTCTCCAAAGCCCTGTTCTCTCTCTCTCTCTCTCTCTCTCTCTCTCTCCTTCTCTCTCTCTCTCTCTACTCTCTCCATCTCTCTCTCTCTCTCTCTCTCTTCTTCTTCTCTCTCTCTCTCTCTCTCTTCTCTCCTCTGTTTCTTTCTCTCTGAAATGTTCTACCTTACAGTATTTCTCTCTTTTACTCTCTCTATTAATCTCATTTCTACTATTCACTTCAATACTACCTTGTTCTCTCCATCTATGTTGGACCCGACTTTTAAAGTCGTACTTTTTAACAACGGAATGTTACTTCGAATGTTTCTGTTTCTGAGTTCTGTGCATTTTCTATCTTTTTTAAATCAGCCCTTTCTCTTTTTTACTCGTTCCCCTCACACCGTTCCAAATTATATGTCGGAAATTAAAGTCGTTTCCATGGGTTTTTTGTTTTTAGTTTTTGGCTCCCTCAAATAGCGAAAAGTTTGTCATATCGTTGTTAAATCCAATATAATCAGCTGTTTATCTGAAACTTTTTTGATTAAAACTAACTCCTTACGGTCAACGTGAGAGCTCAATAGTGAGATGATCTTCTTCTTCTTCTTCCTAGCGTTATTCCCGCTGAAGAGTGGTGTCCGCTGTGTAGATAGCACTTCGCCACATCATACGATTCGAGGCGTCTTCGGCTATCAGCCCGATAGCCGCTATGTCTTGTTCTATGGTGTCTCTCAATCTATGCTTCGGTCTACCTCTTGGTCTTCTACCCTGGAATTCTATGTTCCAATCAGACTTGGGAAAGGAGTCAGGATTGGATCTCAGCATGTTTCCCGTACCACCTAAGCCTGGACTCTCTGAGTTTTTCGGGTTATGGGGCAACTCCTAAAGGAGCTCTTATCGTTTCGTTGCGAATCATGTCTTTCCGGGTAATGGTGAGATGATCAAGTTTCTTAATTACGGTGGAACGTGTACGCGCGTATTCTAGACAACCAATTATAGAATTCCTAATTCTTTTTTTTGAAGTTATGTCACGGACATTCAAGTTGATCGATCCCGTTCTCGCTCCGTGGTGCAGGAAGAAAGAGAAAAGTTAGTCAGCAACCTTCTCGTTTTCTCTTATTCTTCTCTGCAACAGAGGCAACTGAGAGAGCTTTTTTCAGATATGCGAAAACAAGCTACTCGAAAAAATGAGAACTGCGAACGTTCTACGCTCGAGGCAGTCGTCACCAGTACAACCCTTTAGACCTCCTTCTTTTCCCCGCGTTCGTTACACTACTTTGTAAATTACAAATGCAGTGTTTAAGAGTATTGGTCTGTTCATTGAATGAAGTTACTTTATGTTTCAAACGAAGAAGTAGTTTTCAGAGCGCAAAGTAGATCATCGAACTACATGCGGAAAAAGTTGGAGAAGATGCTCGAGCTGCAAAAGTTCCACAAAGAACACGCGAAGAGAAACAAGCGGAGAGATAAGCGGCAGACTAGCGAGAGAGAAGAGATTGAACGGAAAAGCAACGGAACACTATCCATGAACAGAGAGTGGAACTTCGTCATACCCCACAGAAACGAAAAAACAACACAGGTAATCCGCTAAACCTTTTAAATTCTCATTCCATCGAGAACTTGAAAAAATTAAGCTCACCAGATGTTGTTTTAGACAGTTCCGCTGAAAACACCAATGATTAGGACAGTTCCAACAAGGACTTCAAAGGATTTTTCTAACTAAGTGCGTTAATAGGACAATATGGTTTGCAGGAAATGTTGACGGTTCGAAGTTCGATACTCCGCAATCAAAACAATACTTCTCCTGCGATAAGGGACGAACAGCCAGGCACAAACAAGTAATGTCATTGAACTTCACTGTGTACATAGTATCGTAAAATTCTGGTTGCTTTTTCCATATCAAGTATTCGGTAATGAATGTGTGACTTCCAAAATTGATTTTCTAACAGCTTTTAGTTGTTGCCTAAAAACTTGATGGAAAATGAAACAAAAAGGTCACTGATGAGTTAATAAAATGAGCTAACGTACATACAGTGATTTTTCGTTTTTAATTACTAGAGGAAGAGTTTTAATTACTAGAGGAAGTTTTAATTACATTAAGTTGATTCAGATATGAACACAGTTCCTGCAGTAGCTGCAAAAGAAACGCTCAGTTGTAATCGTAGCCGCAAAACGCAGACGCATCAACTCACACGGTAAAGGAACCGCTGAATATTTTTAGAAGCGAATGTTTCTTCCTCCATTTCTATACTGGCTGGGTAAGATCTACCTGAATACGAAGCCTCGCTGGTAATGAGTTGCGGGCATCCATGACCCAATCGGGTCGTAAGAGAGAGATAGATAGAGAGAGAGAGATAGATAGAGAGAGAGGGGGGAGACAGAGAGAGAGGGGGAGGACAGACAGAGAGAGAGAGAGAGAGAGAGAGAGAGAGAGAGAGAAGAGAGAGAGAGAGAGAGAGAGAGAGAGAGAGAGAGAGAAGGGAAAGGGGGGGTGTTCAAGTTGTGTGGCGATATTATGGGACCATTTAAAGTCACCACGGAATTCTAGTTTTTATTCTGTGTGAGATTATGTAAAGCGGTCTCCGCTTTTATTTAGAGTATTGCTGTCGACTTCTCTCTCTTCCTAGTTCTTTCTCACTGTCTTCATTAATTTCTCTTTCATTCCTTATCTTTTTTCTCTTTCGGTACTTTCTGACACCTTTTTGTCTAACCCCTCTCCTTGTCTCTCTTCCTCATCTTTCTCCACATTTTTCACATTGTTCAGTTGTATTATCAAAGCATTCTTCATCTTTGTTAAAGAAAGAAAGAGAGAGAGAAAGAGAGAGAGAGAGAGAGAGAAAGAGAGAGAGAGATAAAAGAGAGAGAGATAGAGATAGAGATAGAGATAGAGAGAGAGGGATAGAGAATTTTTCCGCTGAAAATACGAATTATCAGTGCACAAGACGAAGAACTTTTTTCAGCTGAAAAAAAGACTATTTCCATGTCAATGCAAAAAATACATTAAACCCCTGATTTCCAGGAAACTTGATTTTCATAGTAGAATGTAAATAGAATCTTCTCAGAATCTTCATCTCCGAATTTCGCGGGCAAAGAAGAAGCTGTTGAACAGAAGACTGCGACCCATAGAGAAGCTTCTGCTGAACGAGAGATCCCAGCTCTACTTGAGAAGTGCGGAGGAATGACAATGGAGGGGAGCGAACAATAAGGACCTCTCAGATGACGAAGAGACCTTCTTGATGCTTTCCCCTTTGACATTGGCATGAATGATGCTCTGGTATACGCTTTTGGATCGGAGAATGTCGACATGACAGCAATCAATGAGCCCTTTGCCAACTCACAATCGTTAGTTGTGTTTGATTATCCTATCCTTGTCTGTACCAATCGCCAAATAGTTATTCAATAGGGTTCTCAAATCTTCTATATAGAAAGGTAAATGGATTTGATCTTAGTCATAGATCCTTTTTATTGCTAAAAAGTGTGACAAAAAATGACCGTTACGCAAGCGAGGGGCTTAGAATGATGAGAAGCAAGCAAATCTTCTGTCTTGAAGTTTTAAATTCCCTTTTTTTCTCAAACTTTTACATATACTTTTTCATATACATCCCTGTTCTCAGGAGAGAAAGACGATGCCGATGTGCTGCAGCCGGCCATCACAGGGGAAAAATGATTTCATGCGAAGGGATCAGGACGTTTGTCTTACCTCTTTTTTGATCAAAACTTTACAATTTTTAATGACGTTATAGAGCCTTTTTATAGCTTAACTTGAATTAAGTTAAGTTTTTCAAACCTAATTAGGGAGTTTTTCCATGGTTTTTAAGAGGCCTTTCGGAATTTAAGCGGGCTATGAAGAAACTATGTCGAGTGAAACAGCTAAAAAGCTATTTCTATGAAACGATATAAAGAGAGGGACAATATTTTTTTCCAGTGCTCGAATGGACGGTTCCATTTCAAAATGTATCGGAATGAAATCGTTAGCTGAAAAGGGCTGGTTTTGTCCTGATTGCTCTGGCAGATGAGTTAAAGGTACCGTGAAAGGTCGCCCCTCTTTTCTCTCCAATTTCTCTACGCTTCCAAGAGATATCACCCTACTGTTTCTTCAGTCTCAAGTAATGCTGGTCTCATTTGCTTGACTCTTCTTCCGAAGAAGGGGTGTTCCTAGAACGTTGCATTTTTTCGAACTCTCTACAGGGTGTTTAATTATATCTTGATCAATGAAAAACGTGAATAACTTTTTTTCGAGTCGACCGATTGACATGAATTTTTCAGGGTGATCAAACCTCAGGATAGGAAAGAAGTTGTTAGAATTTTCAGAAAATTGGCATAAATTTGAATACCTCTCCCAACTTTGCATCGTTTTTCGAGATATACAAGTTTTTTTTAATTTTCAATTTTTATGCAGGAAGATGCCTGAAGTATCCAGCTCCTCACTGATATCCTTTTTTAAATCGAATTCATCTTTTTTCATATTGTTCAATTCATTTGAAAACAGGCATTTTCGACCATTTCTGCCAATGATTTCATGCTTAGGATGAGTCGACACGTTCTAATGATGATAAAAAATAGAGAATTTGCATTTCAACAGGTGGAAAGTGACCACTCTGTTTTTGCATATCCAAATTAGCATGAAATCATTGGCAGAAATGGTCGAAAACGCCTGTTTTCAAATGAATTAAACAATATGAAAAGAGATGAAACTGATTCAAAAAAGGATATCAATGAGGAGCTGGATACTTCAGGCATCTTTCTGCATAAAAATTAGAAATTAAAAAATTGTATATCTCGAAAATCGATGCAAAGTTAGTAGGAGTATTCAAATTCATGCTAATCTTCTGAAAGTTCACCAACTTCTTTCCTATCCTGAGATTCGATCACCCTGAAAAATTCATGTCAATCGGTCAACTCGAACAAAAGTTTTTCATTGATCAATATATAATTAAACACTCTGTACTTGTGATTCATTTCAGTTCAACTCCATTTAACCGTTTCCGTTCAAAGCCCACGACCATATTTTTGAGTCAAAAATTAATAGACTATACTATCGTTTTGACGCACGGCTCAAAGTTTACCAGTACAAACTGAAAGCCGGGTTCAATATTCTCCATCGGACAAAGCTAAGGTAGCAAATAAATATTAATCCGGGAGCTTTAAAACTTTCAAAAAGAAGCTTAAGACATTGTGAGCTATGTTATATTTCGCATGATTACGCGCTGATTACCCCGATGGCGTATGTGGGGCCTCTCCCGCAGGCGGATGGGAGACTTGGTGGCTTTGCCATGGCTGACCAAAGAGGGGCTTAGGCTAGTGAGCGTCGCGGGTGGGTGTGGGAACTGGGCAGCCCACATCCTATAAAATGCTCGCTCACTGTTATCTCACTGGCCTAAGGGACACGGTCAAGAGGCGTGTCCAAAAAATAACCTCTAGCCCACATAGCCCAAAATCCCGGGTTATGTGGCCCAAAGGGTCGTAAACGGACGTCAGGCTGAACTATCGACTTGGATGTTCGTGCGACAAGCCGGTCTATGAAGAAACCGTCGCATCCCCCCCAAGATGCACCATCAGAGTAACCCCAATGCTAGGGCGTCCCCTTCAAGCGACGCGCGTCGAATCCCGATCGACGTGAGAAATATGCGAGGGTCTTCGAGGAATAATAGGCCGCGTCCTCGGTTTAATCAAATAGCAGTGCCTACACGCCTCCGACTAGCTACCTTGAACGTCGGAAGTCTCTCGGGGAAGTCCATGGAAGTCTGTGACATGCTGGCAAAAAGAAGAGTACATCTGGCATGCCTCCAGGAAACTAGGTGGAAAGGAGGGAAAGCAAAGCAGCTCGACGGGAGGTATAAGCTGTGGTACTCGGGCAATACTTCATCAGCAGCCCGCAATGGCGTCGGAATTATCGCTGCCTCCTACCTTGCCACATCCGTCACGGAAGTTTGTCGAATCTCAGATCGTTTGATGTCCATCTCCTTGGAATGCAATGGCAAACTCTTCAAAATAGTCAGTGCTTACGCACCGCAGGCAGGATGCAGCGACTCCGAGAAAGACGGGTTTTGGGAAGACTTCGATGACGTCATCAGAAAATGCTCTCCGGAAGAAACTCTCATGATCGGAGGAGACTTGAACGGGCACGTAGGAAGAAGATGCGAAGCCCATAAGAGAGCTCATGGAGGCAACGGCTATGGTTTGCCGAATGCAGAAGGAGAGCGAATCTTGAGTTTTGCCGAAGAGCACGATCTTTCCATCTGCAATACCTTCTTCTGCAAACGAGAGTCTCACCTCACCACGTATTGCAGTGGTGGAAGGAAAACCCAAATCGACTTCTGGATGACGCAAAGAACCAATCTGAGACTCATCACTGATTGCAAGGTGATTCCGAGCGATAACGTCTCCTCGCAGCACCATCCAGTTATAATCGATCTCCGATTTTCCCAGAAGCAATGCAACGTAAAGCCTCTGAACGAAGTTTCTCGGATAAAATGGTGGAAGGTACGTGACAACAAGGTTCGCTTCATGCATCAGCTTCTTCTCGCCCTATCCCCGGACACTCTCCAAAAAACGTTCCCTGACTCCATTGAGGAGCACTGGAGGTTCGTTCGAGACAAGATGAAGGCGGTAGGAGAAGTCACTCTGGGCTTAACAAAACCAGGTCGCAAACGCATTGTAGACAAGGAGACATGGTGGTGGAACGAAGACGTTCAAACTGCTGTCAAGGAGAAGAAAGTGGCTCTCAAGCAATGGAAACGATCCGGAACCGAAGCTGACCGAGCTCTGTACCTATGTATGAAGAGAGAAGCTAAGAGAGCCGTAGCGAAGGCACGCTCCTCAGCCATCCAAGAAATCTACAGTAAGCTCGACACGCCTCAAGGAGAGAAGGAAATTTTCCGGATTTGCAAAGCACGAGCCACAGCAGCAAAAGACCTTTCTCACGTGCGGACAATCAAGAACCGGGACGGCATACTACTCCGATCCAATGTCGAAATTTGTCAGCGATGGAGAGAACACTTCGAGGAAATCTCGAACATCGAGTTCGACCACCCTCCCGTCCCGCTGTCCCTACCAGTAGAAGGACCAGTTCCCACCATCTCAGAGATTGAAGTAAGAGAAGCCCTTCAGAAAATGAAGCACGGAAAGGCATGTGGGC
The DNA here is from genome assembly GCA_964056735.1 of Allodiplogaster pararmata. Lineage (NCBI taxonomy): Eukaryota > Metazoa > Nematoda > Chromadorea > Rhabditida > Diplogasteridae > Allodiplogaster > Allodiplogaster pararmata. Next base: position 26,060,294 of record OZ057407.1, read on the forward strand.
CAGATGATCTTGCCGCCTCTGCATGGAGACTCGCAGGTGATTGTGGACTTTTCCATCTTACGACCCTCTTTCAAAAAGCCACTGCTCGCCTGGAGTATCCCGAAGACTGGAGTAGATCATCTACAATACCCATCTACAAAGGAAAAGGAGATGTCACAATATGCTCCAACTACCGGCCGATAAGAATCATTCCTCATACCACAATGATCTTGGAAAAGATCATCGAAGCACGGCTCCGCAAAATTGTAAGCACAACCGTCAATCAGTGTGGCTTCGTCAAAGGAAGTGGAACAACAGATGCTATTTTCGCCATTCGTCTTTATCTAGAGAAACACAGGGAAAAGGCGAAGTCAGTCCATTGCGCTTTCCTTGACTTGGAGAAAGCTTTCGACCGTGTGCCTCATGAGCTGATATGGTTCTCTCTTCGAGACCACCTAGTCCCAGAAGAGTACATAAGATGGATTCAAATGATGTATACTGACTCTAGAAGTACCGTGAGAAGTCCAGCGGGTACTTCGGAGTCATTCAAGGTTGCTGTAGGAGTTCATCAAGGTTCCGCCCTTTCCCCCCTGCTCTTTATACTGATAATGGACACGATCACCAGAGATCTACAAACAAGCCCTCCGAAAACTCTACTGTATGCTGACGACGTTGTGTTATGTTCCAACACAACAGAGGACTTGGAGAAACAGCTAGGAGAGTGGAACGAACGCTTCAGTGACTATGGTCTACGACTAAACCTCCAAAAGACTGAGTACTTGGAAATGGGAAAAAGTACTTCGAATACCTCGAATACCATCAAAGTCAAGAACACCGAACTCCGGAAAGTGGATGGCTTCAAGTACCTCGGATTCTACATCACCGCAGACCTAGACCCCAAGGCTACAGTTGCTGCGAGAGTCAATGCTGCCTGGCTCAAATGGAGAGAATCAACCGGTGTACTATGCGACAAGCGAATGCCTGACAGACTGAAAAGTAAAATTTACCGATCAGTTGTCAGACCAGTAGCGTTGTACGGCCTCGAATGTTCTCCATGCACAGCAAAGACTATACAGATGCTGCATGTTATGGAGATGAAAATGCTGAGATGGAGCCTCGGACTCACTCGTCTAGACATGGTGCGAAATGAAACCATCCGAGATCGTCTGGGCATCGCCCCTATATCTGAAAAGCTTCGAGAGTCAAGGCTGAGATGGTACGGGCACGTGATAAGATCAAATCCCCATTCCGTTTCTCAATCGTCCTGGAACCTCGAAGTAGAGGGCAAAAGACCCAGAGGCAGACCCAAAACTAGGTGGCGAGACTGCATCGAAGTAGACATGAACACGACCGGGCTGAAGACTGAAGACGCAGCTGATCGGGTGAAATGGCGTGGTGCAGTCTACAAAGCGGACCCTGCCCGGCGGCGGGATAAACGCTAGGAAGAAGAAGAAGAAGAAGAAGTTATATTTCGCATGTTTACTAGCGGAAGATCGTTCTTTTTTCATCATAGCTCCATTATCTCATTCTATGAGTGGTCGATTTTCGGTCCAAACTTCAACCATTTTTTTTTAATTTTCAAGTTGTCTGACTTTTATTGTGATATGATTGTCCCTGTTTGCATATGCTTTCGTTGACTGCTCCATACGATTTCTCACAATTTAAATTTTTTTTTGTATAACTCTCTATGGCTTAAAATTTTTTTACCTTCAATCCTCCGCATAATCATTGCTTCCTAGATAGTTTTAATCTTTCGCCGAATCGCTGACTAAAGTTTTGTGTTTTTCGTGTTGTATCGAATAAAAACTACAACATAATCAGTGTCCTATAAAAATAAATGCATAGTGGAAAATCGAAAGGTCAAAAAAATATTATTCTCGGTCTATGTGGTTTCCGTTCAAAGCCCACGACCCTATTTTTGAGTCAAAAATTAATAGACTATACTATCGTTTTGACGCACGGCTCAAAGTTTACCAGTACAAACTGAAAGCCGGGTTCAATATTCTCCATCGGACAAAGCTAAGGTAGCAAATAAATATTAATCCGGGAGCTTTAAAACTTTCAAAAAGAAGCTTAAGACATTGTGAGCTATGTTATATTTCGCATGTTTACTAGCGGAAGATCGTTCTTCTTTCATCATAGCTCCATTATCTCATTCTATGAGTGGTCGACTTTCGGTCCAAACTTCAACCATTTTTTTTTAATTTTCAAGTTGTCTGACTTTTATTGTGATATGATTGTCCCTGTTTGCATATGCTTTCGTTGACTGCTCCATACGATTTCTCACAATTAAAATTTTTTTTGTATAACTCTCTACGGCTTAAAATTTTTTACCTTCAATCCTCCGCCTAATCATTGCTTCCTAGATAGTTTTAATCTTTCGCCGAATCGCTGACTAAAGTTTTGTGTTTTTCGTGTTGTATCGAATAAAAACTACAACATAATCAGTGTCCTATGAAAATAAATGCATAGTGGAAAATCGAAAGGTCAAAAAAATATTATTCTCGGTCTATGTGGTTGTAGAGACAGACAACAGTTGGAAAACCGAACCCTCTTGTCTTGGAGTAATTCATTCATGCCTTGACACCTTTTCAAAAAGAAACTTTGATCAAACTATATCTCACTTGGACTTAATATAAACCTTGAAAATCGTGTTGCTTCAGATTATACCAATGACACTTCAGATTATACCAATGACACTTCAGATTATACCAATGACACTCTAAGACATTAGTGAAAATTCCATAGAAAGACATGTAAAAAGCAAGTCAAAAAGAGTAGAAGGAGGAAACAAAACAACAACAAAATGAGAAGCTGAAGGCGTGAGGTCTCACAAATACATTCTCGAAAAATTTATCAAATACAATCATCTCTTAAAAAATCTTGTTGAGAACTCGAAACTAACTCATATCTGTAACAATTTTTTTTAAAAACAGAGATGTCTTATGTATGTAATTCATTCGAAACATTTTGATGTAAAGAGAAGATTCTCAGAAATTTTTTGGGAACGAATAAAAAAAGTTTAAAAAGAACAAAATAAGAACAGAAGAGTTCATGAAGATTTTCTAGTTGATAGAAAAACCTTCAAAGCCTTCGTTTTCCGTTACGTTGCCTTTACCACGTAAAAAAGTAGGAAATTCTGAATTTTTCTTGTTGTTTTATCAAGACTGTATTTCATGTTTAGGCGGAAAACAAAATAAATAATTGTCTAAAACACTCTAGGACAGAGCTAACTAAAGAAGGAGAAGAAATCAGCCTTTCCGACAATAAAACTTCCAATTATAAGAAGCAGTACCCAGACGATATGATCCATTTTTCTTCCCAAAACTTTTTTCTAATTTAATTTTTCTCTCATTTCAGGAAGCTTTGAACAATCGAAAAATATTTTTATTTGTTCGAAAAATTCGATTAAAAAAAAGAATATTTGGAAGAAGGTTGAGTATATAACAATCTTTTTGCCCCGTAAAACCCATGAATGAACGATGAGATTCAAGTTTCTCAATTTTCTTTTTGTTTCGATAGTTATTGTTAGTTTCCATCCGAACATGGTCTTCAACTCTTTCTTCGCAATCTGTGTCTTTTTTCCTCTCTCTAACAACCTTTCTTCAACCATCACTAGAACTACCTGTCTGAACTACTTTTCCTTTTTCGAGGATTATACAGAAGAAAAAAATTATTATCGAAATATGGTTTTGTAGGTTTGTATTTTATCCCATTATATGTTTTTTAAAACTTTTCTTTCACTTCATTCATTTGTTCCTTGAAACAATGGATAACTGTGTTGTATGGGCCTTAAAATGTGCATTATCATGTGTGCGTGTGTAGCTCAGTGGGGAGAGCATTCGCCCGGAACGCGAAAGGTCACGGGTTCGGTTCCGTCACACCACATGATTTTTGCACAAGTTTCTACGAACCATCCGCTCCTCTGCTCGGTATAAAAATCAGCTGTATGAGATGAACGAGGAGTAGGGAATACTCTAATTTACATCATAATGGTGATTCAGTACAAGAAAAGAAAATAGTACATATGTACATACGCCAGAGTTTGATACAATTGATCACAAGGTGCAAGGTGTGAGCTGAAAGTTTATATTCTAGTCAAATGAGGTTTTTTGAAGAAAAAAACTCTTCACGTCTCCTAACTCTTCCCATTTAAATATCAATTTTATATTTATTTTGCTTCCTGTCTCTCAAGTCTCTCTATTTTTTGTTAAAAAGTCTACATATTTGTTAGCTTGATAGTAACCAAATCAACCCCAACTTTGTTTTTATCTTTCTCCACAAACATATGCCAATCTTCTGTCTCTTCAGACCTTTTTTCCTATCATTTTCGATCCCATCTCTCAAGCACTCTTCTAAAATTAAAAACAAAATTTTAACTTTCCTTTTTGATTAATAATAGAAAACGCGTTGTAATTTTCTCTGCTTAAGCTCATTTTAAATAATCATACCTCTGAAGCGATGAAGAAATAACTGATTTTAAAAAGTGTAGCAGCTCAAACACCCGTACAAGCAACTACTCAAGATATGAGTAGAATATTTGGCAATACCGAAATCTAGGCCCCGCCCACCTAAGCGACCAATAGCAGAAAGCGCAGCGAATCAGCTTTCTTCTTTCTTCACAGTCGAGTAATTTCTAATGAAAACGCTTTCAAAAGGTCAAGAAAGCTCAAACTATGAGAAAAATAATTTCTCGAATATATAATATGTACACTATTGCTGCAGTAACAGAACTTCGAATAAGCACACCAACATTCCCGTTAATTTTCTCATTCCCGTTAATTTTCTCGCAAAGGCCAGTCGCTCTTCCTTTGCTCTACTTTTAAATCTATTTTGCTACAGTCTCTTATCCTTACAAACATGTCTACCTATTTTGACAAACATGTCTACCTATTTTGACAAACATGTCTACCTATTTTGAGAAACATGTCTACCTATTTTGACAAACACGTCTACCTATTTTTACAAACTTGTATCTTTCTTATTTTTTTCTCTTTCTCTTTCTTTTCTTTTCCTTACTTTTTAAATTATCTTTATAAATTTTTGGGAAAGGAAAGGGGGAGGGGGGTTTACCTAAGCAGGGAAGGGAGGGGGCCCTAAAGGGGGAAGGGGGGAGGAAGAGGGCCCTACCTAAGCAAAGGGGGGGGTAGGGGCCCTAGGGGGGGGAGGGGGAGGGGGGCCTAAAGGAGGAAAGGGGGGCCCTAAGGAGAAAGGGGGGAAGGGAGTTCTCATAAATAGAATCTCTTTCTGAGAAAAAATCTTTGGACGGCTAAAGTAGATTAAAGCCAACTTTTTACTAAGCCTAAGCGTTTTTTAATGTAAAAATAATTTTCTGATGTAAAAAACAAAACTTGGCGAAAATTGCTAATCAGAGCGGATCTCATCAGACATGTTTGTCAAAATAGGTAAACAAGTTTGTAAAAATAGGTATACGTGTTTTCCAAAATAGGTAGAAATATTTGTAAAAATAGGTAGACGTTTCACTAAAATAGGTAGACGTTTATTAATTCCACAAACATTGACAAATACAGATCTTTCGAGGAACTGAGAGAGCCCAGAGAACTGAATGACGATTATTAAATGTACCACTGAAAGATGCTCTTGATCTTCTTAATGGCACTATTAAGAAGACATTACCTGATCCTTCTTTAATGGCAGTTTTTATGCCTGGGAAAAAGGTTCTCTGGATTGTTCTCAAAATTATATGTCTAGACACATCAATAAAAAATCTTTCAAAAACTACCAACGAGTTTTCTGTTTTATGTAAAATGTAAAGTTTTATGTAAAAAGGAGTTTATGTAAAATGTCAAGTTTTTCTTGAACTTTTGAACTTTTCTTGATTTGAATCGAAACAGCATAATTTTAGGATCATTTCAATTTGGAAGTTTAACACCTTGAGTACTTGTTTTATTTCTTACATGACTGTAAAACCGCTGCAAGAATCGACTTCATATGGCATAGCATTTTCGAGTAAATTTCTAGAAAACATTACCAATGAGGCAATAGATGAACCATTTTGAAATCGCGCTTTTCCTGTGCTCATTTTCACGGAAGTTTGCTAAAAAAAGGTTTTTGATAGCTCTTTTGGAAAAAGGTTTTGACGAGATTTGTCACAATAGAACTCTTCTACTACAATGAAATTGAAACGTCCTTAGCCTACTCTTCTGAGCTCTTATTCCACCAGTATTGTGAACCTTCAGTTTTACCTCTCCTTTGCTTGTAGCTGTTCTTCATCGGACAGTCTTCCAATCAATTTTCGAGAGTCAAAGAAATACAGGGTGATCAATATATTTGATGACACACTTTGGGTGTGTGTCGAGCACGATTTGAGTCGATCTACAAATTTTAAACGACATCATTAATTTGTTAAGTTTTTATCTAGCTATAACCGAAATTTGTTTTCTAATATTTGTTACTAGCGAAATGATGCGTTCTCATCCTAGTCGCGGCGCAATATTGTCGCTGAGTAGCGCTGGAGACCCTCATTCGGAGATCTCTCGTTGGCTAAGAGTCTCCCGTCAGACTGTGTATCAAGCTCTCAAACGAGGTACACTCACTGACCGTCCACGCTGTGGTCGTTCCACTTCCGCTGCCACCTCCCGTATCATAAAAATCCTCAAGCAACGCCTGAACCGCAACAAAGGCAGAAGCATCATAAAAATGTCTGCCCAACTGGACACGTCATACGGTACGATGTGGAATGTTGTTCGAAAGAAGATTGATATGAAGTCATACAAGTACCAGAAGAGTCATACAAGTGTTCTCACTCCTAAGCAGCAGGAAGCTCGGCGCGATAAATGCCCTGCTCTCCTTGTTCGGACCGCGACCGGAGAGACCTTTTTACCGATGAGAAGACGTTTACCGTGGAGAGGATCTAAAACAAACAAAATGATAGGATGCTTGCTCAGTCTTCTAAAGAAGCCCAGAGGTACTTCGGGTCATGAAACTGAACGTTCCAGCAGGACGGCGCTCCTGCGCATACCAGCAAGAAGACACAAAAGTGGATTTCACAAAACTTCTTCTCTTTCATCGCTGCCAAAGAATGGCCTGCTAATACTCTAGATTTGAATTTAACTAACTACTCCATCTGGTCCATCTTGGAGAGTGAAGCTTGCGCTAAAACCCACAACTCGTTTTGCGGTCTCAAGACTTCGCTTGAGCGAGCATGGGACCGAAATACCCAGGATGTTTTGCGGTCCGCGGTTTCTGCCTACCGCCGTCGTCTGGAGGCTGTAATTCGCCAAAGAGAAGTTCATTCCGAGTGAAAGTTATAAAATATTATCATATGACAGATAATAAAAATTGTTGAGAAGAAAGTGGAATTAAGCTTCATTAAAGGAAAATATGCGGTAAAATCCGTGTCATCAAATATATTGATCACTCTGTAGAAGATCAGGTGGGGAAGAATAGCGCGTAAGTAGAAAAGAAGAGAGGACATTTGCTGTCTACCCGGGTTGCGGAGAAGAACATCACCTGAGGCACCGATTTGAGTGGATGTCGCAAAAAGCACAGAAAAAAGAAAAGGCAGTCCCTCTAGTGCGTACAATAAAGAGATATCCGAAAGGTCCGAGTTGATGAGTTTGTCGGCGTAATAAAAGGTACGGATAAGTTTACATCCTTCTTAATCTTCTTCTTGACGTTTAACCGCAGACGAGTGAATACCGCTGTGCAGCGGTACAATCAAGAAGACAATGATAAGGTTGATAGGAGAAACAGAGTTTTCTGCTACCTCTTTGTAACAATCCTTCTTTATGGTGGTAGTTGGCTCATCGAAGCATAGTTTTTTTTACTTCACTACTTCAAGTCGCAGTAACAATTAGAGCTGGTTAAATGCGGTTAAACCTGAAAAAAATTGATCAGACTTGCCAATGATGAAAAAAGTCGTCAACTGCTTGTGCTCACAGCTGCAATTTAAAGAGGCTGCTCAAGAGAATTTCGCCTACTTTCTACCGACCTTCCTAACAGTGCCAGTTTTGAACCCAACCCGGATGTTATGTACTTTCATGTGCCGGCTGATGTACAAAGTTAAACCTTGTTATGTCGACTTTTTCAATAGTTCACCTTGGTTTTGAAACATGTGCTTTCCTTCCTTTTTTCTCCCACTAATTCTTCAATCATTCCTTTATCTATGTATGTATTTTATCTTCAATTCTCAATGTCTGCCTTTTCCCTGTTTTTTCTTCTCTGTTTCTAAATCTCATAGAAAATAGGAAGAGAAAGAGCGTGTGTGAGAGAGAGAGAGAGAAATGTTTTTTGAACACGAACAAATCATAGAGAAATATGGTATTCGTGGTCGAATAGCACTTGTTTTCTCTAGAATTTTCAGCCTCAAACTAAACTTTAACAACATTTGTATGATAAGGTGTTGTATTTCTTCTTGACTGACCCAACTAAGCATTCTCTTTAGATACTGCAGACTCACAGGCGAATACAGCGGGCGTGAGAATCTCCTGTGAAGATGAAGGATCGACCGAAAAAGAAGAAAAATATCATCACGGAAGTGAGATATGGGAACACAGGGAGAGTTATCTGCGTGGTATGATAAACCTAGTCAAGAGCCGTAAATCATTGGAATCATGATAGCGAGATCAGAATTGCAATTGGGTAGTGTTAAAAAAACCTCTCTTTCTCTCTCTCTCTCTCTATCTCTCTCTCTATCTCTCTCCTCTCTCTCTCTCTAACCAATTCTCTCCTACTTTGAATCTCCCTTTTTCTCTCATGCTTTTTTTCTCTAATGCAATTTTTATCCTTCTGATGAGCTGCCATGAGAATGGCAATAATTGTGAATATGGGCAAATTACAACAAGACCTCAGAAATAGAGAAAAGTGAGAGCTGTCGTATAAAATGTACTCGATTCGCATACTAAGTGTCTGAAACGGCGGGATGGGTGCTCATATCTGCAGCAGAACCTTGTCGTACGTATTCACATATGTACGAATACTTATCATATTTGGATATTAACTAAGAGAAATGTTTCTACATTCCAAGAATCATTTAAATTCATTCCTTGCACAGAATTTTTAGAACTGCATGTATTATTTTATGATTCTGAAAGATAGTTTGAGGCACGGTTCTGATCTTTCACATTGGAAAACGCTTTTTTCACCTAAGTTTATTAGATCGAGCAAAAAATGTTGATTGTTTTGTTAGTCTCATCAACTAGTAGATGTCTCATGCAGGATCTCTTCCATTGTAACTTTGAGATCGATTAAAAAAAGACTTGAAATATTCACAACTTGAGATCTCTGCCAGAGTTTTTTTATAATATGGAATCTGCAATATCATACAACTTGAGAATCTTTCTCTCTCTCTCTACTAGGTCATTTTCATTTAATCATGTTTAGAAGGAGAAAAAGTAACATGAACTAAATAAGATTCGTATAAAAGATACAAAACTGATAACTAAAACACGGGCTAAGTTCAAAACAGTTCATGGTAGATTTCAAGCTCGATAAGACCATATTCAGTTAACAGCTTTAAAAGCAACAGAAACTGTTTCCCACACGTAGAACAACGACAATTAACGCAGTCAATGCCGTGTTTGTTAATCGTGCAATTGGCAATGCTGAGAGCCTCATTACGGATATCGCTGTACAGTTTTCTGTGCTCTCTCACTTCCTGCGCACCCTAGCCCACTCGCACAACCTCCAGTGATGTTCTTGCTCCCAACACGGGTGGACAAGGCTCGTGCGAGCTCTCTTCTCCCACTTCTGCTCATACGCTATTTTCCTTTCTCTATGTTTCTTCTCTGACTCTCTAACACCGTCAAAGATGGGTTTATTGGCCTACAAAGTTAAGCTCTTAACAGAAGACACGGTTAAGGTGTTCTTCACTAGTTTGTTACAACTTATGTCTGGGATTAGCATGAGGAGTGTCATGGAACGGAAAAGTAGGTGGAGGCTGCATCATTATTTTGCTCTTGTTAGTTCTCACCTTGAATGTTTCATCAGAATTGTCGTTCCGGTTCAGTAAGCTCTAGTTCTGATACACTTAGTTCTCGATTCTATTCCTGACAGAAGCTTACAGTTCATATACATTTATTTGTCTTCCTTTAACTGCTAAGTCTAATAAGATTTTCATTGAAACATTCTCTTTTTCTGAAAACCAGTTAGTTATATTGAAAGTTCTTTCTTATGAAAAATTGTGGACAGCAGAAACTGATTGTTAAGGCTTCTGCTCTTGGCCGCACGGATGTGCAAGTTTCCTGTTGCCAACTCTTCCTCTTTTGATCTCTGGAGTTTTTTTTGAAAGTTCATATTCTCAAAGAAATCACAACATTTTTTAATGGAAGCTCTTGTTTGAAAATGATAGAACCCTCACTCCTCTCGTAGAAAGTTGCGATAGATAGAATCTTTTTTAAAAATTCTTCTGAAGTTAGACTGTTGTTTAGAACGTCCCAAAATTGCATTCAAGCCTTTTCTTTTTCTCCCGTTCATCTCTAATTTCTCTGTATGTCTCTCTTTACCTTTCTTCTTTTTGTTCTCATCTCACTCTTCCTCTTTCTTTCTCTCTCACTCTCTTTCCAACATTGTCTCTTACATACTCTTTCTCTCCTTCTGTATTGCCTGTGTGAGACTTACCCTAAAAACGATGCCTCATTGGTACTAAGGGGGCGTGGCATATGTATTTGAAAAAGGAAGGGGCGGGAGTTAGAGGGTGGGTGTGGACTTGATCAGTCTATGCATATTTGTCTCTGGAGTATTCTCTTCCTCTGCAGATGAGTGAAACTCAGGAGCTTACTAGTAACTATTGGGATAGTTTATAATTGAGTACTGATATTCACAACCCCTTTTGTTTCGAATTGGTAGAGAGCTTCTAGAATTTCATCACAACATTTTTTTTTCTTCTAAAAACTGATTCTTTAAGAAATTTCCTTCTGTGCTGGATTTCTAGCAAATTTTTCAATTCAAACTTTGCTAAACACTGTTAATATGTTATAGAATTTATCGTTTATTTAGGTGAATATAATTCAATTTTGTTTTAGAGTTTTCCATATTTTTTGTGAAGGAAAGTTTTTTTTCGCATTTCTCCAAAGCCCTGTTCTCTCTCTCTCTCTCTCTCTCTCTCTCTCTCTCTCTCTCTCTCTCTCTCTCTCTCTCTCTCTCTCCCTGTTTCTTTCTCTCAAATGTTCTACCTTCCAGTATTTCTCTCTTTTACTCTCTCTATTAATCTCATTTCTACTATTCACTTCAATACTACCTTGTTCTCTCCATCTATGTTGGACCCGACTTTTAAAGTCGTACTTTTTAAGAACGGAATGTTACTGAATGTTTCTGTTTCTAAGTTTCTGTGCATTTTCTGTCTTTTTTAAATCAGCCTTTCTCTTTTTTACTCGTTCCCTCACACCGTTCCAAATTATGTGTCGGAAATTAAAGTCGTTTCCATGGGTTTTTGTTTTTAGTTTTTGGCTCCCTCAAATAGCGAAAAGTTTGTCATATCGTTGTTAAATCCAATATAATCAGCTGTTATCTGAAACTTTTTTGATTAAAACTAACTCCTTACGGTCAACGTGAGGCTCAATAGTGAGATGATCTTCTTCTTCTTCCTAGCGTTATTCCCGTTGAAGAGTGGTGTCCGCTGTGTAGATAGCACTTCGCCACATCATACGATTCGAGGCGTCTTCGGCTATCAGCCCGGTAGCCGCTATGTCTTGTTCTATGGTGTCTCTCAATCTAAGCTTCGGTCTACCTCTTGGTCTTCTACCCTGGAATTCTATGTTCCAATCAGACTTGGGAACGGAGTCAGGATTGGATCTCAGCATGTGTCCGTACCACCTAAGCCTGGACTCTCTGAGTTTTTCGGGTTATGGGGCAACTCCTAAACGAGCTCTTATCGTTTCGTTGCGAATCATGTCTTTCCGGGTAATGGTGAGATGATCAAGTTTCTTAATTACGGTGGAACGTGTACGCGCCTATTCTAGACAACCATTTATAGAATTCCTAATTCTTTTTTTGAAGTTATGTCACGGACATTCAAGTTGATCGATCCCGTTCCCGCGCCGTGGTGCAGGAAGAAAGAGAAAAGTTAGTCAGCAACCTTCTCGTTTTCTCTTATTCTTCTCTGCAACAGAGGCAACTGAGAGAGCTTTTTTCAGATATGCGAAAACAAGGTACTCAAAGAATGAGAACTGCGAACGTCCTACGCTCGAGGCAGTCGTCACCAGTACAACCCTTTAGACCTCCTTCTTTTCCCGCGTTCGTTACACTACTTTGTAAATTACAAATGCAGTGTTTAAGAGTATTGGTCTGTTCATTGAATGAAGTTACTGTATGTTTCAAACGAAGAAGTAGTATTCAGAGCGCAAAGTAGATCATCGAACTACATGCGGAAAAAGTTGGAGAAGATGCTCGAGCTGCAAAAGTTCCACAAAGAACACGCGAAGAGAAACAAGCGGAGAGATAAGCGGCAGACTAGCGAGAGAGAAGAGATTGAACGGAAAAGCAACGGAACACTATCCATGAACAGAGAGTGGAACTTCGTCATACCCCACAGAAACAAAAACAACACAGGTAATCCGCTAAACCTTTTAAATTCTCATTCCATCGAAACTTGAAAAAAATTAAGCTCACCGAGTTTTTCCGCTGAAAGACATTTCCGCTGAAAACACCAATGATTAGGACAGTTCCAACAAGGACTTCAAAGGATTTTCTAACTAAGTGCGTTAATAAACAATATGGTTTGCAGAAAATGTTGACGGTTCGGTGTTCGATACTCCGCAATCAAACAATACTTCTCCTGCGATAAGGTCGAACAGCCAGGCACAAACAAGTAATGTCATTGAACTTCACTGTGTACATAGTATCGTAAAATTCTGGTTGCTTTTTCCATATCAAGTATTCGGTAAAGAATGTGTGACTTCCAAAATTGATTTTCTAACAGCTTTTAGTTGTTGCCTAAAAACTTGATGGAAAATGAAACAAAAAGGTCACTGATGAGTTAATAAAATGAGCTAACGTACATACAGTGACTTTTTCGTTTTAATTACTAGAGGAAGAGTTTTAATTACTAGAGGAAGTTTTAATTACATTAAATTGATTCAGATATGAACACGGTTCCTGCAGTAGCTGCAAAAGAAACGCTCAGTTGTAATCGTAGCCGCAAACGCAGACGCATCAACTCACACGGTAAAGAACCGCTGAATATTTTTAGAAGCGAATGTTTCTTCCTCCATTTCTTTACTGGCTGGGTAAGATCTACCTGAATACGATGCCTCGCTGGTAATGAGTTGCGGGCATCCATGACCCAATCGGGTCGTAAGAGAGAGAGAGAGAGAGAGAGATAGATAGAGAGAGAGGGGGGAGACAGAGAGAGAGAGAGGGGGAGACAGAGAGAGAGAGAGAGAGAGAGAGAGAGAGAGAGAGAGAGAGAGAGAGAGAGAGAGAGAGAGAGAGAGAGAGAGAGAGAGAGAGAAGGGAAAGGGGGGTTCAAGTTGTGGCGATATTATGGACCATTTAAAGTCACCGCGGAATTCTTGTTTTTATTCTGTGTGAGATTATGTAAAGCGGTCTCCGCTTTTATTTAGAGTATTGCTGTCGACTTCTCTCTCTTCCTAGTTCTTTCTCACTGTCTTCATTAATTTCTCTTTCATTCCTTATCTTTGTTGTTTTTGTCTCTTTCGGTACTTTCTGACACCTTTTTGTCTAACCCCTCTCCTTGTCTCTCTTCCTCATCTTTCTCCACATTTTTCACTTGTTCAGTTGTATTATCAAAGCATTCTTCATCTTTGTTAAAGAAAGAAAGAGAGAGAGAGAAAGAGAGAGAGAGAGAAAGAGAGAGATAAAGAGAGAGAGATAGAGATAGAGATAGAGATAGAGATAGAGATAGAGATAGAGATAGAGATAGAGAGAGAGGGATAGAGAATTTTTCCGCTGAAAATACGAATTATCAGTGCACAAGACGAAGAACTTTTTTCAGCTGAAAAAAAGACTATTTCCATGTCAATGGCAAAAAATACATTAAACCCCTGATTTCCAGGAAACTTGATTTTCATAGTAGAATGTAAATAGAATCTTTCTCAGAATCTTCATCTCCGAATTTCGCGGGCAAAGAAGAAGCTGTTGAACAGAAGACTGCGACCCATAGAGAAGCTTCTGCTGAACGAGAGATCCCAGCTCTACTTGAGAAGTGCGGAGGAATGACAATGGAGGTGACGAACAATAAGGACCTCTCAGATGACGAAGAGGACCTTCTTGATGCTTTCCCCTTTGACATTGGCATGAATGATGCTCTGGTATACGCTTTTGGATCGGAGAATGTCGACATGACAGCAATCAATGAGCTTTTGCCAACTCACATCGTTAGTTGTTTTGATTATCCTATCCTTGTCTGTACCAATCGCCAAATAGTTATTCAATAGGGTTCTCAAATCTTCTATATAGAAAGGTAAATGGATTTGATCTTAGTCATAGATCCTTTAGCGAGGGGCTTAGAATGATGAGAAGCAAGCAAATCTTCAGTCTTGAAGTTTTAAATTCCCTTTTTTTTCTCAAACTTTTACATATACTTTTCATATACATCCCTGTTCTCAGGAGAGAAAGACGATGCCGATGTGCTGCAGCCGGCCATCACAGGGGAAAATGATTTCATGCGAAGGATCAGACGTTTGTCTTACCTCTTTTTTGATCAAAACTTTACAATTTTTAATGACGTTATAGAGCCTTTTTATAGCTTAACTTGAATTAAGTTAAGTTTTTCAAACCTAATTAGGGAGTTTTTCCATGGTTTTTAAGAGGCCTTTCGGAATTTAAGCGGGCTATGAAGAAACTATGTCGAGTGAAACAGCTAAAAAGCTATTTCTATGAAACGATATAAAGAGAGGGACAATATTTTTTTCCAGTGCTCGAATGGACGGTTCCATTTCAAATGTATCGGAATGAAATCGTTAGCTGAAAAGGGCTGGTTTTGTCCTGATTGCTCTGGCAGATGAGGTAAAGGTACCGTGAAAGGTCGCCCCTCTTTTCTCTCCAATTTCTCTACGCTTCCAAGAGATATCACCCTACTGTTTCTTCAGTCTCAAGTAATGCTGGTCTCATTTGCTTGACTCTTCTTCCGAAGAAGGGGTGTTCCTAGAACGTTGCATTTTTTCGAACTCTCTACAGGGTGTTTAATTATATCTTGATCAATGAAAAACGTGAATAACTTTTTTTCGAGTCGACCGATTGACATGAATTTTTCAGGGTGATCAAACCTCAGGATAGGAAAGAAGTTGTTAGAATTTTCAGAAAATTGGCATAAATTTGAATACCTCTCCCAACTTTGCATCGTTTTTCGAGATATACAAGTTTTTTTAATTTTCAATTTTTATGCAGGAAGATGCCTGAAGTATCCAGCTCCTCACTGATATCCTTTTTTAAATCGAATTCATCTTTTTTCATATTGTTCAATTCATTTGAAAACAGGCATTTTCGACCATTTCTGCCAATGATTTCATGCTTAGGATGAGTCGACACGTTCTAATGATGATAAAAAATAGAGAATTTGCATTTCAACAGGTGGAAAGTGACCACTCTGTTTTTGCATATCCAAATTAGCATGAAATCATTGGCAGAAATGGTCGAAAATGCCTGTTTTCAAATGAATTAAACAATATGAAAAGAGATGAAACTGATTCAAAAAAGGATATCAATGAGGAGCTGGATGCTTCAGGCATCTTGCTGCATAAAAATTAGAAATTAAAAAATTGTATATCTCGAAAAACGATGCAAAGTTAGTAGAGGTATTCAAATTCATGCTAATCTTCTGAAAGTTCACCAACTTCTTTCCTATCCTGAGATTTGATCACCCTGAAAAATTCATGTCAATCGGTCAACTCGAACAAAAGTTATTCACGTTTTTCATTGATCAATATATAATTAAACACTCTGTACTTGTGATTCATTTCAGTTCAACTCCATTTAACCGTTTCCGTTCAAAGCCCACGACCATATTTTTGAGTCAAGAATTAATAGACTATACTATCGTTTTGACGCACGGCTCAAAGTTTACCAGTACAAGCTGAAAGCCGGGTTCAATACTCTCCATCGGACAAAGCTAAGGTAGCAAATATTAATCCGGGAGCTTTAAAACTTTCAAAAAGAAGCTTAAGACATTGTGAGCTATGTTATATTTCGCATGTTTACTAGCGGAAGTTCGTTCTTTTTTCATCATAGCTCCATTATCTCATTCTATGAGTGGTCGATTTTCGGTCCAAACTTCAACCATTTTTTTTTAAATTTTCAAGTTGTCTGACTTTTATTGTGATATGATTGTCCCTGTTTGCATATGCTTTCGTTGACTGCTCCATACGATTTCTCACAATTTAAATTTTTTTGTATAACTCTCTATGGCTTAAAATTTTTTACCTTCAATCCTCCGCCTAATCATTGCTTCCTAGATAGTTTTAATCTACCGCCGAATCGCTGAATAAAGTTTTGTGTTTTTCGTGTTGTATCGAATAAAAACTACAACATAATCAGTGTCCTATGAAAATAAATGCATAGTGGAAAATCGAAAGGTCAAAAAAATATTATTCTCGGTCTATGTGGTTGTAGAGACAGACAACAGTTGGAAAACCGAACCCTCTTGTCTTGGAGTAATTCATTCATGCCTTGACACCTTTTCAAAAAGAAACTTTGATCAAACTATATCTCACTTGGACTTAATATAAACCTTGAAAATCGTGTTGCTTCAGATTACACCAATGACACTTCAGATTATACCAATGACACTTCAGATTATACCAATGACACTCTAAGACATTAGTGAAAATTCCATAGAAAGACATGTAAAAAGCAAGTCAAAAAGATTAGAAGGGGGAAACAAAACAACAAAAAAAAGAGAAGCTGAAGGCGTGAGGTCTCACAAATACATTCTCGAAAAATTTATCAAATACAATCATCTCTTAAAAAATCTTGTTGAGAACTCGAAACTAACTCATATCTGTAACAATTTTTTCAAAAACAGAGATGTCTTATGTAATTCATTCGAAACATTTTGATGGAAAGAGAAGATTCTCAGAAACTTTTTTGGGAACGAATAAAAAAGTTTAAAAAGAACAAAATAAGAACAGAAGAGTTCATGAAGATTTTCTAGTTGATAGAAAAACCTTCAAAGCCTTCGTTTTCCGTTACGTTGCCTTTACCACGTAAAAAGTAGGAAATTCTGAATTTTTCTTGTTGTTTTATCAAGATTGTATTTCATGTTTAGGCGGAAAACAAAATAAATAATTGTCTAAAACACTCTAGGACAGAGCTAACTAAAGAAGGAGAAGAAATCAGCCTTTCCGACAATAAAACTTCCAATTATAAGAAGCAGTACCCAGACGATATGATCCATTTTTCTTCCCAAAACTTTTTTCTAATTTAATTTTTCTCTCATTTCAGGAAGCTTTGAACAATCGAAAAAGATTTTTATTTGTTCGAAAAATTCGATTAAAAAAAAGAATATTTGGAAGAAGGTTGAGTATATAACAATCTTTTTGCCCCGTAAAACCCATGAATGAACGATGAGATTCAAGTTTCTCAATTTT
The DNA here is from genome assembly GCA_964056735.1 of Allodiplogaster pararmata. Lineage (NCBI taxonomy): Eukaryota > Metazoa > Nematoda > Chromadorea > Rhabditida > Diplogasteridae > Allodiplogaster > Allodiplogaster pararmata. The sequence continues at coordinate 26,077,780 of OZ057407.1, forward strand.
CTTTTTGTTCCGATCGTTATTGTTAGTTTCCATCCGAACATGGTCTTCAACTCTTTCTTCGCAATCTGTGTCTTTTTTTCCTCTCTCTAACAACCTTTCTTCAACCATCACTAGAACTACCTGTCTGAACTACTTTTCCTTTTTCGAGGATTATACAGAAGAAAAAAATTATTATCGAAATATGGTTTTGTAGGTTTGTATTTTATCCCATTATATGTTTTTTAAAACTTTTCTCTCAGTTCATTCATTTGTTCCTTGAAACAATGGACAACTGTGTTGTATGGGCCTCAAAATGTGCATTATCATGTGTGCGTGTGTAGTTCAGTGGGGAGAGCATTCGCCCGGAACGCGAAAAGTCACGGGTTCGGTTCCCGTCACACCACACGATTTTTGCACAAGTTTCTGCGAAGAATCCGCTCCTCTGCTCGGTATAAAAATCCGTTGCTTGAGATAAACGAGGAGTACATCATACTCTAATTTACATCATAATGGTGATTCAGTACAAGAAAAGAAAATAGTACATATGTACATACGCCAGAATTTGATACAATTGATCACAAGGTGCAAGGTGTGAGCTGAAAGTTTATATTCTAGTCAAATGAGGTTTTTTGAAGAAAAAAAACCTCATCACGTCTCCTAACTCTTCCCATTTAAATATCAATTTATATTTATTTTGCTTCCTGTCTCTCAAGTCTCTCTTTTTTTTGTTAAAAAGTCTACATATTTGTTAGCTTGATAGTAACCAAATCAACCCCAACTTTGTTTTCATCTTTCTCCACAAACATATGCCAATCTCCTGTCTCTTCAGACCTGTTTTCCTATAATTTTCGATCCCATCTCTCAAGCACTCTTCCAAAATTAAAAAAACTAATTTTTAACTTTCCTTTTTGATTAATATTATGAAACGCGTTGTAATTTTCTCTGCTTAAGCTCATTTTAAATAATCATACCTCTGAAGCGATGAAGAAATAACTGATTTTAAAAAGTGTAGCAGCTCAAACACCCGTACAAGCAACTACTCAAGATATGAGTAGAATATTTGGCAATACCGAAATCTAGGCCCCGCCCACCTAAGCGACCAATAGCAGAAAGCGCAGCGAATCAGCTTTCTTCTTTCTTCACAGTCGAGTAATTTCTAATGAAAACGCTTTCAAAAGGTCAAGAAAGCTCAAACTATGAGAAAAATAATTTCTCGAATATATAATATGTACACTATTGCTGCAGTAACAGAACTTCGAATAAGCACACCAACATTCCCGTTAATTTTCTCATTCCCGTTAATTTTCTCGCAAAGGCCAGTCGCTCTTCCTTTGCTCTACTTTTAAACCTATTTTGCTACAGTCTCTTATCCCGTTTTGCGTGTCGTGCCAGATTGAGCCTGAGCAGGCACGACGTCTGTCTGTTGGCCTAGCTGTTGAGTGCTCATCGAATAAATCCATCAAGCACTCCAGCAGGTCCCTGACTTCCGCAAAACAAAGCGTCATCAGAGATCTAAAACATCTAGAAGAGAAGTTGAAGGTGTAACTGCGCAGTGTTCAGTTACAGAGCTCTAGAGCGTTTTTTAAATACTTTTTCTTCTTTCCTTTTATACTCTGTCTTCCAGTTTTATTCTCCGTTTCTTTCTAGCCTTCTCGATTCGGGCCACTTTGCCTAATTTCCTTTCTGTTATTCCTTCCAAAATCTCTACACAATCTTCTCATTCTGCCTGCGACTCTACTCTCTCAAGCATGGTCAACACGAAAAGAGGTACGCAGACGAAAAAGACGAATTACCGACACTTTGTACCGCGTCACTTTGTATACGACACTTTGTATACGACACTTTGTACCCCGTCACTTTGTACCGCGACACTTTGTACCGCGACACTTTGTACCGCGTACGGCCTCGTTAGCTAAGCCGTACGGCCTCGTTAGCTAAGCCGAACGGCCTCGTTATCGTGAACTTTTACTAAGCCTAAGCGTTTTTTAATGTAAAAATATGTTTTAATGTAAAAATAAAACGCGCGGCCTCACTCAAGTCGCGGTACAAAGTGTCGCGGTACAAAGTGTCGCGGTACAAAGTGACGGGGTACAAAGTGTCGGGTACAAAGTGTCGTATACAAAGTGACGCGGTACAAAGTGTCGTGATACGGAAAAAGACAGTTGTCGAAGGTCAGGACGAGGGCAGTTCAATAGCTGTTAATGATCTACTACTCAATGGTAAGGAGTCCTCCACAATTGATATGCTTATCGAGAAAATCACAGCCTCTCTGAATACGAATTTTAAAAACATAATGAGTGTGACTTTGGAAAAAGCAAGGAAAGCAATGAAAACAGAAAACACTCGTCTCACAAAGCGTATTGAGGAGCTAGAACTTAAAATGTTGGATATGATTGAGAAAAATGCATTACTTTATAAACTGCATCATCATTCTCCTTCTGTTCCAGATCAAGTTAATTCGTCCTCTCCCAGATCCTTTTCTCTTCCAAAGCGGAAGATGCCTTCTCCATCCAGATCTACAGGTCATGAGAATTCTCGGCCTGAAGAGCCATCTCTTCGTCTTCCACCGAGTTGTCCAAAGGAATTGAATTGGAGCGACCTTTACTCTGAAGCCGAATCTTTGCTTTCTATCCCCCGGATTGCCGAAAAAAGCAATAAAGTAGTTATCGAGAGGCTTCCCGAGGGTGGAGATGAGAAAGATGATCAGTTGTTCATTGAAAGTGTTCTTGAGAAAGGTGGAATACGGCTGGACATGCTCACTAGAGTGGGGAAAAACGGCGCACAAAAGGGTGATAAACCACGTATTCTCAAGGTCAAAGTGAAAAATGCCCAACACAAGAGAGTTTCTGCTCTATCACTTCAGCTCCTGCAATCCAAGAACTGAAGACTCGAAACGTCGTCCATTCAGTCGCAGGGATCTGACGAGAGATGAATTGGATCTGCAGGCGCGGAGGTGCAAGTTGCCTGTTGCCAATTCTTCCTTTTCTGATCTCTCGAATAACTGTCTTGTACGCGTGTTTCTGCTGTATTTGATCGCGCTCTTGAAAATTACTAAGCTTGCAAGGTCTTCGGACAATACAACGTCAAAGTTTTTTTGCAACTTCAGAACTCGAATTTCACAGCGATGAACTACAACCCACCAAACTCACTAGTGCCGCATCCGAACGCCAACCAGAGCGGATTCTTCCAATCAGGTAATCACTTGATGTGAGAGAAGACGAAGGGGAAATCAAAGTAGAAAAGTCTTTGTTTATACTAAGTGAAAATGAGAAGAGAAAAAGAGATGTGAAAAATTAGAAAGATGAAAGCGACTAAAACTTATGCTTGAAATAGGAGAGAGTGAATACAAAAGGAAAAGATTGAAAAAAAAGGAAGAGAAGATAAAGATGAAAGTTATTTCGGATGTTATTTAAGACAAGATTTATATGTTTGATGTTTAGTGATTACATGCATTTTTAAACATATAATGACGTGAAACTTAGAAAATGTTAGAAATAACATTTTCAAAACGCGATATGAGTAATTTCATATGAATTGTGAAAATATTTAAGACTGGTAGAAGTGAGCAAAAATAACATGAGTTTACCGTTTACCTCACTAATGAGTTTTACCGTTAAAAAAAGGATTTTAATAACAAGTTTAATTTGTGACTATTTTTATCATCTCAATCATCATAAGAATGAAGATTTCATGAGAAAGATCAACAAACCTTTCAAATTTCGTCTAATATATAATTTTAAAGATCCTATAAGTAAAGATATATTCAATTATAACACTTTTTTTGAAAAAATCTGACAGTCATTTGATTAATAAGATATCAAACGAAAGATGTGCATTTCACAAATACCCTAACCTCATATAAAAAACGCTTGGACCTAATGTACAGGTGATACTAAATGCACCCCTTACCCAATTCTACGAAATATTCTGAATAAAGGCACTAAATACAGGATTAACATTTCTAGCTCTAGTAAAGAATACATTATTAACGAAATCAAAGAATCTATATCTCTTACTATAAATAAACTTACTAGAAAATATAATCTCAACTATGTAAATAGAAATAAAATTAAAGAAACATTAAATACATATTACATAGACAAAATAATTGTTTATTTAGATAAATTTCACTATAATGACAACATAGAATACAGAAAGATACTGTTAATCAATTACAACAACAATTCATAATCACTCCTGTAGATAAAGCTACCAACAATTACGCATTCATATGTAAGAAAATCTATCTCAAATTTTTATGAATGAAGAAATGAATACTATTCATAATAACGTCAAAACATATCAACCTATTACATCTCCCGGCATCATTGAAAATATCAACAGTCATCTGAAACAAACGAGATACTTCAAAATAGATACTATGAACTTAAAACCATTTCAAATTCCACAAATATATGGCATACCTAAAATGCATAAAAACCCTATCAAATTCAGATTCGTTACAGGCGCATCTAATCAATAGTAGTCTTAAACCCATTTCTATTGAAGTACAACTCATTCTCAAACATTTATCAAAACATTTCAAAAATTACTGTAAACAAACTAGCGAGAGAAAGGGTATTAACCACCTAATTTCTAAAATAAATACAAAACCATTATTAGAAGCGTTGAAACCAACCAATAATAAAATAGAGAAATATTTTGTGCAGAATTCACATCTTCATTCACCAATTTACCTCACAATGTATTTAAATGCAATATATATATAGTCTAATAAAAACATGCTTCAAAAACAGCTGTTATGAAGCTATAACAATCAAAGGTTATTCTACTTATTATACTAACGACACTTCACAAAAAAAACTTATTTGCCTTATGAAATTTGTAAAATGATCACTTAAATTATAGAAAACAGTTATATTACATATAACTGTACACTATATAAACAAAATAAAGGAATACCTCAAGGTAATAATGCTTCACCACAATTAGCAGATCCAACATTAGCCATGATGGAGTTCCAATACATTAATAAAAATATAGATAGATATCATATATTAAATAGAGCTGTACACTGTACAGTCAGATATATTGACGATCTACTACACATTTCAGATAAAACCCAAGAATTCGTAACAATAACCAAAGAAATGTATTATAGTTCACTAACTCTGGAATCGACAAATATCAATAAGAATACAGCCAATTTTCTAGATCTCAGTATAAAACTCGAGGAAGACGGTAATACTAAACTCAAACTGTTTAACAAAACAGACGAGTATAACTTTAAAATACTTTAATATCCTCATTATACTTCTAATATACCTATATATATATACATATATTGCATTGTTGCTCTACATTGCTTCAATACATTCCCGCTCATTACTTTTCAAAAGCACTTGGATAGTATTTTCTATATTATCTTTAGGTTTTATCATCATTTTGTTTTATTTACTTTTTATTTGTTTTTTTTATTTTGTGTTATATTATTTAATTCTAAGTCAATAGTTTTAATTATACTCGTTTATTTTCTCTCTGGGCACTCACTGATGAGCCCCACCCAGAGAGAGCAGAAGTCTGTCTGAGTTGGGGCGAAACAGACTTCTGCTACATTATAGTCTCAGCAGTGATATCAAAAATGTAAATAAATTAAATTTATCACCTCTTTTACCTTTATTCTTTTATTAAGCGTGTAACCATTTTCTATTTCATCCAATACGAACTTTGAAGCACCTACTACTCGCCAAAAATGTAAACGATTTTTATGTTCATTAATGCAAATACCTCTTCACACTCACTTCTCTGTCTTCCGACATTCGTAACGCATGTGGCCGTATTTTCCGCATTGATAGCAAGGCCCTAGGATCTTACCTCTCCTTTCCTCAAATCGGGACGGCAGTGTTTGGCGACTACCGTCCCTCCGCGAAAAGGGCTGATACGACTGCGGTCGAGGTTGTTCTTGTCTGGCCTTCCCTCCTCCGAAACTGGTAAGCGCTGCCTACATCGTCAGCTGACTGTTCTGTCACATGGCTCCACTCACAGATTCCGATGCCCTGAGTTGATCGGACAACTGGAAGACGCCAGGGTTCCGCCGTGCAACTAGTCAGTTCCTTTCCTTCATTTCATCGATTACTTTGATGATCGCCTCAGCTTCTCCATTGTTTCCCTTCTTCAAAAGGTTGAGGAAGCGGCAGTTGAAGTCAAGCTGAGCTTGATGGCTCACGCTAGCCACACCTGGCGGTTGGTGAGTGAGGACGGCGCTCAAGTGGGGCCTCAACAACTCCACCAACTGCTGGAGCCGCTCTCCCTCCTCTAAGCCTTGGTCCCCCCTTATTACTCACAACCAAAAACTAGGCAGAAGTAAATTGACTGAGTTCTCAACTTGCTCAAACGACTAAACACGCCACCACCTATTCTTCTAAAATCACACACTCCACACTAAACTTTCGCAACCACTTCATAACACACGAAAAACGCAGAATGTCTTCCCTCTTTCTTAACACCTCTCACAATTCCACGCGAGAGCAAACTCCCTTCCTGAGGCACGGCTTTTTTTTTCAAACACCAGGTTTTTTTTTCTTCGAAAAATCTAGAAAACCGGTCGAAAAATCTTCGAAAAAGTTTCAAATTGGGTTAAAATGCGATTATTTTTCGTTTTGCACACCTGGCACATGTTCCAGTGCTTTTCACAGACATAGTTTCAGTCCTTACAAAACTGGGCTCTGATGGAAACCTAGGTGTAAAATGGTCTCTAGATTCGGCAAGATGCCAACAAATGAAAAAGCGCACATATTATCTTTCATACTATCTCGTTCCTAAGCACTACAATCTCGCAGACGAAACTTGCCTAAGCAGAAAAAAACATGAAAAATACCTGCAAAACTTTTATTCCTGAGCTTGGGAAACAATTTTCAGGCTTTCTCAAGTACTCTTAATCAACGTGCACTAAAACGTTGAAAAAATTAAAACAGTATCTTTTTTTCAGCGTCGCTACTTGAATAATAAGCTAGTTATCTCAAGTAATGCGGCAAATCTATGAAAACAGAGAGCACAAGATCATTAGCTCATCGTATTAAACCTGCATATTCTTAGAGCTTTTTTGAGATACATTCTCTGAGATAATTCTAGTCTTCTAGCTGAAGCGCTACCGAGAGTTGGGGAGAAGATTGTAGTTCCATACTCCAACAGAGATCGAACATAGGATTGAAAAAGTAACTCGAATCCATTTAGATCGAGAAATCTGAAGACCTTGAAAATTTGAGAAATTCTAGTTAGTACTCTAGCTCTAATTATTTCTATGCCCTGGACAAATTCCAAACAACAATCAATGAAAATTCCCAAGTCTATGATTAAGTTTTTAGAAGAGACGAAGGAGCCGTCGATAAAATACTCCCCCTCGCATTGTTTTTACCAAGGTGAAGGCAATTGATTTTTTTGGGTAGAATTCATTCAAAAGACCATCTATAAATTCTGTCAATGCACAGTTGTAAAGACTGAGGATCATCGCTGTACGCTTTCAATTCATCAGCGAATAAAGAAAAGTTAACGTTAGCAGGAATCACAGACTCAATATCATAAATGAATAGCAGAAAGAGTAGGGGTCCAAGAACGTTTCCCTGAGGGACGACACTCATGACAGGGTATACACTCAAGCATTGAAAACTTCCGCTCAACTCTCACCTTATACTTGCGATTCGTTAGGAAATTTGAGATCCACTGCAAAATTTTATGTGCTGAGCCTGAGGTGGAAAGTTTCTCTATAAATTTTGGATGAGACAATTTGTCAAATGCTGGAGCAAAATCAAAGTGAATAACATCGATATTCTTTTTCTATGTAGATCGACTTCCCAATCATTCAGCGTTTTCATCAACTGAAGCTCACAGCTCCGTCTTGACAGTAAACCGTACTGAGCTCGCGAAATCAAACTTCTGTAGTTCAATTTGAAGTTATTTGAAAGTATGCTTTCAAAGACTCTACAGATAACTGAAGTGACGGTTATTGGACGGTAGTTTTCAGGTAGTGATCTATCTCCCTTACGCTTGTAAACAGGAACTACATCACCGATTTTCCATTACATTGGTATCTCATTGAATAGAAGAGAGTGAGAGAACAGGATTGAGAATGGCAAAGCGAGAGAGATAGCGCATTGCTTCACGAGAAACTGATTGACGTTCTCAGAGAAAGTTGTGAACTTATTAGGTAGTTTACAAAGCACATTGAACAATATATGCGGTGAGAAGTCACTATCAGTTTAAGAGACGTTAGAACTGACAGAACTAACTTTCCCGGGTTTCTCAGAATAGGAATAATTTTTTGCACTCTTCGGCAAAAATTTCAGCTTTTTTCTGCAGAACTAAAGATGAAAAAAGAGTCATTCTTAATCACCGGAATGCTTGAACAAGGCTTGAGATTGGTTTTGATCCAATGAGGCCGTATGCATGGAAAACAGATTAGAACAATCTGGATTAGTCAAATCCAAGGATTAGAAAATCCAAAAAAGTTAAAAAATTTAGGATTAGGAAAATCGGTATGCATGGATGTCAGATTTCTTAAACTTGGATTATTGTCAAAAAGGACGCGGAAAGACAAGCGGAAGCACTAAAATGCATCAAAATGCACTCTAAAAACTGTAATTGTCGATAACTAAATGCACTCTAAACACTATAATTGTCGAATGTTAGCATTGTTATATAATTACAACATTTTTTCAATTAATTTCGTTGTTTTTGTTGTTGTTATGTTTTCATTTTTTGTTTGTTTAAAGCCGAGTTGAATGTTGAATGTAAAGTTTGATGGAATTGGTATATAAAATATTAATATGAACGTTTTCAACCTGTTTTAAATCAATCTGTTAGATGAAAGGTGATTTTTAGTAATCGTTGTACTCTATTTGGGACTTCTGCACTTTAGCCCCCCCCCCTCCCAGAGGTTCCATGGGTCAGTTCAATTGGATCATGTTCTTGATACGGCCTCGTTAGCGTAAACTTTTACTAAGCCTAAGCGCTTTCTGATGTAAAAATAACTTTTTTAATGTAAAAATAACTTTTGAAAATGTAAATGAGTCAGTAGTATGACCATGGAACCTCAATATACGAAGTAATGATTAAAAAACACGAAGTAGAAAAAAATTAGCCATGAAATAAACATAAAAGAAGCACTAAACAAGAGAACATGCAAAAAAATATGTAAAATTCCGTTCCGTTTTACTTTCAATACACACTTCAAAAAGAGCAACATGAACGGAATGGGTCAAATTGAGCCGACAATCCTTTCGGATTGCTCGCTAACCCACCTCCGGAGTAGGGTTACGAATTTTGTCGGATTATCTCAAATCCAAAAGTATTATAGCTTCCATGCATACCGGATTAGTGAAATGTATTTGGATAACTTCTAATCCAAGCTCTTAATCCATTTGGATTGCTCCATGCATACGGCCTCTGGTGAATACCATTTGGACAAAGTAGAACTTTCTCTTCCCTCTTTTTCAAACATTCAGAGCTTTCCTTTTATAACTTTCTTAATTTCATTGTTTTGGGCTCGAAAATATACATTATATTGACTCCTACTGTCGTAAACTCCATCCGTCGTCTTATATAACCTCTGTTTGAATACATCCGCCTTAGGGATGTTTAACCCTTACTGCAGTGAATAAACCATGAGCATAGGATGGATACGCTTTATTCGTGCCAACTGTATATGCAGTGAATAAACCATGAGGTTTACAAAACTTGTATTGTACAACGATACACGATAAGGTCAAATTGTCGCTACACATCGATAAAACCTAGATAAAACAACGATCACACATGATTCCATGAGACGTTTTCATTACTTGCCAGTTATGCGGTGGCTAAACCATGCCATTGAATAAACACATCGTATTATACAGTGATGCAGTTAATGTTCTATTGCAGATCCCACATGGATAAGACGTAGCTGAAAACACTAATGCCATACAGGTGTCGTGACCAACTTATATATACAAAGACTTAACCATCAGGTTTGAACTAAGAAACTTCGTATTGAACACTGACACAGATAAGGTGTCGGAGAATCACACATAAATGAACTTCACCGATGCCAAACACATGCCATTAACAACGCTTCTGTTAACCCGTTCTTACTTGTCAGTATTCATCTTAATCATCAATACACAATATGATCTCCCGATCCCACTCAGCAAAAATCCCCGATGCTGTTGAAACATTTCAACATTGTAGCTTACAATTAGTACCACTCCGTCTCTCAAGTATTCTTATTGTATTTACATAGATGATACTCCTCCTTCCGCCTTAATCGCATCCTTACTGTATGACGCATTTCCTTCTCTGGACTGCCACCCTCTTTGAAACTGTACTTCCTCCTTTGACGCACCTTCCTCCAATGCTGACGAAGTGTTTCCTCTCTCAACCGATGCGGCGTGAGCCTTTCTACGGACGCTACTTCGCAGGATATCATCACCTCTTTTCACAAGTGATCTGTAGATATTGGGCTTTTTGTATATAATAATGCGACCAAACGCGAGTACTTTCCGCTTGGGATAGCCTGTGTGTACTTTTCCCACACCTGTCTTTCGTCGTACTCCGTCGCGAGCCCTACGAAAGGAGCACCACCACCCCCACTTTGGTAGTTCTTTGCTCGTCCTACTCTCACTTCTCTTTATCCTGCACCCAAACTCAAGACACCTCTCAGGGCGGGTGGGTGGGTATTACACTCAATCTAAACACACCTTCCTTAGGCACAACAAAACGTAGACTGAATATCCTCCCTTCCTGGAACACCTCTCGCGTGCAACCGCACGCGACCGCTCCGCTTCTATCGTCCCTAAGGCCCGTATTCAAACACCAATTATATTGACTCCTACTGTCGTAAACTCCATCCGTCGTCTTATATAACCTCTGTTTGAATACATCCGCCTTAGGGATGTTTAACCCTTACTGCAGTGAATAAACCATGAGCATAGACCAAGGTAGAGACCGTGCTTTAAAAGTCTTTTATGAACCACAGAGACAGAATACGCACTCCGATATCGCTCTTACCCCCATTGAACGGTCTCACAGTATTAGTTCCTGGTATTATACTTGCTCCCTTACCGTGACGAAGTAAGTTTAGCACGTAGGGTTCCCATGTTGGACCTCTTCTCAACCTACTGTACCACGCACTGCCTTGCTACAGATGTAGCCCAACAATCACACTAAATAGATTCACACTCTCTTGCCATACGTCTACTTTTCACGATTTAATGAAGTCGGCTGAACCAACCCCAGAAGAAGACCTGACTTCTTTCCTTCCTGTTGCACGAATGCGTGGACTCCATCTGTTCCTGGGACCTCCCTCCTCGAGAATAACTTTTTTGCACTTGGCATTCCTTTCGTGTGCAAACATGTCTGCCGCTGGCTCTCGCCATTTCGCTACGCAAAATCTGCTTATATTCTCCCGAATCCCCCAGTCATCATAGTCTACAACTCGACTTTTTAAATCTGTTTCCGTGTACGTCTCTCTTGTAACAAAAGTAGTGAGGCACATCGCGTTCATTTTCAATCTTTGATTTTCAATAGCAATCTCATGCAAATCCGCCTTCCTACTTCCTTTCTAAATTATAGCAACCACCGCTTGATTGTCTGACAGTAACTCACCGGGCATCTCTCGAACTCTTTCTCTATCACTTTAATTACGAACCAAACCGTTTTGATTCATCGCACTCACTCTTCATGTCCACCAACCACTCTCTGCACCAAGCTGCTCGTAGTTTTTTACTCGAACCTCTCTATCCAATACTTTATCTCACTTCTTTCTTGATCTCCCAATTAGGTATTAATCCTGTCATGCATGTCCTGTTCTTCTAGCTTCGGCTATTACCGCTACCTCATGTCTCTTGCGTAAACATGTTTCCGCGCCTAGGTCAACATAGTATGAATTGTGTCAAATACTTCTCCCTTTCTTTTATCGTCGTCCACACATTTACCGCAATGTTCTCCAATCGCTATAATGCTTCCAAAATTCTCCTTTCTGACCAGAAGTTGAATGCTCATGTCCAACTCCCTCATTCCGGGTCTGTGTATCTCCTAGCGCGCACAGTTTGGCGTGACTATCTTCATCCAAAATACGCGATTATACCTTATTGAACGATAATTATACCGTTCGAGGCTGGATTTTCAGATAAGGTATACTGTTTCCAACGCCATAACTAAGCCTCTTCCCTTAGAAATTTACCCCCGCTGGGTTCTGCTTCTATTCAGACTTGTTCTCTTCCACGTTTGCGCCTGTTAGCTCCAGGTCCTCTCTCCATACCTCACCTGTCCTATGGAATTCATTCACAGTTCTTCATACGAGTCCATCATTCAAGTACATACAACAACAATGCCTTCTGCATTTTTCATTCTGAAGGCATACTACGCCTCTTCCCAGATTAATTTGATACCCTAGCCCTAACCCCCGCTGGGTTGGACTTCCATTTGAACTTGTTCTTTACGTTTGCGCCTGCTAGAACCAGGTCTTCTCTCACCTCTCCTGCCTTGTCGCATTAATTCCCAGTTCTTCATACGAGTTCATCATTTAAGTACACACAACAATAATGCCTTCTGCATTTTTCATTCTGAAGGCATACTACGCCTCTTCCCAGATCAATTTGATACCCGAGCCCTAACCCCCGCTGGGTTGGGCTTCCATTTGGACTTGCTCTCCACATTCGCGCCTGCTAGCTCCAGGTCTTCTCTCACCACCTCCACTACCCTGTGGCATTCATTTCAAGTTCTTCTCCATGCTCTTTTATCATCCAAGTACATACAATCAGTAATGCCTTCCGCTCTACACTTCCTCACCAAAACTGGAACACTTTTGTGAAAACATACTGGGCTGCGCTCAAACCGAACGGCATCACCACAGTAAATCTAAACTCTTACCCTCTTTTTTTTTTAAATCTTATGAAACCTAACCAACTTCTGTCCTCTTTCGAAACTGCCACATGATGTTACCCTGTTTTAATTCAAGAGTGGTCATGAACCTATTCACCAGCAGAGCGTACCAACTTGTTTCCGAATCCTCGTACCAGAACGATGTAATAAAAGCTCATTAACACTTCTCAACTCGTGGATCAATCTCGATTTTTCCCCTGTCATCACCACTGTTAACTTCTGTCCTCTTTACAAACTTTCTCCATACCTCCGACATTGGCGGTCATATGTGACCGTTTCTCAAACCGTGTGCCATGGACCATAAAACGCCAAATGAAGCAGTCAAATACCTCCCTTTGCCCTCACCTCACCCCTGCCACGAGAAAAAAAATTAAATAGGTCGATCGCCCGATTAGGCCTGTTTGGGCTGAGTTGAAGCTAATAAAAAAAAATTTTTTTTTTTATTTAACGGCTTGCTCTTTCCGTATTCCTCAATCTATCACTTCTCTGACCTTCTCATCATTCCAGACCTCCTCGACCCCTTTCAGCTATTATCTTGATACTTTTTCAAGTCGAGGCCTCTCCAATACTCGGAATGTTAACCTCAAGTCAAGCTGCAGGCGCTAATCTCACCCGTAGCGCCTTCTCGCCAACACCCGTTCCTCCTTGCGATCTAATGGCGCTGAACACCTTAACTTGCAATTAGTACTAACTCTACAACTCTCTTGAGAGTACGACTCTCAATAAACAAATGCGCACACAATCGTTAATGCAAACCAATAACATTTACACACGCGCTGTTCACATTACACTCAATCTAAACACACCTTCCTTAGGCACAACAAAACGTAGACAGAATATCCTCCCTTCCTGGAACACCTCTCGCGTGCAACCGCACGCGACCGCTCCGCTTCTATCGTCCCTAAGGCCCGTATTCAAACACCAATTTATACTTCTAGCACGCCAAAGCTGTTTTTTCCTAGATTGAGGAAAGAGAAATTGGAGAAGAATACAAGCAAAAAATAGTAGGAAAATAACATGATAAAAGTGAAACAGAAAATAATTTGTATGAAAACATCGAAAATCCACTAAAACGAGTAAAAAACATGAATTAAAGAAAAAAATGGGTCTTTCTAATGGAGCGTTAGAATTCAACTTTTCACTTTGTCAAAATAATCTCTGCAAAGTAATCTCGTTGAACGCTCCAATGTTTCACCACGAATTGTTAGACAGAAAACTTTAGGCGTCTAACTGTTAGACAACCCGTTAGACGGTCAAATGCAATTGTAGATACGGCCTCTGGATGGTATTAGGATGTATATTTTTCAAAATCTGGGTGATGATGTTTTTCGGCTTCTAGGTCATTTTAAAAGTTCTTTTCTGACTGACAATCTTTTAAGTAATAGTTTAACTCTAATATAACTTTTTCCGTTTCTCCATTACAAAGTTTCCGTTTCTCCTTTTTTTTTCAATCTCAAAAACGGTAAAGTGTTGACTACGTGACTTAGGCAGGAGTTTGTGAACCTCGTTTTACACTAAAACTCAAGTTCAATGGCCTTTAACAAAAGTGCCACGGAGTGACATGACACTTGAGCCAACACCGAAAATAAATTTTCTATGATTTACCTATTCAATTATTAAATAATGAATGAATATTCTGTGCTTTACTAATTTGCTTCAGCAAACCCGACCACATTCATTTTCGGTATTGGCTCAAGTGTCATTTCACTCCGTGGCACTTCTGCTGTAGGCAAGTTCAAGCAGTTCATGTGGCCTTTACCAAACCTGTCACGGCCTGACATGACGCGTGCATCAATTTCTGTGATTTACTAAATTGCTATAGCAAACCTGAACTTATTTATTTTCGGTGTTTACTCAAGTGTCTAGTCAAATGTTGTCAGGGCGTGACAGGTTTGTTAATGGTCAGTTAATGTTTGAATCAGGCAAATGCCAAAGGGAGGACAAAAGAAAAAGTCGGAAGGCCGTCAGGCCGAGAGGCCGTTTGTTATTCCTACCAAACAAGCAACACACTGATAACACAGTAATTTTCATTATAAATGTTGTTGAGACTGAAAGTGTTGTCCGTAGTCTTAAACACTCGAAGTGTGTTTATAGTGTGTTGCTTGTTGGTACAAATAACAAACGCCTCACGGCTTTTCGACTTCTTCCTTCGTCCTCCCTTTGGCGATTGCCTTTGAATCAGCATTCTGTACAAGAGTTTTTGCTCAAGTTTTTTTCATTGAAAAAAGTTGTTGATAACAGTTCTTTGATAAAAAAGTTTTATCGTTTCAGAACATGGTCCGAGTTAAATGTGAACCGCAGCAGTCAGACAGAAAGAGGAATTTTCCAGGTTAATTCAAATCTTTACTTGATGAAATGATTGATTGTTAATGATTTTTTTTGCAGCTGTAAGCTCAGCAAGCAGCAGTACGACTTCGAGCCCCAGGCTTCGAGGCAGGCCAAGAAAAGTTGCAACTGAAAGCAGACCAGGGGAGCACGACTTGGAGATCTGCCCGGCTAACGAGCCGACGCCTTCTCCATCAACTGTTCCTTTTTAAATTTGCCCAAAATAGAAGTCTTTGGCACTTCTTGCAATTAACCAACCTCCCCCTACAAGAGGTTCAATGGGTCATACGTCTGACTTATTTACATTTACAAAAATTTATTTTTACATTACTTTTTACATAAAAAGTTTTACATTAAAAAACGCTTAGGCTTAGAAAAAGTTCACGAGAACGAGGCCGTACTGCTTAGGCTAACAAGACTTTATCAAAAAAATGCTACTCTCATCTGACCCTTTGAACCTCTGATAGAGGGGGGGGGTGGTCAAACTCAAGAAAAGCCGAGTCTTTTCAGAGAAATTTAAACAGAAAAAAGATATCTCATCCCATAATCTCCATCTCCTCACCCTTACTTCATCGTCTCACTTTCTCGACTTCTCTTACTTGAACTCTTACTTCTCAACTGAATATTCTAGGCTCTGAAATCGCATCGTCGTCTCTTTTTCCAAAAAAAATTAGCATGTAGATGTTACCTACTGAATCGGCTTAAATTGTGATTTAAAAAAAACTTGTTTGACTTGAGATTAATTTTTTAGAAATTTCTCTTGCAGATAGATGAAGATGGCTTGCCAAGTAAAAAGCATTTGAAGGAGAACCAGGAAGGAACATCTGCACAAAAACCAAGTTAGAACTTTGTTTCAAGTTTCAAGTACACCATCATTTTTGCCAGGATGTTTCTTTGACCCGCACTGCGGGTAAATAAAAATCTCTGCGCTATCCGAAAACCCCGAAAAACATTGAAATCCATGCGCTTGGAAAATTTTTGTCTCGGATTTTTTGTTGGGAATGTCCAAATCATTGGAAAAATTGAATTTCGATCTCTGAATTTTTGAAAATCTATGCGCTCGAAAAAAGTTGTGCGGGTGCTAAGAAAAAACCCTGATTTTTGCACTTCACGTAAAAGAAAGTTTTCTGTTTTCTACTAGAGTCTTAATGTTTTACCTCTTAATGTCTTAATGTAATGTATATCAATAGTTCTGAGAGTTTCATAAGGGTAATGTGCACGGTTATCGGGTTAAGGGTGCCAATTTCGACCCATACCTTCGGGAAGATTGATCCAAACCAAGAGGGTAGAGAAATTTCGGTTGCATGAGTATGACCCTTCCAGCGCTGCTGCACACACAGACACTTATCCTCAGAGCAGTCAATGTTTCTACCCAATAATTCAATAGTCACCGGATCAGTTATGTTGGCGCATAAATTTTCGCGCCGAAAATGATCTGAATTCTCTTCTCCTTCCGTTCTACTTAATTTCTCCTCTACTTCTCTTTGCCTTTCCTGATAGCTTTTCGTATTCGCTCGGCGCAAACAATTAACGCCTGAGGCCTTAGACCAGTCTCATTTAACGCCTGAGGCCTTAGACCAGTCTCATTTAACGCCTGAGGCCTTAGACCAGTCTCATTTAACGCCTGAGGCCTTAGACCAGTCTCATTTAACGCCTGAGGCCTTAGACCAGTCTCATTTAACGCCTGAGGCCTTAGACCAGTCTCATTTAACGCCTGAGGCCTTAGACCAGTCTCATTTAACGCCTGAGGCCTTAGACCAGTCTCATTTAACGCCTGAGGCCTTAGACCAGTCTCATTTAACGCCTGAGGCCTTAGACCAGTCTCATTCAACGCCTGAGGCCTTAGACCAGTCTCATTTAACGCC
This sequence comes from Allodiplogaster pararmata, assembly GCA_964056735.1. Classification (NCBI taxonomy): domain Eukaryota; kingdom Metazoa; phylum Nematoda; class Chromadorea; order Rhabditida; family Diplogasteridae; genus Allodiplogaster; species Allodiplogaster pararmata. The sequence continues at coordinate 26,094,828 of OZ057407.1, forward strand.
TGAGGCCTTAGACCAGTCTCATTTAACGCCTGAGGCCTTAGACCAGTCTCATTTAACGCCTGAGGCCTTAGACCAGTCTCATTTAACGCCTGAAGCCTTACACTAGTCTCATTTAACGCCTGAGGCCTTATGCATGGAAAACAGATTATAACAATCTGAATTATTATAATACAAGGACTACAAAATCCAAAAAATTTAAATTTTTTGAATAATGGAAATCGGTATGCATATGTCAGATTACTCAAACTTGGATTATTATCAAAGAAGACGCGGAAAGACAAGCATAAGCATCGAAATGCATACTAAAATGCATCAAAATGCACTCTAAACACTATAATTGTAGAATATTAGTTAGTATTGTTATAAAAATACAACAGTTTTTCAAATATTTTCGTGGCTGTTGAAGCCGTAATGCAATTTGAATGTAAAGTTTGATGGAATTGGTGGGAAAGATATTTAGATGAACATTTTCAACGTATGTTTTCAATCAAAAGGTTGGATGAAAGGTGAATAACGCGTGATTTTTTCATGTAATTAGGCTTCAATTACGAAAATTTCGAAGATGTTATCATGGAAATTTTTTTATCTAAAAGTGATTAGAGTTTTGGAAAATTTGTAGTTATCGTTTTACAATCCATTTGTATGCGCTATAGGTTCCTCTGCATTTCACTTTCACTACAAACACTTCAAATAAAGCAACATTTACGGAATGGGTCACATTGAGTCGATTATCTTCTTGGATTATTCAATAAAGTACCCCCGGAGTAGCTTCACTGATTTCGTCGGATTATCAGTAATTTAAAATTTTTAAAGCTTCCATGCATACCGGATTATTGAAATAAAGTTGGATAACTGATATTCCAAGCTCGTAATACTTTTGGATTTCTCCATGCATACGGCGTCTGGTACTACCTAGTATTTCCCTAATTTCGGTACATAGCTTACCAAGCTTGTGAAATCTCGTCCAGTCGGCCGCCAGATTCCCAAAAAATTGCAATAATGTAGAAAAAATAACTGAAAATTTACTTGAAAGAACTGAATTCTCGTAAGTGAATTTGAATGTTAGCCATCGGACCCGACAACGCAAAAAAAGATCAATTCACAAAAAAAATCAATGTTTTTACTATCTTCTTCTCGTACCTCCCCCTACTTTTTTTCCAGTCGCCAAGGGTCGCCCGGTCATCCGCGCGTTAAAAAACTTTCAGCACATTCTGATGAGCTATGTTTCCGTAGATTACTCATCTGCCACGAGAGAGATCCCTCTCAAAACTATATTTTTTGTTTTACAGATGTTAATGTAGGTTAAATATGTGTTGAGTTTTCAATAGGTCGATCGCTGAAGTAGGTTAAAAGTTTGGCTCTTATATACTCATTGGCATACTATACGCCAGACAGTGAGTGGCAATTTTTATAACTGTTTCGTTAGCCTAAGCGGTACGGCCTCGTTAGCGTAAACTTCCACTTAGCTTGAGCGTTTTTTAATGTAAAAATCATTTTTAGATGTAAAAGTTTTTTTACGAACCAGAGTCTTTGAAGCTCAAAATGATCACCTCTGAAGAAAGTTTTCGAAACTGTTCAAAGCCAATTTTTCATCTAGTATATCAATTTCTGCAAGACAAGACGCAGGGTATCAGGGAATAAGAGCCAAAAGTTTCACTTTTAACTTGACGAAACCGTTCGAGGCTCAGTTATGGCCGTATAAACGTTCTATTTATGTAGAGTAATGAAGTTTTTTTCACGTTCAGCTGTGAGAACTCTGAGAACATTTCGAGTCAGGGAGAGGGTCGGTAGGTGGGTCGAGTCAGGGAGAGGGTCGGTAGGTGTGTCGAATTAGGGAGAGGGTCGGTAGGTGGGTCGAGTCAGGGAGAGGGTCGGTAGGTGTGTCGAGTCAGGGAGAGGGTCGGTAGGTGGGTCGAGTCAGGGAGAGGGTCGGTAGGTGTGTCGAGTCAGGGAGAGAGTCGGTAGGTGGGTCGAGTCAGGGAGAGGGTCGGTAGGTGTGTCGAGTCAGGGAGAGGGTCGGTCGGTAGGTGTGTCGATTCAGGGAGAGGGTCGGTAGGTGGGTCGAGTCAGGGAGAGGGTCTAGGTGTGTCGAGTCAGGGAGAGAGTCGGTAGGTGGGTCGAGTCAGGGAGAGGGTCGGTAGGTGTGTCGAGTCAGGGAGAGGGTCGGTAGGTGGGTCGAGTCAGGGAGAGGGTCGGTAAGTGGGTCGAGTCAGGGAGAGGGGCGGTATGTGGGTCGCCCCTGCAAAAAATTTTTTCCAGTTGGCAGTTTACCAGTGTGTTTCATGTTTGTCTGACCCGCACTGCGGGTGAAAAAGTCTATTTGCTCTCCAAAAAACCCGAAAAGCATTGAAATCTTTGCGCTTGGAAAAATTTTTTCTCGGATTTTCCGTGGAAAATTTCAAATCATTGGAAAAATTTAATGTTGAACTCTGAAATTAAAAAAAAATCTATGCGCTCGAAAAAAGATGTGGGGGTGCTAAGAAACACCCTGCAGTTTACCCATAAGCCTAAATTCATCATAGAGTGCACGAGATAATTTTTTTATCAATGAATGCGCGAGAGGTTTTTGTAATTGAATCGAAACATTTTTAGTGCGCCGGGGAAGACCCTCCACACTGAAGAATCATCCTTCCAATGACGCGCAAGATATGGCTAATCTAGTGGAGTATAACAAACTACAGGTAAATTACAGAGGAGGTCTATCAACTCTTATTCAACTAAATAATAAGAGTTGATCAACCGCCTTCTTATTTGATGCTATATAAAAGTTGATTAACACTTTCATTTTTGGTGCAAAAAAAGTCTCTTTGTTGATGTATTTTTCAGTGTTGTCTGCCAAAAACGGGCGCATTGTTTCAAAGTCACGCCTATGACTTGAGTGATTATTTTTATAAAGTTGAACAGTATGTATAAGAGTTGCCCAATGGGTCACATAGGCCCACCAAAGGTTAAATTAGCGCGGTTCCGACTGACCGTTTTTATGATGACTGAAGCTCGGGTTAGATACATCGCTCAAATTGAGCTTTTGTTCATGTGTAGGCTAAAGCACGAATAGTCAATGATTTTTGTATTGAGAAAGCCTCGGATCTACTCAAGATGTTCCCATCGAATGCTCTACTGACAAGGTTCATCCAAGGATGTTTGAGAGCGGTCAAGGTTGTTATTTATTTAGTCATTACAAGTAAAGTTATATATATATATATATTTTTTTTTAATTGAAATTGCTCTCAAAGTTGTATAAACTCTAATTCCATTCAAAAGCACACGACACGTCTGCACGCTTTCGTTCATTGCTCGCTGGCTTTCTATTCAGTGCACTTTTTTTTTTAAATATTGTGCGCATCCCGACCTTGGACTGAAAGGTAACCGGATCAGCTATGTTTAAGCATGCCGGAAATGATCTACCGACTTGTTGTTGTTGTTGCCGGCAAGCATCCCGCATCGAAGACTTAGTTATGAACACTCTCTTTAATGAGAGAAGTTCTCGTGTTCTTCGGACAAGATGCGTCCGGAGAAGGGTTTTGATGTCATTTGCAGTCCTGAGACTGTCATGCTGCACCTTGTGAAGGCGGACATCGTTGTAGCAACCTGTTCATGCTATAGGCCTTGTGAGTGGGTGGTCAAGCCGGCCTAGCATCGTTTTTTGGTGGGAGTAGAGACGTCTCGCCTGTCGTTGACCAGAGATAGGCAAGAGGCTATTTGACTGGCGCCTCGACTCGCCATTGAAAAGTATAGCGGAGTATCGGCTGATGTTTTGTCCGGTGGCATGCCCAGGCCGGTCCGGCATCGCCTTCCTTTGACGAGCTATACTACGATCTACCGACTCTTCTCCCTCTGTTCTCTTCTACTTCCCTTTATTTGTTTTAGCCTTATTCACCCATGATCCCGACTGCTTCTCTCTCTATCTCTCTCTCTCTCTCTCTCTCTCTCTCTCTCTCTCATGTGCAGAGTCCTAAACTTTCTCGAGAAGTGAAAACTGGTTGATACCTTCAGAGAACTGATCTTGAAAGCATAGCATACCAGGATGTGTTTAAAATAAATTTCTCGGGTGGTTGACCGGGCGGCCGGAGAGGGGGAGAGGCGAAGTCAAGAATACTTTTGGTATGTTTAGTGAAGTCTATTGATCTTTCATTTCGCGTAGTCGGGGCCGTAGTTTAACCGATGGACAATAAGTTTGTGTTTGGGATCAACTCGTGTTATATTTTTTCCACCATCAAACAAATTCCTGGAGGACCGGGCGGGAGACCGAGAGAAATTTTTCAAGTTTGGTAAGCTATGCTTGGAAGCAGGGGTTAAATGGAGCCGCCCTGTTTGGGTTTACATGTATCCGCCGCTCAAAGTTTGTATGAAGGAAAAGGGGAAAAGAAGAGGGGATGAAGGAAAAAGGGTAAGAAAAGAGAGGGAGTTTTTTGTCAATAGTGTGTACATGTATCCGCCGACGCGACCGATCCGGTCACTATTTAACCCCTGCTTGGAAGTAATCTTGAGCTTGTTTGTATCACTTAATCGTTCTTCCACACAACACACCTTTCAGGGCCAAGGCACAAAATCAAGTTCTTTCGCACAAAACCAAGTTTATAGACATGTAAGTTTCAATTTTTGTAGGAAAGGAACTACTAACACTAACTCTTTTTTCTAATTTATCTATCTGAAACAGCATTTGTGAAGACATTTGAAGTTTAATTCGAATGCATTCATTCTAACTAATAAATTGTTCTAGAACCACAATTTTTTTCTTTTCGGATCTTTAAAAATAAGTGTCTTTACGGAAAACAAAAGTATCAGAGGCTCTTATTCCATCATAGGCATACCCTGCGTCTTGTCTTGCAGACATTGGAATACTAGACGAAAAGTTGGCTGAAACGCAACATTTTCGAAAATTTTCTTCATAGGTGATCATTTTGAGGATCAAAAAAATTTTTTTACCTAAAAAATTATTTTTACATTAAAAAGTTATTTTTACATTAAAAAACGCTTAGGCTCAGTAAAAGTTTACGCTAACGAGGCTGTACGACTTAGGCTAACGAGACCGTATCACAAAAAAATGCCACTCTGCACTGTCTGGCGTCTAGTATGCCCATGAGTATATAAGAGCCCTATCAGAATTTCAAGGTTTACAATACCTTCATTCTCTGTTTTTTTTTAAAAGTAAGGACTAATTTTGATTGTAGACGGCGCTGAAATGTCCAAGTTGTCAGGAGAACTTTTGCTCTTGCAGTGGACTTCTCTATCATCTTCCAAGGTTATATGTTTACTTGAGTTGAAGGTTTGACTTTTTACAATCGAATGTTAAACTTTCGAAGTGGAGCTTCATTCTTCTTCTTCTTCTTCTTCTTCCTCTTGCTTGTTCCCGCCTCGCGGCAGGGTACGCGCTCCCCTGAGATGCAGGACAGACCTATCCTGGTAGAACCAGTGGCTGCCTGCTAGATCACTGCTAGTGTGATTAGCAGCAGTGGGGAGAGTTAGATTCGTGCATGAGCACTACCAACATTTCTTAACCCCCTTGGTTTGGGTGGATCTGTCCGGGGTGGGAGTCGAACTCTTTTCCGGAGAAAAGTGGAGCTTCATTCTTAACGAGAATATCCCTTTTTCTCAGGTGCTGCACGAATAAGTCGAAAGAGAACTTCGAGATCAATATTGTGGACTTGAATATCGAGCGATTAACTGTGAGTTTATTTTCCTTCACAAGACGAATCTTTCAGTAAATAGATTAAATGTTCACATTCTGTTTATTCATACATAAATGTATGAATTAGCGATCTTTAAAGGTTTCTTTAAGACCAATGAAAGTTTAACTCCACTAATTTACTTGTGTTTCGAAAGGTTATTAACTTACTAGAGAACGGGATAAGAAGTTACAAATAAAACTTTGTTGAAATTTTTTTCAATTCGCGTTTGTTTTTTTCTTCTTCAAATCACGTTAAAATCTTTTTCAATATTACTAAAAGTTTTAAAAATATTATTGATTGAAAACATTATGAACTGAGATGGAGAAAAGTGGGAGTCTTCCAGGAAAGGCCCTGGATCTGGATGAATGCCTCGAGAAAAGCCAAGCAAAAGCTTTTTGACCTAAAAATGCAGGCAGGAAACTGGTTCGTTGTTTATTTTTAACAGCTTTTTCCGGAATAATTTTCATCGCAAGCTTGTTTTTGATAGCGAGTAGATTCAACCCCACCGAGTGTCTGAGAGACACATTGCTTTTTAATTTTATGAGTGTTAATTTTCTTGGTAGATATTACCGATGATAATATTCCTAATTGAAGTTTTTGTTTTGTTTTTTTCTTCTGAAAAGTTATCAAAGGAACATTCGATGTAAAATTTACTCTTTTTTTTTTATAAAATAAGTCTCGTTGTCGTGAAATTATTTTTTCTCAGTTTTCCCTGTCCATCGAACCGCGTGGAGTGCACGAGAGAATTTCTAGATTTCGAGGAGGCCTTGTTACACTGCGACAGTTGCCTCCAGCCCACGTATCTACAGTTTAAGGTATGCTGTATAAATATATATACATTAAATCTCAATATAGTTCTTATGTTCATGCAGTTTCGGTGTTTCTGTGAAACATAGGTTAATTGTGGAATTCCTTTTTTACAAAAAGGTTTATTTGAGCGGAGAATCTACAACTAAAGCTTGAAATGACTGTAGTAAGAGAAAGAGAGTGGGAGAAATTGAGCAGTATCAAGGGTTTTATAATACGTCTAAAAGGACGCAAAGGAACGCCAAAACTGTGATTAGTGTGAAAAGAGAACCGCTTGTTGCACAATACATATTGAATAGTTTTGATGAAAAATAAGGGGTCTGTCATTAAAATTAAAAGAGAGAACCGCAGTTCATCAAAACGGAGGCCCGCCCACAGATCATAGGACTTGAGTATCTGACCTCTGAGCAGTTTGAGAGAAAAAGGCTTTTAAGGCTCGCTCGCTATTGGAAAGATATGAAGTGATAAACCCAGAATTGATTGGCAGCCTTTAAGGAGCGCATAGGTTTATTCGCAGAGCGTTTAAAAGAAACATTATGGTTACACTGAACTGGTAGAAGTGCGGTCAGGGGTAAAATAGTCATGTCAGACCTTCTGTCGGTGGGCCTCGGTTTTTCCAAATCATCAGAGGGACCCTTATGTAAAACTAAAAAATTCGTGGGCCTTTGTTTTTTATCATAAGGGGGACCCCATCTGTACCTTTTTCTTGCACACTAAAAAACCCCTGGTTGTGATAATTGCTGTCGGTGAGAGAGATTCAATTTGTTTCGATTTCACCTCATAAAGTAGCTTTTTGCCGTGATAGCTTGATATTATTTCGTATTCTTGAAATGCTTTTAATTGAGTGAGTTAGTGTTGTTTATTTCTTGTTGAGATGTATTCACTGCTTTACAGTCACCCAGCTTGACTTTAAAGTTCTAATGGTCACTCGAATAGTCAGGGATATTATGTGTCGTTCCAAATGGGTGTATACACGTATCCGCCACTCAACCCGAAAAAAATTGAACTCGAGAACTAAAACCCAATCCCAGAAAAAGAAGAAAATCTTATAGAACGGAAGGTTAAGAAAAGCATCAAAAAATCACTCGTCGTTGCTATCTCTTCTGCTCCAGCTTCCAGTAACATTCTTTTTTAGTGCCTTTTTTGTCGACCTATCGAGAAATCAAGACATTTTACCTATGCATGTACGTATCCGCCGAATAGGAGTGGCAGGTCACTACTATATTATACCTGTGAATAGTCATTCCATCGAGTGGAAACAAAGTGATTCAGTCAATTTCCACAGGATATGGTCGATGAGTTTCGTCGAATGCCCAAGAAAGATCGCCAGTTTCTCATCAAATCCGGAATGCTGCAAAACGTACGTTCTGAAAATTATAATTCATCACCATTTTGGTGCTTTTGTTCAAGGCTTTTTTTATGGAAATTTCAATGCTTTAAAAACCTCTAATCTTCCTCGCGCTTGTTCCCGCCTCGCGGCATCGCTTCCCTAAGATGCAGGACAGACCTTCCCTGGTAGAACCAGTGGTTGCCCGCTAGGTCACTGCTAATGTGAATAGCAGCAGCGGGGAGAGTCAGATTCGTGTCAGAGCGCTATCAACATTTCTTAACCCCCTTAGGCCGTATGCATGGAGCAATCCAAAAGGATTATGAGCTTGGATTAGCAGTTATCCAAATACATTTCACTAATCCGGTATGCATGGAAGCTATAATACTTTTGGATTAGAGATAATCCGACAAATTTTTTTAAAAACTTTTTTGGATTTTGTAATCCTTGGATTTGAATAATCCAGATTGTTATAATCTGTTTTCCATGCATACGGCCTCTTGGTTTTGGTGGATCTGTCCGGGGTGGGAGTCGAACTCGGGACTCTTTGCACAATAGTCTTCGCACTACCATTATGCCACGCCCGGACGTTTGTTATATAACCTTTGTTGAGGAAAAATTGATCTCATAGGTTTTCTAAGAAATCATTAAGACATTGGTAAGATTGAGTTTCCAATCATCATTATCGATCTCAGTCTACGAATTGTTTTATGAAATATCGTACTTCAAGGTTTAAATTTTAAAAAAAAATATTGAAAAAATTGCAGGGAGGTGAACTTCCCTGTTTGGTATGTGATAGAAATTTCAATCACCGCTACGGACTCTTATATCATATAGACAGATGCGGGCTATTGAAAGAGGTTATTGCTATTTTTTGATCTCGAAAAATAGAAAAATAAAAATAATGCTTTTTGATGAGGAAAATGTTAATTTCTGTTGAGTTTTCGATTTCGTAATGAGAAGAATCATTTACTTTGAAAAAAGCCACATTAACTGCAGTAAACTAGTTTTTTGAAGAAACTGTTGTTTTGTAGGTTCGGAATTAGTTTTTTTTAAAATTTAATCAGCAGAGAGGGTGAAAGTTTTCCACTGATGGCTTCTCATCTTTTTTTCTCGTAGTTTCCAAGTCTCTGATCACTCTCCGAAGGGCGTTTTTTTCTCATCAATCTGTCCCTTTCCCGTATAAAGGGGTTCTCATCAATCTGTCCCCTTCCCGTATAAAGGGGTTCTCATCAATCTGTCCCCTCCCCGTATAAAGGGGTTCTCATCAATCTGTCTCCTCCCCGTATAAAGGGGTTCTCATCAATCTGTCCCCTTCCCGTATAAAGGGGTTCTCATCAATCTGTCCCCTTCCTGTATAAAGGGGTTCTCATCAATCTGTCCCCTCCCCGTATAAAGGGTCTATTCGCGATTTTTGAAATTAGTAATGGATAAGAAGGGAATTTGAGATTAAATTCAGTGAGAAAAGTTACCCAATTTTTTTTAATTACTCGGTTAACTCAGAAATTTATCATCAAAAACAGTTGCTTGCTAAATTATCGCCGTAAAATCGCATTAAAACGGTGACAGGTGAGATTTAGGAATTGTCCGATGTGGAATGGAAGTGCCACCGCTGTCTATTCGTTTGCGTAATGGCAAAGAAAGCGGATCATCTAGTTCTCTGTAGCGCAAACGGCGGCAAGAAGTTTGTATTTTGCACTAGGTAGACTTAACAAAGTCTGGAAAGAAGAAAAAATCACGAGTTATTTATTTCTTGCGTTTTTTCTTCGATTTAGTAGTAAAATCCAAATAGTACGCGTTTGAAGAACTAAAAGAATTCGAGCCATCTTAATGAAACGTTTTACAGATCGAAAGGTGGTCAGGGCTACAGACAAACCGAAATGGTCAGTGCTGTCGATTCTGTTCAATTCTTTTTTTTAAAACCATTTTGTTTTCAAGAGTTTGGCCACAAGGGTCACACTTGCTTGGGTGTGAAAAATTGCTTGGAAATGAATTTGCGTGAGAGTAAGCATCCAATCCTACTGTAATGAATTTGCGTGAGAGTAAGCATCCAATCCTACTGTAATGAATTTGCGTGAGAGTAAGCATCCAATCCTACTGTAAAATCAACCATCAACCATTCAGAAAAAAAAATTAATTTTTTTCCTCCATTGGTTCTTTTATAATTTTTCTTCATCAAGAACATTCAAAGATATTTCAGAGCGTGACGAAACGAAGTTCCCGGTACGTTTAGTTTCTCATAAGAAACGGTGGTTTTCTCGAATCAGTTTTCCCGTAATTTTGGTTTTTTAATCGTTGAAAAAAAACTAAGACAGGGGAACCTAAAAGGCCTTAGAAAAGTTCTTGCCTCTAAAAGTTTTCTCATAATTAATCAGCGATAGTGAGCTGAAATCGAAACGTTCATAACGTAATACTTGATAATAGAACTTGTTAAACGAAAAAAAGCTCGTTTTTTATGAGAGGAGAACCTCATTCTGAATGATATAATAACGTTTTATTCTACATAATTTCCTTGCAGAAACTCGTTTAGCAACAATATTCACATTTTGTGAGTTAAGAAATGCGATTTGAGAATGTTGGGTAATTAGTTCAATGCTGAACTATCGGAGAATATTGAAGAAATCATTTGACTAAGTTTTTCTTCACCTGACGTGACTTACCTCCTTTTTTATGGTTCATCAGTTTTTTCTCAGCAAAGTTTCGATTCTCCCGGGCTCTGGAATGCGTAGATTTCACTACCGAAGATCGGAGACAATCAGTTGGTGTTTCGGCGTGTTTGTTATAAAAGCAATCGATATTGGTTGACAATCGATATGATAGGCTACAGCCAAAGTTGGAAAGTCTCGCCTTAATGTAATTTGTGGGTTGAATTGCGGTGTCTCTCCCTCAAAAGCCTTCCTTGCCCTTGGTTCTAGATGTTTCATATGAATATTTTCAAAAGGTCGTCCTAATCGCTGGAGGATACCCTGCTAAATCGAGAATAGAGTCTGAGACCCAGGTCCTGTCCAGGCGGGGGCCTCTGTGTCTTCCATGAAAGATGGGAGAAAGTTTCACATTTGCAAGTATACCCTTCTCTAAAGAAGCAAAATACGATTAGTAAGGAAATTTGTATCATATTGATTCCTAGCATTCAATGTTAGAAGAGAATCAATGAAATTTAAAACTGGGTCAATTCTAGAAGTGTTGTGATTTCGGAAGCGAAAAAACTTTTTCGTGACAGCTATCATTTCCAGACTTGAAAACGAATAAGAAGCATTACAATGATTACATCGCGGCCACTCGATCTGCCGTAGAGCAGTTTGATATCATCTACAGAAGGTTTGAATCTCGACACGAATTTTTATCATTATGATATTTATCTCTGGAGTGTTCTTGTTTTCAAGAGATGGTTTTCTCTGCAATTTTGCAATGTTTTGATCGGTGTACTAGATAGAGAAAGATGGAAAAAAGACCGCAAATTAAATGATTCTGGGAACATTAAGTGTTGAAAAATCATAAAAAACGGAGAAATGACGCCGATATTTTCAATAAATGAGGAATCCTAGGAAAAGTCTAAAGTACTAATATTGATGAATGGGAGTTGTAAAGAGGATAGCGGAACATCAAAAAACAGCCTTGGTGTTCTAAATGGTATTTAGTAATTATGGTTAATGAGAATTTGCGGGAAAATTACAATTCGATCTTTCGTATTGGTGGCTGGAATAGACGTACATGAAAAAAACATGTATGATATTATTTCAACAAAAAACTTTTCGAGAAAAAAAGCATGATTTTTTGAGGATAGAGCAATGGGATCAATTGGAAGAAGAACTCCGTAAGCAGAAGAAATGGGAGCCTTGTGAAGACAGAAGGTGACCTCTTTGAAGATTATACCAGCTTTTGCACCTTGAACAGAGCGGAGACCACCAATGTTGTTGTTTGCCTAGAGGTCCTTCGAGAGGAGTCCTTTGGGTTAGTTTGGTAAGAATCCTTCCGAGTTCGGAGAACTTTTATGTCCGTCTACGCTCGCACCGCATTCGGCGATCCTCTTCGCGAGATATTTATATGACACCATGGATGAATAGTCGGTTTGTTGGGACTGGCTGCCTTGTTTACAGTGACTGCATTTTGTTCAGAGTAATGACTATATGACTATCTCTTGCATTGACTACATGAATAACTTGTTCATGTTGGAAGATTGACATGTTCACTCATTTTTTTGCTTGCCATTACTATTCTTGAATGACTCATGATTTCATTTTTTTATCTTTAGCTACTACCTTGTTCCCTTGCAGTGACTACGTGGAAACTTTGTGCGCAAGAAAATCAATTGGTCTGAAAGCCAGGAAGATTCCGATGAAGAGACCAGAAAGCCCAACCGAGGCTTTCAAGAAGCTTCTCTCGGGCAATAAAGATTTTAAAGTTGGTTCACCAAAGGTTTTTATAAAGGTTCATTTTTGAAAAGGTCTACTGTAACTGTTGAAAATTCGAAAAGAACGACCGCTCTTCGAGCGGAGGAACCTGAAATAATGAGAATCGAGTCAAAGGTAAAGAGCGGAGAAAGATAGCTGGTCATTCATTATTCCAGACTCCATCGCTCAAAGAACGGTCATTTTCAAAAAAGTATAACAATGTTGGTGACCTATGGTTGGCCCTGCTCAAGTCCCCCCTTCTCAGAAGCATCTCGCATGGTTGGCACTGCTCAAGTCCCCCCTTCTCAGAAGCATCTCGCATGGTTGGCACTGCTCAAGTCCCCCCTTCTCAGAAGCATCTCGCATGGTTGGCACTGCTCAAGTCCCCCCTTCTCAGAAGCATCTCGCATGGTTGGCACTGCTCAAGTCCCCCCTTCTCAGAAGCATCTCGCATGGTTGGCACTGCTCAAGTCCCCCCTTCTCAGAAGCATCTCGCATGGTTGGCACTGCTCAAGTCCCCCCTTCTCAGAAGCATCTCGCATGGTTGGCACTGCTCAAGTCCCCCCTTCTCAGAAGCATCTCGCATGGTTGGCACTGCTCAAGTCCCCCCTTCTCAGAAGCATCTCGCATGGTTGGCACTGCTCAAGTCCCCCCTTCTCAGAAGCATCTCGCCCGGACTGTTGAGAATTTCGAATAAACAACCGTTCTTTGAGCGATAAAGTCTAGAATAATGACAAGCTTTTCATTTTGGCTCCTTTCCACCATCATTTCAGACTCACGAGCTTGAAGAGCGGGACAAAAGGCCTCCGGTGAATTATGTTCAAAATTGGCCACAGTGGGTGTATTTTGTTCAGGATTTATAACCTAAACTAATTAGAACAAAACATTTAAAATTTATTAGATGTAATTTCCTTCAAATGCCCGGTTATACAGTTTTAAGGCATTGGGGCACGCCTTATTAAGATTCAGTTGTAGATGAAATTCCGCTCAAGTGGTGAAAATATTTAGAAAATTTAATTTCTCCCTATGATGTGTATTTGAGCTGGCGGAAGTTATAAAGACGGAACACGAAAGAAGACCAGGGGATCTGCGTCATTTGAAAGCTTTCGAGAGCACTTCTTTCGAGGTTGGTAAGTCTTTAAACCGGCGTCTATTGTAGAGGTGTCCAGACTTTTTCAAAAGAACTTATGTAGGTAAAAATTGACTATACTTTTTCAATAGGTCGATGGACCGGATAAATTAAGAGGTTTTGGAAATCTTCACTAAACTCATTCAGGCTGATTTACGGCTACTACCTTTTCATTCGGAAAAATATTTTGTAAAGTTTTGAATTTTATCTTGAAAAGTTTTTTGGGGGACCACAAGGGGTTGGGATTGGTAGGTTGGTTGCTCTAGAAAAAGTTTCAAAGTTGGTAGTTTACCTATGGTGATTAACTGAAGATAGGGTTTTTTGAGGAAGAAAAAGGGTATTTAAAGGGGCTTCGTATCACACCCCCTACCGGCCAAACAAAGTCAGCCATGAGCCGGTTGTGTAAGGTATTCAGCGTGTTTATGGCTCTTAGTGAAAACCTGGAGTGATCATGGAAAGAGCCATAACCATCAGAGTATTTCTCACCAATAGTGGGAAAATGGGTAGATCAGAAAGACCAATCGTAGCCGGAATGGGGCGAGAAACAGTGAGAACATTCAATCAATAAAAGAGAAAACTATATAAACAAAGGAAGTATTCCTATCACCAGTTTTCTTGAAGAGTGCATTAATTTGTACATAGAGTTTTTAGCTGCAGTCTGGGACAAAGAAGTGCCCTGCTGACCAGTGAAGAGAAAATGGGTTCTGGGTTTTTGAAGGGCAATAACGAGAACGAAGTGACGACCGCTGCCTATGCAGGCGGCCCGGTGAGTGCGATCGCTTTCGCACCGTGTACCATACTGGAAGGTTCGTGTCAGATATCTGCTGGGTACCTGAGGACCCTTAGGAACAATCTTATACCCCTTGGGAGTTTCTCCCTATAAGCGTAGATGAATGTTACTATTGCATCAAAATTTTAGCAGATGAATTTTATACCTTCTGGGAAACTGGGGATGTACCTTAAAGAGGCTATAAAACCGACACTTATGGAGAGAAAGATCTTTGAATCGAAAAACCCCTTTTCTGAAAACAATGATATTGTTGAGTGAAGCTGCAGTCCCTTTTTTGAGATTTAATGAGAAAACGCGGAGAAATTTTACCAAAAGAATAAATATTGATTTCCTAACCACACATGCTCAATGTAGACGATCAAAAAGGATCAGATTGGTAGAGAGAGCTGTCAAAGGTTCATATATGAACGAATGTCACTTTCAATAAAGGAAAATTTGAACACATTCGCTCTTAGAGATTACTTCCCTATTCGATTCATCAGTTTGAAAAGTCGGAGAAGACTTTTCTGCGGGTGGGAAGAAACATCATCATTATTCCAGACTTGCCCGCTTGTAAACGATCCTTTTAAAAAATAGTCAATAGTGTGGATGACCTATGGGCAGGTTCGGAAGTGATGGCTGTGCTGGTTTTCCCCGATGAGGACTCATTGATTGACTGCGCTGCGAGCGACGCGCAGTGGAAGAAAAGAGATGCCTACGTGCAGATATGGACGGCGACTCAAGAAGAATCGTCAGATAGGAGCTGTTTCGAGCAATTTATTATAGCCGGGGGTTCTATTATACATCCGAAGAGGGAACAGAAGCTTAGGACGAGAGTTGAATTGAAAGACGCGGCCAGTCGCGAGAAAACTGGTTTTATGGAGAGATAAAGATTTTTTAAGGAAGGGTCCTCTTAAAAATTCAGAGCGAAGACTTGCAGAAGTTGGAGACAGAGGCCCGCTAACGGGGAGTAGGACTTCATCTTTAAAAGTCTGATCGTAGCCAAATAGCTCTCGAACAGGATTTTTCTATAACCAGCTTTGCTGATGAATGTTTTGCACTATCCAAGAAGCTAATGAGGAGTATTATGAAAGTAGAGAAGGATGAAATTCTCTTTTTTTTCGGGAGGCTCTCAGTTCAAATGCTGTGGATCCCTTATGATTATTCATTCTTCATTTCTTGCTCGTTAGTATTTGAAGAAAAAAATACTGACTGACAAAATAAGCATAGGCTATATTTTAGAGCTTGGTGTGGGAAAGAAGAGGTCTTTTTGATCTACACGCTTCTTTTCCGAAGAAAAGATAGTGAAACGTTTTGTTTCTGAATTGATGTTTTTTTTCTCAATTTCTTTCTCTCGCTCATTGTTTTCATGGTCTATCGTTTATCTTACTCCAACTTCCAGGAAGTGCGATCTTAAATTGTGGTTTCTTCTGCGTCTGCGAGCTCACGGACTGCCTTTGAGTTTGTCATGGCAAGCAAGGAGTACGGTAGCGAATGATGAAGAGGCCGCTTTCCTAGCAGTCGGTTGTTCGGACGGAGCTGTGCTTGTTTTCGGGTGAGTTGATGATAAACTCGAAATCCAGTAATGCAAGCGTTATTCATAAAATGATGATAATTAAAGTGATAATATTTCTATTTATAATTATAATAATGATAATGATAATAATGATCACTATCTTGTTAGTAATAATAAGAATATATTCATATATTCAATAAGATTATAGAATATATTCATTATAAGAACATAAAGTATTATTATTATTATTATTATTATTATTATTAATCAAAATAATATATATAAATAAATGTGTCGTCAATCACGCAGGCTGCGAAAGGATTTGTTGCCCGAGGTGTCAAGTAACGGAGAGAGCGTCAGAGTGTTGGACGCCCCTCCCCTTCTCCAACTAGTGCGACCAAGTCAAGAGGAGATCGAGTGCCTTTTTAAGGAGCAGAAGGTATTGATTAGATTTTGATTGCTAACTTGATCGCCGAAGGATAGGTCGAACATAGTTGACTCAGGTTGTTGATGTTCTTTGCAGTCCTGGTACTGTCATGCTGTTTCATCTGAGTCGCACTGTTTTTTCCCACCCGCAGAAAAGGTGTGTATATCAAGCTGACTAAAAATGAGGAAATGACAGGCCTTTGAGAGAGCGCGATACGTCGAAGGAGCCGCACGGGCAACAATCATCATCATCAGAGCGCGATAGCGTGTGAAGTGAAAGAGAGGATGCAGACGATCAGAGCATTTGTATCCCTAGAACTTTTGGATAGCGTATAGATTTGCGCATAAATTTTTCACACACTGCGGGTAAGAGAAACACACATTTGTCAAGGCGTACATTCTTTCTAGACGCGCGCATGCTATAAGCCCTTTGAATGGGTCCAGCCTAGCATCGTTCTGCGCTGGAAGTAGAAGGCTCTCATATATCGAAGACCGAGGCATGAGAATATTTCACTAGAGCCAGACTAGCCATTGGAACTGAAGTGGAGAATGGGATGATGTTTCATCCGGGGCTTGCCTAGGCCATATCCGGTAACGCCCTTCTGGATAAGTTTTAGGCTTGAATGATTTACAATTCAATAATTGATTGACTGAGAAAGTTATCAATGGCAAACCAACCATTTTTTTTCATTCTCGGCAGAAGAACGTAGATCAAAGAGGTTGGCGATGCAAAAACTAGGCTGTTTGTTACTTACCGCTAAGGAGTGTGTAGATCAAGAAGACTGATATGAGAGAATAACAGAACTTGGAGAGAGACCGAGTGCATCTGATCAATAATCGAAAACGGAGCATTCGAGCATATAATTAGCTCGTTTTGGAAAGCGTGCAGGTTATTAACAGCAGTGCGGGTTAGAGAAACGCCCTAGAAATAGTGAGCTCAGGAGGAAAAAAGCGAGTGTGTGATGTTAATAGAGAGAACGATATCAAAGTAGAGTTTTATCCCTCGTTGTTTGTGACCTAGTTTGTTTTTTTTGCAATCCGAATCAAAGAAAAACCAAAGACGCAAAGTGGAAATGATTTTCAGCAGGCGGAAGAAAGAATAGCCAAAGAATCAGTGGCTGAGGAGCCGGAGAATAGCATGAGGGTGGAGCCTATTCGGGTTGGTTGGGGTTTGGTTTCATACGAAAGAGTGTTATTCATGCCTGGTCCGTCTTCGCCGGTAAAACACCCACTTTCGAGTGGCTAAAGACAGGCACCATCCGAAAGGAATTACATCAAAATACGAAAGAGTCAAAGCGGCGAGCTTGACAGTGAAAGTCTTTTTCGTGCCAGTGTAGAGATGCGGTGTGGTTTCGTGCAGAGTTCGGACGTTTCGCTTTATTTAAAGCATCATCAGCGATATGCAAGGTTTAATTACCCAAGTTTGATGGTAATTGCATATCGCTGATGATGCTTTGAATAAAGCGAAACGTCCGAACTCAACACGAAACCACACCGCACGACAAAGACTTTAACTGCCTAATTAACCCCCAAGACGCGCGTCACTCAGTACTCAAAATTAAAAGCGAGCTTGTTTGAAGGTCCTCTCATTTCATTATAGCTACTACTTCTGAACTCTTTAAAATTTGGGAAACAGCTTTTTTTTAGTGAGGGAGTCTAGAAAGATGAAAAAATTTCTCTTCACCTTTAGCTCGCTTCTCATTATTCCAGACTTTCCGCTCGAAAAGGTGTGTTTTTTATTATCAGATTTGAATGGGACCTTTTAGAGCTATGTATGTCATTTATGGCAAGATTGAAGCAATTCCCAAGCGGTTCATGCTTTAGTTCAATCAATATGAGGCTGGAATGGAAAAAATTTTCCCCAGTTCTTAGTTTAAAATTGTATAATTCAAATTCACCAATGCATTTTTTTGTAAAGGTGAGGGCAAATGTTGTTGTACTGGGGCTCTACCGTATACATAGACAAGCTTCATGTTTGTGAAATTCAGGTTTGCCAAAATATCCTTGCCAAAATCGTAGGTTGACATAGTATGGAAGTTGATTACAGGAAGAGGAAGGAGAAAATGGGAGAGATCAACTGGTGGAGGAACAAAGGGGTACCGTCGCCGCTCTGCCTAATCGGGTGAGTTTCTCTCTTTAACTCTTTCTCTCTCTTTCTAGAGGTTTGCCTTTTTCTAGCACTTTCTCTCTCTCTTTATCTCTCTCTCTCTCTCTCTCTCTCTCTAGAGGTTTGCCTTTTTCTAGCACTCTCTCTCTCTCTCCTTTTCTCTCTGTCTTTCTCTCCCTCTATCTCTCTTTCTTTGTTTCGCCCTTTTTCTAGCGAAATTGGCTTTCTTTTTTACTTTCGTAAGTCTATTCAACGGCATACTTCTCTTGTTAAAACTAAAGTCTATTTGAGTTTGTTTTCAGTTTGTATCGGAGCTTTCAAAAAATTCTTTTTAAGAAAAACGTTTCACCACTCGTGAATAGTGTTGGCTGATTCGTAAGATCTCCTGTTAATAGACTGTTATTAACTTTTTATCGATTGATTATTATCGATTACCTAGGATGATCATGAACAAAAAGTGAAGACCTTGTTTTCAGCTCGTCAAGCAAGAATTCGAAGAAATTGACGTGGAAGGCAGTGGTGCTGAATCAGACAAGAACGGTATGCCTGGATCGTCTGAAACAGGAGACCATACGGAACCAGGTACGGGTTTATCATCAAGCTATTTCCTCGCTCTTTCTCTCTCTTTCCCTCTCTCTATCTCTCTCTTTCTATTTCTCTCTTCCCTCTCTTTCTTTCTCTCTATCTCTGTCTTTCTCTCTCTTTCTCTATCTGTTCTTTTTCTCACTCTTTCCCTCTCTCTATCTCTCTTTTTCTCTTTCTCTCTCTCTCTTTCCCTCTCTCTCTTTCTTTCTCTCTATCTCTGTCTCTCTCTTTCTCTATCTGTTCTTTTTCTCTCTCTTTCCTTCTCTCTATCTCTCTTTTTCTCTTCCCCCTCTCTCTTTCTTTCTCTCTATCTCTGTCTCTCTCTCTCTCTATCTGTTCTTTTTCTCACTCTTTACCTCTCTATCTCTCTTTTTCTCTTTCTCTCTCTCTTTTCCTCTCTCTCTTTCTTTCTCTCTATATCTGTCTTTCTCTATCTGTTCTTTCTCTCTCTCTTTGTCTCTTTTTTCTTTCTCTCCCTCTATCTTTCTCTCTCTCTCTTTTCTTTTTTTTAAAACTGTTGTACGAGCAGCCAACACCTTCATAGCGAGAAACAACTGGGATATAAGTAGAACTGTATCATTGCACGATAGTCAGTGCACACTTCCGAGTGCTTGAAACTTTTTGATGATTTTTTGCATATTTTTTGTTTTAAAAATGTTTTTGGTTGAGCACCGAGTGGGAGCAAAGCGCCGTCAAAGTCGCCGGCGCAGCTGCAGCGGCGCATCTCAAGGCAGAAAAGGAAGTTACTGGAGAGGAGTCTGAGGGATGAAAAGAGAAGATGTTACTACTTTGATTTAAGGGGGGGGGGTTGTTCGTTCTTTTTTAGGAGTGGATAAAGTAGAAGAGGACATGTTTCTTCTTCTAATTATTAGACAAGGGGATGGGGTTGGAAGATCAATCAGGGTTTTCTTGTTATACTCATCGAAAAAACGGAGTAGGAGGAAGGGAAGATGACAAGGATCTTCTAAACTGTGCAACCGCTATCCCAAGCCCCTGAAAATGAATGCTGTGGAGATCATGAGTGACCCCATGAGTCTTTACTATAGCACTTTCACATGGACTAGCAATTATACGAGGTGGTTTGACTGGGAACGCTCTCGCTCTACCGGTCAAAGATCGAGAGATGACTGGGTTCGATCCTGCCCGTTCAATAACTTTGTCCGTGTAGTTTGATCATATTTAGTTCATGAGTGCATCGTAATCATCCTATACCGAATTCAAGTTTGCCAAGTACTGCAATCATTCTAATGAGTATGCGGATGAAAATTGGAGCTCAAGGAACAACATGGGTTTTTGTCCAGTAGGCATGGAAATCAAACCCTCATCCCTGATTTCAATTTAGTTTTCAGTGAAGTTGAAGAATATAGAGTGCTGTGTGACGCGCACTTGAAGAAGTTCCAGATATTTAGAATCTTTTTTGTGCCAGATTTGGCGATGCGGTGTGAATTTTGATGAAATTCCGTATCTTTCCAATAAAAATTTACACGGCATCGTAAAATCTGGCACGAAAAAGATTGTAAATATGAAGTTGAAGACTCAGAAATTGTTGGGTTCGTGACCAGTAAAAAAGGAGCAATGGTAAACTCAGGAGGATCTTGGCCTAGAACCGAATTTTTGTATTTTTATGGGAAGAATTGGAAAGATCACATTCGCATCTTCTACTTTAATGACGTGCGGTTACATGTAAAAGTATACCGTACTCAATTACAGTACTCTCATTGGCAAAAGCTGAAGAGGAAGCGGAGAAGCTGAAAAAATCGGCCGATGAACTGCCGCCCATCATTGGTCTAGATTGGTCGCCTTTCGATAGGACCAAGTTGCTCGCCTTCGACGCAGCAGGTCTGTTTGGCACTCTGCCAAAAGGTTTACGTTGAATGCAGAAATGAACAGGAAACGAACTGATTTGAATTCTGGAGTTACGCTCCCTCCATTCATGACGCAATCGCTCAATCATTCCTTTTTCTTTGCTCACACTGAGCAGTCGGTGATCTACCACGTCTCATATTGACTCGTTTATCGAACAACTCGCATATTTGACCAAAGATGTCTCTCTCTCCCAACAATGTGGATATTCCATCTCTTCTCGAAACTATTCGGCTACAAGCGGATACAATCGCAACTCAGGCTAGAACTATCGAGTCTCAAAATCAACAGATCATTTCACTCACCAAGGAACAAAGTTCGACAGTTTCTTCTAACCAAACATCCCTCTCACCCGATGCCGTTGCCTACGAAGCGGTCAGACGGTGTCTGTTGGAAGACAAGGACATCATAGAAGAAAAATCGAAAAACATCGTTATCGTTGGATTGGAGGAAAAGGACTCGGACTCGAATACTGCCGCTGAAGATGAAGCCCTTATTGCCAAGCTTGCCGATGAGCTTGAAATCAAAGAACTCTCTGATGCTTTCAGAAAGGGAGATGTCAGGCACAAAAGACATGGAAGAGCCGAAAACAAAAGAAGGATTCTGAAATTTTACCTCCCATCTCCAGCTCTACTTTCTGTCACTCTTCAAAAGATCAGAAGTTCCAGACCCCAAGTTATCCAGTCCCACCCCCGCGTCTTCGTCAGAGAAGATCTCACTCGAACTGGATTGGAATTGGAGAAGCAATGCAGGCAGGTCGCGAGGGAACGGAATCTCCAGGCAGGGCAGATAGAGTGGACAGTCAGAGGGACGCAGCTCTTCCGGCTACCGAAGGCAAGGCCATTCAGAGAAGAGCAGCCAAAAACGTACGCATACGTGACTCAAAGAAAGTCTCACTAGGTCAGTGGCAGTGTTAGTTCTTCTGATAGTCCTGTTGTCAAAGCATGCTTATTCAATGCAAGATCCATACGTAATAAAATAACTGATCTCGATTTCTTGTTGAGTAGCAAATCATTTGAGTTGATTTTTATTACGGAAACATGGCTAACTTCTTCTGAGTCAGATCGTGAATTTTTAAGAAATCATAAATATGCTTTGTATCGTTGTGATCGCTCGTTAGATGACCCCAACAAGGGCGGCGGAACCGCTGTTTTTGTCTCCTCTAGTATTTCATCTTTCTTTGTAACTTCCTTCCGTGATGAAGGCGTAGAAGTGATTGTTATCGATCTAATTAACCCCAACGCTTTCCCACGTCATATACGTTGTGTGTGCATATACCGCTCACCTTCTTGCTCTCATTCGATAATGATCTCATTACTGTCATTTATCAAGTCTATCTCTCTATCCAATACACCAATAGTCATAGTAGGAGACCTCAACTTACCAGACATCGATTGGGAAAATCTGACCACTTCCAATAATGAAAGCCATTCTTTCTTCTTAAACTTTGCTTGCGATGAACACTTTTTCCAATATGTCTCCCACCCTACGCGTGGCCCTAATGTTCTAGATATCGTACTCTGTAATAATCAAATTATAAGCGATTGTATTGTCATTGCTCCTTTCTCAAACAGTGATCATGCCACCGTAGATTTTCGAATAACTTTTGCAACTATGTCAAAGACTCCTGAGTCTCTCATTAGAAATTTTTCGCGTGCGAATTGGGGGATGATGAAAATTCTGATTTCTTCTCATGATTGGACACTTGCTCTTTCTTCCCTCGACCCGGATACCGCTAATAATTATATCGTTGATTTTATAATTTCTCTGATAGATCGTTTTGTGCCTTGTTCTACCGAACAAGGTGAATTAGATAAGTATCCTTTGAAGCTGCGAAGGATGTATGACAAACTTCAACGCGCATCGCTTCGTTCCCCTAATTCCGTTTATAGCAATACTCTATCTGCCAAATTTTCTGAAGAACTATATGCATTTCAAATGGAGAGAGAAGCCAAACTTGTGGCAAAAGGAAACCTAAGACGTTTTTATTCTGAATGTCGAAGTCGTACAAAAGGCCGTAACATTGTGATTCCCTCTTTAGTAGACCCAGTAGACCCTTCTGGTTTGCCAGTCCATACTTCGTTGTCTAAAGCAAACGCCTTCTCACAATATTTCTCTTCTGTTTATTCCACACCTCGCAGTATTATACCTAATACCGATGTATCAACTTCCACACATATGCAATTCGATGTCATAGATGTAGATAAGATACTTAAAGCTTTGAATCAATTGAAATATAAATGCAACACATCTCCGGATAATATACCTAATATAGTAATTAAAAAACTTCGATTTGTTCTTCTCAAGCCCCTCTCTATTCTATTTAACAACTCTTTACTAGTCGGAAAAGTTCCCTCTCTTTGGAAAACTTCTATTATTAACCCAATCTTAAAGTCTAAATCTAAAGCGGATCAATTGTCTAGCTATCGCCCCATTTCCCTAACTTGTTCAATGTCCAAAGTGATGGAAAATGTTATAATAAGTCAATTAGATGCCTACTTGAAGCAAAATGATCTACTGTCTCCCCATCAATTTGGTTTTAGAAACAAAAGGTCAACTGTGACTTCATTGGTGCAATCTCATTCCTATTTCGCTGATATACTCTCCCATGGTAAAGCCGTTGATGTTAATTTTCTTGACATATCAAAGGCATTCGATACAGTAGATACTATATTATTACTTCTTAAACTAAAAAAGTTAGGAATCTGCGGTAACCTCATTCAATGGATTGCGGACTACTTGACTGGTAGAATTCAGACTGTATGTGTTGACAACGAATTCTCTAGCTCAACTTCTGTTACCAGCGGTGTACCACAAGGTTCAGCTATTGGACCGAAACTGTTCTTACTGTTTATTGATGACATAAAACATGTAATTCCTCCCAATGTAAATTATACTATCTACGCCGATGACATTAAATTATTTAGTGAAGTACCAACTTTTTCGTCTGACCTCCAAACTGCCATAGACAATGTATTCAACTGGTGTCAACAGTCCAATCTCAAACTATCAGCTCAAAAATGTATAGTTTCGCATCTTGGTATTAACCCCATGCAAAATTATCAGCTAGATCGTCATACAATGGCCAACTCTTCCGAAATAATAGATCTAGGAGTTGTCTTTTCGAGTAATCTTTCTTGCAATAAACAAGTCGAGCATGTCTGTAAGAAATCTACAAACCTCGCCAATCTCTTTTTGCGCGCGTTCAAAACCAATTCTCTGGTTGTATTAACCCGTGCTTTCGTTACTTATATTCGTCCGATCCTCGAATACAGCTCGGTTGTATGGTCACCTACCGCGATTGGCTTAGTTAAGGACCTCGAAAGAGTACAGAGAAATTTCACTAAAAGAATCTTGGCTATGAAAGGACTTACCCGTCTAGTTTACTCTGAACGTTTAAAAATGTTAAATTTAGAATCTCTTGAATATCGTAGGGTTGTTTCTGATTTAGTTTTTATACATAAGAGAGTCCACGACTACTCAGAGTTCGACTTCTCTCGTTTGTTTACTTTAGCTCCTCTTACTAGAGCTATTAGAAATACCCATCCATTAAGAATCGCCTTACCATATGCTCTAAACTCCTTTAGGTTTTCTACGTGTGCTTCTAGGTCGATCACTATTTGGAATTCCTTACCTAGCGAAGTAGTATGTAATCATTCCAGCGAAGTATTTATGAATAAACTCAGAAAACTACCGATAAATTGTATTTTACCCGAGCCAATTGTCTGCGACTAAGTTAAACTAGGAAGAACACTTTTTGTAGACACACTGCCACTGTAATACAATTCTTTTCTAGTAGAATCATAATCCATGTTTAATTTGTGATCATTAAATGTTGAAGTGAAACTGTTTTTGTTTACATGGAAATAAAGAATTGAATTGAATGAGCATGCGTGACTAAAGAGAACAAGGCGTATGAGCCTTTCATATAACGCGATAGTGTTATATGAAAGGCTCATATACCTTGTTCTCTCAGCCACACATGCTTATCAAGCGATTGCTTCATGAATGAATCGTCACTCCGGAAATGAATATAACACTATCGCACGAATCCCCATGGTGTAATGGTAACACGCGCTCCCGGTTTGAGTCGAGATGGTCTGGGTTCGATCCCGCCCGGTGGACTAGCTTTTTTCTGTAAGATATTTCAATGATTCGTCATCTTAACCAGGGTTCACTGCTTTAAAACTGTGTAAATTAGAATTTGAAGATTTATCATGCAACGAACTGATTCTTAGTGAAGAGCAACGGGAAGAAAAAGAAATTGAACTTTAAATAATTTATTTGGTAATATTACATAGCTGTGAACATTTACTACTGATTCATTGTTGTAAATAATATGTTCTGATTCTTTTGAAGGACTAGTTATGGTGTGGGAGCTAGAGAAGACCGACGACGAGAGAAGAGAAGGTCCTGACTCTGCGTCTCTAACACCCACCAGGTTATTGGCGAAACGAGAATTCGCTTTTAACCGAGAACAGGTTGTTTCATACCACCTGCAGAAGAAGCGTGTAGATCATAATGATAATTTTGAGGGAAGGGCAGACTTTCTTTCAACCGCAGTGCGGTTGAAAGAAACGTTCTGATTGAGAACCTTTGAAATGATTTCAAATCAGATATCTCTCGACGCCATACTGTGGTTTCGAACTTGATATTAACAAATAAATACGATTTCCTTTCCTTTCCGAGATTTTATGTTTTCATTTAACCTAAAATACTCGAGCGTTTACTATGTTTTTCCATGTGGTATCGAATTCCGAACAAATTTAATGATCATCGAATATGACCTACACAAGCGTGTAGCGTGTAATTTAAGTGAAAAGTGATTTAAAAATTGGGTTTAATATTTCTCTTTAGACATTTTTCATAAAAAATTTTATAAAAAAATGATCTTCTCTCTGCCATCATCTTTCTGTCTTTATCATGGATTGTGGAGTTACACTCCTTGCGTGATTAGAAAGAACGGCCATCGTGCCGTAGACATAGCAAGAAATCGCATGGGACAATGTGTGCTCGGTTGGTGTATTGGTTAACTCTCTACAAGCCCCGGTTAGGCAGCGGAGGTTCGGTCCCAGCCGAGTGCCAATTTTTGCTTGTGTGATGGATTTCATTCATTTTTCATAAAAATTATTCAATAATGAATGAGTCTGGTTTTTCTAATCAAGTAGTGCTAAGATGAGAAACATCTCAACTATCCGAACCGTGCAAGACTCGATGATGAGTGTTGTTTTTTTACAGGATGCTTAACAAGATTGACTGGTTGTCTCCCGTGACAAGCGCGGTCTGGATCGAGCCGGACCATGGTGAGGCTAAAATTGAGTTCTTCTTTCTCCTCTATTTCTCTCTTTCGTCTCTCTCTTGTTTTCTCTTTTTTTATTGCTCTCTATCTTTCCTCTTTCTTTCGATCTTTATCTCTATCTCTTTTTCGAGTTTAATTTTGTAAATGGTGTAAAACTCGAGTTCTAGTATAAAATTTGTGACACGAGTAAATTTTATATCGTTGAAGAGATGCCCTCTCTGCTTGTAATTCTCCATGTCTGTGAGGACTTCGGTTCTCTTATCTTAGGGCTATGAAATCATCATTTTAAAACATATAATTTTTTCAAAGGATAATTTTTTTCTTCAGTTGCTCTCGCCTTTGCGGAAAAAATGATTCGTGTGATGAATACAAGAACAGGGGAGTGCATTCTTGAAGAGAGCATCTTCAAAACTGCAGGTGAGAGTAATGGGTAAATTTCAAGACTTAAAATTAGAAGCCAGCTAAACTTAGGCCTTTGAAGCAGCTTTTATCTTAGACAGAATAATGGACGTGATATCAAAAAAAGCTAATTCTGTTTTGTTTTGGATTTTAGCTCAACCATCAGGACTCTTTGAAGAAAAATGGTTTGAAAGTCAATGTATTTGTTCTTAGGAAGTAAAAAAAATGAAGGAGAAAGAGGACTCGAAGTTACCTTAAAACCTCGAAAATTTTCCTTAAACCTGAATCTGATTTCCTAATTTATTTTGATTTAATGTGCTTTATTAGATAAGAGCTTTGGGCTTATTCCAGTCAGGAAATATAATTCAAATTATTGAAAAGAATTGATGAAAGAAAGCGTTCGGTTCAGGTCGAGCGGTCTCCGCGTGTCCTCGAGTCTTCCCTGGCTTCTTCGTCTACCAGGCAGAATATAATGTTTCAGGTCTCATTCTGGATCATACTAATGTGTTTGTGGGTTTTCGTCAGTAAACTGGCTAAGGTACTGGAACAGTTGTTTCACTATTATCAGAAGGACCTCCAGTTGAGTTCAACACGAATCAGTAAGGAAGTAATAAAGACTCAGGACATATTATAAGCTCTGAGAGTAATCCGGGCCTATGCGAGGCACAGAGAGAGAGAGAGAGAGAGAGATGAAATGAATTAAGAAAAGGCTCATTCGGGGAATTTCCAGACACTGCGGAGTCGAATGTGGCGCATATCTCATTCAATCCTGAGATGGAGGAATACGTCGTGATTCCCGTGAGAAACAGGTGATTGTGTTAGCCGAAGATTTTTCAGTCTTGGGAATCATTCGCCCCGCTTAACCTGGCCTCGAGGCAGGGAGAGCGCTTCTCTGTGATTTAACTTGGTATAGCTGGTGGTTGCTACATGGGACGCGGCTATGACAGAGGTTTTATGACGCGTCCGTGAATGCCATAAAAGCCCCCCGAACACGATCATTGTATGAATCCGTGAATGGCAATGAATCATGGATTTATTGAGAAAAAAAGGTTTTGACGTGAGGTTTGGCTGTTTGAATTGAACCATAATTCAGCAGAAGTTGGGAACAGAAGCCCGCCAATATGCAGTAGGATCCAATAATACAAATTCTGCATTAGGATGTGTTGCAAAGAAGAGATTCAGATGTATGAAAACTCGTACGGCGTTTTTGAACTTGATCCGAAGAAGCTTAGGGGAGGGGGGAATGGAGGTGTTGTGCGAGAAGGGTCGAACATGAGACTCATTGTACAAAAGTCGCACAGACTCCAGCTGTGCCACACCTAGACTTCAATTCAATTCAAACTGTATTTGATCTATTTGATCCCCTACCAATGTCATGGGACATGAAGCGCCATCATGTTGTTGTTGTTGTTGTTTCCGGCAAGCATCCCGCATCGAAGACTTTATGAACACTCTCTTTAATGAGAGAAGTTCTCGTGTTCTTCGGACAAGATGCGTCCGGAGAAGGGTTTTGATGTCCTTTGCAGTCCTGAGACTGTCATGCTGCACCTTGTGAAGGCGGACATCGTTGTAGCAACCTGTTCATGCTATAGGCTTTGTGAGTGGGTGGTCAAGCCGGCCTAGCATCGTTTTGGGTGGGAGTAGAAACGTCTCGCCTGTCGTTGACCGGAGATAGACAAGAGGCTATTTGACTGGCGCCTCGACTCGCCATTAAAAAGTATAGCGGAGTATCGGCTCATGTTTTGTCCGGTGGCATGCCCAGGCCGGTCCGGCATCGCCCTCCTTTGACGAGCTATACTACCCAGTTTTGGTCCGCGGCGGGATTTCTCCCGCTAAATCCTTCTATGAAGCGCCATCATAGTAAACAGCTCCATCTGATTCTCCGGACAGTACAGAAGAATGAGAATGTTAAATATATACTTTATCGCAATGGGTTGAGTTTGGGTGTAAGGGGATATTGGATCCAGGTTGAAGGTGTTGACCCGAGCGTGTCACTTTGATAACTAAAGTGAGAAAAATAAAACGAAGCACAGTCGAAGGCTGATTGCGACCATGATGATCACGAGCCTTTTTGTCTGCGCTGAACAGTACACTTGAGCAATAAACTTGTCAGATATCATTTAAGACTTTAGTGAGCGTACTGCTTGTTGACAAATTTTGAATACTTATTTTAAAACTGTTAAGATGATTGGGTTTTTTTTTTATAAAACAGCTATATATTAAAGAGATTGTAATTCAGTTAAATCAGCTTCCTGAACAGGTGGACTGATTCAGTTTTGAGCACATCGATACTTAGATTATTCCACGCGTCACAAACTCGTACCGGTAATATATTAGAATGAGAAACAGTATTCAGACGCGGGACATTTAGTGCCCAACTATGGGACCTAGTACTGTAATGGTGAGCTCGCAGATTGAAAATAGATTTAGGACTAAGAGGCGTTCTATTCTTGATTATTTTGAAAGTCATTACAAGGTCAGCTTGTTTACGTCGCTCCTCTAAGGAAGTTAAATGTAACTGCTTTAAACGATCCTTATATTGCAAATACAAACCTGCTCTAGCACACACACGTTTTGTGAAAGACCTTTGAACTTTTTCCACAAGTTCTATGTCTTTCTTGAAGCAAGGATTCCAAATAACCGAGCAGTACTCCAATTGAGGTCGAACGTAGGTAGTGTAAAGCGTTCTGTACAAGTTGAGGTTCTTTGACTTGAAAGTACGTAGTATGAACGCACATTTGGAGTTCGCTTTCTGACAAATGTTCTCCATGTGGCTACCGAATAAGAGCTTACTAGAGTAATTGACGCCCAGATCCCTCACGGTATCCGACTCTGGTAGAACAACGTTATCGAGGAAAAACGAGTAGGAAGGATGCTTGTTCCCAAAACGGATGACCACTGTTTTTTCTGTCGATATGGTTAGTCCCCAAGCTCGAGACCATGAAGCTACAGCAGATATTGCTTGTTGTAGAAGAAGAGGATTGTTCACTGTTGAGATCTTCACATCGTCCGCGTACATAGTTACTGAACAGCCATCAGGGATCGATTCAGGAAGGTCGTTGATGTAAAGTAGGAAGAGCAACGGGCCTATGCAACTGCCTTGAGGCACTCCTGTTGGGGTCCGGTATGATTGTGAGTCGCACTCACCAACGCGGACAAACTGTTTTCGGTTCTGCAAGAAGTATTCGATGAATTTTGCGAGACAGCCTCTGATTCCGAAAGCTGATACTTTCTCCATTAGAAGGGGTATTGGAACAGCGTCAAAAGCACGTGAGAAGTCTATCAATACGCAGCTAATGAACTCTTTGTTGTCCAGTTTCCTGTGCCACTTCACTTGAGTCTCCAATAGTGCTAGCTCGCAAGAATGGCGGGGTCTGAAACCGAATTGACAAGGACTGAGTAGTGAATTCTCCTTCAGATATTCGAGTATGTTTTCGCAAAGAATACGTTCCATGATCTTAGAGGTGGAAGGTGTCATGCAGATTGGCCTATAGTTTACGGGGTCAGTGCGACAACCTTTTCGCTTGTAGATGGGTTTGATGATAGCTGAGCGCCAAGAACGTGGGCATCTTCCTTGTAGTAGAAAGCTGTCGAATAGTATTGCCAATGGTTGAGAGATGGTTAACGCCGTGTTTTTGATGAAGACGTATGGAATCAGGTCTGGGCAGGAATTGTTCTTCGCTGGCAGACGCTTGATTCGGGAAAACACTGTGTGCGCATTGATCTGAATGAAATCTAAAGAATTTTCAGTTTGCTTTTTTAAGAGTCTTCCGCATCCCATCACAGAAAGCAGAAATTGTGATTTGAAATGCTCCAAATTGTGATTTGAAATGCTTAAATGGAGTGTCGATCATGGTTTGGACATTACGGTTCCAATGTGTCCAATTCCTGCTAGAGACCGGAATCCTTCATTCTTGGCGATAGAAATGAAGAGTGAGAAGCGAGTCGACCGCTCTCGGCTACGATGAATGGAAGGATTTATTTCCTAGACTACACAGTCTATCAAAGATTGGTCAAATAATCATGTTGAGAAGGAAAAAAGGATGACCTTTTGTACTCATTACAACTCTTGCCAAAGCTGTTTGTTTGGGTTTCGGTTGTCAACGGAGGGAGGCTTACGCCAGCGTTAGTCTACCATTTCCCACCCTCTCACCCATTGCGGGTATATTCTGAGCGGAACTTAATCCATTATTTCGAAACTATCAGATTGTTAGGTGGGACATAGGCTATTACGGAGAATCAGAATTTATACAGTTGAAAGACTTAAACAAAGTTTTAATACTATATGAGGAGTTCTCAGGCACAATCTACAAGCCTGGGATGTTGATATCTCAACTACAACGGCGAAGTCTCTGAGCAATGCAGGTAGTTGTTTGAGTTTGGTAGATTTGGTATACTGAAAAGAGTACTACTTATCATAATAGGTATACTGAAAAGAGTACTACTTATCATAATAGGTATACTGAAAAGAGTACTACTTATCATAATAGGTATACTGAAAAGAGTACTACTTATCATAATAGGTATACTGAAAAGAGTACTACATCATAATAGGTATACTGAAAAGAGTACTACATCATAATAGGTATACTGAAAAGAGTACTACATCATAATAGGTATACTGAAAAGAGTACTACATCATAATAGGTATACTGAAAAGAGTACTACTTATCATAATAGGTATACTGAAAAGAGTACTACATCATAATAGGTATACTGAAAAGAGTACTACATCATAATAGGTATACTGAAAAGAGTACTACATCATAATAGGTATACTGAAAAGAGTACTACTTATCATAATAGGTATACTGAAAAGAGTACTACATCATAATAGGTATACTGAAAAGAGTACTACTTATCATAATAGGTATACTGAAAAGAGTACTACTTATCATAATAGGTATACTGAAAAGAGTACTACATCATAATAGGTATACTGAAAAGAGTACTACTTATCATAATAGGTATACTGAAAAGAGTACTACATCATAATAGGTATACTGAAAAGAGTACTACATCATAATAGGTATACTGAAAAGAGTACTACTTATCATGATAGGTATACTGAAAAGAGTACTACATCATAATAGGTATACTGAAAACAGTACTACATCATAATAGGTATACTGAAAAGAGTACTACGTCATAATAGGTATACTGAAAAGAGTACTACATCATAATAGGTATACTGAAAAGAGTACTACTTATCATAATAGGTATACTGAAAAGAGTACTACATCATAATAGGTATACTGAAAAGAGTACTACATCATAATAGGTATACTGAAAAGAGTACTACATCATAATGGGTATACTGAAAAGAGTACTACATCATAATAGGTATACTGAAAAGAGTACTACTTATCATAATAGGTATACTGAAAAGAGTACTACATCATAATAGGTATACTGAAAAGAGTACTACATCATAATAGGTATACTGAAAAGAGTACTACATCATAATAGGTATACTGAAAAGAGTACTACATCATAATAGGTTTACTGAAAAGAGTACTACATCATAATAGGTATACTGAAAAGAGTACTACTTATCATAATAGGTATACTGAAAAGAGTACTACATCATAATAGGTATACTGAAAAGAGTACTACATCATAATAGGTATACTGAAAAGAGTACTACATCATAATAGGTATACTGAAAAGAGTACTACATCATAATAGGTATACTGAAAAGAGTACTACATCATAATAGGTATACTGAAAAGAGTACTACTTATCATAATAGGTATACTGAAAAGAGTACTACATCATAATAGGTATACTGAAAAGAGTACTACATCATAATAGGTATACTGAAAAGAGTACTACTTATCATAATAGGTATACTGAAAAGAGTACTACATCATAATAGGTATACTGAAAAGAGTACTACATCATAATAGGTCTACTGAAAAGAGTACTACATCATAATAGGTATACTGAAAAGAGTACTACATCATAATAGGTATACTGAAAAGAGTACTACATCATAATAGGTATACTGAAAAGAGTACTACATCATAATAGGTATACTGAAAAGAGTACTACATCATAATAGGTATACTGAAAAGAGTACTACATCATAATAGGTATACTGAAAAGAGTACTACTTATCATAATAGGTATACTGAAAAGAGTACTACATCATAATAGGTATACTGAAAAGAGTACTACATCATAATAGGTATACTGAAAAGAGTACTACTTATCATAATAGGTATACTGAAAAGAGTACTATATCATAATAGGTATACTGAAAAGAGTACTACTCATCATAATAGGTATACTGAAAAGAGTACTACATCATAATAGGTATACTGAAAAGAGTACTACTTATCATAATAGGTATACTGAAAAGAGTACTACATCATAATAGGTATACTGAAAAGAGTACTACATCATAATAGGTATACTGAAAAGAGTACTACATCATAATAGGTATACTGAAAAGAGTACTACATCATAATAGGTATACTGAAAAGAGTACTACATCATAATAGGTATACTGAAAAGAGTACTACATCATAATAGGTATACTGAAAAGAGTACTACATCATAATAGGTATACTGAAAAGAGTACTACTTATCATAATAGGTATACTGAAAAGAGTACTACATCATAATAGGTATACTGAAAAGAGTACTACATCATAATAGGTATACTGAAAAGAGTACTACATCATAATAGGTATACTGAAAAGAGTACTACTTATCATAATAGGTATACTGAAAAGAGTACTACATCATAATAGGTATACTGAAAAGAGTACTACATCATAATAGGTATACTGAAAAGAGTACTACATCATAATAGGTATACTGAAAAGAGTACTACATCATAATAGGTATACTGAAAAGAGTACTACATCATAATAGGTATACTGAAAAGAGTACTACATCATAATAGGTATACTGAAAAGAGTACTACAACATAATAGGTATACTGAAAAGAGTACTACATCATAATAGGTATACTGAAAAGAGTACTACATCATAATAGGTATACTGAAAAGAGTACTACATCATAATAGGTATACTGTAAAGAGTACTACATCATAATAGGTATACTGAAAAGAGTACTACATCATAATAGGTATACTGAAAAGAGTACTACATCATAATAGGTATACTGAAAAGAGTACTACATCATAATAGGCTTCGGATGAGGACATAAGAAAACAGAAACTAAAGTTATCCAAATACTATGACAATTTAGATTCAAACAACAATTTTTATGAGGCAGGAGGCACCGAATGATTTCTCGATGTGTGATTTAAAAGATCGTTTTCTTTTTGAGAAAAAGGTGCAATATAAAATGAATATTCAGAGTGCTTGGTAATTTCGAACTACTGTGGTTTACAGCTGTGGCAATTAGAGCATTCGCGAAGAATTTCGAACTACTGTGGTTTACAGCTGTGGCAATTAGAGCATTCGCGAAGAATTTCGAACTACTGTGGTTTACAGCTGTGGCAATTAGAGCATTCGCGAAGAATTTCGAACTACTGTGGTTTACAGCTGTGGCAATTAGAGCATTCGCGAAGAATTTCGAACTACTGTGGTTTACAGCTGTGGCAATTAGAGCATTCGCGAAGAATTTCGAACTACTGTGGTTTACAGCTGTGGCAATTAGAGCATTCGCGAAGAATTTCGAACTACTGTGGTTTACAGCTGTGGCAATTAGAGCATTCGCGAAGAATTTCGAACTACTGTGGTTTACAGCTGTGGCAATTAGAGCATTCGCGAAGAATTTCGAACTACTGTGGTTTACAGCTGTGGCACTTAGAGCATTCGCGAAGAATGGAATTGTGTTCATGCAGACGTTGAATGAGATCGGTCTAAGAGCTGTTTTTACGCGCCGAGTGAGTTGGAAAAGGCATGGGGAAGGAAAGAATGAAAAGAGAAGTGGAGGAAAAGGGAAATTGAACGGAAGAAGAGAATGTAGATCATTTGAGGCGCTAAAATGTATGCACCAACATAGCTGGTTCGGTTAGTGTTGAACCCTTGTTTCCATGGTATTTCAGTGGTTCAGTGGAGAAATGAGACAACATGGGTCGACCACCCCCCCCTGCTCGGGCATTTTGTCATTTGAACGGAAATGCATTAAGGCACGCTTAAAACTTGAAACTAAAGCCTTATCGGGGTACTTATGAGACGTTCGATGTTTTTCAGGAGTGATCGCTTCGGCGGGAGCCGATGGTCGGGTGATTCTGAGTATATCGGGGAGTTGTGTCCCGAGGGGAGTTACGAAGAAGGCCAACGACTGGATGGTCAACAAATGCTCTCAGCCACTTTTGATCATAAGGTCACAGCATATTTTTGACTTTCTCTCTCTCTCTATCTCTCTCTCTCTC
>OZ057407.1:26129671-26178048 GCA_964056735.1 Allodiplogaster pararmata
ATCCTCGTTCTCTTTCTCTCTCTTTACCTCGAATCGCTTCGATCCTCGTTCTCTTTCTCTCTCGTTACCTCGAATCGCTTTGATCCTCGTTCTCTTTCTCTCTCGTTACCTCGAATCGCTTCGATCCTCGTTCTCTTTCTCTCTCGTTACCTCGAATCGCTTCGATCCTCGTTCTCTTTCTCTCTCGTTACCTCGAATCGCTTTGATCCTCGTTCTCTTTCTCTCTCGTTACCTCGAATCGCTTCGATCCTCGTTCTCTTTCTCTCTCGTTACCTCGAATCGCTTCGATCCTCGTTCTCTTTCTCTCTCGTTACCTCGAATCGCTTCGATCCTCGTTCTCTTTCTCTCTCGTTACCTCGAATCGCTTCGATCCTCGTTCTCTTTCTCTCTCGTTACCTCGAATCGCTTCGATCCTCGTTCTCTTTCTCTCTCGTTCTGTATTTTCACTCAGTTTTTAAGAGAAAACTCTCACATCTTGAATTTTTTTACATATACATATTATTGTTCATTCGGGTTTTCAAGTCAAATCTTTTCAAATCCTTTTTTGTTCTCTTTTTCTCTTCCTAGCTGCGTTTACTATGCTTCTTCTTATGAAACTTCTTTATCAATCTCTGAGTTTGAATTTCTTTCTCAGAGTTTCTGGTTATTTCTTGTCCTAAGTCCACAGTTTTCATGAGTTTAAGGTTATTATTTCTCCTTCCCGTTCTGACTCCTAAACAATCAAGTTCTAGGCTGAGCTATGGAGAACTATAGACACAGGTTGTAACAGAGAAAGACAAATAAAAAGAAAAGTTAGATAGACACAGAGAAGCAAAGAACGAGAGTTAGAAAGACTGATATGCTCATGTAGAGAGAAAAGAGAGAAAGATTGAAAGATAGAGGGAAAGGTAGAGAGGGACAGCTAGCACCAATACATAGTTGCGTGCATACAAGATATGTACAAGAAAAAAAAATAAATGGACTCATCAAGGTGGCATACCTACATGTTCTTTTCCCTCAACAAACCAACATGTCAAAAGTGCACATACGCTCTCTTTTTCTTGCGCGGTCGGGTTAGTGGCCCAAGTCTAATTAGTCCTCAGTTTTCTTTGGATCAATCTATCTGCACACCCTCTTCTCTACAAGTTCTCAAGGTGCATCAGCATATCTCGGATTTCTCCTCATATGATATTTCTACTCTGTTCTACACTATTATGCGTCTGTTTGCCTAAGAGATCTATCTAACCTAGCCCATATGATTCTCAAGTAAGTCGCCTAATGACCGCCAATCAGCTGTCTTTCTGTGATCTTTCCATATTTGGATTGAAGATTCCCGTGTTTCAAATAAGGTGTGAGTGCTCTAAGAAGATTATTTATTGTTGTTTTATTCAGTATCATATATGTATGTATAATAACATATAAGTACATGTATAATAGCGAAAATAAATTAATTCATTCGAGAATTGAAGTAAGATTTTATAATATATAACTGCAAATGTAGAGTAATTGTGGTATGTCAACATTATAGACTAACCTTTGTCTGTTAATTTAGCCTGTGTGTTTTATCATCACCCACCTTTTTTGGTGCGCTTGTTACATTCAAGCTTCTGTAGAAGAGGAAAAAAAGAGAAAAATGTCAGTTCTGTGAAATAAAATAGAAGATGACACGTTATGTGTATAGGTTTTCTCGAAGAAGATGTCGGAAAAAAAAGGATGAGAAAAACAAGTAGAAGCTAGACACAGAGGAAGAGCGTAAGCAATAGAGAGTGAAGAGATACTTGAAAAGAAAAAAAGGCGAGAGAGAGAGCAAGAGAGAAAGAGAGAGAGAGAAAGGAGAGAGATAGAATAGGTTAAAAAGACAGGATGGACTCAAACTGTTTCTTTCAACGTGTACGTCTTCTACATTCAGTTGTAGTTGATACCCTACTCTCCCCATTGACGCCTTTCCATTTTCTCTTCTTCCACGATCTTTATAAGAATTTTTCATTTTTATCTTAATTCCTTTCTCTATCTCTTCTTCTTTCTTTTCTCTCTCTTCATTTCTCTTACTCTTTTAACTTTTTCTCTTTCTTTTTCTCCCTTTCTTTCTTTTTTCTATTTATCTCTCTATCTTTCTCTTACTCACTCTTCACTTTCTGAACCCTTCATTACGTATTGTTTCTTATTCGGTTGATTTCTCACTACCTCTTAGCAACCGGCTGTATCTCTTACTCTTCAAGAAAGTCATCATCAATGAGTGCGAGTGTTTGTAACGCGGGGTCCAGATGGCACAAATCTGCATAAGGGGCGGGGCGCTGAAGAGGTGACAATAATGGAAAGACCAACTTTCAACATGAGACTCAGAGAGAATGAGATGGAAAGAGGGCAAATGACAGAATGCGATCACCGCAGGCGTTCAATTATGAATTTCATCTGTAGTAGGCGTATGTTTAATCATAGGGAATAGAAAGAGAATCAGCGACAGAGAGACAGAGTAGTAAAAGCGACAGAGAGACAGAGTAGTAAAAGAGACCGAAGAGACGTCGGAGCAAAAAAATTTTTGCCGATGTTTTAATCTTTAATCTTCTGGTTCTGATATCACATACACTTTTTTCTTTCCTCTTTATCTCTTGTTTCTTTCCTCTCTCTGAACTCTATATTTATTTCAAAATTCGATCACTCAATGTCTCTCTATTCTCACGATATCATTCGTCGCATGTCCATTTTTCACCTTCATAAATTTCTTTGCACGAAACATTCTCCACTCGCGTTTCATTGATAAGCGAAAAGTAGGATAACATGATGAGTGTATCATTGCAGTGACTCACTGAGGACTACTCCATCACTACATGCTACTGAGGGACTACCGTTAAAAAGTCACTAAAGACATAGTGACTGCTGAAAGCACCTCAATGACTAGGGTCTACTAAGGGAGGAAGGGAGAGTGAACGGAACTGGGGATACCCTTCATCTTATCATGTGGTTCGAAGAGCGCAGTTGGTCCAATCTCAAGTTGGACGGAGACTTGGCGGAGGAATGGAGAGACCTCTGGGTTTACAAGGTTCGCGTTTCGGTAGAAGTTAGGTTTACCAAATCTTATACTCACATGATGTGGTCACTCAAATTCGGCGTATGGTTTATGCAGGAACGTAACCTAATTTGCGACCAAAACAAAACGCTTCTTAAAATGCTACCTGTGCAGCATCAGTGCGTG
This sequence comes from Allodiplogaster pararmata, assembly GCA_964056735.1. Taxonomy (NCBI): domain Eukaryota; kingdom Metazoa; phylum Nematoda; class Chromadorea; order Rhabditida; family Diplogasteridae; genus Allodiplogaster; species Allodiplogaster pararmata. Next base: position 26,132,844 of record OZ057407.1, read on the forward strand.
ACCCCCTTCTTAAAATGCTACCTGTGCAGCATCAGTGCGTGACCCCCTTCTTAAAATGCTACCTGTGCAGCATCAGTGCGTGACCCCCTTCTTAAAATGCTACCTGTGCAGCATCAGTGCGTGACCCCCTTCTTAAAATGCTACCTGTGCAGCATCAGTGCGTGACCCCCTTCTTAAAATGCTACCTGTGCAGCATCAGTGCGTGACCCTTAAAGAGCTATCCAAAACTTCGAGGCTTTGTTAGGTGGTTCTTATGTCCCGTCAGAAGAACTTTGCCTATAATTGGTGAGCACGAAACAGAATGTTTTTTATTGAACAAAAGGTTTTAGTAAATTCAGTCGATAATGCTCATTTGAAATTATAAATTATATATATATATTATATATAATTATATATATATATATATATATATACTTCACCTGGTTTCGATAGTTTTTTTGAATTTTTTGCAGGTGTTAACTAATAATAATTTTTAAAAAATTTTAATTGACGCATTATTGCATTAAGTGTCATTCAATTTCACAACAACAAAAAAATTATATAGCTAAATTTCTGCTAAAGATTTACATACCTAAACCTACTAGGTTAAACTTATCACTATCACGTTAAAAAACAATCAGTATGCAATTTGAGGTCGACTTTACGGTGGCAGCGATGTCTTACGTCTGGGCGACCACGAATTTTCTCAATCTGCCTCGTTTGATTTTAGAGAATGGAGGATGTTAGTTAATTTTTTATTAGTCATATAAAGTAGAATGTATGAATGAATTAATAGTAAACTTTAAAAGAATGAATGAATGAATAGTTAATTGTGAAACGGGAACCTAGAAGAAGACTGTTAATGAGGAGAACGTGTGGGAGACCATCGTTTCTGCAACACATGTGTTTCTATACTCTGATGAGTTTAATATAGCGTAAATACATTATTAGTCTTAGTCCTAATCAAAGTTATAGTCATAGTTTCATTGAAGGTGATATTTATATACATAAGCATATGTAACCGACGTGTTTATACAGAACTCGTGGATAAGATATAATTTGTCCCATCAACTGTTTGGAAAAGGTTTATCCGTATTCACTGTGATCTGTGGCCTGGCACGTCTACGTCAAACTTTCTCGTATAAAAAATGCAGGGCTGCTTGTTATAGGAAAAAAGAAGAAAGTTTAAGTTTTTCAAAGCTTTCTTGGTTTTTTTACTGAACAGGGAAGGTTACATTGGTATCATCTGCAGCGAAGTTCCCGCCAAATCCAATTATAACGTAACGATTTTTTCTGCTTAAGCAATAGTAAAAGAGTGAGAGAGTTATCTTTCTTTTTTATCTTTTTCTTCTTCTGTATATCTTATTTTTTCTCTTTCTCTCACCTTTTCCTAGCTATTTTTCTTCATTTTTTCTGTCTTTTTTCGAGAAGTTCTTTGAGTGAATTTGGCGTCGGGAACGGGGCCTAAAACGAAAGAATTTGAAAAAATGGCTTTATCTAATTCCGTCGGGATAGCTTTTACCTATCCTGTTGGTCCTCATGACTTAATTCAGCTGTGTTTTGAACAAATGCTGCGCTAACGAACACACGGACGTACTTATTTTTTTGTTGATAATTTAGAAGCGCTTTAAGGGTCTTGGAGGGGTCTTGTAAATAAACAATTGGGTCCATCTAGGGTATTCACTCCCCACATACCTAGTTGAACACTGGGTACTTGTAGGAAGAACGAAGAGAGAAAATGGAAGAACCAATGGACTCTGGAGCACTGTTTTCTAGAGTACTCACGTCTTGACAGGCTAGGTTGAGGAAGCACTGGGCCTTGAGAGTACAGACCTCCGAAGGGCAGGGTCTTCACAGGGTGTTCTGGACTCAGCGCTCTGCCTCAGAGCTTTTGTGAGGAGAAAGTGTAGTAGATATCCGATGTCATTCCAGTTGGACGAGTCCATCTTTTCCCAAGTGAAGTATTTGTTTGATTTAAAGCTTCATAAGCAAAGGAGAACATATGTAGGTATAATGGTTGAAAGAGAGAAACATCGAATTTTAAATAAACCTCTAGAGCGTTTGTGGTGGAAAGTTTAACGTCTCAAACTCATAATTCCGAAGAGTCTGTTTAATCATAACATATGAAAATGGTCACACGTCTTTTTAAATCAAAAAATAATGCATGTTGTTCAACTTTTTTTAAGATAGGAAGAGCGAGAAGAAAACGAAACAACCTGTTTGCTGTTTGCAGTAGCCTTTGTGTCTGCCTATGGCGCCGCGTTGCTCGCCTGCTGTGTTCCCGTTATCCTGATGGAGCTTTCGGTGGGTCAACTCACCGGAAGAGCTCCGATCCTGGCCTTCTACAACCTCTCACCCATATTTAAAGGTAGCTGGCAGTCACCAGAATCTTCAACTTTGCGCTTTTGGCGTTTGATAGTGTGCGAGTTGTGATTGTTTGTTTGAAGATTTACCTTAATTAAGTGGTGTTCGGGTTGAGATAGAAGGTTTGGGAAGCCAGTCTTTACTGGGTCGAGACTCTGAGTGCTTCGAGATTCTTCAGACAGAAGCTTTCGAAGAAGCAGTTCCTCAAGAGCTAGTTTTCCAATATTCAAAATTTTATCCCCCTTTTCAGGTGTTGGAGCGTCTCAAGTTCTATTCTCATCGGTACTTTTAGTGTGCATGACTAGATATCTCGGCTGGTTGCTGCTCTTTCTTTACCATATTGGCTGGAGTGTCTCACTAGGAAAACCAAGTTAGATTTCCATATTTCATTTGTTTTGAGGCGAATATTTCATACAGATGTGGAGAACCTTTTTAAAAATTCTGATTATTTTTTTCTGGCTCAGTATCTCTTGATTATCATTGATTGATGTCGATAAATGTCGATTATGAATTCTTGAGCTTGAACTATTAATATTGTTTGACATTACTTGTCACATATGCTGAATAAAAATATATTGATTTTATATGTATATTGAATAGAACTTATTAATATTAATTGATGTTTTACTAACATGGTTTGATGCATCAGGCGTGCCATGGTTATCCTGCAAGCACTACCCGGAGATCGTTCACCAACCGTGTCGGGAGGCTGGCTCCCTGGCCAATTTCACCCTGGATGTACACACGAAGATGAGCACCCTCCGAGCCGAAAGCAGTCTCGTACAGTTCATGAAGTGAGTATCTTCCTTATGAAACCTTATGAATAAGTGTTACTCATCAATTGATAAGAAGTTTTAGTTTTTGAAGGTCTTATTTAACAAGATTTTGTTGAGCAAAAAAAAACATAAAACGCATGATAGTTGAATATCATTCTGTAAACTACCATTTTATATGCTTTTACGACATTAACTTATGAAATTGTCTTTGAATCTAAATGTTCGATTCACTTCGCCGAAATATTACTGTGAGAGATAGAGTAACTAGAGGTCGATACCTGAAAAAGGATTATTGAGGGTTTGTTGACCTAGATATTATAAATTGATTTCAAACTTGCAAAGAGATAAAAAGACGTGTTCAAATGTGGGCCTCATCTCGAAACGTGTTTCAGTTCTGTGGAACACTCGTCGTCCTCGCTGGCACACATAGGAGATCTGCAGATTCTCCCGATGATCGCTTACGCAGTCATCTGGGTAGTCGTCTTCTGCGCCATCTGTTTCGGTGTACGGTGGATGGGAAAGGTATACTGTAGCATCGACTCGCCCAATCTCATGGGATAGCTTTGTGTCCCAGGTAGTGCAATAATAACACATTCGCTTCAGTGAAAGAAAGAGGCATGGGTTCGATTCCGGTTCGTTGGGTCAAAATTTTTCATTAACTTAATCTTATTAAAAGTTTTTTATTTGAAAACAAAACTAACTTTAAGCTTCACTCGAATATTATATCGATTATCGCATTAAAACAATTGAAAAGATGACAGAATGAATGTATGATGTCAAGTATTGATTTTGGTTCTATCATTGGACACCTGCATAGAAACAATGAACTAGTCAGGGATAATAACTCGTCGTGAAAATCTGTGTTGTTTACATTTTTTAGTGTAAAGTCGATAGCAAGTACATATATAATCTTCTACTCCGTAATGTGAACTTTTTCAGATGGTGACACTCTTTTTCATCATCGGAATCTCCGTCTTCACTGCTGTGCTCATTTGGTCGCTTACATTGGGTGGATTGATCGAGTCTATCGAATTCTTTTACTCCAAAACCGACTGGGAGATTTTGATGGATTACAAAGTAAGTTTTTGACTATTCATCTCCGGTTTTTGATGGATTTTTGGTTTTAGGTAGGTGTTTGGACAGTAACTCGATGCATGAGACTTGGTACAACTAGGTAACTGGAGCTGAAAAGAAAAGAAAGTTTCCCACTGATTTTCATGAATTCTCGTTGGGTTTATCTTGACGCTTATGAGGTGTGGAAGTTGGCTGCTGAGCAAGCGCTTCTGGCGACGGGTTGCGGTTTCGGGGCGTACATCACAATGGCTTCTTATTGCCAAAGAAGCAACAACGTTGTATGGTTCGTCGCTAGATCTTCTCTTCCTCTTCTTTCTCTTTTTCTCTCTCGTTTGCTCTTCGTTTTTCTCTCCATCTTTCTCTTGTTTCTGATGTATCCTTCTTTTTATCTGTATTTGTCAGTTCCCCGTTCTCTTTTCTCTCTCCATTTCTCTCACTTCTTTTCTTTCTGCTTCAGTTCCTCTTTCTTTTCTCTTTCTCTTTCTCTTCTCCCTTTTCTTTTCTCACCTCTATTGTTTCTCTTTATTTGTTTTTTGTCTCCATCTTTCGCTTTCTAATTTTTTTTTAAAATTCACTTATTCATACTTCTCATCTTTTTCTATCGCCCAATTTCAAAATTTCCTTTTTTTCAGTAAAACTTCTTTTAAAAAATTAATTTATTGCTCTGGTCAGAACTTCATAGTGTTTTTGGACTACTGCGTCTAATTCTCGTTCGCTCTCTCTCTCTCTCTTTCTCTCTCTCTCTCTCTCTCTCTCTCTCTCTCTCTCTCTCTCTCTCTCTTTACAGTAACACTCTTGTGATCGTCCTTTCACACGCGCTCTTCTCCATCATGCAAGTCGCCGTTTTAATCGGCCTCGTCGGCTTCGTTGCTCTCCGAACTGGCCTCACTCCCTTGGAGTTGATAGACCGAGGAGAGACTCAGGTTCGATTTTAAAGAGTGACCACTGCGTTATTATACCTTTTTTAAAGAAATACCTAGAATCTTGATATGCTTTTTCAAGGAAAATTTATGGTAAAATCCGAGGATAGACATCGCCATTCACATTAAACACTCAGAACAAAAAATTTTACAGCTATGTACATATAAGGTCGAAAAGTTTGTAGCTCATCAAAAGGTTAGTAGCTGCAGAACAAATTTGCATGTGATGAATAGTACATGGAAAAGAGAGTTTGTTTGTGATTTGGTGTTGAAAGTTGATCAATGGTTCATTTAAGGGGTCCTTTCTGTTTAAGATGTGGCACATCCTCTCCTACGTCTCTCACCTGCAGTACATCAAGATATGGAGCTCGCTGCTGCTTGTCGCATGCGCCCTTTTACTATTCTGCGTCCTGGTCAGGCAGTCTCACTGTTTTTCGGTCGCATTCAATTGAGAACCACTACGCAATTCATAACGAAGCAACGTCTTGAAAATTCTACGGCTTACCATCTCATTTTATTTCATTTCTTTATTCCATGCACAGTATAAAAAAAGGTAATACAATTTCAAAATAACATATTCCTTAATGCATGAACTTGGTGGCAGATTTTGCTGCCCTAACAATAACCATAATGAGAGTAGATCAATGGCTAAGTGGTTAGGTGCAATAAATAGAGATAGAAAAGGTTTTCTTCCACCTTTCAATCTTCCACAGTCATATGTGGAACCAAATGAGAAAGGTGAAGGTTCTTAAGACTAGCAGCAAAAATACTATTGCTCTGGATAATTACAACATTAGGAGGTTAATTATTCCAAACATTGATGGTCGTAGAGACAAAAGTGGAAATTTTTGTAGTGTAAACAGGTACTGGGAGCTGAATACGGAATAAATGACAATTAAGTAAGGGCCTAGAGAGAGGAGCAAGATGATATATTGTAGAGGTGTCTGTGTAAGCATGAGAATGAATGCATTTATGTAGAAACAGAAGGTCTTTTATTAAACGTCTGTACTCAAGTGTCTCTAATCCTAACAAGGAAAGTCTTTGGGAATAAGTTAAATTAAACAGACCTAACACTTTTTCTTTTTCTTTCATGCTTTTCTTTATCTTTTCTGCTCTCTGTCTTTCTGTTTTCTGTCTACTTAATTCTCCTTGATTTTTTTTCCTATCTGTATTTACTCTTTTTCTCTTTTCTCTTTCCTCTCCTCTCTTTCTCGGTCTTTCTCTTTTTCTCCTTCTCTCTTTCTCTGTTCTCTCTTTCACTTTCTCTCTTTCTCTCTCTGTTTTTCTAACACTTCTCTTTTTCTCGGTCTTTCTTCCCTGTTTTAACTCTCTTTCCTCTTCCATTCTCTTTTTTTAAATGTTTCTCTCTATATATATCTTTCTTTGCTTTCTTTTTTTCTCTCACACTGTCACTCGATAGATCTCTTAATTTTTTCTGCTTTTCTACCTTCTTCTCTCTCTCTTTCTCTCTCTCTGCCCCTGTTCACAAAGCGCTTGTACTCAGTTCGTGCTGTCGCTCTCGCTGCTGTCAGCCGCGGAAGACGCGTGCGGCGAGAAGTGTTCCCGCTGCCTGCCCCGCTTCCTGATGGCCTTCCTCATATGCGCCTCGCTATGTGCTGCTTCCTTCATCTTTGCCACTCAGGTCTGATCCATGGTTATGACATGAGTTGGTCAGCAATAACTAATGAGAATACCGAACAAAGTTCCTGTTTATTGTCTGTTAATGTTCTACGATTAGACGGCTTCTACTCGATTCCCTCTTATAACATCGAAAATCACGAACACAGCTAACCATGGAAACTTCATCGAATGGCAACCTGGGGGGGATATGGGAGAGAAAACCCCGTCTTGAGTTATGGATTGGGGTTTAGTATTCAGGGGTTGAGCTTTATCCTGCGCCGGACTACGTCTCTGACTTTCTAGTTATGATGCAGCGTGTAGTGTCAGACAGTGATTCTTTCTCGAATTATCTGCAGCCTCTTCGTACTATCTTATCCCTGATTCTGTTCTGCTTATCAGCTATCACCTCACGCTTTATTGGGTGAGTGTGCAGCGTCAGACGGTGCACGCTTTATTGGGTGAGTGTGCAGCGTCAGACGGTGCACGCTTTATTGGGTGAGTGTGCAGCGTCAGACGGTGCACGCTTTATTGGGTGAGTGTGCAGCGTCAGACGGTGCACGCTTTATTGGGTGAGTGTGCAGCGTCAGACGGTGCACGCTTTATTGGGTGAGTGTGCAGCGTCAGACGGTGCACGCTTTATTGGGTGAGTGTGCAGCGTCAGACGGTGCACGCTTTATTGGGTGAGTGTGCAGCGTCAGACGGTGCACGCTTTATTGGGTGAGTGTGCAGCGTCAGACGGTGCACGCTTTATTGGGTGAGTGTGCAGCGTCAGACGGTGCACGCTTTATTGGGTGAGTGTGCAGCGTCAGACGGTGCACGCTTTATTGGGTGAGTGTGCAGCGTCAGACGGTGCACGCTTTATTGGGTGAGTGTGCAGCGTCAGACGGTGCACGCTTTATTGGGTGAGTGTGCAGCGTCAGACGGTGCTGTGTTTGATTCACTCATGCAATTAATTCACAAACTCAGGGAAGAAGTTTTTAATGTTTTTTTCTGCTTAGGCTTAGGCAAAGGTTACGTTATCAAGGTCGTACGGCTTAGGAACGAGACTTAGGGGAAAGACAGGAAAAAAGTCAGAGACGCAGTCCGGCGTGATGTAAAACTGATTCTACATATTCAGAGGCTAGAATAAATTCTAAATCCTTTTGACAAAATTGCATAAAGTTCGTCAAAATCATAGCTTCTGGTGAGCTATTTTATCTTTTGGTTTTACTGGTTATTGATGGACAATACCGAGAATTGGGATATCGAATGGTTTTTGATGTCTCGTAAAAAATCTACAGATCCTAAGATCAAGTTTGAAAATCAACTGAAAGAGCGAGAGTTCAGCCATTGCTCATTCAAAACTATTCATTTAGGGCAATTGCCGAACAGCGTGATTCCAAAAAGCTTGTTTGTGAAATGCATTACTTGCAAAATTTCATAAGTTTCCGTTCCTTAGCCTTACGGTCTTATTAGCGTAAACTTGATCTAAGCCTACGCAGAGATTATAATAGCTGGATTTTTACAGGCAGGAAAGCACGCATACGACCTGGCAGTGGGTTCCCTGAAGTATGTCACTCTCTGGCTCATACTCGGCATGGAACTGCTTGCCATCGCTTACTTCTACTGTCAGTTCCACGTTTTACTTCAAGAAGGGCACCAATCCATTCTCAATTCGGCTGAAAATTGACGGATCAAGGGCCTTCTGAGACTCTAACACCAGGATGTCTCCAACTCGGCTATAAGGGCTCTAATCTACTTTAGCCGTCCATTGAAAGTTTAGCTGACTGAATTGACAGAAATTTAATTGACAAAAAGTAATAATATGATAAATTTTCTTATGCCGTATGACCTGGTTAGGTAAGCCGTACGGCGTCGTTAGCTAAGCCATGCGGCCTCGTTAGCTAAGCCGTACGGCCTCGTTAGCTAAACCGTATGGCCTCGTTAGCTAAGCCTTACGGCCTCGTTAGCTAAGCCATACGGCCTCGTTAGCTAAGCCGTACGGCCTCGTTAGCGTAAACTTTTTCCTAAGCCTTAGCGTTTTTAATGTAAAAAATATTTTTTTAATGTAAAAATAAGAGAGTCTAATTGTAAAAGTTTGATTGGACGGCTAAAGTTTGATTGGACGGCTAAAGTAGATTAGAGCCGCTATAGAGACCTCTAATTAATGTTTATTTTATACTCGAACTTAAATTTTTTGGCAACTTCGATCTTATGAATCTCGAATGATATGCTTTCGTTTATAAGCCGGATCGGGTTTGCTCGGACTTATTTAACTAAAAAGGTTCTTGAGCCGGATTGTAATACAATGAGCTGGTTCGACTGTAACATGAAATCGTATCGTCGACAAGGATTCCTCGGAGAACTATTGGTAAACAAACTGGGTTTCTCAACTTTTCAAAAACCTTAAAGGTTTAGATGTGATTCGGCGTCTTTCGACTCTCTTCGTTGTAGACTTATTGTTCGAAGATATACGAATGAAAATATTTTATCAGGACTTTTCTCCAAATCATATCCTATGTGAACAGTACTAAAATCCCACTCGCTTTTCTGCCTAGTAGCAGAGTTAACGCTTTTCCGAGAAGAGATAGAATCCCAACCTGGAACAACTATTCATTGCTACCCGGAAAGGGGTTTAATGGGGGGGAGGGGGGAGAAACGTATTATTTGTGAAAGCACTAACGACATTTCTTGTCCTCCTCGGTTTGGTTGGATCGGTTCGGAAGAGGGTCTGGAATGGTTGATCGGGATTTGTATTATATTGTCAGGACTTTCTTCAGGTGCCCATCGACTGGGAATGGACTTGCACAGTATGCTACGACCAGCTTGCTGCTGGTGTCTTGGGCACTTTATACTCTTCTTTACCTATCTCCTGCCCGTCATCCCGTGGGTCAGTGTTTTGCACCGTGTTATTGGATGCTCCTTCGTAATTCGGTTCGAGCCTTGTGGTAATTTTTTTCTCAAAAAACCAGTACCTCGTTTTATTCTTTCAAGTTGGGACTCCCAACTTGGGAGTTGTTATTGAAGTTTATCCCGCCAGAAACTTCTGGAATTTTTCTGGAATTCAGTCTTCGGCCTTCTTAATTTTATAGGGCCTCCTGTGCATTATGAAATCTTCTGATTATATCTGGTGTTGATTTATCGGCTTGATTTAAAGTGCAGTAGTGCCAATTTATCTGTGCCCAGAGTGCAAATCAGACTCTCTCTTCCAAGAAAATCACTCAAGACCAAAATCAGTGTAGGTATGAAGTTTGGGAATCAAAGCAATAATCTTTTCGATAAAAAAAGATTATGAACAATCTAAAAGTTTTCTTTTGTTGCAGGGCATAGCTTTTTTGAATGGGCGTGACTTTGTGTTCGATTCCTTCAGTGAGAACGTACGGTCATGGGAATGGTGGAAGCTCGCTGGTTAATTTTATCTCTTTGCATGTCGAGATGCTTTACAGCGACCAGAGCGTTTATTGCCACCCGCACAACTTTTTTCGAGCGCATAGATTTTCAAAATTTTAGAGTTCAACATTCTAATTTTCCAATGATTGCTTTTTCCCTACTAAAAAAATTTGTTTCAATCGCATAGATTTCAATGTTTTTTCGGGGTTTTTGGAGAGCGCATAGATTTTTTACCCAGAGAAACATCCTGACAGCGATCAGAGAAACATCCTGATAGCGACTCAAGCTTTCTAGCGTGCCAAGAGGTTTTATTATAGTTTGTCGAGGGTTGATTGAAGCATCACACGGAAAAAACCTTCAAACGGTGTAACTGAGCATTTGAACATTTTTCATTATTCTATCAGCGTTTTTCAGTGTTGATTGTTTCATCAATGAATTGAAAGAAGTATATGGTTTCTTTGAAGCTGCTGTCGTAGCATTCGGGCCTCTGGTGCCGATTCCGCTGTTCGCCCTCTGTGCTATTCTCCGAGTTTGCTGTTGTGGCCGGAAAGAAGACGGAACTGCGCTGCATGTTGGAACAATTTATTCATCCAACAAACAAGATTTTTATAATATTTGGCTAAAACATTGAACTGTTTCTCTTATGGCTGAACACAAATTTTTTCTTCACTAATTATAATTCAATCAAACGGTATAATTTTAGTGTTAGCAAGAAATTCGAAAATGTGAATTTTGTGACTCAACTAATTTGCTTCAACTACAGCAACTCTTCGGAACGCGACTCCATCGAGTTGCAGCAGAGCTGAAATACACAACAGTTCAGCAGCCAAATTCAAGGTGTGCAGAATTTGAATGACAGATTTTATAAAACCGAGTTCCAGTTTTTTTCAGTAGAAGACTGTGTGGTCTTTTCAAAATTTATTAGTTTCTAGGACCATTTTTTGTGTAAAAAAGGTTCACAGGGCAGTCAAACTAATACTTCGAGTCATTATCCATAATACTAAGGTCACTTTACTGCGTCAGTCATCGATTTTCACGCGCATAAATTCGTCGCAACTTAGACAAACTGGATGAAGAAACTAATTAAACCTTCATGATAAGCAGCAGAAGAAGTTATTATCGGTTACATGTATGATATGGTTTCTGTTTGAGTGCATCTAAATGCTCTTCAGGCGTATTCAACAGGGTGTTTCTGTTTTGAGAAAAAGCTGGCTTCAAGCGAAGTGTGAGAAAAGCAGAGATCACATGAAAATCACGACAATGTTCATTGCATCGCTCAGGAATTACATGGAGGGAACCATGTCCGCATCATCTACCGTACCTCGTTACGCGACGGGAGGGCCTGGTTACTTGCGGCTGCCACAGGCCCCCCTGGCGGAGCCCGAAGCATATAACGAAGTAGGTCCGGGAGGGTACGACATTATGATCTATTGGGTACGGTAGGATTGGTCCATAGGGTACGGTATGATTGATCCGTAATATATTGTATCACACAAAAGCTATCTAACTGTAGTAAAGAATTTGAGAGTAGAAGATATAAGTAGATTAGGCCAGCCGGAAGCACTACATTTTATAGTTAAAAAGACAATTCTGGAAAACAACCGAGAAAAAATAAATTGAAGATTCATTCAAAACTTAGGGTTGAAACATTTTTAGATGCGATGATCGTCGTCTGAGCTAGAGATTTCACACATTCATCGCATCTTCTGAAATCTCGGGTGGAGAACTAAAAAAAATTTTATACTCGACTCCCATTGTGCAAATAAGAAATTTTTGAAGCCTCGACTCAAGTATTTGGAGCTGATGATTCTTAAATTATTGAACCAGGTTCATTGTTTGAATTCATGCAATTTCTCTAAAATATCATGTTCCTTAATTTCTGAGAACCCTTTTATTTTAGCGCAATGGATATTTGTTAGTTAGGTAGCTTTTTAACCACCTTTATGTTTTCTACTTTATAATCCTTGAAATTCTACGTTTATCATCGAATTTGAAATCTTTCCTCTGCTGTGTGTATTCATCCATCCCTATCTACCATATGAAAAAAACGAATACGTGGTACCTGTTTATTTTTGCCAGCGGAATTTGTTTACTCTTAAAATAGTAGTTTTGGTATTGTTCTCTCGAAAATTTACCTCGTTGTTACTATTCTCATTGACTTGAGTTGTAAATTTGTGACTCCTTTTCTTCTCCTACGAATAATCAAGTTTTGATTTTGTCCGTAACATGCTCAACACTGCCGAAGAGCGTTACCTTGATAAGAGAATTCACTGTTAAATTTTGACCCTTCAACATTCCTGGCCGCTTGGAGGTTTTTTCTGAGGATTTGAGAACGAACAATCAATTTGTATCTGCAAAAACAACTGGGAATCACAACAAATCTGAGTACAAACATACATTGACGTGATGATTCAGCTCTTTTCTTTTAGTCATTTTTATCATGAAAAGATAGATAATGTTATATTAGCTTACTATTCTGAATTGAACCACTTCTCCCCAGGTCCTTTATGAATACAAAATCAAGTTAATGCTGTCCGAGCGTCAGTCAATTTTTCCATGAGGTGTCGGAGAACGTATGATCAATGTCATTCCGATAATGTGGTCTCGACTTGGCAACATCAATTGAAGAAAATAATTCGTGCGTTAATCATTCGCTGTTCTTCAAAGTCAAGTGCGTGTAAAATCTATGCGCAATTCAAGTAAGCCAGTGAAAAACTGCTCTGATCGTCTGCATCTTCTGATTTACATAACCACATCATTAATCATCTTGATACGGTTCAATGTCATTTCGCACCACGACATTTTGCATCCGAAAATTCGCAATATTTTATTGAAGCTGTAATTTTTGATAGCTTGCCTGGTTGTTCCACACGGTCTTTTACTAAGCCGTATGGCCTCGTTAGTGAACTTGACTAAGCCTAAGCAGAGATTTTAAAGTAAATAAAAATTGCATTAATATTAAATTTGGGTGTGAGATGTCGCGGTGCGGAATGTCGTGTTATCTCATGATAAACACATCCTCTGCGGGCGAGAAGAAACATTCTGCGATTGACGTGTTCAACTACATGAAACAGCTTGGACCATAGTTTGTTCAAATGAGTTTCGGAGTTTTACGCACGAACCAGTCATCAGAAGCAACCCAAGATGAGACGCAACGCAAATTTTTATTGAATAATCTATTGTACGGTAGAGAAAAAAATTCACTGTTTGGCCAGGCTCAGCTGGGAAACTAGGTGTGGTATGCGTCTCTAACCTTTCGCGAGATGCCAAAAACAGAAAAGGCTTAAAAGTTTCGTTACTAAGCCGTACGGCTTCGCTAGCGTAAGTATTGGCTGAGCTGAAACAGAGAAACGGCTCGTGTTCCCTGATGTGCATACTAGACGCCAGGCAGTGCAGAGTGGATTTTTTTTATACGGTCTTGTTAGCGTAAACTTTTACTAAGCCTAAGCGTTTTTAATGTAAAAAACAATTTTTTAGAGAACCGGAGTCTCTGATGCTCAAAATGATCACCTATGAAGAAAATTTTCGAAACCTTAGCGTTTAAAGCCATTTTTTCGTCTAATATTCCAATGTCTGCAAGACAAGACGCAGGGTATGCCCATCAGGGATTAAGAGCCACAAGAACATGAAAAGTACCTAAAACTTTTATTCCTGAGTTGTAAAGCTGACTTGTACAAAGCTTTGTAAATGAGTTTATCAGCGAGAATAGCAAAAAGTCTTATCAGACCGTGAGATGATAGCAGATAAGCAGAGAAGAATGACAGTCAAGATATCACGAAGATTCAGCAGAAAATCAGAGAAAACTCTGCAGTCTTACGCTGCACCACATACAGGTTTCGAGCAGAACCAATTTTTTATCTATTGTTTTCCACATTAAAAAAAACTGGGTTTTATATGTTCAGGGAATCAAAGACCGTTTCTAAGTCCTTGAGCGTCTTCAACACCAGAATGCATCGAACTTTCCTCATGCCTGCTTAGCGCTCTAATTGTGAGCCTGAGATCAAGGACTAGTGAACCCAATATAAAATGAAGAACACTAAAGAAAAATTTACTACGTTTCTTTATATTTCAGAGCTTTCCGCCTAATCTTCGCAAGCGAAGCTTGGGCTTGTGTCGGCGTCAGTTTTGAAGCAAATACAAAGTAAACTGTCACGGCTTAGTGACGATACTATAAGCAAACGAGCTTGTTACGGCTTCAAGACTCTCTGGTAGTAAAGACGCATAAAATACTTTCCAAGGGTTACATGAATGTCCCTTTTGGTTACATGAATGTCCCTTTTGGTTACATGAATGTCCCTTTTGGTTACATGAATGTCCCTTTTGGTTACATGAATGTCCCTTTTGGTTACATGAATGTCCCTTTTGGTTACATGAATGTCCCTTTTGATAGTAACACCGAATATTGTCATGAAAATAGTTGAGACTTTGAGAAAAAGGCCATTCGAACAGTATTCTAATAAAATATTAATTTCCTGTGTAAAAGTTATAATGAGAAGAATAAGGTATTGAGAAGAGAGAGGAGAGAGAAGAGAGGCATAAGGTATTGAGAAGAGAGAGGAGAGAGAAGAGAGGCATAAGGTATTGAGAAGAGAGAGGAGAGAGAAGAGAGGCATAAGGTATTGAGAAGAGAGAGAAGAGAGGCATAAGGTATTGAGAAGTGCAGTCAAAAAAGTAATTAGTAAGCTACAGATCAACAGAAGATCTTTCAGTAAATTAGCCACTCAATAAAATGGGAGGATTCAAAAAGCGAATTTAGATAACAGCAAATATACATACATAGTTTAAAAAACTTACAACTCGTCCAAAAACCTTCATTCTTTTTTCGGGCCTCTTTCGCCGGTTTCAGGGGGCGGTTGATCTTCGATTGATAAATTTCCAGATCGAAAACGTCGGAAACATTTCTGAACAGTTTTTCTCGGAATGGGTGCGAGATACGCGCTAGCGATGCGCTTACTGGAATTTCCAGGGGATTCACCCGCTAGGAAGTCATAAAGAAGGCACTGCCTTCTTTGGGTGCTGGACAAGGTTGGCACAGCGTCTTCACTTTTCTCAAAAGCTTCATCGAACAAAGGAAAGTTTCCAGCAAGAAAATTATCAAGAGCGTGATGAGCAGGAATGTCTGGGAAGGAGTTCACGTAGAAGGCCTTGTCGATGCGCTTAGCAGAGTCGGTCGGGCTCAAGCCAATCAGATTGTCGTACTGCAAACATTGCCTGAGGGTGTCTTCAGACAAGAGGCCTCGGCGTTGCTCCGCCTCCACCGGCGATTGCGGAGCATCTTCACTCTTTTCCGCTCGCGGTCCTCCTTCCATCGAAAAATCGCCCGTTTCAAAGCGTTCGTACCAATAACGAACCGTTGCTTCTACCTCGTGGTCCAAGAAGAATGCTTCGCTGATGTTTGCAGCCGAGTCTGCGGCAAATACACCCGCCAGGAAGTCATACTGTATGCACTGCTTGAGACCTTCATTGGATAAGATGAAATCTCGATCAGCGGGCTGAGAAGGACTCCAGGCACGGGGATCCACTTCAAGGGAGTAATCTTCATTTTCAAACTTCTCGAACCATTGCTGGGCTCGGAAGAGGCGGCAGGAGCTGCTGCCATACGCTTTGGTAATTCGGCGAGTAGAACTCTCTGCGGTCTCGCCAGCGAGGAAGTCGTAGAGGAGACAGTGTCTCCTGGCTACATCCGATAGGAAAGGTGCATTACGTTTGCGAGGCATTGCTATCTTGATGGGGTAAGCACCCGTCACTTGTTATCCACTGAGGGAGTGCTTAGGGAAATGGCAATGATCTACAGCGCACTTGCAAATACTAATATTCTCAATAATATATTCATACACGTTTCAGGGGCGTCTTTCTAATTGGATATTTTGGATACAGCGATACAATGGAAGTTTGGATACAGCGATATTTTAATTGTCTTTCTAATCTCTCCTGTAAATAAATGGATACAGTTCACAGTTGTATCCGATACAGCAGCCGATACAAAAAGTTGCTGTATCGGATACAAATATTTGTTGAGTTTGGGGCAATTTTCGTTTGCTCGGTCAATTTTCTTCATATTTTGTTTTTTCTTCTTCATTTTTTCTCTTCATGTTTTGTTTTTTCTTCATATTTTTTCTTTTTTAAAAGTTTTTTTCTTCATTTTTCCTTCATATTTTGTTTTTTTTCTTTTTTTTTCTTCTTTTTTCTTCTTTTTAATTTGTTTTTTTTCTCCATTTATTTCTTGTCTCTATTTTGTTTTTTTCTTCATTTTTTTCTTCATATTTTGCCACCTTCAGTTTTTCTTTCATTTTTTGCCACCAAACATTATGCAAATACATGAAGTCTTTTTTTAAAATTGTACATTAATAGTATACATGATTGAAATTATGATAATAACATGGAGGAGTTAGTGCAGTTTAACTGGTCAGATTTTCCGGCTATACTATGCTTTAGATTTCATTTTTTTCTGTTCTTTGTATATTACGTGACCTAAGTAAGCGATTTAGGCTTCTAGTTTTTCCACAAAAAAGTTTTCCATTCCGAAAAAGTTTTTTTTTTCACAAACTTTTTTGGTTTTCTGTTGTTTTTTGGACCCTATTCTACTTGAAGGAATTTTAATGAAACGGTTTTTACCAACTAAACCGTAATGGTCTCATCAGCGTAATGGTCAAAACTTGCATCCGCCAGCCACCTTCAATTAAAAAAATTCTTTTAAAGAAAAACTTGCAATAATAATACTTTGAAGTTAGAAAAATATTACAATACTTATATGAATATACAATTGCCAAAATTATTATGTTTTCAATTATGTATAATATTAATGGACAAAGGAAAAACGAAATCAAATAATTGAAAAAAATTTTGGTGAAAAAAAAGAAAAAATGGAAATGGCAAAACAAGAAGAATAAAAAACAAAATATAAAGAAGAAAAAAACAAAAACATAAAGAAAAACATTGTAAATGCGTGCTGTATCCATCTTTACAGCAGCCTCTAGAATTGTAAATTTGTATCCGTTTCCTGTAAAGATTCGATTTTTTGCTGTAAACTGTAAAAGATTAGAGAGAGAACCTTTACAGGGATACAGGTGCCCTTCACAAAATCTCGCTGTATCCATTTGTATAGCTGTATCGCTGTAGCGAAAGATAAGAAAGACAAAATTGTATCGCTGTATCCAAAATTTAGAAAGAGGCCCCTGGGCTTTGATAGAACCTAGGTATGAACCTCAGCCAGTGCCGTTTTCTCTGATCGTCTGCAGTCTCTTCGTGATATATCATATCTCGTTCTTTTTTGCTTAACCTCAAGCTTCAATATTATTTGCTCTTGTACCATTATTCACAAAGCTATGATATCATCAATCACAAAGCTTTCTACAGGTCAATCTAACACTTATGGAGCGTTAGAATATCACTTTTCACTTTGCTAAGTGATTTTTTTTCTGCTAAGTGATTTTCTGATATCTGATTTATTTGAACGCTCCAATGTCTCACCACGAAAACATGGACTACGGTAAAAAGAAAGAACACATGCATTCTAATGGAGCGTTAGAATTCGCGAAAACATAATGAAACATAACGATATCCCGTTTTTTTCGAATTGCGTGAACGTCTTGTTCTAACCTAAAATGTGTACAATTAGTGAGATAAATATAACGTTCGAGACATGAGCAGCGATGTCTTTTTTTCTTGCATCGAGAGAGTTCAAACGGGATATCGTTATGTTTCATTATGTTTTCGCGAATTCTAACGCTCCATTAGAATGCATGTGTTCTTTCTTTTTACCGTAGTCCATGTTTTCGTGGTGAGACATTGGAGCATTCAAAAAAATCAGATAGCAGAAAATCACTTAGCAAAGTGAAAAGTGATATTCTAACGCTCCATTAATTCACAAACTCAGGAACAGATTTTTTTTTTCAGGTGCTTTTGGCTTTTCCAGTTTAGGCAAAAACTACGCTAGTGATGTAGCACGGCTTTGAAAAGAGACCTTATGAGATAAATTCAAAGAGACCTTATGAAAGAGACCTTATGTAAGAAAGGAAGAAATTACAAGAATAACAAATGGTTAATAATCACCGTTCCATACTTTAGCCGCACCCTGTATGTGCGCGTTCTCAGTTTTTGACATGTTAGAGACGCCGACCACACCTAGGTTTCCATCGAAGCCCGTTCTTGATTATTGGTGCACACTGTTTGGGAAAGGAGTTTTTTAAACGAAAATGTAATCTTTTTCACTCTAGTCGCTATTGATCTTTCTCTGACCGGGCAAAAATTATAAAGAATGCCAATGCTGCGGTTTCATACTGCCCGGGATGAAAGTTCCTATATCACCTGACGGGACGGAAAAGAGAGAGAGAGAATGAGAAAGACAGTGCATGATATCAATAAAGAAAGGATTACAAATATAGCTTCAACCTTAATGTTTTTATTGGAAACATTTTCGCATAGACTTAGCAGGAGTGGCACTTCTTCACTTTAGTAACCCCCTCCCTGAGGTTCCATGGGGCATACTTCTGACTTATTACATTTACAAAAAATTATTTTTACATCAAAAAAATTGTTTTTAAATTTTAAAATTAACGCTTAGGCTTAGGAGAAAGTTTACGCTAACAAGGCCGTACGGCTTTGGCTAACGAGACCGTATCAAAAAATGCCACTCTCATCTCACCCAATTGAACCTCTGGTAGGGGGGGGGGTGAATAAAGTTAAGAAGTTCCGCGAGAGTGAAAAACACGCATCAACCAAAGCATGCCTTGATTCAACTGAGACGCAACAATTTTCTGTTTGTAGAAATATTTTGAATCATTAATCAATATCAACAGAGTCATCCTTTATATCTCATTGCTCATATCAATCAATGGCTTTTGTCGACGTAGTTCGGCCGAGATCACAATTCAAATTTCGAGCCGAGAGAAGAAGAACCTCTCCCGCTCGAGACGACAAGACCCAAGGTCTTGGCTGTATTCCTCAGTTTTCTTCGTGTGCTCGGCCGAGTAACACCGAAACTCCTGAGCTCTGCTCAGTTTACCTTCAATGCTTGAGCAAGAAGGCCCTGCCTGTTCTATGGCAGAAGAAGGATGTTCTCATTCCTTGCAAACTTTTCAATGAATTTTCTCTATGTTCAAGAGAAAATGTTTTGAAAAGTTTACTATCTTTCTATTCTAATTCAATACGATACAGAATAGATCAATGATAGTAAAGAAAGAGAGCGTAAAATTCTAACCTCTCGAACGTGTTTGCATAACAGTTATCTAACGATATGGTTATTGCTCATCACTTTCTATCCCTCAAATTCTCCTTGCTCAGATTACTGCTGACCATGGATGAAGAATTTGACTCAGACGGGGACATAGATGAAGACAACCTCATTTGCTTCCCAACAGAAGAGGAGATGCAGAGACTGCGTGAAGAGGAGTACTCCTCGGACAAGAGAGAAGAGGAGCCTCCTCCGTCTCTCAAACGGCCTTTGGACGAAACTACGTCGATCCTAAAAGCGCCTAAGATACCTCGCCTCAGCGAATACCCAAATGCTGGTTGGTTTTTAACCTAACCTTACCAGAGAAAGGGTACATAACCACTAGGCGAAACAACTCTTTCTTTTCAAAAAAGAAACAGAAACACAAGTTTCAGCCACAGTTCTTCCTCCTCCACCATCATTCGAGGAGAAGCACAGGCGGAATCGAGTGAAGTTGCTGCAAACTGACCTGGAAAGCTTCGAGAAGGAGGCAGCGGGGTCATATTTGCCCGGTCTCGGAAAGAGAAGCTCAACTGGCGGCAATTTCGCTGGCTTGTTCGCCACTCGCCTTACCTCCTGTTCTTGACGAGCAACTAAGATCAGGTTAAAATTTTGTTATTTTGAAAATAAATAACTCAACCTTTGGGTTGTGAGAAAGAAAAATTTCAATCAAAACTTTCTTTTCCAGTGTCAAACCCAACGACAAAGGTACTGGTGGGCGATGGATTTCTCACTGCGATGGACGAGTTGGTGACCACCTCGCTCAATGCAAATGCATTCGCTCTACTTTTCTTGGAGAAAGAAGACAAACAGGCGACAATGGGCTACATAAAACTTGCAAGCAAGTTCTGCTCAGTTCTTCATCAAGACTTGACCGCCTTAAGGAGAGAAAGAGCTCTAAGAGGGATGAAGATCGACACGAAGTGTCTACCCGCCTACAGATCTGCTCCAGTGGAGAGAATGGGCATTGCGCCCAAATCGCAGCCCTACAAAGACGGCAGCACCCAAACCAAACGAGAACAGGGTATGAATCGCTTGAACTTTCATCTGGTCAAAATGGGAAGAAGTACTTCCTAGAATGGGAGAAAATTTGCAAGGATCTAGTGGCACTAGAAGCGATCAAAGACTATCGCCTCCCTTTTTCAGGGATGAGACCATCCACTAGAAAAGTCCGAGTTTTCCCTCGTAGGTACTCATTTCACGAAAACGAATCGATAAAACTAGAAGTTGCCAAACTTCTATCAAAGGGAGCAATAGTAGAGAAAACAATCACAGATGATGTTTGGCTCTCCCCTGTTTTCGTGATACCCAATAAAGACGTTAATAAGCGCATGATTATAAATCTGAAAACCCTAAACACATTTCTCAAGTATCAACACTTCAAAATGGAAAGGTTAGATATGCTCTCTGACTTAATGGGGCGAGGAGATTTTTGCGCAAAGGTTGATTTGAAGGACGCTTACTTCAATATCCCAATACACCTGCCAGACCAGAAGTATCTCGGTTTTCAAGTAGACGGGAAGGTTTATCAATACAAGGTATTACCTTTCGGGTTAGCATCTGCCCCATACATCTTCACCAAGGTAATGAGACCAATAATACAGCATTTGAGATCTCAGGGGGTAAAATGTCTAATCTACTTGGATGACATTCTTTTAGTAGGAAATTCCTTCCAACAAGTTTCTCATCACATTGAAATGACACTGAAGCTATTACACAAATTGAGACTGAAGATAAACTGGGAAAAATCCTTCCTGATACCAGTCCAGCAGATTGAATTTCTAGGAATCGGAGTCGATTCCGTAAATATGAGATTTTTCGTTCCTCCCAGAAAAATTTTTCAAATTCAATCGGAAGCAAGGAATCTATTGTTGCAAGAAAATGTTTCGGGAACGGAACTTGCAGCCTTTCTAGGAAGAGTTAATTCAATCTCAATTGCTTCAAAGACTTCAATTCTTTACTCTCGATTCCTGCAAAGAAAACTGGGACCCATCTCTAGAAATGGGGTTTACGACACCCGGGTAAATCTTGATGAACAATGCAGAAAGGATCTAAAATGGTTCATAGATAACCTCACAAGCTTCGCACAAGAAACCATGCAATTTCCGAATGCTAGCATCACTATGAGCACAGATGCTTCTGGTGAGGGTTGGGGAGCCGTTTGTCAGAGTAAGAAAACGGGAGGTAAATGGGATGAGGAAGAATCTTTACTACACATCAACGAGCAAGAAATGCTAGCCTGTTGGCTAGGTATTCAATCGTTTAGTGCCACCTTGGAGGGAAAAACAATACGCTTGCAAATGGATAACACTTCAGCAATTGCGTATGTGAACAATTGAGGTGGTATGGGTATGCTCAAAACCGCAAAACTTATTTGGAATTGGGCGAATCGCACCAATACAAGTATTCTGGCAACCCATATCCCCGGTAAGTTCAACACTGTGGCTGACCAAGAATCACGCAGATTCATGTACGAAGAATGGTCTCTAGGTGAGGAATATTGTAATGATATTTTCACTAGACTTGGCGTCCCAAACATAGACCTTTTTGCCAGCAGATTGAACAATAAATTCGCTGCTTATTTCTCATGGCGGCCAGACCCGGGAGCTCTTGCAGTTGATGCGTTCACCAGAAACTGGAAGGGTCTTTGCGCTTACGCCTTCCCACCATTTAATCTGGTAACGAGAACAATAAGAAAGGCCCTGGAAGACAAAATTCAATCCATGATTTTAGTTGCTCCAGACTGGAAGTCTCAAGCTTACATGTCGATCATTCCTACGCATGCTTGGGCGACCTCCGTAATAATTCAAGCAAAAGCCCAGAACATTCTCACCAACCCATTGGGAGAGAAACACCCTTGCTGTGGCCCCCACTTCAGACTCCGAGCATGGCTAATCTTACCGATCAGTGGGAAGAAAGTGGGTTATCAAAAGCAGCTTCCGCCTACATACTAAACAGTTGGGCTCCCGCCACTCAAAAACAGTATGATTCTGCTTTGAAAAGTTGGATTCTATTTTGTACCAAGAAGGGATACGCAAGCGCACCCACCCAGATCACCATCGCTAATTACTTAGCAGACTTGAAACAACAGGGTAGAAAATTCAATACCATCGGCGTTCATGAAGCCGCTATCTTGTCATTCTATTCAACACAGCAGGGAAATAGAGAAGATATGCCACTTATCAGTAAGCTAATGAAAGGCATTTTTCGAACAGATCCCCCTAGACCTAGATACTCCGACGTTTGGGAAGTAGGTCAAGTCATAAACATGCTTAAGACATGGGGAGAAACGAAAGATTTATCGCGAAATGGTTGACGCTGAAACTAGCCATGCTACTAGCATTGGCAGCCCCTAAAAGAGTATCAGAACTTGCGCAGTTGTCTCTGGGGAATCTTCAGAAGGGACCGGATTCATATACTTTTTATCTAGATATGACCAAAAACAGAGGAATAGGGCAGCGTTCCCACTCGGCCAAATATTACAGGTTCATCGAACCGATCCTCTGCCCCATCGCAACCATTGAGCATTACCTGGAAATAACAAAGAGTGATCCTAGACCGGACGAGCTATTATTATCGATAACAAGTCCGCATAAAAGTATAACCTCACAAACGGTCGCGAGGTGGATCAAAACAGTACTCAAGTTAGCGGGGTATGAATCTTTCGGCGCTCACTCGACACGGGCGGTGTCGACCACAATGGCTAAGAATGCTGGGTTGTCCTCGAAACAAATAATTGAAGCGGCAAATTGGGCTCCTCTAAGCTCTACATTTGAAAAATTCTTTTTCAAAGGGGACAGCACAGCGCAGGATTCCTTCCAAGTTGCGGTTCTTGGTCAAAGGTATCTTTGAAAAAACCATTGATTGATATGAGCAATGAGATATAATGTTATATTTTGCTAGACAAACACAGTTTGTTGAAGTAAAATATTTATTATGTCTCTTTGCGAATATCAATCATATGCCCACCTCTCCCTCCCAAAAGCCTCTGACCAAGAAATGTCGTTTCAGGCAGCCCGCTCGATTGCAGGCGACTCTAAAGTCACGGGACGGTGAGCGGCAGAAAAACAAGAAGTCGTTCAACGACAACAGGAAGAGTCGAATAGACAACAATCGTTCGAAGAAATGAAAGATTGATCCTTCCTCGTTAATATTAACTGTTGATATTAACAAATAAAGCTATTTCTTTGAATGGTTACGTATTCAGAGAACATTCAAAGAACACTGGTTCTCACTTTGCCTCACACACTACGAAAACTGAGGAATACAGCCAAGACCTTGGGTCTTGTCGTCTCGAGCGCGAGAGGTTCTTCTTCTCTCGGCTCGAAATTTGAATTGTGATCTCGGCCGAACTACGTCGACAAAAGCCATTGATTGATATTCGCAAAGAGACATAATAAATATTTTACTTCAACAAACTGTGTTTGTCTAGCAAAATATAACATTATAGCTTAGGAACAAGACCGTTTGTAAAAAATATCTCATACTATCAATTTTTTGCCGATTTGATTGTGGGTACAAAGTGTCAGGTTACAAAGTGTGGCTCTTATTCCCTGATAAGCATACCCTGCGTCTTGTCTTGCAGACATCGGAATAGTAGACGAAAAATTGGCTTTTAACGCTACGGTTTCGAAAAATTTCTTGATACAGTGATCGATAGTGATAGAGCTTGTATATTCTATCCTTTCATTCTTAAACATTCATAATAGGTCAACTTTTGCGCATCAGGGACTCCGGTTCTTGAAAAATTGATGTAAAAAGATGTAATTAATGTAATTAAAAGTTGATGTAATCAAAAAATAAATGTTTTAAAAAAATTAATGTTTAAAAAAATTAATGTTAAAAAAAGCATCGTACCATTGTCTGCAAGACAAGACGAAGGAATACCAGCTCTAATCTACTTCAGCCGTCCAATGAAAGTTTAGCCGTTCAATGAAAAATTAGCCGTCCAATGAAAGTTTAGCCGTCCAATGAGAGTTCAGCTGACAAAAATTGAATTGACAAAAATTGATAATATGAGAAATTTTCTTATGCCGTACGGCCTCGTTAGCTAAGCCGTACGGCCTCGTTAGCTAAGCCACACACATCGTTAGCTAAGCCATACCGCATCGTTAGCTAAGCCGTACGAGACTAAAGTTCGATTACACAGCTAAAGTTTTGATTGGACGGCTGAACTTTCATTGGACGGCTAAAGTAGATCAGAGCCGGGTATGCCCATCAGGTAACAAGAGCCATTGCATTTGCTGAGCAATTGGATTCTGCCTGTTAGTGTTGGCGGTATATAAAGATAAAACTAGGTGATCCTAGAGTTTGAACACCTCGTAAAATTATAGCCCTTAAAGGTGGACATGTTTCAAGTCATTATGGCGTAATTCTGTTCAGGAACTGAGCATTTGATATTGAGTCAATAGGAATGAGAAGAGTTGAAAAGAGATAATTAAACAATATGTTCGATAATCGATAAATGATAATTACTCAACAATAGGTTCGAGGAAATAGATGTTTCACTCTAGTTGGAGGTGTAGGACATTAGCTTAGAACATCAGCCAGCAGAAAGCCTCATTTTTCATTTCATTTATTCCATGAATTGCTTCGGAGGAAGGTTGAGGGGGATAGGTTAGAGGAAATAGACTGTATTTATAGATATATTTTGGGTGAGTGGCTCATGGTTCTTGGATGTCATTGTTAAACTCTCAATTGTGACTGAACTTCTCTCCATTATTTTCATTGATTTACACAAGTAATGACCGGCTATAAATAAAATGATAATTACTCAACAATTTTTCTCCTGAAGAAGGAATCAAGATAAGGGGTGGGGCTTTTCAAAGCTACTCAGCTTTCTGATCACTGACCAAAGAGCATCACTGAAGAATCACTGACAATCAGCATCACCAAAGAAGTGATTATGGCACTCGAAAACGATGGTACATCGCAGATCGGAATTTCGACTAACAAAAAAGGACCTCTGTCTCATTCATGAGTGTTCAACTATCGAATGGCCAATATCTTTGTTTATCAGAAGCTCAATGAGAAGATCTTGAAGAGTGGGAGTCGTAGGTTTTGCTTCAACATTTCGCATCGGTAAAAAAAACTTTTTTTGTGTGTAAAAACATACAAAAAGAAGTTCAATTCATTGGTTTATTTTGTTATTTAAAGGCCAGAGCAAAAAAAAGATATTTATAAACATAGACCAGAGATCAAAATATAAAATCAATGCGAAGAGGGTTTTCCTAATCACAGTTCTTTTGAATATTCTATGAGCTCAGTGAATGGATTCTCGAGATTTTAGGTGCAAAAGAAAAAAAATTTTGTCTTCAAAGAAATTTACAAGTTCTTATAGTTACATGAACAAGGCGGAAGATAGGTTTTTGTAAAAATCGAACTATTAGAATTATTGTGATTATAATGCTTCAAGTAATTGTAACTGCGATAAAACATTCAGGCATTATAAGGAAAAATTGGTTACTCAGCATAAAATTACAGTAAAAAAACATCTAAAACTCATCTAAAAAAGAAATCATCTAAAACTTCTGCTGTAAAAAACTTGGCTCTAGGTGACACGATTGAAAAAAGTCTAGATGTAAAACATATGTTATCGCATCATTCAAGAGCATTAAGGTGAATAAATTGAATCCGTAGACATAAAACGTGGTCTCAAGATAGAAGAATCATTAACATTCACTTGTCAAGCTTGCCAACTTTACTCGGACTCGGTTCCGCAGACGAGTCACACCCTGCCAGACGTTTCTTTGGACTTTCAACTTCTTCAGGGTTCCCCTGTTTGCTCGTGGATTCATCCCTGGCATCTTTCGGAATGTTTCTAAGAGACTTATCTCCTGCACTGAAACGGTCAAACCACTGTGCAGTGCTTAGTTTTCTTTGTCGTACCGGTTCCAATTTATACGCCTTGTTCACCCTTTCAAAGGAATTTTCGCAACTCTCTTTTGCTTGGAAGTCGTATAATAAACATAGCCTTCTGCGAAGGTTCGATAAATATAATTCTTCGCCTTCGGTCTGTGATTCACTCTGGAAGAGCTGTACCTCTCCCGCGAGGAAGCTTTTGAGAAGTTGATCAGCAGAAGAGTCCAGGAGAAACGCTTTCCTGACGCGTTCAGCAGATACAGGAGGGGTTAAACCAGCCAACGCGTCGTATTGCAAACAATGCCTCATACCCTCTCGCGATAACTCAGGTTTTTTACCTGCAACAGGCATCTCAGAAAAGATCGAAGAGACCCAAAGGTCCTTTATTTTTTTCTTTTTAGGTGACACTTCTGGACTGGCCGTCTCTTCGTCTTGGACCGACTCCGCAGGCAAAGGATCAGCGATGGGGACAGACATTGTACTTTTGCGATCAACTCGAGAACACACTGATTATTTGCAGTATAAGCAAGCGCTTGTCTCGGAGAACAAGATCTACACTGCGCGAATAATCTTTCTCGCAATTGCACCGTGGCTGGGTATTTGGGTGTACAATGATAAAGATAGAGACAGAAAGGAAACATAGAGATGAATAAAGAGTGAGAGAGAGAAAAGATAGTTAGAGAAAGAAATAGATACACGGGAAAAAGATTATTTACAAATTTTTCACATCGCGATGTGATTAGGATCGAAGTAGATCAATTGTGGAGTAGGACTGAATATGAAGAGACCAACAGGAAAGACAGCTATGAGAGAGGCAAAATACTTTGTCGGTTGTACCGCAACATGGGAAGACTGCAGCGCTTTCTCGCTCTTTCTCAAACAATTCCCTTTCAAGGGAGTTTTGCTCTGCTCGTTCTCTTGTCGAAACCCTCTTTGAGCCGGCGGCAACAATGGACTCCTCCCTGCAGATTATGCACTTGCTCAACGGTTCTGCGCCGCCTTCGGCGGTGGATGCCGAATCTGAGGCGGAGACCCTACACATTCCTGCCCTTGACTACGATCTACTCACAAAAAAATTTTACATGAAAATTCATACCAGCAAAGCATGGGAAGCGTGACGATACGTTTGAAAGTATTCAGAGGAATACTTTCTCAAAGTATTGTCTTTCATACCGCGAAAACATGGTTTTTCATGGAATCAAAGTATTCTAGGCATACCACTGTTTGTCGGGATACTACGCAAAAGTATTCTTTTTCATACCTCGAAAGTTTTTTCTCATGAAATCAAAGTATTGCAGGCCATACTTTGAAGTATGCCGGTTCTTTTTTTCCTTGATTTTTGTGTCGAGATTCTTTTTTGTTTGTTTTTTTCTGGAGTCAATTTTTTAATGATTGAATCAACAAATTTTTATTCAATAATAGCAAACAATGTTATAATCACAATCACCCAGCAAAAAATGTAATATATTACAATTTTGTTATTATAATAACAAAATTAGAGTCAGCACAACAAAAACATTTTTACCTTCTACCAAGCATGAAATTTTTCGAAAATCTACTTTGTCATAAATTAACAAGGAACTGGCGAAATAATTTAGAGAGCGATCCTTTCTTTTTTGAGGGCGATCTTTTGAGGCCGATCCTTACAAACCAAACGTGTTTACGTAAAAGAAGAGAAAACAAGCTGAGCAAGTGATCAAGTTCTTAACTTAATTTCTTCAACTAATGGTCTTCTGAGTAAGATTAACAACAGCAAGAACGAATTTAAACGGTTTAACATTTTTTATATACTAGTTCGCAGAACATTAATACTGTGACTAATTGTTTAATACGGTTTCATTACTAAGCCGTACGGCCTCGTTAGCTTGAAATTTTACTAAGCATAAGCAAACTGCACTGTTAAAACACTTTTTGATATTAAAAAAGCAAAATATTTAAAGTAAAAGGTACCTTTTTTGTTAACCGGATACTCGCGTCGCGGTTCCCTTCGCGTCGCGGTTTCCTCGTTAGCTAAGCCGCACGGCCTCGTTAGCTAAGCCGTACGGCCTCGTTATCATAAACTTTTACTAAGCCTAAGCGTTTTTTTAATGTAAAAAATAACTTTTTTGATGTAAAAATAAAACGCGAAGGGAAGCGCGACGCGACCACGACGCGAGTATCCGGTTAACGGAAAAAGTGCCAAGTAAAATTGGCACTTTTGAACTTTAGGTCCCCCCTCCCAGAGGTTCCATGGGTCATACTTCTGACTCATTTACAATTTCAAAAATGTTATTTTTACATCAAAAAACTATTTTTACATTAAAAAACGCTTAGGCTTAGTAAAAGTTTACGCTAACGGCCGTCAGGCTTAGGCTAACGAGACCGTATCAAGAAACTTACCCAAAAACTGACTCATGGAACCTCTGGGAGGAGGGGTGCCCTAAAGTGCAAAAGTTCTGTAAAATTCCACCATAAAAGCATGAGTGTGACCCCATGCAAGACACAGGTTAAAGTTCAACGGTGTCAACTTTGAAAAAGAAGAATTTTTTGATACAGTACTTGAGTTTTAACGTTACTTCGGGTCACGCTTTTGATTTTTACGATGAGGCATACTTTCACAAGTATTGTATAAAAAAAAATCAAAGTATGCCTCTTTAGCATACTTTGATATTGTTCAAGGGATATCGCATTGTCGCTGCCAGGAGTACTTTCGAAGTAGTTTTATTCATGAAATGCCTTTATCCTTTTTAGCATACTTCCCAATAGTTATGCTCTTTTTTTGTGAGTGCGACCCCGGAGACGCGACAATTCACATTAATGAGACGGAGATCAAGGTAAACTCGGTCTACCTCTCCGTCCACTCGCCCTTTTTTCACAAGTTTTTCTACTCGGAATTCTCCGAGAAAAATA
Source organism: Allodiplogaster pararmata (assembly GCA_964056735.1). Taxonomy (NCBI): domain Eukaryota; kingdom Metazoa; phylum Nematoda; class Chromadorea; order Rhabditida; family Diplogasteridae; genus Allodiplogaster; species Allodiplogaster pararmata. The sequence continues at coordinate 26,161,907 of OZ057407.1, forward strand.
CGAGCTTCTTTGAGATTAAGGATGTGGACGCGAAGGAGTTTATCGAGATGCTCCAGGTAATCTACCCAACTGGTAAGAAGATCAACATCGACAACGTGGAGTTCCTAATGTCGTTAGCGAGTCGCTTCTTGATGGACGGGCTTCTGAAGGACTGCATCTCGTTTCTGATTTCCTCGACTTCAGTCTCTCCGACGGACCTGCTCATCATGGCATTCCGATACAATTCCCAACTCTTGAAAGATCGCGCGAGGGCCATCCTCATTACGCACCCTCACCTTCTTTTGTCAACTTCTATTCTTAAGAATGTTAGTTAGTCCCTTGTTTGATTCTTTCTAAGTGTGCGCTACGTCTTTTGGTTTTCACTATATTTAAAACGGGAACCAAACAGCTTCATCCAAATTTTCTTTGATTCTTCAAATATTATCAAGCATAAATAAGTTTTCATTAAATTCATTGGAAGTTGTTGCTTTATACAGAACTTGTTTCGTAGAGTTTACGCATTCTTGTTTCACAATTAATTGCAAGCTTTACATGTTGAGAAGTAGATCTAATATTGAGAAGAATTAATAATCTCTGCCGTTTAAGAGGAGAAAATGAAAATATAGCTTTTGCTTCTTTTTTCTCGGAGAATTGGGTAAGTTTTAAAGTGTTTCCCCAAAGATGTGTTCTAGTGTTTATAAGCTATTCATGTAAATGCTTACAATCAATGATGTTTCTCAACTTTATGTGACGGCAGCTTTTTACTGACAATCAGATTATCTAAGAATTATGAGAGGATGAAAAAATTTCTCCAAGACTCATCAGTATATTCATGAGACAGTGTAACATGAGAATTTTGATTTAAAAATGCTTACTACATTTATATTTTGATAAAATACTTTACTCGTGCATTTTTCAGAGCTGTTCGAAATGAAAAGGCGTCACAATTTCATGGTGTGTGAGATTCCAGCTTGAACGGCCGTGTTCAGAAAAAAAAAGGTTTCTGCAAAATTCAATTTGAGAAGATACTACCTAAGAATTCAATAAATGCTGAGTTACACACTTTGAAGGCAGTCATGCCTGATGGATTTTTTCGCAGGCAAGGCAATTGTATGGCAAGTATAACAGTCTGCCTATGGTAGTGTGTGCCAAGCCTAAGGTTTAATTGATTTCGAAATACTGATGGAAGCAATGCCACTCTGTCACCCCTAGTCAACTTGAAAAGCCAATCTTGATGGAGCTAGCTACATTGTCAATAGTTCGGCAAGAATTCGGATGCGCTGATTTTGATTTTATGGACGGGCTTCTGAAGGACTGCATCTCGTATCTGATTTCCTCGACTTCAGTCTCTCCGACGGACCTGCTCATCATGGCATTCCGATACAATTCCCAAATTTCGAAAGATCGCGCGAGGGCCATCCTCATTACGCACGAGTCGATCTTGTCGCTAAAGGATTGTCCGAGGTTTGATGAGCTGTCGAAAGAGGCGCGTGCGTGGCTCTTCAATCTCACGATGGAGCTGCCCTCTGAGATAATAATAGCTGAGATAGATAATAAAACTGAGATAATAAAAGTGATAATAAAACTGATCTGAGAGAGAGAGATAAACTGAGATAAAAACCGATAGAGCTGAAATAATAAAACTGATCAAAGCTCGTTTTAAACTATTTAATAAATCTCGCTTAGCAGTGTTGACAACAAGTTCGCTTCTAGTTTCCAATGTTTTAGCCGAGTGACTTTAATGATTTTACGCCTTTTTGTGACTATTCCATTCTTGATTCGCTCATACTGAATAAAAAGTTTTAGTGCAAAGTGATGCCACTTTGATCAACATGCAGAATTTGTTCGAATGACATTGAAGGATATACTGGATAACATTCGTTTACTTCTTTTAACATTCTGTTTTCTCTAAAGTTAGGGGAGAATTACGACGGTCGCTGCCCTCTTTACGATCCCGAATTCAAAAGTTTACTAGAGAAGAAATGGTTTTTTTCAAGTTGATATGATAGAAAAAACAAGATTGAGTTTCATGGCAATTTTTTTTCTCAAACATTTTGCTGAGATTCATGAAAAATAGTAAAAAATTAAAGTATGAGCAGTAGCTGGACCTTAGCGGGGCCGTGATTTTTTGTGGAAACGTCATCAAGCCATGCACTAGAAATAATGTATCTTGTCAAGCTATTTGTTTCGACGGGTCCGAACTCTCACAGAGTTACTCACAGTCGTCCACATTCACCACTACACTAAAGTGCCTCATAGTGAACATAGACGAAGTAGTCGTCATGAACTGAACGTAAAAGCCAAGCCAGCGGAGGCCGTGTTTTAGGGGAGCAGAGCCGCGTGATCGAGCCGCCGGCCTACTGCAAAAGTTTACAAGTCTTGTTCTCTTTCTTTCTCTTTCTTTTCCTTTTTAAATTATCTTTATAAATTTTGAGGAAAGGAAAGGGGGAGGGGGAGGGGGGTTTACCTAAGCAGGGAAGGGAGGGGGGTTTTGTGGGCACTTTTTCACTTTAAGGCCCCCTCCCAGAGGTTCCATGGGTCATACTTCTGACTCATTTACATTTTCAACAAAGTTATTTTTATATTTAAAATAAGTTATTTTTACATTAAAAAACTATTTTTACATAAAAAAACGCTTAGGCTTAGGAAAAAGTTAACGCTAACGAGGCCGTACGGCTTAGGCTAACGAGACCGTATCAAGAAAATGACCCAATAACTGACCCAATTGAACCTCTGATAGGGGGGGCCTAAAGTGAAAAAGTTCCAGTTTTGGGTACAAAAAGTCGCGGGTACAAAGTGTCGATGGACGAAGTTTCGCGATACGAAATGTCGCGGTACTTCTTCTTCTTCCTCGCGCTTGTTCCCGCCTCGCGGCAGGGTACGCGCTCCCCTGAGATGCAGGACAGACCTATCCTGGTAGAACCAGTGGCTGCCTGCTAGATCACTGCTAGAGTGTGATTAGCAGCAGTGGGGAAAGCACTACCGCACTACCAACATTTCTTAACCCCCTTGGTTTGGGTGGATCTGTCCGGGGTGGGAGTCGAACTCGGGACTCTTCGCACAATGGTCTATCACACTACCACTATGCCACGCCAGCCTAATTTTCCCGAAACAGTCTAGAATGAAACAATCTTCGCTTCTTATCGAAGCGAACGCGTCAGCCGCGACGCGTACGCTGCTGATCCATGCCATTTCCATTTGGAAACCATGTTCAAATCGAACAATTATACTCATTCCTCCGGTCATTTCACTCCCTTCGTCATCAAATATAACTTTGATTTGAACAAAGTTTCCCATGGAACTTGCACACACTCATAGGCAACAACTGTTTATCGGGTTATAACAGATAAATGTCGCGGTACGAAGTGTCGAAAATACGAAGTGTCGGTGATCCTATATATGCAAGAGACATGATGCTTTGAACCGAGTTGTAGTCGGAGACTACCCTTTTACTCAATGTGGACCCTTCGGATACGGCTCGCTCCGTTGTTCTTTGACTGCCTAGCATGCGCGCTCACACAGTCTAGCTGTTTTGACAAAAAACATGTCTACCATGACATATCAAAACATGTCAAAACATGTCTACCTTGAAAAATTGACATGACAAACATGTCTACCTATTTTTACAAACTTTTCTCTTTCTTATTTTTTTCTCTTTCTCTTTTCTTACTTGTTCTGTTTCTTTCTTTTCTTTTCCTTTCTTTTTAAATTATCTTTATAAATTTTGTGGAAAGGAAAGGGGGAGGGGAGGGGGGTTTACCTAAGCAGGGAAGGGAGGGGAGGCCCTAAAGGGGGAAGGGGGGAGGAAGAGGGCCTCACAGTTGAGCACACTACCTAAGCAAAGGGGGGGGGGGTAGGGGCCCTAGGGGAGGGAGGGGGGAGGGGGAAGGGGGGCCATAAGGAGAAAGGGGGAAGGGAGTTTTCATGAGAAAAAAATCTCTTTTTGATAAAAAAATATTTGGACGGCTAAAGTAGATTAGAGCCAACTTTTTTTCCTAAGCCTAAGCGTTTTTGAATGTAAAAATAATTTTCTGATGTGAAAATAATTTTTTGCAAAAATTGCTCATAAGAGCGAATCCGAACTCTCACCGAGCTACTCACAGTCGAGCACACTCATCCCTACACTAAAGTGCCTCACAGTTGATAAGGACCGAATAGCAGTCATGAACGTAATTAATTGAACCAGGCCGTTTTTAAGTTGAGGCCGTGTTTTAGGGGAGCAAAGGGCGCGACACAGCCGCCTGGCGTACTGCAAAAGTTTACAAGTGTCAAGTTTTGTTTCGTTATAACTCGTCACAGATGACTTACCTCGACCATTACTTGATATAACTTTTTTTTTCTTTTTGCCAGAGTATTGCATTCGATTAACTTTTTCTAGTTTCAAGTCTTATTGAAAATTTTCAGCGATTTCTGAGGCTATGTTCAACAATCTCCGTGTGGGAGAGTCTGACGAAAGAGTTCAAGTCAACACTCCTGAAGATGAAGTATTGCGAATATCTTCTTCAAATTCTCAGGTAATCATCTTGGTTTTGTGGATAAAGTGTTTTAGTTTTTTTTCCACTTTGAATGAACTCACGAAACATCAAGTTTAGTCAATGCATTTCGAAAACAAAAGCAACATAGATTTCGAGAAAAAGAGACTCGATAAGTTGAGAAATCATCTCCACTTCATACCCAAAAATTAGTTCTCGAACTTTTGCGCTCTGTCTGTCTCCCCTCCGACAAGATTTCTTTCTCGTGCAGAAAATTGGGCTCTTATCTACTTTAGCCGTCCAATGAAAGTTTAGCCGTCCAATCAAACTTTAGCCGTTCAATCAAATTTTTACAATTAGACTCTCTTATTTTTACATTAAAAATATTTTTTTTTAAAACGCTTAGGCTTAGGAAAAAGTTTACGCTAACGAGGCCGTACGGCTTAGCTAACGAGGCCGTATGGCTTAGCTAACGAGGCCGTACGGCATAAGAAAATTTCTCATATTATTAATTTTTGTCAATTCTAAGTATATAAGTATAAGCAGTTTAAGTGGTGAGCATTCACGGCGAAACTACGCTTAAGGTTTTCCAATTTTTGTTTCTTTCAGACATCAAGCGAGTTCTTTAAAACACAGAACGTAGGCTTTCAGTTCTACAGAAAAAACCTTTTTTTTCATTAAAAAATTTTCGGTTATATTCTACTTGAAAAGCACAATAACTCAAATAATAAGAATAAATAATAACTCAAATAATAAGAATAAATAATAACTCAAATAATAAGAATAAATAATAACTCAAATAATAAGAATAAATAATAACTCAAATAATAAGAATAAATAATAACTCAAATAATAAGAATAAATAATAACTCAAATAATAAGAATAAATAATAACTCAAATAATAAGAATAAATAATAACTCAAATAATAAGAATAAATAATAACTCAAATAATAAGAATAAATAATAACTCAAATAATAAGAATAAATAATAACTCAAATAATAAGAATAAATAATAACTCAAATAATAAGAATAAATAATAACTCAAATAATAAGAATAAATAATAACTCAAATAATAAGAATAAATAATAACTCAAATAATAAGAATAAATAATAACTCAAATAATAAGAATAAATAATAACTCAAATAATAAGAATAAATAATAACTCAAATAATAAGAATAAATAATAACTCAAATAATAAGAATAAATAATAACTCAAATAATAAGAATAAATAATAACTCAAATAATAAGAATAAATAATAACTCAAATAATAAGAATAAATAATAACTCAAATAATAAGAATAAATAATAACTCAAATAATAAGAATAAATAATAACTCAAATAATAAGAATAAATAATAACTCAAATAATAAGAATAAATAATAACTCAAATAATAAGAATAAATAATAACTCAAATAATAAGAATAAATAATAACTCAAATAATAAGAATAAATAATAACTCAAATAATAAGAATAAATAATAATCAACGCCGAATGTTCAGCAAATTACTACGAATTCTAAAAGATAAGTTTTGTGGTTGAAAAAAGAGTAATTGGTTCTTGAGTAAGTGTAGTCTTAAGTAAGTTCTTGAGTAAGTGTAGTCTTAAGTAAAATTTGGCGCAAATAAAACCGTTACAGCCTACGTGGTGGATAGGGCTTCGTGGAAGTTCTAGGATTTTATATAGCTAGGATTTTCAGAGCTTTGTCCTTTAGAGATAGAGTTTTTTGGTGGTACTGCAGTTTAATTGGTAAGCATTCACGGCGAAACTAAACTTCAGTTTTACAATTTTTGCAGTTTTCAAAACTTGACTCAACGAAGCGACGTAGGCTTTCAGTTTTTTCAACAAAAATTTTTTCTCTCCAAAGTTTTTTATTTATTTATATACTCCTTGAAGGGGATAAGAACTCAGAAAAACACTAACAAACGTGAAGTTTTTCATGAGGTCTCGTTCCTAAGCAGTACGGCCTCGTTCCTAAGCAGTACGGCCTCATTTCCGTAAACTTTACCTCAGCATGAGCGAAAAAACAGTGAGAAATAAGAAAATGTCGTGGTACAAAGTATGCGTGCGGAGAGTGCAGTGAGAAGATTACTTTTATAAAGATTTGCTTATGCTTAGGTCAGAGTTCACTCTAACTAGACCGTTATGGCTCAGGTAGTAGAGACTGTTTTCTTTGAATTTTTAGGATCTTTTATTACTGGAAAGTTTGAAGCCTTAGCTGTCGGTTGGTTTTTTTGTGTACACACGCCCACGATCAGTATTTCTGATCTACATGCTTCTTTTTCGGGTGGTGAGCAGACTTTGGGAAGAGAATCTAGATCATTCTCGACGCGAACATGGATGATCAACATAGCTGGACCGTTAAAAGTTAACTAAACCCTGGATGTGAGGAACTTCCTGAATGAGTCGTAAAACAGATATATTTAAGGATGGTACATCCGCTTCATCGTCCTTGAATTTGAGCACTCGCGTACAATACTTCCTAGGCTTCTTCTGCTTATCAGTCATCGCTGGTTTTTGTGTTGGTTGCTTGGCTTTTCTTCGAGGGTTTTCAGCGATTGGTGTTTCATGATCTGCTTTGATAAGAGGTCTTTTAGTGCGTCCGAAAAGAATAAAAAAGCTTACTCAAAGCAGAAAAGTCGGAACAGAGACCATTCAATGACAAAAGATGATAGTTTTGATTAACTTAACGATAATCTAAATGAGACTTGGGAAGTTGCGAATAGACAATGAGACTTCATCAATAAATTGTAATTCAAAGCATTCAATTCAAAAATTTGTTCAAATTGGTTTTTGTTTCCAGGGAAGCAGTTTGCTTATCTCCGGTAAACTGACGGGGTTCTGTGTGCTGACATCGGTCAGCAGTGCACTATCTTTATTAGGGTGAGTAATTCGTATAACGCACCAAAAATCTTTCGATCTGTAGAAAATTTAAGAAGAAAAAACGCTCTTCGAGCGGAAGAAGCTTGAGAGATTGAGCGATATTTTAGGTAAATACTTTTAATAACATCTCGGTTCTCATTATTATACCAACCCTCCCCCCCCCCCTCCCTGCTAGCAGAGTTTTTTTAATTTCTATTTCTCGCCGTCTTTCTTGATTTCTTCGCAGGAAATCTGTTAAAGTAAAGGGTGGAGAAGTCTCGCGACCCTGACTGGTTTGCTCCATAGCTCCTCTGTGGTGCAGTGCTCCGATAGGGCTGGGCAGTTGAGCAAGTGTTGCGTGTTGTGACGCGTGGCTTGTGAGGCGTCATAGCTCACCCGCACTTGTCAAAACCGTTTGAATTGACCAGTCATCCGGGCGGGGGCTTAGAATAATGAATCTCTTATTTTACTGCCCTTAAGCTCTCGCTTGCTTCTTATTTTCCCGAGCTCAGCCAAGCGGTCTTTTCGAGAAACAAAAAGCTGCTGAGCTATGCCGATGGTCATGCATTAATTTTCAGCAAGGTGTTTCTATCACCCACAGTGCGGGTGAAAAAAATCTATGCGCTTTTCAAAAAGTCTTGAACCCTGAACCCCTAAATTCCTTTTTTCCCCTATGCCTCAGAAACCCTCCATCTTCCCTCTGACTTATGCTTTTACACGTGATGTTTCAAAATACTTTGCGTAATAAAACTTCAAGCTTCAAGTCCGAAAAACATTTAAATCTATGCACTCGAAAGAAGAAATCTTCGATTTTTACCTATGGAAATTCCAAATCTTTGAAGAAAACGATTCCAAACACTTTAAAATTCTGGAAATCTATGTATGCGCTCGAGAAAAATTATGCGGGTTGTAAGAAACACTGATTTTCAGCTTTGAGCTGGCAATTCATAAACGCGGGTGTGCTTGGTATGAACTCCTAGATCCGCAAAAAGTGGGGATATTTCTAATCAAATACCGATAATGGAAACTAGTTTCATCAAAAACAAGTAAGTTCTAATACGCGGTGGAAAAACTATTCAGAATGAAAACGTTTACCCGCCGAAATACGAAAAGAGATCCGTTAAAACAAGGTAGGCCTATGTCATCCGCATTTTTTTACACATGACTCTGTGTACCGAGATGCTTTGTTGTAAAGCCTTATGACGCCCTAACTGAGTCATTTAGTTTTTGATTCTACTTCTGTTTCCATTATTTAGTGAAAAACCCGAACCCAAAGCTAGCTAGCGCAGTCGAAAATCGAATGAGTTTAATTTACATGTTGTCTACTAGTGACATAGTGTCACGGAGACGTTCGGAGGTGTTTTTGGAGAGTGAAAAATACAAAGTTATTGGTTTAAACATGATTTGTCAAAGATTTTCTTGATTCACAGGACTTGTTTTCTTTCGGGACCCGTTAATCAGCTGCGGAAAATGTTTGATAGCAACCGATGGCTTGCTTCATTATGCTACATCGGTTCTATCACAATCGCCATCATTGCTGGTACAGTTTTTATGCTTTGTAACTTTCTATTTGTAAATTGCACCACTAGACACACTTTTGATTTACCAATACGATAAGTTCAATGGAGTTTTCTGGAGAAGGATTGTTTCTTCGCAGGTTTGGTGCTCAAGAATCCGCCACTTGCGATCATTTTCGTAGTCCTACAGTATGTCGCAATGGCGTGGTACTCCCTCAGTTATATTCCACATGCCAGGTTTGTAATCTGTGTAGGTCGAAGTTTTTATGAGCTAAGAACTTGAACTGAATTGAAATGTTTATCATTTAACTTCAATCTTCCCGCCAAAATGTTTAACATTAAAAAACCAACTTTAATCGAAATACGAAATGAGGGTCACCATCTACTGTACTTTTAAATGCTAACCCAGACGTTTTAAAATTCAATAAATCGTTGAGGTTCACAGTCAAACAATAAGCTTGAACAACTAATCCATAGAATGATTGTTTAAATTGATCTACTCCATAGAGATGTTTTTTCAATTTAATCGAAAATCAAGAGAGGAAAAAACAATCCCGGCATTTTGTGATGCAGCCTAATATTACAACCGGGTTCAACTGAATGGGTTCAATAGATGGATTTCAACCTAACTGGATGGGTTTCAACTTGTTCAATATCACTTTTCCAGAGATTCTTCTAGGGGGGGGGGGGGTTAAATAACAATTAACAAAAAAAATTTCAATTTACCATAAGACTTTAATGAATCGGTCGAAGAAACTTTTTTGGTGATTATTGAAGAGATTTTTATCGTAACTTCTTTTATCCTCTCAAATTTTTCGCCGTTATGAAACTTGATTGATGATTCATTTTCAATATATAACAAAGCGAATTGTTGCAGGCAATTCATCGCCCGCTTCCTGTGCTCTTGTCTGTGATAGTAACGAGGGTAAATCCTAGTTATGAAGAAAAAATTTCTATATTGGAAAACTTTCGATACCTCTACGCTTTTATTTTGCATGAGAGATTTCCCGGTGAAACTTTCGATTCGAGTTATCAATAAGAAGAAAGAGTTGTTTAATCTTGAGTCAGTTTGTTTGTACAAAGATTTCTCTGTTAATGTTATGCTCTAATCTTACATTTCAAAAACCAATCCTTGGAAGAGGTTATCTCGCACCGGTTAAAAAAGTTGCTTGACCAGTATTTGCTGTTTTTTCGGTGCTTAAAGAAATAATTACTTAAGAAGTAAATTTCTATATGATAAGATTATGTTTTCTTCATCCCAATGAGCAATTCGGGTTCCAACTTCTATAAACCATTAGTCAAACTGTTATAAATGTTACATTGTGCACCATTTTGTCGCATCTTGATCATATTCTTGTAGTGATGTTTGAAATAAATCCCTCAATTTTAGACGAGAGTTCGCGGTTTTACAATCCACGGTTTGGTAGCGTCGTTACAAAAGACACAAAAAAAAGGTTCTACAAACACATCTCCACTTTTTTATATTGTGTGGGAGCGCATGTGTTAGTTACCGAGCGAACAATATATTGAGAATGCGTAAAATTTGACAAATTGCGATAAATAATTTATCGATTGAAAATCGACAATTGACTGTTTTCAAAGAGCAGCGATTATCTCGGGGACCGCTTTGAAGAGATCCGCCTTCAGACCAATGTCTGCCACCTGACAAAGACGAAGCCTTATTTTACAGTATGCACCCAATCCCTCATTCTAAGCCATTCTTCGACAGTTTTACTATAAAACAAAACTCTAGCTAATTCATTATAAAAAATGACCCTGTCTATTAATATTTAGCGATGAAACAGCCCAACAATTGTCTTTATAAAGATTAAGCTCCACATGAGAGACAGGAAACCTGAACCACCTGGAAGATGGGCGCATCAGGATCCTTGTTGATGGCCACGATGACCTTGCTGTCCTTCATGCCAGCCAAATGTTGGATCGCACCGGAGATACCGAGTGCTATGTATAACTCCTGAAATAGATTGCAATCAATAAGTGGTTTTCTCCAAAAAAAACCATAAGAAAGCTACAACTGAAAAAAAAGCAGAAGTTAATGTAAAAAATTTGGAATAAACTGCCTAATAGAATTGTTTCCTGAGATTCTCCAGTACTTTCAGAGATGAGATCTTAGAACTAGATGATGATTTTCTGGTTCCAACCTCTAAAATTAGGATTTGAACCGTTTGTTTTTAGTTCAAATGATCATGTTGTTGTTATTTTGATTTTTAAAAAAATTTTTTCACGATGATATCGATAATTACTTCAGAATCTTTTTGTGTGTATTTTCCAAAATTTATCCCGCTGTTTTCTCTTACTGAGCTCACATCTGTGACAGTATATCCGTTTATCACTTAACATGTTGTTTCGTGTTTAACTGGAATAAAAGAATGAATGAATGAAAAATGAGATACAGAAAGCGTGAAGAGTCGTCATACGGCAGTACTTTGGCCTTTCGCTCGACCTAGAAGGGTCCGATTGAGGAAAAACCACAGCAATAAACATGGTGCTTATCTCTCCCACACTGCGGTTTATTCAGAACATCTTTGGTCTCTTGATAAAAGGTGGTGATAGCGAACAGGAAAAGTGGGGGAAATTTTCGAGGCAATTTTTCAAAGAATTAAACTTCATTAACCCTTATCCTCCAAAAAATTTCTCTCCGGTGATGTCAAACTTTTTGTCGACGAACCTCCAACTTTACATGTTGTCTACTAGTGACATAAGCCTTTTACAAGTTTTGTTAAAACCATAAGTTTTTTAAAAAAAATTATGTTTGAAAACTTCCTCGTAAACTCTTTCTATTTTTAATAAAGGATCATCTTTTAAGTTGTTTTGACTAAAAAGGAAGAAATCATTAGAGATCCGAGCTCAAAAGCCCTTGAAACTGACCAGGAATGACTACCTTTTCTAAGGAGTTGAATAATTTGACAATCTTTTGAAGTTGACAACGAAACTTCAACTTTGAAAAAATAAATTAAGGAAAGTAATAACTTCATATAATGTTAATAAAAATTAGTTAAATCTTTGTGTATCACAAAGGAAAATCAAGTTTGCGACTAGAAACGAATTAAAACTTCCAGAAAATACCTTTTTCGAATTACCGAGAAAAATTTCGACTAATTGAAAAAACTTCTGTTTTTTATATGTCGAAAAATCTTAAACGAAAAGAATCATCTCTTATAGCAAATTCTTTAACTCTATCGTTAACTCTTTTCTTCATGACACATACTCGCTGTATGAGCTGCCCCTTTCGTATGAGCTGCCCCTTACGTATGAGCTGCCCCTTTTCGTATGAGATGCCCCTTACGTATGAGCTGCCGCTTTCTTATGAGCTGCCCCTTTCTTATGAGCTGCCCCTTTCGTATGAGCTGTCCCCTTACGTATGAGGTGCCCCTTTCTTATGAGCTGCCCTTTTCGTATGAGCTGCCCCTTTCGTATGAGCTGCCCCTTTCGTTTGAGCTGCCCCTTACGTATGAGCTGCCCCTTTCTTATGAACTGCCCCTTTCGTATGAGCTGCCCCTTACGTATGAGCTGCCCCTTTCGTATGAGCTGCCCCTTACGTATGAGCTGCCCCTTTCTTATGAGCTGCCCCTTACGTGTGAGCTGCCCCTTTCGTATGAGCTGCCCCTTACGTATGAGCTGCCCCTTACGTATGAGCTGCCCCTTACGTATGAGCTGCCCCTTACGTATGAGCTGCCCCTTTCTTATGAGCTGCCCCACAAACTCTGGAAAACGATAAAGGCTATCGACGGCAAATCAATAAAACCGACGCACTTGACCATGACCCACGACGGGAAAAGTCTATGCCCAACATCTGCCTCAAACGCTTTTGCCAGAAAATTAGCTAAACAAGCCCCTAAAGAGGTCGACAAATCAGCAAGAAGCACAACACGACTAATTAAAGGCCTCAAACGGACAGACGCTCCCCAAATTTCCCTGGCACAGATCGAAGAAGCAATCAAGAAAACCAAAGGTTCCAAATGCCCAGACAGTGAAGGCATCTACCCTCTACTACTCAAAATGGCCGGTGAAAACTTCAGAAAATGCCTCTGCATCCTCTTCAATAACACGCTGCAAACAGGTATTATCCCGTCCAGATGGAAAGATGCAAGAGTGATAATGTTACCTAAACCATGAAAGGACTCCAGCAACCTGAACGGCTATAGACCAATATCAATACTATCACCTATAGCCAAAACATTCGAACGGGTCTTATTACCATTCCTGGCGGAAGGCTTTCAAATCGCTGACTGGCAACATGGATTCCGAAAAGAGCACTCGACTACTACCGCACTCCTGGAAATAACCGGGAAAATAACAAACGGCTTCAATCGGAAACCACCCCCGGACCGCACTCTCATGGTCGCCCTTGACCTCACTGCAGCATATGACTTAGTGAACATATCCCTTCTCTGCAAGAAACTCACTGAAACGAATATGCCAAGAGCCATCGTCCGATGGATGTCCAGCTACCTAAGAGGCCGTACAATCAAGGTAGATTTCCAAGGAAAAGGCAGTCGACGTCTCACATGCAGATCTGGTGTTCCACAAGGAGCAGTGCTCAGCCCCCTCTTATTCAATCTCTACATAAACAACCTCCCGCAACCCACAGGAAACACGCAGATGACAGCCTACGCCGACGACATATCAATTCTCTCCTCAAGCCCCTGAATTGAAACCTGTGAAGATCAGATCAACCACTTCCTACCGAAACTCGTAGAAGAATTGGAACAACGTAAAATGATCATATCCAAGGAAAAGACTACGGTCACTCTTTTCACAACCCATACAGGCGAATGTAAAAAAGAACCCAAGGTAGAAATCCACGGAACCCTTTTGCCGACAACTAAAACACCCCAAAATACTCGGTGTCGTCTTAGACCAACCTTCCGACAACATGCAGAATACCTTAAACAGAGAACGGCCAAAAGACTGAATATACTACGTGCCCTCGGAGGAAGAACATGGGGCCAACAGAAAAACACCCTTCTTGCAACCTACAAAACAATGACCAGATCCGTTCTCAACTACGCCGCACCAATTTGCTCCCCTCAATTGGCCGAGACGAACTGGAAAAAACTACAGGCAAACCAAAATAGAGCAATTCGGATAGCAACAGGAAACCTAGCAATGGCCGGCACAGAGCACTTAGCTCTAGAAAGCGAAATGTTACCCATAAAGGAGCACAACACGATGCTTACCAAGCAATTCGTTGCAAGAGCAAGACTCCTCCCAAACCACCCCTCCCATCGTCGATGCATGGAACCCAAACCACCTAGAACTATTCGTAAACATGCCAAGGACTTAGAAATTATGCTAGTAGACAGTGATCAGAAAGCCGCACTTAAAAGAATACATACTGAAACTGTTAGAAATTTCATTATATCTTGCTCCTCTAACCCAGTTCTAGGTAAGAAACCTCCCAGAATCCATAAATCAACGAATCAACTTCCCAGGGAACAACAAATAACATTATCGCAACTACGTAGTGGCTATGCAAGTTCCCTTAACAGCTACCTACACAGAATAGGAGCTGCCCTATCACCTCTTTGCCCAAAATGTTTAGAAGAGCCACATACAACTAGTCATTTATTCTCGTGTCGCTGTGACCACACACTTTTAAGAAGTATAGATTTGTGGAATAGCCCGACGTCTGTTGTTAAGTTCTTATACCAGTGATTCCTTTCTCTCTCTCAAATAAAAAAAAAAAGGAAAAAAAAATAAATAATAAAAATAATAAAAAAATAAAATAATAATTAAAAAAAATAAAAATAAAAATAAACCCCGAGAGAGAAAGAGAAATAATGTGATTAGATAAATGATGTAAGTAAGGTTATTGTTTTCTGAGCCATGTCAAAGAAGACCTCGTCTACCCAGCCGGAGACCTACGGCGGGCAATCTACAACAACAACATGAGCTGCCCCTTTCTTATGAACTGCCCCTTTCGTATGAGCTGCCCCTTACGTATGAGCTGCCCCTTTCGTATGAGCTGCCCCTTACGTATGAGCTGCCCCTTTCTTATGAGCTGCCCCTTACGTGTGAGCTGCCCCTTTCGTATGAGCTGCCCCTTACGTATGAGCTGCCCCTTACGTATGAGCTGCCCCTTACGTATGAGCTGCCCCTTTCTTATGAGCTGCCCCTTTCTTATGAGCTGCCCCTTACGTATGAGCTGCCCCTTTCGTTTGAGCTGCCCCTTACGTGTGAGCTGCCCCTTTCGTATGAGCTGCCCCTTACGTATGAGCTGCCCCTTACGTATGAGCTGCCCCTTTCTTATGAGCTGCCCCTTTCGTATGAGCTGCCCCTTACGTATGAGCTGCCCCTTTCTTATGAGCTTCCACTTTCGTATGAGCTGCCCCTTACGTATGAGCGGCCCCTTTCTTATGAGCTGTCCCTTTCGTATGAGCTGCCCCTTACGTATGAGCTGCCCCTTTCTTATTAGCTGCCCCTTTCGTATGAGCTGCCCCTTTCGTATGAGCTGCCCCTTACGTATGAGCTGCCCTTTTCGTATGAGCTGCCCCTTTCGTATGAGCTGCCCCTTTCCTATGAGCTGCCACTTACGTATGAGCTGCCCCTTTCCTATGAGCTGCCCCTTACGTATGAGCTGCCCCTTTCGTATGAGCTGCCCCTTACGTATGAGCTGCCCCTTTCTTATGAGCTGCCCCTTTCTTATGAGCTGCCCCTTTCATATGAGCTGCCCCGTACGTATGTGCTGCCCCTTTCGTATGAGCTGCCCCTTTCGTATGAGCTGCCCTTTTCGTATGAGCTGCCCTACCTTTAGTCCTTTTGAACTACGGTAAAATTCAAGATGGACTATTTTAGTGGGTGGTGTTTATGGAAAAAATTTATCTGACCTACTAAAATTTAGAAATGAGGAGTCAGTATAGTAAGAAACCGTCACATTTCTCAGAATATACAACCAAGTGCATCGTTTGAAAGTTCAGAAATTGTTCCTTTGAGAACCTTTACACTTACTTACTAAATCAATCAATATTATATTTTCCGCTCATTTGTTATAAAATCCAATTGACTTTCCACAAAAACACGAGGAGATAGTATTGATGGGCAAACTCAGCTGAGTGTAAGTCAATCTCAGTTGACAGATGCGATGACACTAGAAAGTGACAGTGTCAGAATGAACTAACAGGTGCAACGATCTTGCCCGTCTGGCCGACTTGCATGTCATTTGGGCAGTAGCCGGCATCGACCGCCGCTCTGGAAGCGCCCACTCCTGCACCCAGTTTGTCCGCCAAGTCCGTGATCAGCTTGAAATTCTCCGCTGATCTACAAATATCGATTCATGCT
>OZ057407.1:26178248-26546010 GCA_964056735.1 Allodiplogaster pararmata
AAACAAAATTTAATGTTGTTCTTAGAGAACCAAACTGTTTTCATTCGATTTAACTATTGTTTTCAGAAGACACCGCTTGTCTATGATGCTATGAACCATACACCTTACTTTGAACGTCTTAAAATTAGTTTATATTAAACCAGAGTGAAATCGACACGCAGATCTGTGTGCTTTCAAAAACTTGAAAAAAAATTTTTTTTCAAACATCGTATTTTTGTCAAACGGGTGGTTAAAAATAATTGATTCTGAGAAAATTGCCCTGCATTTGGATATGAACTTTTCAAAATGTTCAAATAGGTTTAAGCACGAAAAATTTGAGGTTATTTCATAAATGGCGTCCGATAGAAATGTTTGTCAAATTTGACTGAAATTTTTATATTTAATTTTTTGATGAAATGAAATGCACACCGTGCAGAGAGAAGACTTCTGTAGAAAAGAACGAGCAGCTATCATCCTTCTTCACTTGACTTCTCTCTTTAAAATGTTCCATGGGATTTTAAGTTTTTCTTTTCGTTCAGCTACAAACTACAAAGTTCAGCAAGTAAACTACAACTTTCTGATATCGAGTCGGGCTGACATAACTCGGTTCAAAGCATCATGTCTCTTGCATATATAGGATCACCGAGGATCACTTCGTATTTTCGACACTTCGTGAAAAAAGAAAGAGTACAAGACTTGTAAACTTTTGCAGTAGGCCAGGCGGCTCTGTTGCGCGGCTCTGCTCCCCTAAAACACGGCCTCCGCTGGCTTGGTTATTACGTTCAGTTCATGAATACTAACTACTTCGTCTATGTTCACTATGAGGCACTTTAGTGTAGGGGTGAATTTGCTCGACTGTGAGTAGCTCTGTGAGAGTTCGGACTCGCTCTGATGACTTTTTTTGCCAAATTTTTTTTACATCAGAAAATTATTTCTTGAAAATTATTAAAAAAACGCTTAGGCTTAGGAAAAAGTTGGCTTTGATCTACTTTAGCCGTCCAAAGTTTTTTTCTCAGAAAAAGATTTTATTCATGGAAACTTCTTTCCCCCTTTCTCCTTGGGGCCCCCTTCTCCCTCCCCCCTTGGGCCCATACCTCCCCCCTTCGCTTAGGTAGGGCCCTCTTCGAGCCGCGAGCCGCCTGGCCTATAGCAAAATTTCACAAGTCGAAACTAATAGCTTTACAAGATACATTACTTCTAGTGCATAGCTTGATGACGTTTCCACAAAAAATCACGGCCCCGCTAAGGTCCAGCTACTCTCATACTTTAATTTTTTACTATCCTTCCATGAATCTCAGCAAAATGTTTGAGAAAAAAATTGCCACGAAACTCAATCTTGTTTTTTCTATCATATCAACTTGAAAAAAACCATTTCTTCTCTAGTAAACTTCTCAATTCGGGATCGTAAAGAGGGCAGCGACCGTCGTAATTCTCCCCTAACTTTAGAGAAAACAGAATGTTAAAAGAAGTAAACGAATGTTATCCTGTTCGCAGTATATCCTTCAATGTCATTCGAACAAATTCTGCATGTTGATCATAGTGGCATCACTTTGCACTAAAACTTTTTATTCAGTGTGAGCGAATCAAGAATGGAATAGTCACAAAAAGGCATAAAATCATTAAAGTCACCCGGCTAAAACATTGGAAACTAGAAGCGAACTTGTTTTCAAGACTGCTAAGCGAGATTTATTGAATAGTTTAATACGAGCTTTGATCAGTTTTATTATCTCAGCAATAGTTAATCTATTTCAAAGAAGATGCTTTTGTTAATATAATTTCAAAATGGTAGGAAGACATACCATCTCGACAGTGATACTTGTTTCTAACAATGTATAATGCAATTAATATATAAAACAACAATAATAAATGGAGTGAGAAACTCTTAGTTTCTATTGTAGAAAGAGTCAGATATTCTAAAGTAGTCAATTGAAATGTGAAAATCATTTATCATTATTAAAAGATTTTTAAACGTTCTCAAGTGTGAAAATAGACGGAAAACCATGGAGAAACCTAAATGTACCCAGAAAGATTGAAGAAATTTTATTTCTATTATTATACTTTCTGTGCGAGAACTTGAAAGCTCGTTCCTATTTCGGAAAAATCCTGATTATTTTATAAATCAATTCATCAAGAAGTTCAAGACGAGAGGACTAACGAAACTGCCCCATCTTGCAGAGTCTGCATCTGCCGTGTATGTCGAATTGGTTGCAGCGGTCGTTGCAGAGTATGCGCTTCTTGGAATTGTTCGAGGGCAGCTCCATCATGAGATTGAAGAGCCACGCACGCGCCTCTTTCGACAGCTCATCAAACCTCGGACAATCCTTCAGCGACAAGATCGACTCGTGCGTAATGAGGATGGCCCTCGCGCGATCTTTCAAGAGTTGGGAATTGTATCGGAATGCCATGATGAGCAGGTCCGTCGGAGAGACTGAAGTCGAGGAAATCAGAAACGAGATGCAGTCCTTCAGAAGCCCGTCCATCAAGAAGCGACTCGCTAACGACATTAGGAACTCCACGTTGTCGTTGTTGATCTTCTTGCCAGTTGGGTAGATTACCTGGAGCATCTCGATAAACTCCTTCGCGTCCACATCCTTAATCTCAAAGAAGCTCGTATTTTTCTCGGAGAATTCCGAGTAGAAAAACTTGTGAAAAAAGGGCGAGTGGACGGAGAGGTAGACCGAGTTTACCTTGATCTCCGTCTCATTAATGTGAATTGTCGCGTCTCCGGGGAGATCGTAGTCAAGGGCAGGAATGTGGAGGGTCTCCGCCTCAGGTTCGGCATCCACCGCCGAAAGCGGCGCAGAACCGTTGAGCAAGTGCATAATCTGCAGGGAGGATTCCATTGTTGCCGCCGGCTCAAAGAGGGTTTCGACAAGGGAACTAGCAGAGCAAAACTCACTTGAAAGTGAATTGTTTGAGAAAGAGCGAGAAAGCGCTGCAGTCTTCCCTTTGTTGCGGTACAACCGACAAAGTATTTCGCCTCTCTCATAGCTGCTTTTCCTGTTGGTCTCTTCATATTCAGTCCTACTCCACAATTGATCTACTTCGATCCTTATCACAAAAAAATTTGTGAATAATCTTTTTTCCCGTGTATCTCTTTCTCTAACTATCTTTTCTCTCTCTCACTCTTTATTCATCTCTATGTTTCCTTTCTGTCTCTATCGTTATCATTGTACACCCAAATACCCTGCCACGGTGCAATTGCGAGAAAGATTATTCGCGCAGTGTAGATCTTGTTTTCCGAGACAAGCGCTTGCTCATACTGCAAATAATCAGTGGGTTCTCGAGTTGAGCGCATAAGTACAATGTCTGTCCCGATCGCTGATCCCTTGCCTGCGGAGTCGGTCCAAGACGAAGAGACGGCCAGCCCAGAAGTGTCACCTAAAAAGAAAAAAAAAGATGATCTTTTTCGCAATGTGATCTTTTCTGAGAAGCCTAAAGGTAACTTTGCAGGTAAAAAACCTGTGTTAGGGGTCGCGGGTCTAAAGCATTGTTTGCAATACGACGCGTTGATTGGTTTAACCCTTCCTGACTCTGCTGAACGCGTCAAGGAAGCGTTTCTTCTGGACTTTCCTGCTAGGGAACTTCTCGAAAAGTTGTTCGCGGGAAAGGAACAGCTCTTCCAGGAATCGCAGACCGAATTCGATGAATCACATTTCACGAGAAATCGCCGACTGCTATGTTTGTTATACGACTTCCAAGCAAATGAGAGGTGGGAAGATTCCCATGAAAGAGTGAACAAAGCGTATAAATTGGAACTGAAACCACTAAGAAAATCATACACTGAGGAGTGGTTCAAGCGTTTCCGTGCAGGAGATAAGACTCTGCAGGAGATAAGAGTCCCTGCGAAGAGAGAGAGAGAAGCAGCCAGGGATGAATCCACGAGCAAACAGGGGAACCCTGAAGAAGTTGAAAGTTCTAAGAAACGTCTGGCAGGGTGTGACTCGTCTGCGGAACCGAGTCCGAGTAAAGTTGGCAAGCTTGACAAGTGAATGTTAATGATTCTTTTATCTTGAGGCCACGTTTCATGTCTACGAATTCAATTTATTCACCTTGATGCTCTTGAATGATGTGATAACATATGTTTTACCTCTAAACTTTTTTCAATCGTGTCACCTAGAGTCAAGTTCACAGCAAAAGTCTTAGATGATTTCTGACGTGAAGTTTAATAGCTTCATAGCCACGAATACGATTTATAACAACAAAAAATGAGGTCAGTTTCATATTCTCTTAGTTTTTCAGAATGTAAGTCTTTTCTTTTGACTGTAATTTTATGCTGAGTAACCAAGTTTTCCTTATAATGCCTGAATGTTCTATCGCAGTAACAATCACTTGAAGCATTATAATCACAATAATTCTAATAGTTCGATTTTTACAAAAAACTATCTTCCGCCTTGTTCATGTAACTATAAGAACTTGTAAATTTCTTTGAAGACAAAAATGTTTTTCTTTTGCACCTAAAATCTCGAGAATCCCTGACTGAGCTCATAGAATATTCAAAAGAACTGTATTACGAAAACCAGTTAAAGTATCTTTGTATTGATTTCATTTTTTGATCTCCGGTCTATGTTTCTAAATATCTTTTTTTTGCTCTGGCCTTTAAATAACAAAATAAACCAATGAATCGAACTTCTTTTTGTATGTTTTTACACACAAAAAAAGTTTTTTTTACCGATGCGAAATATTGAAGCAAAACCTACGACTCCTACTCTTCAAGATCTTCTCATTGAGCTTCTGATAAACAAAGATATTGGCCATTCGTTAGTTGAACACTCATGAATGAGACAGAGGTCCTTTTTTGTTAGTCGAAATTCCGATCTGCGATGTACCATCGTTTTCGAGTGCCATAATCACTTCTTTGGTGATGCTGATTGTCAGTGATTCTTCAGTGATGCTCTTTGGTCAGTGATCATAAAGCTGAGTAGCTTTGAAAAGCCCCACCCCTTATCTTGATTCCTTCTTCAGAAAAATTGTTGAGTAATTATCATTTTATTTAGAGCCGGTCATTACTTGTGTAAATCAATGAAAATAATGGAGAGAAGTTCAGTCACAATTGAAAGTTTAACAATGACATCCAAGAAAGTTTAACAATGACATCCAAGAAAGTTTAACAATGACATCCAAGAAAGTTTAACAATGACATCCAAGAAAGTTTAACAATGACATCCAAGAACCATGAGCCACTCACCCAAAATATATCTATAAATACAGTCTATTTCCTCTAACCTATCCCCCTCAACCTTCCTCCGAAGCAATTCATGGAATAAATGAAATGAAAAATGAGGCTTTCTGCTGGCTGATGTTCTAAGCTAATGTCCTACACCTCCAACTAGAGTGAAACATCTATTTCCTCGAACCTATTGTTGAGTAATTATCATTTATCGATTATCGAACATATTGTTTAATTATCTCTTTTCAACTCTTCTCATTCCTATTGACTCAATATCAAATGCTCAGTTCCTGAACAGAATTACGCCATAATGACTTGAAACATGTCCACCTTTAAGGGCTATAATTTTACGAGGTGTTCAAACTCTAGGATCACCTAGTTTTATCTTTATATACCGCCAACACTAACAGGCAGAATCCAATTGCTCAGCAAATGCAATGGCTCTTGTTACCTGATGGGCATACCCGGCTCTGATCTACTTTAGCCGTCCAATGAAAGTTCAGCCGTCCAATCAAAACTTTAGCTGTGTAATCGAACTTTAGTCTCGTACGGCTTAGCTAACGATGCGGTATGGCTTAGCTAACGATGTGTGTGGCTTAGCTAACGAGGCCGTACGGCTTAGCTAACGAGGCCGTACGGCATAAGAAAATTTCTCATATTATCAATTTTTGTCAATTCAATTTTTGTCAGCTGAACTCTCATTGGACGGCTAAACTTTCATTGGACGGCTAATTTTTCATTGAACGGCTAAACTTTCATTGGACGGCTGAAGTAGATTAGAGCTGGTATTCCTTCGTCTTGTCTTGCAGACAATGGTACGATGCTTTTTTTAACATTAATTTTTTTAAACATTAATTTTTTTAAAACATTTATTTTTTGATTACATCAACTTTTAATTACATTAATTACATCTTTTTACATCAATTTTTCAAGAACCGGAGTCCCTGATGCTCAAAAGTTGACCTATTATGAATGTTTAAGAATGAAAGGATAGAATATACAAGCTCTATCACTATCGATCACTGTATCAAGAAATTTTTCGAAACCGTAGCGTTAAAAGCCAATTTTTCGTCTACTATTCTGATGTCTGTAAGACAAGACGCAGGGTACGCTTATCAGGGAATAAGAGCCACACTTTGTAACCTGACTTTTTGTACCAACAATCAAATCGGCAAAAAAATTTATAGTGTGAGATATTTTTTTACAATCGGTCTTGTTCCTAAGCTATAGAGGATGACTCTGTTGATATTGATTAATGATTCAAAGTATTTCTACAAACAGAAACAGTTTACAGCAAAAAAATAGAATCTTTACAGGAAACGGATAAAAATTTACAGTTCTAGAGGCTGCTGTAAAGATGGATTATCAATCAATCTTTATTCCAAATTGCATACTACTGTTACAAGGATGGTGTGCAAAGTGGATCACTGTCACATAAGTGATATCAGTTTAAGTAATACATACAAGCAAGCACCGGGAGTTTGAGCTTCGAGAAAGGTAGTAATAATAATAATAAAAAAGGAAGGTGGCAAGTTCACATTGAGAAGAGTAGTAGGTAAAAATGAGCCGTGGCATAGTTATACAGGAGAATAAACAATGAAACAACTTAATCTAACTTCGGATTGAAGAACGAGGCACGATTTCATCTCTAGAAAGATATGAGATAGATGCCTTAAAAGCTTGAGATGATTGAAATGTAACGATTTCGTTAGGCAAGCTATTCCAGACATCAATTAAGCGTGACACGAATGTGTTTCTAGAATCCCTAAGCTTGATTGGCATTAAAATTCTTAAAGAGTGAGATATTCTACGACTGTACGGGAAAGGCTGAAACTTGTAAAGATAAGTTGTGAAAATAATGCACGTATTTACGATGTTTTTTCTTCATGTTTTTGTTTTTTCTTCATATTTTGTTTTTTCTTCTCCATATTTTGCCAACTCCGTTTTTTCTTCCTTTTTCTTCAAAATGTTTTCAAACATTTGATTTCGTTTTTTTTCCTTTTTTCCATTAATAGTATACATAAATGAAAACAATTTAATTTTATCATTTTTATATTTATATAAGGGTTCTTTTTAACTTGGGAAGGGGGGCCCGCTTTACTTGGGGTTTAAAAATTTTTTTAAAAGATTGTTTTTACATTAAAAAAAACGCTTAGGCTTAGGAAAAAGTTTATGCTTTGGAAAGTGGTTTTTTTTCTTCCAAAATCTAACTGGGATGGTTAACATCAAATTTAGCTTAGGCTAAGTAAAACTTACGCTAACGAGACCATTACGGCTTAGTTGGTAAAGACAGTTTTATTAAAATTCCTTCAAGTAGTATTGGGTCCAAAAAAACAACAGAAAATCAAAAAGTTAATGAAAAACAAATTTTTTGAGTTTAAAATTTTTTGTTGAAAAACTAGAAGCCTAATTCGCTTACTTAGGTCACGTAATATGTATACAAAGAACAAAAAACTCGAAATCTAAAGCCTAGTTTAGCCGGAAAATCTTACCAGTTAAACTGCACTAACTAACGCCTCCATGTTATCATCATAATTTCAATCATGTATAATATTAAAGTAAAATTGAAAAAAATACTTCAAGTATTTGAATAATGTTTATTGCCAGAAAAATGAAGGAAAAACTGAAGGTGGCAAAATATTAAGAAAAAACTTGAGGTGCAAAAACAATAGGAAAAAAAGAAAAAACAAAATATCGAGAAAAAATGAAGAAAAACAAAAAAAAGAAAAAAGGAAGAAAAAAACAAAAAGAAGAATAACAAATGAAGAAAAAAAAATAAAATATGAAGAGAAAAAAATTAAGAAGAAAAAAACAAAATATGAAGAAAATTGATGGGAGCAAACGAAAATTGCCCCAAACTCAACAAATATTTGTATCCGATACAGCAACTTTTTGTATCTGCTGCTGAATCGGATACAACTGTGAACTGTATCCATTTATTTACAGCAGAGATCAGAAAGACAAGTAAAATATCGCTGTATCCAAATATCCATTGTATCGCTGTATCGCTGTATCCAAAATATCCAATTAGAAAGAGGCCCCAGAAATGTGAATATACTATTTAGAATATTAGAATTTGCGAGCGCGCTGTATATCATTGCCATTTTCCTAAGCACTCCCTCAGTGGATAACAAGTAACGGGTGCTTACCCCATCAAGATAGCAATGCCTCGCAAACGTAATGCACCTTTCCTATCGGATGTAGCCAGGAGACACTGTCTCCTCTACGACTTCCTCGCTGGCGAGACCGCAGAAAGTTCTACTCGCCGAATTACCAAAGCGTATGGCAGCAGCTCCTGCCGTCTCTTTCGAGCCCAGCAATGGTTCGAGAAGTTTGAAAATGAAGATTACTCCCTTGAAGTGGATCTTCGTGCCTGGAGTCCTTCTCAGCCCGCTGATCGAGATTTCATCTTATCCGATGAAGGTTTCAAGCAGTGCATACAGTATGACTTCCTGGCGGGTGTATTTGCCGCAGACTCGGCAGAGTTTTCTCTGATTTTCTGCTGAATCTTCGTGATATCTTGACTGTCATTCTTCTCTGTTTATCTGCTATCATCTCACGGTCTGATCAGACTTTTTGCTATTCTCGCTGATAAAATCATTTACAAAGCTTTGTACAAGTCAGCTTTACAATTAAATCACAAACTCAAGAATAAAAGTTTTTCAGGTACTTTTGGTGTTTTTGTGGCTCTTATTCCCTGATAGGCATACCCTGCGTTCTGTCTTGCAGACATTGGAATACTAGACGAAAAATTGGCTTTAAACGGCACGGATTCGAAAATTTTCTTCACGGGTTTTTTTTGAGCATCAGAGACTCAGGGTCTCGAAAATAATTTTACTTTAAAAACGCTTAGGCTTAGTAAAAGTTTACACTAACGAGACAGTATTAAAAATACCACTCTGCACTGCCTGACGTCTAGTATGCCCATCAGGGAACACGAACAGTTTCTCTGCTTCAGCTTAGCCGAAACTTAGGCTAGCGAAGCCGTACAGCTTAGTAACGAAACTTTTAAGCTTTTTTGTTTTTGGCATCTTCCGAAAGGTTAGAGACGCATATCACACCTAGTTTTCCAGCTAAGACTGGCCAAACAGTGAAATTTTTTTATACAACGTACAATAGATTTTTCAATAAAAATTTTTGTTGTGTCTCATCTTGGGTTGCTTCTGATAACTGGTTCGTGCGTGAAACTCCGAAATTCATTTGAACAAACTATGGTTATTTTCCAAGCTGTTTGATGTCGTTGAAAACGTCAATTGCAGGATGTTTCTTCTCGCTCGCAGAGAATGTGTTTATAAAGAGATAACGCGACATTTCGCACCGCGAAATCTCACACCTAAATTTCATATGAATGAAAAATTTTTTACTTTCAATTCTCTGCTTAGGCTTAGTCAAGTTCACGCTAACGAGGCCATACGGCTTAGTAAGAGACCGAGTGGGACAACCAGGCAAACTATCAAATAATTGCAGCTTCAAAAAATATTACTAATTTTCGGATGCAACATGTCGTGGTGCGAAATGTCATGAAGTCGTATCAAGATGACTAATGTTGTGGTAATGTAAATCAGAAGATGCAGACGATTAGAGCAGTTTTTCGGTATCACGACTATTCACTCCTAGACAGTGAATTGTCGGAGTGAATTGTCGTAGGAGTGAATTGTCCGGGAGTGAGTAGTCATGGAACCAGTTTTTCACTAGCTTACTCGGATTGCGCATATATTTTACACGCACTTGACTTTGAAGAATAGCGAATGAATGATTTTCTTCAATTGTTGTTGCCAAGTCGAGACCACATTATCGGAATGACATTGATAATACGTTCTTCGACACCTCATGGAAAAATTGACTGATGCTGACAGCAATAACTTGATTTTGTATTCATAAAGAACCTGGGGAGAAGTGGTTCAATTTAGAATAGTAAGCTAATATAACATTATCTGTCTTTTCATGATAAATATGACTAAAAGAAAAGAGCTGAATCATTACGTCAATATATGTTTGTACTCAGATTTGTTGTGATTCCCAATTGTTTTTGCTGATACAAATTGATTGTTCGTTCTCAAATCCTCAGAAAAAACCTCTAAGCGGTGTTGAAGGGTCAAAATTTAACACTGAATTCTCTTATCAAGGTAACGCTCTTCGGCAGTGTTGAGCATGTTACGGACAAAATCAAAACTTGATTATTCGTAGGAGAAGAAAAGGAGTCACAAATTTTAACTCAAGTCAATGAGAATAGTAACAACGAGGTAAATTTTCGAGAGAACAATACCAAAACTACTATTTTAAGAGTAAAAAAATTCCGCTGGCAAAAAGAAACAGGTACCACGTATTCGTTTTTTTCATATGGTAGATAGGGATGGATGAATACACACAGCAGAGGAAAGATTTCAAATTCGATGATAAACGTAGAATTTCAAGGATTATTAAGTAGAAAACATAAAGGTGGTTAAAAAGCTACCTAACTAACAAATATCCATTGCGCTAAAATAAAAGGGTTCTCAGAAATTAAGGAACATGATATTTTAGAGAAATTGCATGAATTCAAACAATGAACCTGGTTCAATAATTTAAGAATCATCAGCTTCAAAATAATTGAGTCGAGGCTTCAAAAAAATTTTATTTGCACAATGGGAGTCGAGTATAAAAATTTTTTAGTTCTCCACCCGAGATTTCAGAAGATGCGATGAATGTGTGAAATCTCTAGCTCAGACGACAACAGTTCATCATCGCATCTAGAAATGTTTCAAACCTAAGTTTTGAATGAATCTTCAATTTATTTTTTCTCGGTTATTTTCCATACTAGTCTATTTAACTAGAAAATGTAGTGCTTCAGGCTGACCTAATCTACTTATGTCTTCTGCTCTCAAATTCTTTACTACAGTTAGATAGCTTTTGTGTGATACAATATATTACGGATCAATCATACCGTACCTTATAGACCAATCCTACCGTACCCCATATATCATAATGTCGTACCCTCCCGGGCCTACTTCGTTATATGCTTCGGGCTCCGCCAGGGGGCCTGTGGCAGCCGCAAGTATCCAGGTCCTCCCGTCGCGTAACGAGGTACGGTAGATGATGCGGACATGGTTCCCTTTATGTAATTCCTGAGCGATGCAATGAACATTGTCGTGATTTTCATGTGATCTCTGCTTTTCTCACACTTCGCTTGAAGCTAGCTTTTTATCAAAACGTGAAAAGTGTTTCATATGCCTCGGTTTTTTTGGAGGAACTTGATTATAGTGTGAAACACAATAGTGCGTCAAACACTCTTTCTCTCTTTCCCGCGCGTTGGCGTGTATTAGTAATGATTTGGCGTGCAGGCGTGCACGGCGTGCTTTAGTAATGGCCCATTTGAAAAAGAAAAAAATGAAATTGAATTTTTTGTGAAAAAAGTGAAAGAAATTTTGTGAAAGAAACATTTTTAAACTTGTGTGAAATTTTGCAGTCCGACGTAATTTGCTGGTTCGGCATAATCGGCTCATTTTTGTATTCCTTTTTAATTAGTATATCTTTTGAAAAATTATCTTTATTGTTAATTTTTTTCGTCTTTCTTTTTGAATTATCTTTTTTAAAATTAGTTTTTAAATAAAACGGTCTCGTTAGCCTAAGCCGTATGGCCTCATTAGCGTAAAATTTTCATCCCGGGCAGTATGAAACCGCAGCATTGGCATTCTTTATAATTTTTGCCCGGTCAGAAAAATATCAATAGCGACTAGAGGGAAAAAGATAACATTTTAAAAAAGATTAAATTTTAATCAAGAACGGGCTTCGATGGAAACCTAGGTGTGGTCGGCGTCTCTAACATGTCAAAAACTGAGAACGCGCACATACAGGGTGCGGCTAAAGTATGAAACGGTGATTATTAACCATTTGTTTTCTTGTAATTTCTTTCTTTCTTACATAAGGTCTATTTCATAAGGTCTCTTTGAATTTCTTTCATAAGGTCTCTTTCATAAGGTCTCTTTGAATTTATCTCATAAGGTCTCTTTCCAAAGCCGTGCGACCTCATTAGCGTAGTTTTTGCCTAAACTGGAAAAGCCAAAAAGCACCTGAAAAAATTCTGTTCCTGAGTTTGTGAATTAAGTGTTAGATTGACCTGTAGAAAGCTTTGTGAATGATGTTACAAGAGCAAAAAATATTGAAGCTTGAGGTGAAGCAAAAAAGAACGAGATATGATATATCACGAAGAGACTGCAGACGATCAGAGAAAACGGCACTGGCTGAGGTTCATACCTAGGTTCTATCAAAGCCCAGAGGCCTCTTTCTAATTGGATATTTTGGATACAGCAATAAAGCGATACAATATTGTCTTTCTAATCTTTCGATAAAGCGATACAGTTATACAAATGGATACAGCGATATTTTGTGAAGGGCCCCTGTATCCCTGTAAAGGTTCTCTCTCTAATCTTTTACAGTTTACAGCAAAAAAATAGAATCTTTACAGGAAACGGATAAAAATTTACAGTTCTAGAGGCTGCTGTAAAGATGGATTATCAATCAATCTTTATTCCAAATTGCATACTACTGTTACAAGGATGGTGTGCAAAGTGGATCAGTGTCACATAAGTGATATCAGTTTAGGTAATACATACAAGCAAGCACCGGGAGTTTGAGCTTCGAGAAAGGTAGTAATAATAATAATAAAAAAGGAAGGTGGCAAGTTCACATTGAGAAGAGTAGTAGGTAAAAATGAGCCGTGGCATAGTTATACAGGAGAATAAACAATGAAACAACTTAATCTAACTTCGGATTGAAGAACGGGGCACGATTTCATCTCTAGAAAGATATGAGATAGATGCCTTAAAAGCTTGAGATGATTGAAATGTAACGATTTCGCTAGGCAAGCTATTCCAGACATCAATTAAGCGTGACACGAATGTGTTTCTAGAATCCCTAAGCTTGATTGGCATTAAAATTCTTAAAGAGTGAGATATTCTACGACTGTACGGGGAAGGCTGAAACTTGTAAAGATAAGTTGTGAAAATAATGCACGTATTTACGATGTTTTTTCTTCATGTTTTTGTTTTTTCTTCATATTTTGTTTTTTCTTCTTCATATTTTGCCAACTCCATTTTTTCTTCCTTTTTCACCAAAATGTTTTCAAACATTTGATTTCGTTTTTTTCCTTTTTTCCATTAATAGTATACATAAATGAAAACAATTTAATTTTAGCATTTGTATATTTATATAAGGGTTCTTTTTAACTTGGGAAGGGGGGCCCGCTTTACTTGGGGTTTAAAAATTTTTTTAAAAGATTGTTTTTACATTAAAAAAAACGCTTAGGCTTAGGAAAAAGTTTATGCTTTGGAAAGTGGTTTTTTTTCTTCCAAAATCTAACTGGGATGGTTAACATCAAATTTAGCTTAGGCTAAGTAAAACTTACGCTAACGAGACCATTACGGCTTAGTTGGTAAAGACAGTTTTATTAAAATTCCTTCAAGTAGTATTGGGTCCAAAAAAACAACAGAAAATCAAAAAGTTAATGAAAAACAAATTTTTTGAGTTTAAAATTTTTTGTTGAAAAACTAGAAGCCTAATTCGCTTACTTAGGTCACGTAATATGTATACAAAGAACAAAAAACTCGAAATCTAAAGCCTAGTTTAGCCGGAAAATCTTACCAGTTAAACTGCACTAACTAACGCCTCCATGTTATCATCATAATTTCAATCATGTATAATATTAAAGTAAAATTGAAAAAAATACTTCAAGTATTTGAATAATGTTTATTGCCAGAAAAATGAAGGAAAAACTGAAGGTGGCAAAATATTAAGAAAAAACTTGAGGTGAAAAAACAATAGGAAAAAAAGAAAAAACAAAATATCAAGAAAAAATAAAGAAAAACAAAAAAAAGAAAAAAGGAAGAAAAAAACAAAAAGAAGAATAACAAATGAAGAAAAAAAATAAAATATGAAGAGAAAAAAATTAAGAAGAAAAAAACAAAATATGAAGAAAATTGATGGGAGCAAACGAAAATTGCCCCAAACTCAACAAATATTTGTATCCGATACAGCAACTTTTTGTATCTGCTGCTGAATCGGATACAACTGTGAACTGTATCCATTTATTTACAGCAGAGATCAGAAAGACAAGTAAAATATCGCTGTATCCAAATATCCATTGTATCGCTGTATCGCTGTATCCAAAATATCCAATTAGAAAGAGGCCCCAGAAATGTGAATATACTATTTAGAATATTAGAATTTGCGAGCGCGCTGTATATCATTGCCATTTTCCTAAGCACTCCCTCAGTGGATAACAAGTAACGGGTGCTTACCCCATCAAGATAGCAATGCCTCGCAAACGTAATGCACCTTTCCTATCGGATGTAGCCAGGAGACACTGTCTCCTCTACGACTTCCTCGCTGGCGAGACCGCAGAAAGTTCTACTCGCCGAATTACCAAAGCGTATGGCAGCAGCTCCTGCCGTCTCTTTCGAGCCCAGCAATGGTTCGAGAAGTTTGAAAATGAAGATTACTCCCTTGAAGTGGATCTTCGTGCCTGGAGTCCTTCTCAGCCCGCTGATCGAGATTTCATCTTATCCGATGAAGGTTTCAAGCAGTGCATACAGTATGACTTCCTGGCGGGTGTATTTGCCGCAGACTCGGCAGAGTTTTCTCTGATTTTCTGCTGAATCTTCGTGATATCTTGACTGTCATTCTTCTCTGTTTATCTGCTATCATCTCACGGTCTGATCAGACTTTTTGCTATTCTCGCTGATAAAATCATTTACAAAGCTTTGTACAAGTCAGCTTTACAATTAAATCACAAACTCAAGAATAAAAGTTTTTCAGGTACTTTTGGTGTTTTTGTGGCTCTTATTCCCTGATAGGCATACCCTGCGTTCTGTCTTGCAGACATTGGAATACTAGACGAAAAATTGGCTTTAAACGGCACGGATTCGAAAATTTTCTTCACGGGTTTTTTTTGAGCATCAGAGACTCAGGGTCTCGAAAATAATTTTACTTTAAAAACGCTTAGGCTTAGTAAAAGTTTACACTAACGAGACAGTATTAAAAATACCACTCTGCACTGCCTGACGTCTAGTATGCCCATCAGGGAACACGAACAGTTTCTCTGCTTCAGCTTAGCCGAAACTTAGGCTAGCGAAGCCGTACAGCTTAGTAACGAAACTTTTAAGCTTTTTTGTTTTTGGCATCTTCCGAAAGGTTAGAGACGCATATCACACCTAGTTTTCCAGCTAAGACTGGCCAAACAGTGAAATTTTTTTATACAACGTACAATAGATTTTTCAATAAAAATTTTTGTTGTGTCTCATCTTGGGTTGCTTCTGATAACTGGTTCGTGCGTGAAACTCCGAAATTCATTTGAACAAACTATGGTTATTTTCCAAGCTGTTTGATGTCGTTGAAAACGTCAATTGCAGGATGTTTCTTCTCGCTCGCAGAGAATGTGTTTATAAAGAGATAACGCGACATTTCGCACCGCGAAATCTCACACCTAAATTTCATATGAATGAAAAATTTTTTACTTTCAATTCTCTGCTTAGGCTTAGTCAAGTTCACGCTAACGAGGCCATACGGCTTAGTAAGAGACCGAGTGGGACAACCAGGCAAACTATCAAATAATTGCAGCTTCAAAAAATATTACTAATTTTCGGATGCAACATGTCGTGGTGCGAAATGTCATGAAGTCGTATCAAGATGACTAATGTTGTGGTAATGTAAATCAGAAGATGCAGACGATTAGAGCAGTTTTTCGGTATCACGACTATTCACTCCTAGACAGTGAATTGTCGGAGTGAATTGTCGTAGGAGTGAATTGTCCGGGAGTGAGTAGTCATGGAACCAGTTTTTCACTAGCTTACTCGGATTGCGCATATATTTTACACGCACTTGACTTTGAAGAATAGCGAATGAATGATTTTCTTCAATTGTTGTTGCCAAGTCGAGACCACATTATCGGAATGACATTGATAATACGTTCTTCGACACCTCATGGAAAAATTGACTGATGCTGACAGCAATAACTTGATTTTGTATTCATAAAGAACCTGGGGAGAAGTGGTTCAATTTAGAATAGTAAGCTAATATAACATTATCTGTCTTTTCATGATAAATATGACTAAAAGAAAAGAGCTGAATCATTACGTCAATATATGTTTGTACTCAGATTTGTTGTGATTCCCAATTGTTTTTGCTGATACAAATTGATTGTTCGTTCTCAAATCCTCAGAAAAAACCTCTAAGCGGTGTTGAAGGGTCAAAATTTAACACTGAATTCTCTTATCAAGGTAACGCTCTTCGGCAGTGTTGAGCATGTTACGGACAAAATCAAAACTTGATTATTCGTAGGAGAAGAAAAGGAGTCACAAATTTTAACTCAAGTCAATGAGAATAGTAACAACGAGGTAAATTTTCGAGAGAACAATACCAAAACTACTATTTTAAGAGTAAAAAAATTCCGCTGGCAAAAAGAAACAGGTACCACGTATTCGTTTTTTTCATATGGTAGATAGGGATGGATGAATACACACAGCAGAGGAAAGATTTCAAATTCGATGATAAACGTAGAATTTCAAGGATTATTAAGTAGAAAACATAAAGGTGGTTAAAAAGCTACCTAACTAACAAATATCCATTGCGCTAAAATAAAAGGGTTCTCAGAAATTAAGGAACATGATATTTTAGAGAAATTGCATGAATTCAAACAATGAACCTGGTTCAATAATTTAAGAATCATCAGCTTCAAAATAATTGAGTCGAGGCTTCAAAAAAATTTTATTTGCACAATGGGAGTCGAGTATAAAAATTTTTTAGTTCTCCACCCGAGATTTCAGAAGATGCGATGAATGTGTGAAATCTCTAGCTCAGACGACAACAGTTCATCATCGCATCTAGAAATGTTTCAAACCTAAGTTTTGAATGAATCTTCAATTTATTTTTTCTCGGTTATTTTCCATACTAGTCTATTTAACTAGAAAATGTAGTGCTTCAGGCTGACCTAATCTACTTATGTCTTCTGCTCTCAAATTCTTTACTACAGTTAGATAGCTTTTGTGTGATACAATATATTACGGATCAATCATACCGTACCTTATAGACCAATCCTACCGTACCCCATATATCATAATGTCGTACCCTCCCGGGCCTACTTCGTTATATGCTTCGGGCTCCGCCAGGGGGCCTGTGGCAGCCGCAAGTATCCAGGTCCTCCCGTCGCGTAACGAGGTACGGTAGATGATGCGGACATGGTTCCCTTTATGTAATTCCTGAGCGATGCAATGAACATTGTCGTGATTTTCATGTGATCTCTGCTTTTCTCACACTTCGCTTGAAGCTAGCTTTTTATCAAAACGTGAAAAGTGTTTCATATGCCTCGGTTTTTTTGGAGGAACTTGATTATAGTGTGAAACACAATAGTGCGTCAAACACTCTTTCTCTCTTTCCCGCGCGTTGGCGTGTATTAGTAATGATTTGGCGTGCAGGCGTGCACGGCGTGCTTTAGTAATGGCCCATTTGAAAAAGAAAAAAATGAAATTGAATTTTTTGTGAAAAAAGTGAAAGAAATTTTGTGAAAGAAACATTTTTAAACTTGTGTGAAATTTTGCAGTCCGACGTAATTTGCTGGTTCGGCATAATCGGCTCATTTTTGTATTCCTTTTTAATTAGTATATCTTTTGAAAAATTATCTTTATTGTTAATTTTTTTCGTCTTTCTTTTTGAATTATCTTTTTTAAAATTAGTTTTTAAATAAAACGGTCTCGTTAGCCTAAGCCGTATGGCCTCATTAGCGTAAAATTTTCATCCCGGGCAGTATGAAACCGCAGCATTGGCATTCTTTATAATTTTTGCCCGGTCAGAAAAATATCAATAGCGACTAGAGGGAAAAAGATAACATTTTAAAAAAGATTAAATTTTAATCAAGAACGGGCTTCGATGGAAACCTAGGTGTGGTCGGCGTCTCTAACATGTCAAAAACTGAGAACGCGCACATACAGGGTGCGGCTAAAGTATGAAACGGTGATTATTAACCATTTGTTTTCTTGTAATTTCTTTCTTTCTTACATAAGGTCTATTTCATAAGGTCTCTTTGAATTTCTTTCATAAGGTCTCTTTCATAAGGTCTCTTTGAATTTATCTCATAAGGTCTCTTTCCAAAGCCGTGCGACCTCATTAGCGTAGTTTTTGCCTAAACTGGAAAAGCCAAAAAGCACCTGAAAAAATTCTGTTCCTGAGTTTGTGAATTAAGTGTTAGATTGACCTGTAGAAAGCTTTGTGAATGATGTTACAAGAGCAAAAAATATTGAAGCTTGAGGTGAAGCAAAAAAGAACGAGATATGATATATCACGAAGAGACTGCAGACGATCAGAGAAAACGGCACTGGCTGAGGTTCATACCTAGGTTCTATCAAAGCCCAGAGGCCTCTTTCTAATTGGATATTTTGGATACAGCAATAAAGCGATACAATATTGTCTTTCTAATCTTTCGATAAAGCGATACAGTTATACAAATGGATACAGCGATATTTTGTGAAGGGCCCCTGTATCCCTGTAAAGGTTCTCTCTCTAATCTTTTACAGTTTACAGCAAAAAAATAGAATCTTTACAGGAAACGGATAAAAATTTACAGTTCTAGAGGCTGCTGTAAAGATGGATTATCAATCAATCTTTATTCCAAATTGCATACTACTGTTACAAGGATGGTGTGCAAAGTGGATCAGTGTCACATAAGTGATATCAGTTTAGGTAATACATACAAGCAAGCACCGGGAGTTTGAGCTTCGAGAAAGGTAGTAATAATAATAATAAAAAAGGAAGGTGGCAAGTTCACATTGAGAAGAGTAGTAGGTAAAAATGAGCCGTGGCATAGTTATACAGGAGAATAAACAATGAAACAACTTAATCTAACTTCGGATTGAAGAACGGGGCACGATTTCATCTCTAGAAAGATATGAGATAGATGCCTTAAAAGCTTGAGATGATTGAAATGTAACGATTTCGCTAGGCAAGCTATTCCAGACATCAATTAAGCGTGACACGAATGTGTTTCTAGAATCCCTAAGCTTGATTGGCATTAAAATTCTTAAAGAGTGAGATATTCTACGACTGTACGGGGAAGGCTGAAACTTGTAAAGATAAGTTGTGAAAATAATGCACGTATTTACGATGTTTTTTCTTCATGTTTTTGTTTTTTCTTCATATTTTGTTTTTTCTTCTTCATATTTTGCCAACTCCATTTTTTCTTCCTTTTTCACCAAAATGTTTTCAAACATTTGATTTCGTTTTTTTCCTTTTTTCCATTAATAGTATACATAAATGAAAACAATTTAATTTTAGCATTTGTATATTTATATAAGGGTTCTTTTTAACTTGGGAAGGGGGGCCCGCTTTACTTGGGGTTTAAAAATTTTTTTAAAAGATTGTTTTTACATTAAAAAAAACGCTTAGGCTTAGGAAAAAGTTTATGCTTTGGAAAGTGGTTTTTTTTCTTCCAAAATCTAACTGGGATGGTTAACATCAAATTTAGCTTAGGCTAAGTAAAACTTACGCTAACGAGACCATTACGGCTTAGTTGGTAAAGACAGTTTTATTAAAATTCCTTCAAGTAGTATTGGGTCCAAAAAAACAACAGAAAATCAAAAAGTTAATGAAAAACAAATTTTTTGAGTTTAAAATTTTTTGTTGAAAAACTAGAAGCCTAATTCGCTTACT
Organism: Allodiplogaster pararmata; assembly: GCA_964056735.1. NCBI lineage: Eukaryota > Metazoa > Nematoda > Chromadorea > Rhabditida > Diplogasteridae > Allodiplogaster > Allodiplogaster pararmata. Next base: position 26,198,071 of record OZ057407.1, read on the forward strand.
TAGGTCACGTAATATGTATACAAAGAACAAAAAACTCGAAATCTAAAGCCTAGTTTAGCCGGAAAATCTTACCAGTTAAACTGCACTAACTAACGCCTCCATGTTATCATCATAATTTCAATCATGTATAATATTAAAGTAAAATTGAAAAAAATACTTCAAGTATTTGAATAATGTTTATTGCCAGAAAAATGAAGGAAAAACTGAAGGTGGCAAAATATTAAGAAAAAACTTGAGGTGCAAAAACAATAGGAAAAAAAGAAAAAACAAAATATCAAGAAAAAATGAAGAAAAACAAAAAAAAGAAAAAAGGAAGAAAAAAACAAAAAGAAGAATAACAAATGAAGAAAAAAAATTAAGAAGAAAAAAAATAAAATATGAAGAAAATTGATGGGAGCAAACGAAAATTGCCCCAAACTCAACAAATATTTGTATCCGATACATCAACTTTTTGTATCGGCTGCTGAATCGGATACAACTGTGAACTGTATCCATTTATTTACAGCAGAGATCAGAAAGACAAGTAAAATATCGCTGTATCCAAATATCCATTGTATCGCTGTATCGCTGTATCCAAAATATCCAATTAGAAAGAGGCCCCAGAAATGTGAATATACTATTTAGAATATTAGAATTTGCGAGCGCGCTGTATATCATTGCCATTTTCCTAAGCACTCCCTCAGTGGATAACAAGTAACGGGTGCTTACCCCATCAAGATAGCAATGCCTCGCAAACGTAATGCACCTTTCCTATCGGATGTAGCCAGGAGACACTGTCTCCTCTACGACTTCCTCGCTGGCGAGACCGCAGAGAGTTCTACTCGCCGAATTACCAAAGCGTATGGCAGCAGCTCCTGCCGCCTCTTTCGAGCCCAGCAATGGTTCGAGAAGTTTGAAAATGAAGATTACTCCCTTGAAGTGGATCCCCGTGCCTGGAGTCCTTCTCAGCCCGCTGATCGAGATTTCATCTTATCCGATGAAGGTTTCAAGCAGTGCATACAGTATGACTTCCTGGCGGGTGTATTTGCCGCAGACTCGGCAGAGTTTTCTCTGATTTTCTGCTGAATCTTCGTGATATCTTGACTGTCATTCTTCTCTGTTTATCTGCTATCATCTCACGGTCTGATCAGACTTTTTGCTATTCTCGCTGATAAAATCATTTACAAAGCTTTGTACAAGTCAGCTTTACAATTGAATCACAAACTCAAGAATAAAAGTTTTTCAGGTACTTTTGGTGTTTTTGTGGCTCTTATTCCCTGATAGGCATACCCTGCGTTCTGTCTTGCAGACATTGGAATACTCTCTCTCCCTCTTATTCCCTGATAGGCATACCCTGCGTTCTGTCTTGCAGACATTGGAATACTCTCTCTCCCTCTTATTCCCTGATAGGCATACCCTGCGTTCTGTCTTGCAGACATTGGAATACTCTCTCTCCCTCTTATTCCCTGATAGGCATACCCTGCGTTCTGTCTTGCAGACATTGGAATACTCTCTCTCCCTCTTATTCCCTGATAGGCATACCCTGCGTTCTGTCTTGCAGACATTGGAATACTCTTATTCCCTGATAGGCATACCCTGCGTTCTGTCTTGCAGACATTGGAATACTCTCTCCCTCTTATTCCCTGATAGGCATACCCTGCGTTCTGTCTTGCAGACATTGGAATACTCTCTCTCCCTCTTATTCCCTGATAGGCATACCCTGCGTTCTGTCTTGCAGACATTGGAATACTCTCTCTCCCTCTTATTCCCTGATAGGCATACCCTGCGTTCTGTCTTGCAGACATTGGAATACTCTCTCTCCCTCTTATTCCCTGATACCCTGCGTTCTGTCTTGCAGACATTGGAATACTCTCTCTCCCTCTTATTCCCTGATAGGCATACCCTGCGTTCTGTCTTGCAGACATTGGAATACTCTTATTCCCTGATAGGCATACCCTGCGTTCTGTCTTGCAGACATTGGAATACTAGACGAAAAATTGGCTTTAAACGGCACGGATTCGAAAATTTTCTTCACGGGTTTTTTGAGCATCAGAGACTCAGGGTCTCGAAAATAATTTTACTTCAAAAACGCTTAGGCTTAGTAAAAGTTTACGCTAACGAGACAGTATTAAAAATGCCACTCTGCACTGCCTGACGTCTAGTATGCCCATCAGGGAACACGAACAGTTTCTCTGCTTCAGCTTAGCCGAAACTTAGGCTAGCGAAGCCGTACAGCTTAGTAACGAAACTTTTAAGCTTTTTTTGTTTTTGGCATCTTCCGAAAGGTTAGAGACGCATACCACACCTAGTTTTCCAGCTAAGACTGGCCAAACAGTGAAATTTTTTTTATACAACGTACAATAGATTTTTCAATAAAAATTTTTGTTGTGTCTCATCTTGGGTTGCTTCTGATAACTGGTTCGTGCGTGAAACTCCGAAATTCATTTGAACAAACTATGGTTATTTTCCAAGCTGTTTGATGTCGTTGAAAACGTCAATTGCAGGATGTTTCTTCTCGCCCGCAGAGAATGTGTTTATCAAGAGATAACGCGACATTTCGCACCGCGACATCTCACACCTAAATTTCATATTAATGAAAAATTTTTTACTTTTAATTCTCTGCTTAGGCTTAGTCAAGTTCACGCTGACGAGGCCATACGGCTTAGTAAGAGAACGAGTGGGACAACCAGGCAAACTATCAAATAATTGCAGCTTCAAAAAATATTACTAATTTTCGGATGCAACATGTCGTGGTGCGAAATGTCATGAAGTCGTATCAAGATGACTAATGTTGTGGTAATGTAAATCAGAAGATGCAGACGATTAGAGCAGTTTTTCGGTATCACGACTATTCACTCCTAGACAGTGAATTGTCGGAGTGAATAGTCATGGAACCAGTTTTTCACTAGCTTACTCGGATTGCGCATATATTTTACACGCACTTGACTTTGAAGAACATCGAATGAATGATTTTCTTCAATTGTTGTTGCCAAGTCGAGACCACATTATCGGAATGACATTGATCATACGTTCTTCGACACCTCATGGAAAAATTGACTGATGCTAAGACTGCAATAACTTGATTTTGTATTCATAAAGAACCTGGGGAGAAGTGGTTCAATTTAGAATAGTAAGCTAATATAACATTATCTGTCTTTTCATGATAAATATGACTAAAAGAAAAGAGCTGAATCATTACGTCAATATATGTTTGTACTCAGATTTGTTGTGATTCCCAATTGTTTTTGCTGATACAAATTGATTGTTCGTTCTCAAATCCTCAGAAAAAACCTCCAAGCGGCCAGGAACAATGTAGAAGGGTCAAAATTTAACACTGAATTCTCTTATCAAGGTAACGCTCTTCGGCAGTGTTGAGCATGTTACGGACAAAATCAAAACTTGATTATTCGTAGGAGAAGAAAAGGAGTCACAAATTTACAACTCAAGTCAATGAGAATAGTAACAACGAGGTAAATTTTCGAGAGAACAATACCAAAACTACTATTTTAAGAGTAAACAAATTCCGCTGGCAAAAATAAACAGGTACCACGTATTCGTTTTTTTCATATGGTAGATAGGGATGGATGAATACACACAGCAGAGGAAAGATTTCAAATTCGATGATAAACGTAGAATTTCAAGGATTTTTAAGTAGAAAACATAAAGGTGGTTAAAAAGCTACCTAACTAACAAATATCCATTGCGCTAAAATAAAAGGGTTCTCAGAAATTAAGGAACATGATATTTTAGAGAAATTGCATGAGTTCAAACAATGAACCTGGTTCAATAATTTAAAAATCATCAGCTTTAAAATATTTGAGTCGAGGCTTCAAAATTTTTTTATTTGCACAATGGGAGTCGAGTATAAAATTTTTTTAGTTCTCCACCCGAGATTTCAGAAGATGCGATGAATGTGTGAAATCTCTAGCTCAGACGACAACAGTTCATCATCGCATCTAAAATTTTTCAAACCTAAGTTTTGAATGAATCTTCAATTTATTTTTTCTCGGTTATTTTCCATACTAGTCTTTTTAACTAGAAATTGTAGTGCTTCAGGCTGACCTAATCTACTTATGTCTTCTGCTCTCAAATTCTTTACTACAGTTAGATAGCTTTTGTGTGATACAATATATTACGGATCAATCATACCGTACCCTATGGACCAATCCTACCGTACCCGATATATCATAATGTCGTACCCTCCCGGACCTCTTCGTTATATGCTTCGGGCTCCGCCAGGGGGGCCTGTGGCAGCCGCAAGTATCCAGGTCCTCCCGTCGCGTAACGAGGTACGGACATGGTTCCCTTTATGTAATTCCTGAGCGATGCAATGAACATTGTCGAGATTTTCATGTGATCTCTGCTTTTCTCACACTTCGCTTGAAGCCAGCTTTTTCTCAAAACGTGAAAAGTGTTTCATATGCCTCGGTTTTTTTGGAGGAACTTAATTATAGTGTGAAACACAATAGTGCGTCAAACACTCTTTCTCTCTTTCCCGCGTTGGCGTGTATTAGTAATGATTTGGCGTGCAGGCGTGCACGGTGTGCTTTAGTAATGGCCCATTTGAAAAAGAAAAAAATGAAATTGAATTTTTTGTGAAAAAAGTGAAAGAAATTTTGTGAAAGAAACATTTTTAAACTTGTGTGAAATTTTGCAGTCCGACGTAATTTGCTGGTTCGGCATAATCGGCTCATTTTTGTATTCCTTTTTAATTAGTATATCTTTTTAAAAATTATCTTTATTGTTAATTTTTTTCGTCTTTCTTTTTAAATTATCTTTTTTTAAATTAGTTTTTTTTAAAAATAAAACTGTCTCGTTAGCCTAAGCCGTACGGCCTCATTAGCGTAAAATTTTGCCTAAGCCTGAGCGTTTTTAAATGTAAAAATTATTTTTTTGATGTAAAAACAAATTTAATGTAAAAATAGAAAGGGGAGTGCGTGAGCGTGATGAATGATTTTTTTGAAGTTGAAAAACATGAATTCAACAATATACATATAATGTATAAATAAAATGTAATAAAAATAATACAAAAGAAAAATATAATGTACAAGATGTTGGAAAATAAAATCAACATCAGCGCATCCGAATTCTTGCCGAACTATTAACAATGTAGCTCCTTCAAGATTGGCGTTAGGCTTAGGATAATTTTTAAAAGGATATACTAATTAAAAAGGAATACAAAAATGAGCCGATTATGCCGAACCAGCAAATACGTCGGACTGCAAAATTTCACACAAGTTTAAAAATGTTTCTTTCACAAAATTTCTTTCACTTTTTTTCACAAAAAATTCAATTTAATTTTTTTCTTTTTCAAATGGGCCATTACTAAAGCACGCCGTGCACGCCTGCACGCCAAATCATTACTAATCAATACTTCCCTAGCCCCAATACTTCCCTAGCTCCAATACTTCCCTAGCCCCAATACTTCCCTAGCCCAAATACTTCCCTAGCCTCAATACTTCCCTAGCCCCAATACTTCCCTAGCCTCAATACTTCCCTAGCCCCAATACTTCCCTAGCCCCAATACTTCCCTAGCCCCAATACTTCTCTAGCCCCAATATCTTCCCTAGCCCCAATACCTCAAAATCGGTGCACACAGAAAAAAATTGATCACCAATAATAAGGTTCCACGCATATTGATCACATTTTGAACATTTTTGGTTGCACTGAGAGTGCAGGAACTGAACATATTTATCAGTATGTTTTACCTAAGCCGTATTTTATTTTCTCAGTTTGACTGCTATGGTTGGCCTTTAACAAATCGCACTCAAGACACTCAAACACTCACTAAAACACGGCCTCAACTCTGGAAATTTTGGGGAAAGGAAAGGGGGAGGGGGAGTGGGGTTTACCTAAGCAGGGAAGGCAGGGGGGCCCTAAAGGAGGAAGAGGGCCCTACCTAAGCAAAGGGGGGGGGGGTTGGGCCCTAAGGGGGAGAGGGAAGGGGGGCCCTAAAGGGGGGAAGGGGGGCCCTAAGGAGAAAGGGGGAAGGGAGTTTTAATGAATAAAATCTCTTTCTGAGAAAAAATCTTTAGACGGCTGAAGTAGATTGAAGCCAACTTTTCACAAAGAAAGTAAGAGAACAAGTAAGAAAAAAGAAAGAGAAAAAATAAAAAAGAGAAAGAAAAAAGAATACTAATTAATTGAGCTAGGCCGTTTTTAAGTTGAGGCCGTGTTTTAGTGAATGTCTTGAGTGCGATTTGTTAAAGGCCAGAGTTGAGGCCGTGTTTTAGTGAGTGCTTGAGTGTTTGAGTGTCTTGAGTGCGATTTGTTAAATGCCCTATGGTTGAGGTTGGGTTCCATGACTATTCACTCCCGGACAATTCACTCCCGACTCCCGACGACGGACACTTTCACAAAATAAAATTTTTGTGAAGCTCAATGTTTATCAAAAATAAAATGTAAAGTTTTTCTTTTCAAAAACTAGCTTCGTGAAAGATATCAAGCGGTGAAGTTGTGTGCACGCTCGCTCCGGAGTGAATTGTCGCAGGAGTGAATTGTCCGGGAGTGAATAGTCGTGATACCTTGAGGTTGAGTATGTTACTACCCATATTTATTTTAATTTCCACAAAGAAGATTTCGTGTTTCTTGTTGCATTCTTTTTTGTTGCATTCTTCATTCCGGTATTTTTGTTGTTGCATTCTTCAACGTTTAGATTTTATCTTCCGAGAATGCCAAAAAAAATTTAGGTGTTCATGTCTTTTCTGATGACTCCGAATGCTTGCAGGTCAGAAATGAACTCATCAGAAGATCAGCGCAGGGTTAGAATGAGAGAAAAAATAACTTAAAACGTGAAAATGGTATTTTATTTTTTCCTCGTGTTTTCAAAATGCGTTTTTATATATTTTCTACTTAAGATAAGAACCAGAAAAGGTACTTGTCCAGATCGACGTAGGATCCGCCCTCGACGGGCGAAGTCGCGGATTTATGACTAATTTTTTATACGGTCTCATTAGCCTAAGCCGTACGGCCTCGTTAGCGTAAACTAATACTAAGCCTAAGAGTAGTCATAAATCCGTGACTCCGCCCCCTAGGGGAGGAGCGGAGCCTACGTAGATCTGGACAAGTACCTTTATTTTAATGTAAAAATAACAGTGAGAGGGATGAGGAGGAAAATGAGAGAGAACAGGAGCAACATCGTACATCAAAATACATGGGGGAGGAGCCTACGTCTAACTACACAAGTGCCACGGAGTTATCTGAACAAAAGCTAGAGATTGTTTTCCTTTCATCGCATCATGCCTAATAACTTTTTTTGAAATTTTGTAAATTCTGCTTTGACTCTTCTGCTTGCGTTCATCGATATTGTGATGGAATATTCCGATGTAATATTTTTCTATGGTTATTCCGTAAATGCTTGTTTAAAAAGATTTTATCATGCTTGTTGGAAAAAGTTTGTTGATTTAAAGTGTTGATTACATTCCAAATAAAAAACGCAATTTTCGTTTTAATTTGAAAGAAAAATAAGAAAAAGAAAAAAGAAAGAAAATCTCGCAAATTATGGGCGAGGTTTAATACTGCACACTTTTTTGCAAGTGAACAATATTATTGACCACAAGTGAACAGTTTTGCAGTTCGCGAATTAGGGCGAGTTTTACTACAGACTAAACAATATAAATGGCATTAAAGGGGACGATGTGGCATTAACCACATCGTCCCCTTTATATTGTTCAGAAAATGTATCAAAAGTGATCAATTTTCCTCTGTGTGTGGGAAGGTGTAAACTCACTCAGCCCTACTACCGTGATCGCCGGATTCACGACGTTCTGAGTGAGGCTAAAATTGGGCCCTCTTTGGACGAGTCCACTTCCGGCAGTGGTTCTATCCGTCAGATGGCTAGGCGGAGAGGGGTTAGTACGGGTTAGTACAGGTTATACGAGTCGAGGCATCTTTTCGATTAATCTTCTACTTTTCTACGGTCAAGGATTAGCAGGAACTCCCGACAAACACGTTCCGCGATGCCAGGCTGGATTGACCATCCACTCAACAGGCCGATCGCATGAATACCCTTGTTGTAAACCATAGCTTCAAGTTATATCACCTAAGCTAGGGCGTCCCCCGGAAGCGACCTTGTCTGCTAGGACCGTCAAATATGCGAGGACAGGCAGCTACCAATGGGTGGGGTATGTCTGCGCGGCGTACAGCCCAAATTCGCCTCGTCACATTAAATGTTGGAACACTGACGGGACGCAGTAGAGAGCTCTCCGCAATGCTAGGAGCAAGAAGGGTCGACATTGCTGCTGTACAGGGAACGAAATGGAGAGGAAGCAAGTCGAAGCCGATAGGAGAAGGATACAAGTTGATATACCATGACACGTCATCAACAAGAAATTGTGTTGGCATTATCCTCTCCTCGAAAATTGCTGATGATGTAACCGAAGTCATTCGCTCTACAGATCGAGTTAGGCCGTCCGAATTTCTTCGTCCAACAATCACTTCCTTGTCGTCTCAGCATATGCACCTCAACAAAGATGTAGCGACGCTGATAAGGAGGACTTCTACGACTCTCTAGAGGAAGTTATCAAACTCCGAGAGTCTCATGAAGACATCTTGATCGGCGGAGATTTTAACGCTCAAATCGGTTCAGATCGACAAGGTCGTGAGAGAGAACATGGAGGACATGGAATCGGAACGATCAATGCTGAGGGTCAACGGCTACTTGACTTCTGTGCTCGATGCGATCTAGCAGTCGTGAACTCCTTTTTTCAAAAAGAGACGATCTCACGGACTCACATACGAGAGCGGAAGAAATCAGAGTCAAATTTACTTTTGGTTAATCCTGAGAGCAAAGCTGCGGAGCGCGAAAGCTGCAAAGGTCATTCCATCAGACCATGTTGCATCTCAGCACCACCCTCTCTTTATGGACTACAGCGTATTGAAGTCGAAGAAACAGCCTTCTCGTAATCCTGAATGCACATGTGTCAAATGGTGGCGCTCGACTGGGAAAGCAGAACGTTTCTCTTTCATGCACATCATCCATCGCAATCTACTCCCTCCTGCACTGTACAAGCAGTTTCCAGAGGACATAAATGAACACTGGAAGCTTCTTGAAGACAGCATCAGAGCACCCGCCGCAAGCATCCTCGGAAAGACGAAACCCGGAAAGCCAAGAATCGAGAGAGACACCTGGTTTTTCACCTCTGAAGTTCAGGATGCGATCAAGGCGAAAAAGAATGCGTACAAGAGATGGAGGACGTCAAATGAGGCTGACGACCGCGCTGCATACAGCTCAGCCAAGAAAGCCGCCAAAAGAGCTGTCGCAGTTTCAAAAGCCTCCCACTTCCGCGATCTCTATGAGAAGATGAACCAACCAGGAGGCGATAAAGCCATCTATCGGCTTGCCAAGGCTCGACACCGCAACACCTTGGACATCCAGAGAGCAGCCACGATAAGGGACAAACAAGGAAAGCTCGTCACTGACCCTTTTAAAGTCAGAAACAGGTGGCGCGAACATTTCGAAGAAATGAGCTGCCAAGAGTTTGAGCACCCTCCCATCCCGACTTCCCACGTCGTACAAGGACCCGTGCCAACCATCACGGCCGAGGAAGTGAAGAAGGCACTCTCTAAGATGAAGACTAGGAAAGCGGCTGGACCGGACGACATAGCCACCGAAGCCTGGAAACTTGCGGGTGATGTTGGACTAGCACATCTCGTGCACCTGTTCAACACCATCGTAAAGCAAGGCCAAATCCCACATAACTGGCGCTACTCCACGACCGTTCCAGTCTTCAAAGGAAAAGGCGATGCCAGAGTGCAGCAACTACCGTCCAATACGTCTTCTCAACCACACTATGAAGATATTTGAGAGGATACTGGATTCACGCATACGAGATATCGTCGATATTCCAGCTCAGCAATGCGGGTTCGTGAACGGAAGAGGCACAACAGATTCAATATTTGCACTCCGTTTACTCGTCGAGAAGCACGCAGAGAAAAGATCACCTCTCCATCTGACCTACCTCGATTTGGAAAAGGCGTTCGACAGAGTCCCTCAAGATCTTATTTCATATGCATTGCGCGATCATCAGGTTCCTGAAGAGTACATTCGATGGACAATGGCGATGTACGATGATTCAAAGAGTACTGTCAGAACTCCGGTCGGCATCACAGAGCCATTCGCAGTAAAAGTTGGAGTGCACCAAGGGAGTGCTTTGTCTCCCCTTCTCTTCATTTTGGTTATGGATACCGTCACGCGTCCTCTACTGACTCCGGCTCCGTCAACCATCGCATACGCCGACGACATTCTCCTTGCTGCTCCTACACGTGCCGAAATCGAGAAACGCATCCAAGAATGGAATGACGCTCTTAGTAGACATGGCTTACGCCTCAACATCAAGAAGACCGAGTACCAGGAAATCGGATTGCAAACGACGGGAACTGTTCACATCAGCGGTGAACCGCTCCTGAAGACCTCCGAATTCAAGTACCTTGGTTCTGTCATCTCCTCAGACACGTCAACAAATGCAGCGGCACGCCAAAGAGTAAATGCAGCTTGGATGAAATGGAGAGAAGCGACAGGTGTCCTCTGTGATAGGAATATCACAGCTGGCATACGCGGAAAGATGTATAAAACAGCGATCCGTCCCGCACTTCTCTATTCGACGGAGACCTGGCCTACAACGCGTGTAACCGAGAACATTATCCACACGAATGAGATGAAAATTTTACGCTGGACACTAGGACTGACTCGCCTAGATTGTGTGCGTAACATGATTGTGAGAGGGAGACTCGGCGTGGCCCCAATACAAGACAAGATGCGAGAAGGGAGAGTTAGATGGTATGGACACGTGATGCGAAGAGACGCGACCAACATCGCAAGAGACGCCCTTGACATGGAAGTACCAGGCAAACGCCCGCGAGGCAAACCGAAGACAAGATATATGGATACGCTCAACCAAGACCTGCGCCTTGCAAGACTCCACTCGGAAGACGCAACGGACAGATGTTTCTGGAGAGCTAGAAGCCGTACAGCGGACCCTACTCCGACCTCGGCCGGCGCGGGACAACGCTAAGATCTTCTCAAATTGATTTTTGCAGAAACCTTTTTTTCTTAACACGGCCGTTCAAGCTGGAATCTCACACACCATGAAATTGTGACGCCTTCTCATTTCGAACAGCTCTGAAAAATGCACAAGTAAAGTATTTTATCAAAATATAAATGTAGTAAGCATTTTTAAATCGAAATTCTCATGTTACACTGTCTCATGAATATAGAGAAATTTGGAGAAATTTTTTTCATCCTCTCATAATTCTTAGATAATCTGATTGTCAGTAAAAAGCTGCCGTCACATAAAGTTGAGAAACATCATTGATTGTAAGGATTTACATGAATAGCTTATAAACACTAGAACACATCTTTGGGGAAACACTTTAAAACTTACCCAATTCTCCGAGAAAAAAGAAGCAAAAGCTATATTTTCATTTTCTCCTCTTAAACGACAGAGATTATTAATTCTTCTCAATATTAGATCTACTTCTCAACATGTAAAGCTTGCAATTAATTGTGAAACAAGAATGCGTAAATTCTACGAAACAAGTTCTGTATAAAGCAACAACTTCCAATGAATTTAATGAAAACTTATTTATGCTTGATAAAATTTGAAGAATCAAAGAAAATTTGGATGAAGCTGTTTGGTTCCCGTTTTAAATATAGTGAAAATCAAAAGACATAGCGCACACTTAGAAATGAATCAAACAAGGGACTAACTAACATTCATAAAAACATGGCAGTTGACAAAAGAAGGTGATGGTATTACAAAATTTAGGGAACTTTTCGAGTTTTTCGTGTAGTGCAATTCACATTGCAATTTTTTCACTGTTTTTTCCTCTAGTTTAGGCTTACACAGGTATTTTTTTACTGTTTTTTCGCTTAGACTTAGATGAAGGTTACGCTGACGAGGCTGTATGGCTTAGGAACGAGACCAAAATGTGTTATTATGTTGTGCAATATATAATTTACCCTGAATTTTGTAATACGCTCACCTTCTTTTGTCAATTGCCTAAAAACATAAAGAGAGCTAGAAAGTTCCAAGGTTTTCATTTCTTATTAAGTACCAGAGTCTTGAATGGAAAGATACAGTAACTTTCATGTGATTAGACTAATTGATCTCCAATTATACTTGAATGTCTCTTAGTCCAATTCTCAGTTCTTAACTCAACCTGTCACCGTTTGTTCCCCATAGCATTGAGAGAAACAATGCATCACAGTCATAAATAATGCTCTGTAGAAGAGTAAAACATGTTGCTGATGAATTCATGAATGTATGAACGAATGAATGACTTCAATCGCTACAAAGAAAACGAAGTTGGAAATAATAATAAAAAATTTGCGGTAGAAGTTTTCGTTTTGGAATGTCAAATTTCGATAGATTCTACTTATCTCTCAAGTCTATTCTTATCATCTCTTTGAAATCCCCATGAACTTATGATAAAATACTTTCTAAAGAGACATTAGTCTTCGACAATGAACACTCAAAAGTATCCGAGAGTCCTAAAACGAAAACAGTATTAGAATAGACACATTACATCGCCTGAAGAGCAATACACATAATGCCCACTTAAAAAAAGATGAATGAATTTACAGTACTATGAGGCCGGCGGGTTGTTAGCTGGGACAGAAGGAATATCTCGCCGTGTTTCGTGCTCAATGAACGTCCTCAGTCTTTCCAGATATTGTGAGTGCAACTCTACGTCATTGTGACCTTCAAAAGAGAAGCCGCATTTCCGTTTCCCGCCAAATTCAAAACATTGAGTGAGACTAGAACAAGTAAAAGCCTAACTGTGTAAAAATTCAAGAAAAAAATCATTGTTCTCTGAGCGTTAGGGTCCAAAATGATACAAAAATAGAATTATTGACCTATTCTGTCTTCTATTTCTTGCTCCCTTCCCAATGTCCCGCTCAAAAAGCATGTGATTTTTTTATTATTCAAAAATTCAACAATAGCACGCACGGAGCTTTGCATAGAATAATAAGTCTTTTGATTCCAAACCTGCTCCGGAAATCCAGAGAGGATCGACTGATGTTGGGCATGACTCGTACATGCTGACACCGTGCGAGAAGTCGATTACCTCAAAACATCACATTTAAGCAAAGTTCGAATCTTCTTTCGATCAAGTATTCACACTGTATCACTCTGTAACTTTTGATTTCACAAAACACTGCACCACACAAAAAACTATTAAATCACATTATACATAATTGAAACAGCTTGGAAAAAATGAAAAGAAAAAAGGATCTTCACAGGTTCAAGTCATTTCAACTGCACTACTCATATTTAATTTATGTGTTGACTTTTCAACAGGACGATCGCTGAAGTAAGTTAAAGTTTCACTTTTAACTCTACGAAACCGGTTGAGGCTGAGTTATGGCGAATGAAACGTTCTATTATGTAAAGGAATAAAAAATTTTCTTTCAGTTCTAGCTGTGAAAACTCTAATAAATCTATTTCGAGAGAGGGAGTGGGTCGGTAGGTCGAGAGAGGGAGTGGGTCGGTAGGTCGAGAGAGGGAGTGGGTCGGTAGGTCGAGAGAGGGAGTGGGTCGGTAGGTCGAGAGAGGGAGTGGGTCGGTAGGTCGAGAGAGGGAGTGGGTCGGTAGGTCGGTCGCCATAGAAAACTTTTTTTTCAGTTGACAGTTCACTTATGGTACCACTCGAGCTCTGAATTGACAAAACCATGGATAACTCATATAAGTTAAAATTATAAGTATTGTTTAAACAGCTCTGAAAAAGTGGTATAATTACTGAAAAAAATGCGCACCTCATCCTCAGTGCCGTGAATTACAAGGAGCGGCACGGTGACCCGTGGAACCTTCCAATAATTATCTTTTTCAAATAAAATTATTATAAGGACTATGTATATGTATATCATTCCATTGCACCATGATTCACATTTAACATGTTACGCGAGAGATCGGCTTGAATAAAAAGCGGGCTAAAAGTGAAGAAAAACATAAAAGAGTAAGACACAGAAAGAGAGAGAGAGAGAAATTCAGAGAGAGACAGAGATATTGGGTAATCTAAGAGCAGGGGTTATTTAGTCATGAGAGATCTGTTGGCGGGCCTCTGTGTTCCAAATCTTTAGGGGGGGACCCTTATGTGAAAAAATAGGTAAGGGGGGACCCTTATGTGAGAAAAACAAGAATAAAAAAATTTTCATTCCTAAGGGGGGACCCTTATAAGAAAATTTTTTTCCCGCTTTTGGCGGGCCTCTGTTTTTCCCAATCTTAAGGGGGGACCCTTATGCGAAAAAAAATTTCCCGCCTTCGGCGGGCGTCTGTCCCTTTTTCTTTCACACTAAAAATCCCTGTCTAAGAGGTCAGGACTGTGGGTACTTGCTCGCTTCTGAAGATTTTAGGCTCTAACTTGCAAGCCGGTAATTTTTAATTTAAAAAAAGAGTACATGTGACTTTCAATGGCGCATAACTTTCAATTTCAATTAACTTTATCCACCAAAGGATGAGTTGTCAAGACTCATCTACTGACATGGGGAGTATCACACCAAGATAATATTGAATTTGAAAAGAAAACACTGCAAAGCATTTCGTCGAGACTTGTTTAGTAGAGAGAGAGAGAGAGAGAGAGAGAGAGAGAGAGAGAGAGAGAGAGAGAGAGAGAGAGAGAGAAATAAAGAGAGAAAGAGAGAGAAAGAGAGAGAGAAAGAGAGAGAGAGAAAGAGAAAGAGAGAGAAAGAGAGAGAGAAAGAGAGAGAGAGAAAGAGAGAGAGAGAGGGAGAGCGTCTCTGTTGCCCTTTCTTCAACTCATAAGGAGGAGTCTAATAACCTTGAGCTTGCCCTCTCTTCACCATGTACAACTCTACCTTTCCTTCTTTATATCTTTTCATTTCATAATACTGTATCTCTCTCAAACGAAAATCCTCCGTTTGAATATTTTTTGGTGGCATCTTCACCCTTTTGGGGTAGTGGAAAAACAAAAGTCTACCTTTTCTATCGACGGGAAAGCATCGCAACACCACGAATGGGATGTTCCCGGAAAAGCTACCCGCATTCCAGACATCAGTGGAGAGTGCAGTACTGAAATCGAGCAAACAGTAAACATATAAATAAACCCGTAGTGCGTGTGAAATCTAAGCGCAAATCTGAAATTCAAAAAGCTCTATCCGAGAAAGCTAGTGAAACAAATGTTCTGATCGTCTTAGGGATTAAATAGTTACCGGACCAGATATTTTGGCGCATACATGTTCGCGCCGGGAATGATCTAAATTCTCTTCTCCTTCATTTCACTTCGCCTCTTCTGTTTTTTTTTCAATCTTTTTGTTGTTGCCCATAATTTTCCAACTCGCTCGGCGCGTACATACATGCCTTAGATCGGTCTCATTTAACACCTGGATCGTCTGCATCCTCTCTTTTACATCACAAACTTTCGCGATTTATCAAAGACCTGCCACCTTCTCATTATTAGTCATCTTGATATAGACATTGTTTCTGCAACTGGAAATAAAAATCATGATTTCGACTCACTCAACGCCGCAATATTCGGATTCTTCGATGCGTAATCCACCGATGGGACCGTTCCAATCGATTGACCATACAATATGATTCGATCTGCTGGCACCTGCACATAAAACATGTTTTCCGCATAATTAATTGATCAATTGACCGGTTTTTATTGCGTCCGAGAGGAAAAAAGGCCCGCAGAATGTGGAAATACTTTTGAACAAACACTTATAGGTTACAAGAGAATTACGAATTAGTATTAACGAAAAAGAATCTGAACTTGAAACGAAAATAAACCCACTGCAGCTTCAGTGGGTTTATTCATTTTTGCTCTTCTCTTTCCCACGGAACGGCTGCAATGTAACGTCGATAAATAAACCCTGCCGTAATGTTTTCCTTCTTCATCCTACTCAAATGACCGCTTTATAACGACGCCCAACAGACCTCAGTTGTTTTAAAAATACCATCTCATATTGTCGCCTGAAGCCTCTGCAACCCTCACTCCTCATAAGATTCTATCTTCTCAAAACCCCTATTATACTCTATCATACATTGTGTGATAAAACAATTCAATTCAATTCAGACTATATCTCACCAGCATTTGTCAAAAAATCGAAAATGACCCTTCTTCTTCCGACCAGAGGGGGGATTTTTCATTTCACCGCCCTTCAAATATGGCTTTCTTCTCATTATTCTAGGCCTTCGCTCGGATAAGCGGTTATTTTTAATTGTGCTGGTGAGTTTTACAAGTGATTTTAAAAGTGCTGGTGAGTTGTGCTTAAGACAAAGGCTCGCCATTTGACAGCGCTACTTGACTATTCAACCACTGCTCATAAACATCTTGATTTCTCTTATTAAAAATTTCCAACGAAATTTTTAAAAACAAATTTACACGAACTACAAAAATATCCTTACCAAATTAACCAAAAAGACACCCCCAACATTAGATGAGATTTCTGGGCAAAACAACAATCCCATTATCCGCTCACCTGTAGCTCCTTTTGCAATAGCTCCAGAGCTGCCGAGATGTCTGCATACAAGTTCTTCTCAGATGCTTTTCCAGTTGAGACACCGTAGCCTTCAAAACCATGGGTACAACCATCAAACGAGAGAGAGATAGGGAGAGAAGAGCGAGAGAGATAGAGAGAGAGAGAGAGAGAGAGAGAGAGAGAGATAGATATATATAGAGAGAGAGAGGGAGAGAAGAGCGAGAGAGATAGAGATAGAGAGAGATAGAGATAGAGAGAGAGAGAGAGAGAGAGGAACATATAATGACAGAAAGGCGGTTTAGAGAAAGGAAGCGAGCGAAGAATGAGAAGCAAGAGCAGAGATTTGAGCAACTTTTTTCACCATCTAGTAGAGGTCAGCTACTCGTCGTGCGACTGTGGACGATGCTGGAAGGCATCGGACACAATGGACATCCAAAGAACTCTTCCCAATGGAATCTCCCACAAGCAGGGGTTAATAAGCGACCGGATCGGTCCCGTCGGCGGATACATGTACACACACTATTGACAAAAAACTCCCTCTCTTTTCTTACCCTTTTCCTTCATCCCCTCTTCTTTTTTCTCCAAACTTTGAGCGGCGGATACATGTAAACCCAAATTGGGCGGCCCCATTTAACCCCTGCCCAAAAGGGACAGCGAATACGGCTTCCCCCGAAACCTAAATTTTTTTCTTCTTCTATCATCTAGTAGACTCATGACTACAATAATCTTCCTCGTGCTTGTTCCCGCCTCGTGGCAGGGTATGCGCTCTCTTGAGATGCGGGGAAGACCTATACTGATAGAACTAGTGGCTGCCCGCTGGGTCACTGCTAGTATGTATACATATCAGCAGTAAGAAGAGTGAGATTTGTACAAGAGCGCTTCCAATATTTATTAACCCCCTTGGTTTGTGTGGACTTGTCCAAGTTAGAAGTTGAACTGGGACTCTTCGCACAATGTCATCTTGTCACGCCCGGACTGGATTTATGACTATGACAGTAATAATATATCTGCTATACATCCACACCAGAGTAGTCACAGAAATCAATAGTCACGTTCTTACTAGAAAAGTCAGGAAAGAGCCATGGTCAACCATAGTTCTAGTCATACCGGAGTAGTCATAGCTGAATACGTTGCAGCGAAGCCTGTGGCCAAGTCCAAAGTAGAAGCTGCTCATTTGGCCCAGATCCACGGCGTTTCCATGCGAGAACACGATCGTGAAGTATGCGTCAGTCACTGGGCGAATGTACATACACGCGATCTTGTTACGACGGGACGTGGAAGTCATCAGAACCTGTTAAGAGAGTCATTGGTACCAGGGTGCTTATCTAACCCGCACTGCGGGTAAATTCTATGCGCTATCAGGGGTTAAATAGTGACCGGATCGGTCCCGTCGGCGGATACATGCACACACACTATTAACAAAAAAACTCCCTCTCTTTTCTTACCCTTTTCCTTCATCCCCCAAACTTTGAGCGGCGGATACATGTAAACCCAAATTGGGCGGCTCCATTTAACCCCTGTGCGCTATCCAAAAATGGCTAGTTGTTGTTGTTGTTGTTGCCGGATGCAGCCGACTTCGAAGAACGTCTGTGTTCTTCGTTTCTTGTTCTTTTTTTTTCTTATATCTTCAAGAACGCTGCGACCTCCAGCGGCTTGGTTCAGAGGTCGATTGGAGACAGCGCGGTCGGGTGGCATGGGCAGTTGAAGAGATGCGCAACGTCGTGAGGTCCGGAAGAGCAATCGGGACACACGTCGGGGATGGATTCGTCAATGCGGTGGAGGTAGTTGTAGATTAATCTGCTGAATCCCGAGCGGAGCTGGCTGAGCGTGCATCTAGTCTTGCGGGGTAACTCCTTCTCTTCTTCCTGGATAAGGGGCGGAGGTCTGCCTCCCAGGATGACGGCACCCTTCAACGATTGGAGTTCGTTCGAGACCATCATCGAGTGTACAGTGTAAGCGACTAATTTCCCATTGTTCGGATCCTTTGACATCTGTTTCGCGGCTTCGACAGTCTTCTTGCAGCTCAACACGATGTTGTTCTTCATTGCGCGAGGGGGCGCCGGGCAGTCGAGGAGGCCGTGGTGGATGTGTTCTGGGTCCAACGATCTCGCGAGGTACTGCGCGGCGAGCACGTTCAGATGGGATTTGGTGCGCATGACCTTTGATTCGCGATGAATATGGTCAGTGTCGGCCATTTGATGATTCCCTGTCACGACGCGGAGTCCGGAGTTCTGAGAACGTTGGATTTTGGCGTGAGCGGAGTCCGAGAGGAAGGTGGACCAGGCGGGTGCGGCGTAGTTGCAGATCGCTTGCGAGATGGCTTTGAACGTGAGGCGGATGGTTTCTTTTTGGTAGCCCCAGGTGCTTCCGGCAAGGGCTTTCAGTACGTTATTGCGCTGCGACATCCGTCTCGCGATGTCTTTGGCATGATGGCTGAATGTGAACATCGAGTCGTACGTGACGCCGAGTAGCTTGGCCTGGTTGACGGTGGGGACGGGTGATCCGCAGATTGATATGTCCAGAGTAGACTTGAATTCGCGACTGAACGGGGTGAAAAGCATGAGCTGGCTCTTGGTCGGGGAAATGATGAGTGACCGTTCTTTGAGGAAGGTTTCAATTTTCGTGATGGCCCTGCGTAAATTTTCGGAGGCGACGTTGATGTTGGGATCTGACGCCCAGATCGTGATATCATCAGCATACGAGAGCATCGTCTGTGGGAAGATCGCGGAGGTAAAGGTTGAAAAGCGTGGGCGAGAGGGCGCTGCCTTGTGGGACTCCGTTTCTGAAGAGTCTGGAACTTGATACCGAGTCGCGGAAGCTTGTGCGTCCTGTTCTTCCTCTAAGGTAAGAGGCGAGCCATTTTTTATGTAGTTCGGCGCGGTTGTTGTCTCAAGGAGGTCGATGAGCTTGACGATGTCGATACTTTCGAATGCCTTGGACATATCAATTGCCATGAGGACCGTTCGACTAGCGGGACGTTTCTGGTTAAAACCGTCTGCGATGCTCTTCGAGAGAGTTACGAGGGCCGAGGTTGTAGAGCGTCTTGCCGTGAAGCCATGTTGGTGGTCTGCCGGGGGAATGTGCCTCTGTAGGGAGCCGAGTATTAGCCGTTCAATCACTTTGGCGACGGGCGAGAGTAGAGATATCGGACGGTAGCTTGAGCCTTCGGATGCTGGTTTGCCTGCTTTCGGGAGGGGTAGTATGATCGACGATTTCCATATCATGGGGATCCTGCCTGTGCGTAGGGAGCTGTTGACCAGGGAAGTCAGGGCGCTGATTCCTTTCGGACCTAAATGATGGAGAATTATAGGAACGATGCCATCTGGACCAAGCGCGGTGGGCTTCTTCGTGGATCTGATGGCGGCTGCTACGTCTGTGGTAGTGAAGTCCTCGAAGTTATCTGCGGACAGGCGGTGTATTTTCCTCATAGTCTTCCTGTTTTCCTTTGAGGTTGTATACTGGACTGGACAAGTGTAGGCTTTGTTGAAGCGGTTCGCGATATCGGAGGCGGTCGTGATCGTCTCATTTCTGAAGGTTATGGCGCAGTTCGGCGGTGGTCTTCCTTTGTTGTTGAGGATCTTGATGGTCTTCCAGAGCTTGTTGACATCTTTCTTTGGATCGAAGGACTCCATCAGTGCGCGCCAGATGTCCCGTTTGTTTTTGTCGATAGCTCTCCTTATGTTCGTGTTGAGATCGTTCAAAAGGTCGCTTGTCGGATTCGATTCTCTGAGTGTGTCGCGTTGATGCATCCATTCTCGTATCTCTGTCGTTGGGGCGACTTCTCTCTTCTTGATTCGGCCGCGTGGGATTGTTTTTGCTGCAGCTGATACAAGTATTCTTCGGAAGAGAGGTTTTGTTTGAACGGCTGGTAGATTGGGAAGAGGATTTTTGGACAGGCTTTCTTCGACGTGTTGCTGGAACGCTTCCTAATCCGCTTTCCGGTAATTTGTGAAGGTTGCGTCTCTGTGAGTGTGGTTGAAATTGCTGCCTTCTAGTTCGATGATTATCGGAAGATGATCGGAGCTGCCTTCAGTGATGGTTTTCCATGACGCTTTTTGAAGGAGATCCTGAGAGCAGATGGAAATGTCAGGCGAGGAAGGGCGACCGTTTGAGGGAACTCGTGTGGGCATGTCGCGGTTGAGAAAGGCGTGTTCCGAGTCGTCAATAGCACTGGAGATGACGTTTCCTCTGTTGTCTGTCGAGTGAGAGTACCAGCTGGAGTCGTGGGCGTTAAGGTCGCCTAGTATGATGGAATTCTCGCGGTTGCGTAGAAGGGGGGATAGATCCGGTTGGTAGCCTGTGTTGCAGGAGGTCATCGGAGGAATGTAGACATTAGTGATGTCCATCCAGAGAGAGGCCGTTGTTGTCCGAGATGCGAACAGTCAGTGATTCCAGGTGAGGATCTGTGGTGAACGGGACGACGGAGTAGTTTAAGGAATGGGTGATGCCTGTGAGTAGGCCGCCACCTGTGTCGGTTCCGCGGTCTTTTCTAGCAATGGAGTATCCGGGGAATGAAGGAGTTTTCGCGCGATCCGTCAGCTTCGTTTCTTGTATTAGGAATATGTCGATCTTCAGGCGAGTTAGGAGGTCGAGGATCTCTGTTGTCTTGCCATTTATCCCGTTACAATTGTATTGTAGCAGTCTCAGGTTCTTGTTGCCTTTGCGTCTGTTTCGAGCGATTGGAGCGAGAGCTGCGTCTGCAGATGGCGAGGGTGTGTCTTGGCGGGTCTGACATGGAGGGCATCGGTAGGTTGCAGGGACGTAGTCCTTGAGCGATGGAATACCGCTGCATTTCGCTTTGATGTGTGTCCATTTGGAGCAGAGAGAGCACTGGATGCAGTTCGTGTTCGCTGTCTTTCGGCAAGTGGAGCAGAGCCAAGTGGTGGGAGGTCCTGGGTTGCGTTCGATGTCTCCGGCTTGTAGAAGTAGAGATTGAGACAGACTGGCCGGGTCAGTCTGCCTCACATTGCAAAAAACGGAAGAAGAATAGTGTGCTCCGGAGGGAGCGTGTCTTCGGAGCTGGTCTGCTTCCGGAGAAGATTGGTGATGTCCTTTGCAGTCCTGAGACTGACGTGCTGCACCGCGAGTAGGCAGACATCGTTGTAGCACAAAAATGGCTAGTGACACAAACTCTCTGTTCGTATGCGTTCTCTATTTCTTGCACATGTTTTCGGTCTCTTTCGCGAGTCTGTCGTTTCCTCATGATTAGTCTTTCTGTTCTACACACTTCTTAGGTGGTTGGAGAGAACGAACTCTGGAAAGGTAATAATAAACATATTGATTATTACCTTTCCAGAGTTCTTTTTGATATTGAAAACATGAGCTGCTAAACTGAACTTTTTCGTTGAAAAGAAACAACTTGAGCTACAACGGATTCCTAAAATCGCTAACTCGCCCTTGAGTCATCGAAATTTCTATGTAAATAGCTCATCATGACATATTCATTCACGATTCAGATGTGGCATATAATGTTGATAGCAGACCTCCACTTCTATAGTCCTTCTCAATTGAAAAGAAAAACCTATCCATTTTTTCCTGTTGTGTTTTTTGTTGTACTATATGGTCTAGATGTAAAAGTTTCCATGAGTCATTATTATTTCCCTGTCCCCCAAAAAAAGGCTGTCTTTTCTTCCCCAAAATCTGAGGCCCGTCATCATCAAAGCCATTGAGCCCGTTTTCACACCAGGTTTTTTTTTAGTTGATCCAAAAATCCTACAGACGCCCGCCGGAGGCGAAAATTTTTGTATACAGACACTTGCCTTACATCTGGAAAATTTTTTTTCAAGTTTTGTTTTTATGAGATAAAAGTTTTTGGAAAATTTTCGCCCTTATAAGACGAAAAAAGTTTCCTATAAGGGTCTATAAGGGTAAGGGGGTTATGAATTACAAGACAGACGCCCTCCGAAGGTCTAAAACAGCCGACAGGCGACCGGACATGACTAAATAAATCCTGTTTCACACAAGGTTCAAACCTAATATCGTTGTACGAACCTTGAAATGTGCATAACATTGTGTACGTATGGGTAACAGCATCACCCGGAAAGCGAAGGTCGCGGGTTCAGTTTTCACCACACGAATTTTCGCACATGTATCTACCAAAAGTCCACTCCTCTGTTTGGTGTAAAAATTCGTTGCTTATAAAGAGCGAGGAGTAGGGTATAATCTTCTTTACAGTATTGTATCGGTTTAAAATTATTATGAAGACTCGCTCACCTGGACTCTTTCCAATGCTTCTTGCTCATGAGGCCATTCAGCGCGTCCTTCCGTCAATTGTAACCTTAGATCAGGAGTCATTCACCAAGTATCACTCTCCATCAGAGGTTAAATAGTCATGTCAGACCTTCTGTCGGCGAACCTCTGTTTTTTTTTCAAATCATAAGGGGGCCCCTTATGTAAAACGAAAAAAATATTTTCGCGGGCTTCTGTTTTTTTTTTCATTAGGGGAACCCTTATGTGAAAAAATTTTCCGCTTTCGGCGAGCGTCTGTACCTTTTTCTTGCACACTAAAAAGCCCCTGCTTTCCATCATTATTCACTCCCTTTTCTTGCGTAATGGTTGACTTCACACAAGAACAAGGGTTTGTTGCTGAGAATAATATGCAACTTCAATGGGTACAGTTTTGAGTGAAAGAGCCGGCAAAAGCTTTTTGAACTGCTGGAAATTGAAGAGAAAACTACCACTATTCGAGCAGGTTAAAGGAATAGAGGAGGGGTTAGAGTATGGGGGTTTAGAATAATAAGCAGAAAACTACCACTATTCGAGCGGGTTAAAGGAATAGAGGAGGGGTTAGAGTATGGGGGTTTAGAATAATAAGCAGTTAACAAGTCTTTGACCCCTATTCTCGATTCCTGAGTGAGCAAACTATGCAGCGTTAACGTATAGGTGCATCACCGAAAGGTGCAACACGTGTTGAAGAGATCCATATTTTCGAATCCCCTACACTGATCTCTTAAATTTTCGATAAAAAAACTTGAGAGCAGGGTTTAAATGGTTAACGGACCAGCTATGTTGGCGCATACATGTTCGCGCCGAGAATGATCTACATTATCGTGTCCTTCCGTTCTATTTTACTTTTCCTCTACAGTATCTTTAACTCCCTAAGAAAGTCTTCTCAAAATCTAGAATATCACAGCCAATTGTGTATACGGTATATACAGTATACCTGTGATTCTCTCCAATGGAGTAGCTGGGCTCAGGAGGCATGAAGGCCAATTTAGAGACGATGTGGGAGGGGAAGGGCGGGCAGCAGAAGAGACAGCACAGATCGCGCAGGCTGATTCGGGCACCACCTTGGCGCATCTGCAGTACATCGATTGAAAGATTGATGTGCAGGTTTATCTAACCGAAAACCGCGATTATGCCGATCGTTTTACTACAGCAGCGGATCTATATCCTGAAAATTATGTTGTTTTGAGAAATTCCAAAAATTTAGTACTTTTCTAACATAAATGTTCCAACACTTTGAATTTTTCATTTTCTTACATGTTTATATTGGAATTTCATTGTTTCCTTCGGTCGTTTTTAGTTTAAAAAAACTATTATGGTTGAGGCAAGCATTTTTATGTTTCGTTAACAAGCTACTGGATCTCAAATGACCATTTTCTTGATTATTTTCAGCATTTTGATTTTTTAAAGTCCTTTCTTAGAGTTTTGAGATGAAAAAACTGAGAAACATGAATAAATTGAGAAAGAACCAATAGAATAGATTAACTTCGGATCAATAAAATGGTAGAAAGACCGCACACAATGTATTTGGGCTCAGAATGAATATTCAGACTGAGATTTTTCACATTATACACTGTAGCAAATTATAAATCATCTACAATGATCGAGAAAAAGTCTTTCAACTACCAATCTTCAAGCCGTTGGAAAGGGGTTGTTAAAACTGTGAAGACTCGCTCGCTACTCTTTCTTATGAACCTCGCGGAACGGTTGCTTTTGTCAACTTTTGACAGTGCAGGCACACTGCACCTGTATGGTTTCAACTGTATGGTTTCAAATCATTTTGCCTAGATTTAATATTCAGAAGAAAATATTTATCAAAAAAGAGAGGGAGAGAGAAAATTCATAGTAGAGAGAGAGAGAGAGAGAGAGAGAGAGAGAGAGAGAGAGAGAGAGAGAGAGAGAGAGAATCATAGGAGGTAGAATTGCAGAGGATGCGAGGCAGATACTGGTTGAAATTCTTCGTAACACGACTTTTTCCTGACCCTGCCATTTGTTATCACAACATAGAAGCTAAATAAAACATTTTGATATAAGAAATGGGTCTCTTCTCTCTCTCTTTATCT
Source organism: Allodiplogaster pararmata (assembly GCA_964056735.1). Classification (NCBI taxonomy): domain Eukaryota; kingdom Metazoa; phylum Nematoda; class Chromadorea; order Rhabditida; family Diplogasteridae; genus Allodiplogaster; species Allodiplogaster pararmata. The sequence continues at coordinate 26,222,779 of OZ057407.1, forward strand.
TTATGACCCTCTTTCCCTCTATCTTGTCCAAAAAGCATATCATCACCTGATTGGTTGCCGCAGTAGCCGCTGCAGCGTGGTCGTTCGTTTGGAAAGATGACATCTCCGAAGATGTCAAGATAGGACAAGACTAACAGGAATTTGGGGTGACCCCTTAATCGTGAACATCACAATTTTCACAATTAACAAACGAATTAGAATTCGCTTGTCGTCAAACTCAAGCGAGAACAAACAAATTGAAACTGTCGTTCGAAAGATCAAATTGTTCTACCAAAGTAAAGAATAATAGTGAAGATCTGTTTGGAAATCATTAAGAAAAGTCAAGAGTCATTTGAGAAACAACACTCAAAATTATAACAATCCATGAAAACAAAAAAAAATACTTCGCATTGCTATGAAACGATCACAAAATAATTCCATATCAATAAATATGAAACGACACGTTAAGAAAAAAAGTTAGAGAACACAGAAAACACTTGAAGCAAAAAGCAAAATATCAAGTAATGCTGCTGAGTGAAATATCATAAAAGCGCCAAGCGTTTTGCTTGCGTAAAGAAGCTTTGATATTGTTTCTCCCAGTTTCGTGACTAGGAATTCAATTCAAAACATCTTCTAGATTATGGAACTTAACAGTTTTGTGAAGTTACCAGAATGCTCGCCATAGGTGAATTTGTCTTTTTTCGTGGAAAAGAGAGGGGGACACTTCGAGTTTTTCAGCTCTTTTACTCTAATTATTCCATGTTATTAATACTTGTATGCGAAATATTAGAAATATGAAAAAAAAAATAAAACTATGGATTTTTGGTGATTTTCAAGCTCAGTTCACATTTATGAGGCCGTGAAGCTAAAGAAAAGGATAGGGAAAATCATGGTTTTTTAAAAAAAATAAGTTATGCAAAAAAACAACAATTAAAAAATAGAAAACTGAGTTTCTTGTGTGGGATACAAGTCTAGAGAAGTTATTTTTTAAGAACCTCAAACCTTGAATTATTAAATGAGCTGACTGCTATAAACGAGGATGAATGTTTTTTAATTATAGGAGTTTTTTTGAACATGCATTCAAAACCATTTTCTTCATGCTCACTCAGTTGAAAATCTGCTTGAACATTTCGAATAAAACGTCATATCGTTTATTCAGTTACTTTATGTGGTTTTGTGGTTGAATTTATGTGGTTTTAAAGCAAATATTACAGAGTAATCTAACCTCCCCTTTCCCCCCTATCAAAAACATGCAAGCGTATTACTAAATGCATGAATTCGCAGACTTCAATCCCCAATCCAACATGACTCTCATGATTCTCGGAGTCTCTCAGACCCCTCCTTACCTTCCATTGTCACCTGCATAGTTGGCGCTAACACTCGAGCGTCATCGCATGAAACCTATTTTCGCTTCGAAATTGTTTTAAAGTATGAGAAATGTATAACTAGTTATAGGTTTCACGTTTGAATTTCAGAAATCTGCTACAAGTCTTACATACACAGTAAACGAAGTACATATTAAAATAGGCACATCTCATATAGAATTTATGACTTATTCAACTGATATGTATGTCTATTAACAGTTTTATGTTTTTTAAAAGTTTGAATCGTCATACATTTATGTGTGATTTTGTGTGTGTGATTTTTCATATTTTTTTGTGTGTTTGGTCTCCCATCAGAGGAGACAGCGAGCAAGCTGGAATCTACCGATCCAGACGAGTCTCATTTTGTTAAATTAGAATGCAGTTGGCATGGGAGGAAAATTTCTAATAAAGAGACAATTTCACCGAATAATCCTGCACACTTGGGTTTCTATCTCACCTGCACTGCGGGTTGAATCGATACTTAGATACATCTTTCAAAAAAGCTAAACATACATACAGGTTGGCCCATATTTCCTGTTACCAAGTTTTTACTTGATATCTTGTTTACCAAAAGAGCAATCGAGTTTATTTTTTTATATTCGTTGGGTCAATATAATAAAATAAACGGGGTGAAGTTTCATTTAACTCGGCCACCTCTCGAAGCCTCTTAGGAAATGCATCTATCACTGCACATAGTAGGTAGCTGACGTCGATATTGTCCCACTCCTTCAGCAAGGCGTGCATGAGCGACTCCAATTTCTGGTGAGGACGAGCATTGACTTTGCTTTCAAGGTACGACCAAACCGGAAAGTCCATAGAATTCAGGTCCGGCGAGTACGATGGCCATTCGTACTCGCCGGACCTGAATTGAAGCTAGAAAAGATGAAGCTAGAAAAATGAAGCTAGAAAAATGACTCTCGCACCACTCTTGTGTCTGTTTTGCTTTGTGAGCCGGAGCTGAATCTTGCTGGAATGCCCAGGGTTGTTTTCTGTAGTGAGAACGGGACCAGGGTAGTAGTACGTCTTCTAGGATGTGTTTCTGATAATAATTTTTGTCGATCTTGACTCCAGGCTTGACGAATACTAGAAGAGGTTTGCCTGTTGCGGAGTCACTATCCCAAACCATGATTTGAGATGAATGGGAGGCTCGAAGAACGTGTCTAACTGCTTCATCAGCAGCAATAGAGTTCCTAGCTAGTAAACGCAAGTTTTTTGGGTTGCAAGCTTCCTCTACGGTAAACAGCTTCTCGTCGGAAAAAAACTGTGCTCAAATGAGATCCAGTCCGCGTTCCAGCAATGAGAGCTCTGCACTTCTTCAGCCACTGTTTCTGGCTCTTGGGAGATAAGATCACGGCTTTTCCGTAAGATAACAGTTAAGTCTCAGATCCTCTCTTACCACTCTTTGAAGCGAAGTGCGACTGACTCCGAGCTGCTGTGCCATTTTGTTAATGCTCCGTCGAGGATTTCGAGCAACTCTCTTTCGCACGGCCTTGATCAATTCAGAAGTGCGAAAAGATCGAGGACGTTCATTTCTGGCACGATCAGCAAGTGTTCGTAGCTCTTGGTACCGTTTAACGGTCCTCCATAAAATTTGACGTGGGATATGAAACGTATTCGCGATGCGGGTATTGGTATATTTAAGCTTATGAAATCGAATGATTGCTTTACGCAGTTGTTGAAAATCTGCCATTAACTGCAAAGTTAACTTAATGAACTGAAAAAAATCCGTATAAGAACAGAAGTGGATCTAAAAAAAAAAGACCGCATCTATCGGAAAGAGGATAACGGTGGAATGAATCGTGCAATTTTGGTAACAGTGAATATGGGCCACCCTGTATTTTCTGATTGCAAGGTGAACGCTCAACCTCTTTCCGAAGCTTGATGTTCCCTATGGCTTTTAATTATACTTGTTTTTTTCTCTCGGGGCACTCACTGATGAGCCCCACCCAGAAAGAGCAGAAGTTTGTCTGAGTAGGGGCGAAATAGACTTCTGCTACATTATAGTCTTAGCAGTGATATACTAATTGTAAATTATATTTGTCACATCTTTTACCATTTCCCTATAATAATTATAATTAGTCTCTTTGATGTATGTATGTAGATACTTACATTGAGAATGGCAAGAAACAGCTTCCCAAAAGCTTTCTTCAGAACGTTATCATTGAGTTTGAAGCTGAGAGTTAGAGTTAGGAAAGCAATAGCATCTGAAAATTTTATTTTTAAAAGTTGAGAAATGTTAAACCTATGAATTTCGATCGTGATCTCGGCTATTTGAAAATTAGTCGCTAAAAACTATAAGTGACCTACCAGCAAAAAATACCTCCACTGATTCCTTAAAGTTTCCTCATCATCGAGCCCTGTTCCGTTTGTATATGTTTATGCGATTTGTTTACGATAACCATACTAAAATACAAGGTGTAAAAAGAAAGTAAAACTATTTGCAAAAAAAAGTTTAAAAAATCTATTAGAACAAATAGTTATTTTTTTTAATTTCATTAAAATGATAGAAATCAATTGTAGGTCATGTTTAGCGTGATCAAGTTCCGCACCATTAGAATGATAATGTAAATAAATTGTACAAAGACAAAGAGAAAGAATTAGAAATGCTAATCAAAACATAATTTTTCAATATTCAATATGTATTTGTGAATATTCAATATGTATTTGCAAAGAATAAACAGTGAAGAATATTTCTGTTACAATCATCGTTACTTTTTCAATATTGTTGTTATTTCAATTCTTATCATAACTTTCATTTCTCTTTCGAAGCTAGCAAATACTTCTATTCAAGCTATCATAAGTATAAAGAAGCTAGCAAATACTTCTATTCAAGCTAGCATAAGTATGAAGATGTACCTCCTCTTTTTTATGCTCGTAATATTATATTCAGAATCTTGCTATGATAAATATGAAACGGAATGATATTATCAAGCCGTAAGCAGTGCGGTCGAATGCTGATTAATTTCAAATAGAAATGTCAAGGCACATAGCAGTGCTGTCAGCTGCAATGCCATCAGAAAGATGAGATTGTCAGAGAGAAGAAGAGGGGGAGTGGTCACTGGCATAGCCACCATCAGATTTACATGAAGACCCACTCAACGGACGAATGTTTCTCTTTCTGCAATATTTTGATCTTTGTTAATCGTTTTAAGCAACGATGGGCTGAGACTATAATCAATGAAATCCATCGCATGGGCAAAAACTGGCACTCGGCTGGGACCGAACCTCCGCCGCCTAACCGAGGCTTGTAGAGAGTTAACCAATACACCAACCGAGCACACATTGTCCCACGCGATTTCTCGCTATGTCTCAGGCACGATGGCCGTTCTTTCTAGTCACGCATGCTCATGAAGCAATTGCGTCATGAAAGGAGTGTAACTCCACAATCCATGATAAAGACAGAAAGATGATGGTAGAGAGAAGATCAATATTTTGATCTTTGTTAATCGTTTTAAGCAACGATGGGCTGAGACTATAATGAATGAAATCCATCGCACGGGCAAAAAATTTCTGCAATGAAAACTCTTTCAACTATTCTACAATTTTTTTCGAAGTTAATACTGCTCTAATACATGTAAATATCTTTTAACAATGGTTTTTTTAAACTTTATTTGATGAAATTGATGGTTGTGTTTTTCTTCTTTTTTGAAAGATATAAAAGGATAAGAGCGATGAAAAAAGAGTATTTTAGAGAGGGAGTACTAGTAAATTCGGGAAACATCAAGAATGAAAGAGTCAACGCGGGGAAGAAACTAAAACTAAGAGAGAAAAGAAAATGAGCCAGAAAGAACGCAAGAAAAAGAAAAATCGAAATAAAGAAAAGGGATTGGAACCGTTAGAATGTAGTAAAACAAGGGAACGAGAGAGTGAGAGAATTATATAGAAAAAGATAGAGAGAGACAAAGAGAGAAAAAGTGGAGAGAGATATACAGAAAAAGATAGAGAAAAAGATTGGTTGAAAGAAAGGAGAGAGAGAGAAAGAGAGACAAAGACATAGAGGAAGAGAAACAGCGAGAGGAGAGAGAGAAAGATATAGAGAGATAGAGAGAGAGAGTGAGCCTGACATGCTGGCCGTCCTGGCTGCTTTAATATGCCGAATGAGATGCTTCCTCGCATGCGGCGGCAGTCTCGTATGGTATAGAGAGTGACGCGGTCGCGGTTGCGCGGGCGAGAGCAGCGGTGCGTGGACGAGCAGCACCTGCACATCAATGTCCTCTTTATACTGTATCTACATATCAATATCTTAAAATTGTATCTGCAACTCAACTTTAATACGGACTAGTTAGTATATGTATAACGGACAGTTTCAGAGTTCAAGGGTTGTGAAAAATCTATGACGTTCCGAAAATATGTATATCTGATGATCCGAAAACGCGTCAATATCTATAAGGTTCTGAAGACCCTCATAGATATTCATAATATTCCTAAAATTCATAAGCGCAAAGCGAGCAATAAACTTCAATTCATAAGCGCAAAGCGAGCAATAAACTTCAAGCAGCATTCGACTCATATTAAAGTCAACGTTCGAGAACAACTATGATAAAGGTCCCTTATCGTTGGAATTGGGTCTGAATGTGAGTAGGTCTGTTGTACTATGAGACCTACTTCGTTTTCTCCAGCGCCCTGACTCGTCTCCAGCTCCTCCATCGGCAAAAGGACGCTTTCTTCCTTCAAGAAAAACCACTTAGTTATTTCGATAGCATAATCAACACCTTTTTTATTCGTTTGAAACATCGCATTTTTACCTAAAAATCTGAACGTAATAGAAAGCATATGGTACCTTGTTTTTGAAACTTATTTCGGAACACACTTTTTATTATGAAAACAGCTACACTGCAGCTTTTGAAACAACAGAGTTACTGAAATAGGATAAATGCAACAAAAACAAGTTACTGATTTTTCACTTACTTCTAAACATTAAACAATAAAAAAGCCGTAAAAACGGAAAACACACAAGCAAAAGCCGAAGTATATTCTTCTCGCTTTGATGCTGCGTTTTTTCACGTCATACCTTCTTAAAAACTCTTTTACGTAAAACGAACTGATTCTGAGAAAGAAAACTTATTCTGGGAAACATAAAATTCAATCTTTTCAAAAAACAAAATTTGTTTCTATTGAAATTATAATCAAATGAATTGAATAGCACGTAGTGTGTGTATCAGATTTTCGCAGGAAGTATGATATTTCAAAGGGGAATTAGTAATTTTTAAAAAAAACTCGTAGTGGATAAAAAGGCTAACTCAACGAAATCTTTTGATCAGGCAAATTTCTGAATGCAATACTCAGAATTCTATATACTGAGAACTTGTTACATGATATTTACACCTATTCACCCTTTGTGATGATGACATTATCACCTTTTACCGATCGTGAAAAATACGTTTTCATTGAAATAGTATCATTGATACAGTATCTTGCCTATGAAATATTATCACCTTTAATAATAAACAATCACCCATACTCTCTCAAACCGTCAAATATCATATTGAATTATTAATTTGGAAAAGAATCGCCCTTGATATCTCAAAACGATCGAATATCATCTAATATATACGGTCAACGCCATGGTATTTCTCTAATCTCTCTCCAAAAATAGCACTTAGAACTTGTTACATGACATTGACACCTATTCACCCTTTGTGATGTTTTACCGATCGTAAAAAAATAGTTTTCAGTGAAATAGTATCATTGATACAGTATCTTGCCTATGAAATATTATCACCTTTAATAATAAACAATCACCCATACTCTCTCAAACCGTCAAATATCATATTGAATGATTAATTTGGAAAAGAATCGCCCTTGATATCTCAAAACGATCGAATATCATCTAATATATACGGTCAACGCCATGGTATTTCTCTAATCTCTTTCCAAAAATAGCTATTGGTCCGAATTCATTATATCTTTTTCTTCTCCTTCCTAGCGTTTATCCCGCCGCCGGGCAGGGTCCGCTTTGTAGACTGCACCACGCCATTTCACCCGATCAGCTGCGTCTTCAGTCTTCAGCCCGGTCGTCTTCATGTCTACCTCCATGCAGTCTCGCCACCTAGTTTTGGGTCTGCATCTGGGTCTTTTGCCCTCTACTTCCAGATTCCAGGACTATCGAGAAACAGAATAGAGATTTGATTTTGTATAATGTACTAATTACAAAGAATAGTCACCAGAAGATGATTTAACAGTTTGTATAATGTACAGGTTGCGTCAAAAATTCACGCGGAGAGTATTTTTCCCCATAAAAACTCAACGGATTCAGCAAATCTAAGAAATTCTATTCAAATATTTTACAATAGAACTGCACTCTCGAATTTCAAAAAGTCCTCCCTTATCCTTGACACAGGCGCGGAGTCGCATGTGGAAGTCGACAACCGTGGCAAACAGGCAAGCGATGTCAAGATCATCCCACGCTTTTTAGAGGACGCGCTTCAGACTGTCCAAATTCTTGTGGCAAGGACCAACGACACAGAGAAGTCCAAGAAATTCAAATCAGGCGAGTACGGAGGCCATTATTCGAAGGTGAGCTTCTAGGGAAAATCGGTCTTACACAACTTTGCCTTTTGGTGAGGGCAGAGTCCTGCTGGAACGCCCAGTTTAGTCCCGCACGGTGGGCCGAGTTTTATGTAAGTACTCCCTTCAGGAGAGTCTCGTTACAGTAGATATGGGCATTCACGCTGACTCCGTGATCCATGAAAACGAGTGGAGTCTTGCCGGTCGTGGTCGATCCAGCCTAGACCTTGACAGAAGTTTCTCCCTTTCTGGAGACGAAGCGAGTACCTTATTGGCCTCTTTGACCTATCTGGACCAAATCCTATAGTTCTGCCGCGACATTAATCTCTAAACGATGAGATCATCGGTGCGATGACCTCATGTCATTCAAATTAGGCGAAAATTTTGAAAAATTTTGGAATAAAAAAGTGGTAACAAGAAGAAAAAATGTTGGGTACAAAGTTTCGTGGTACGAAATGTCGCGGTACGAAGTGTCGAGAATACAACAAAAAAAACAAAAAATTTAATGAAATGTTCAACAAAAAAAGTGAAATGATTTTTAAGTAGGGAAACAAATTAGATTGCGATTAGTTAGTATTTTAAGATTAATTTGGAGAGCAAGACGACATGTGAAATCTCATTTTCTCGTACTTTAAGATGTTATTTCGCGTGCTCTCGCAAGATCATCTCATACCTCACTGATCCAACATTTTTTTGCCTAAAAAGTGCGAGAGCCATGATCTCATCGTGAAAAATTTCAGTTGTATTAACACTGACTCGATGATCTCATTCATCGAGCAATGATGTCATCTTTACAGATACATCGCACGATCGCTCAACTTTTTTCGAGAGATTAATGTCGCGGCTTGTGATTGAATAAGAGATCAATATTGAAAAACTTCTCATTGATGAAGAGAATATCCGAAGTGTCTACCGGCTTGAACCGCTTAATCAATTTACAACATTTCCGAAGACGGTTCGCCTTCATTCGGTTCATGAATGCATGAGTCTTCTGCAGCTTTGCTGCAGCTGCAGCTTAATGGAACGGAGTCCCATGCAAAAGTTGACAATTCTCCTAACAGAACTAGCTGAGATATTCAGTTCCTTCGAGACTTCTCTGAGACTCCGTTTGGGGTATAACGAATCTTGTCTCGGCTGCACGAATCTTGTCTCGGCTGCTTCTCACATTAACGGAAGTTTTCGCTGTTGCTGCTCTGCCGCTCCTCGGACGGCCATTCGCCGCACCAGAAAACGACGCATGGTATCCTCAAAGCTCCATCTGGAAAATCCAGTGATTCTGGCGATGTACTCTTGAGTGTTCCCGGACTCGCTCAAGCGCAGAAAACACCTTCGTTCAATAGCAGAGACCATTACCGAAAAACGAGAAGAGTTATTTTCAGGGTATGTTTGCAACGTTATGACTTAGATGCATGCAAAAAATCACACGGACACTAGGACAACAAAATGTTCCAACAAAAAAAGACAAAGTCGTCTACGTCAACTTTTAACGCACCCTGTATTTTTGCATTATTTCTTAGTCCTAAAAATACTGATTACTTTAAAATTACTGAGTAGTCTCGAAATAAATTGTTTGTCTTACCCTGGATGCGCTATGGGTGGGAAGAAGTAGAATAAGAGAGGAGTAGAGGAATAGATAGCACTCCACTTCTGCCGTCGCCGTCAGCCATTCCACCTTCATGAACATCAGCAAGTCTCCCATCTCCATGCGGAGACCCTGCATGAAATTAATCAATACTCTTTTGAAATTTTCAAGAGCTCAATCAATACTCTCAGGAAATTATCATTAGATCAATCAATACCTTCAAGGAATGTTCCTGAGATGATTCTTCACTGTTGAGAAGGTTTATGAGATCAATCAATCTTCTTGGGGAATGTTTATTGAATCAATCAATACTCTTGGAAAATTTTTATAAGATCAGTCAATACTCTTGGAATGATTCACGCTCAGTCAAAACTCAGTCAAAGAGATCAGTCAAAATCTTTGAGAAAGGTTGATTAGACCATTATTTTAAATTTTCATTAGGTCAATCAAAACTCTTGGAAGTGCTGATGAGATCACGTGATACTTTTTAGTAACTTTCCAGATACAGAGTGATAGCTGCGGAATGACTCTTTTTTTAAAGTGGTACAATTTTCAGTTGAAAGTACAATGATTAGTTGAAGAATCAAAGTTGTGTTATCATCATTTCAAAAAAAGGGAACATGATTACACAGATTCAATGATTCAATGATCAAGGAGCTTCCAAAGAAATTGAATTCTCAAAAAATGTTTTGGAAGCAGAGAAAAAACATTTAAAAGCGTAACTGCTCAACTGGAACTTTTGAATTTTTGTTTCAATAAATAAGTTTGATACTGGCGAATGGATTCTTTTTTCTTTTAAACCAAGTGCTCTGAATCCTATTTTTTAGTTGAATAACTGAGTTAGAGTTTCATCAATGTTATCCGATAGCTATCTATTGTATATTTATATTATATATATTCAAATTTTGAACTTGGCGTCTTCATTGGAAATTTTTATTTATTTAACTAGCTGTGATATAAACTTCGATTCGTACGAGAAAAACTTTAATTGAACAATTGTTCTATAATTCTGATTCGGATTTATACCTAATCATCGATGGATAGTCATGAAGTAATACCAGATAGTCATGAAGTAATACTAGATAGTCATGAAGTAATACTAGATAGTCATGAAGTAACACTAGATAGTCATGAAGTAATACTAGATAGTCAGGAAGTAATACTAATAGAGCACTTGCGGAAACCATATAATGTGGATCACTGTAACGTTTTTATCAAGAGGAATGAATGAAAAGTAGATTAAATAGTCAATAGTTAATTGAAGTTTCAAATATGAAAGAGATTGGCTAATTTATAATAACCTTGGATAGTAGAAACTGGGCGTGAGCGGAGCGGATAGTCCGCATACTAGATAGTCATGAAGTAATACTATATAGTCATGAAGTAATACTAGATAGTCATGAAGTAATACTAGATAATCATGAAGTAATACTAGATAGTCATGAAGTAATACTAGATAGTCATGAAGTAATACTAGATAGTCATGAAGTAATACTAGATAGTCAGGAAGTAATCCTAATAGAGCACTTGCGGAAATCATATAATGAGGATCACTGTAACGTTTTTATCAAGAGGAATGAATGAAAAGTAGATTAAATAGTCAATAGTTAATTGAAGTTTCAAATATGAATGAGATTGGCTAATTTATAATAACCTTGGATAGTAGAAACTGGACGTGAGCGGAGCGGATGGTCCGCGTACTAGATAGTCATGAAGTAATACTAGATAGTCATGAAGTAATACTAGATAGTCATGAAGTAATACTAGATAATCATGAAGTAATACTAATAGAGCACTTGCGAAAATCATATAATGTGGATCACTGTAACGTTTTTATCAAGAAAAATGAATGAAAAGTAGATTAAATAGTCAATAGTTAATTGAAGTTTCAAATATGAATGAGATTGGCTAATTTATAATAACCTTGGATAGTAGAAATTGGGCGTGAGCGGAGCGGATGGTCCGCAGCCTCGGGGAGAGATACTCCTCGATGCGCTGCATCTCATTCACATACACAACGAGTGCACGCGTTCTGTTCACCGCCTCAAAGTCAAATTCTATTCTGTAGTCAGATGAGGGAACTACTGCAAAAATCGGTGTTTGACCGTGAATCGAACTCGGGCCTTTGCTCGGAAAGCGATGCGACCTATGCTCACAATCTTATGAGACAGAACTAATCGAACTTTGAAAGAACTTTTCAGACCACGAACTATAATATTCTATGCCTACATACCAGTCCGGTTAGATAACTCGGTTTATACATAGATGAGATGAAGAGGAATGAGGCTTCTGAGTTCCTATTGGCAAGTTCATAGATACCAAACTTCCTGGTGTTGGTTTTTAGAATCTACCACAACACACAAAGTGTTTCGCTTTTTAATTAGGAGCTGTTAGTGATACAAAAACAGTTTTAAGTTACACAAAAAACATTTGTGCCCTCTGTTTGTATAGTCATGCCCTCTGTTTGTATAGTCATGCCCTCTGTTTGTATAGTCATGCCCTCTGTTTGTATAGTCATGCCCTCTGTTTGTATAGTCATGCCCTCTGTTTGTATAGTCATGCCCTCTGTTTGTATAGTCATGCCCTCTGTTTGTATAGTCATGCCCTCTGTTTGTATAGTCATGCCCTCTGTTTGTATAGTCATGCCCTCTGTTTGTATAGTCATGCCCTCTGTTTGTATAGTCATGCCCTCTGTTTGTATAGTCATGCCCTCTGTTTGTATAGTCATGCCCTCTGTTTGTATAGTCATGCCCTCTGTTTGTATAGTCATGCCCTCTGTTTCTATAGTCATAAAGCCCTCTGTTTGTATAGTCATGCCCTCTGCTTGTATAGTCATGCCCTCTGTTTGTATAGTCATGCCCTCTGTTTGTATAGTCATGCCCTCTGTTTGTATAGTCATGCCCTCTGTTTGTATAGTCATGCCCTCTGTTTGTATAGTCATGCCCTCTGTTTGTATAGTCATGCCCTCTGTTTGTATAGTCATGCGCTCTGTTTGTATAGTCATGCCCTCTGTTTGTATAGTCATGCCCTCTGTTTGTATAGTCATGCCCTCTGTTTGTATAGTCATGCCCTCTGTTTGTATAGTCATGCCCTCTGTTTGTATAGTCATGCCCTCTGTTTGTATAGTCATGCCCTCTGTTTGTATAGTCATGCCCTCTGTTTGTATAGTCATGCCCTCTGTTTGTATAGTCATGCCCTCTGTTTGTATAGTCATGCCCTCTGTTTGTATAGTCATGCCCTCTGTTTGTATAGTCATGCCCTCTGTTTCTATAGTCATAAAGCCCTCTGTTTGTATAGTCATGCCCTCTGTTTGTATAGTCATGCCCTCTGTTTGTATAGTCATGCCCTCTGTTTGTATAGTCATAAAGCATTTTTTTGTGTTTTTATTATAAATATTATTATGAAGTATTATTATTATAACACATTCATCAGTTTGAAATTCGATCAAAAGCGGTAGTTAGCACATGTGGCTTAACAATAAATATCTTTCTAAGAAGCCATCTCAATAAAAAAAAGAAAAGAGTCCGGTCTTGGCTCTTTAAGGTTTTCCGAAGATAAAATTACTACCATACCTGGTTGGCTTTTTCAAATGGTAAGTAACTACCGTAACTGGTTGAATTTTTCAAAAGGAAAGTGACTACCATACCTGGTTGACTTCTCCAAAGGAAGAGTGACCATCATACCTCGTTGACTTCTCCAAAGGGAGATTGACTACCTTATCTGGTTGACTTCTCCAAGGGGAAAGTGACTATCGTACCTGGTTGACTTTTCCAAAGAAAGAGTGACTACCGTACCTGGTTGAAATTTTTGAAAGCGAGAATCACTACCGTACCTCATTATACTTCTCCAAAAGGAGAGTGACTACCAAACCTGGTTGACTTCATCAATGTCAGGTAGAAGTTGTTGTACGGTGGTCAGTAGCAGGGGATATTTGGTGATTCGCTGGATGGGCCGAATCATGAATGACTCATAGGAAGAAGAGTGCTCTCCACCGGCATTCAGTGCCTAAAGAGAGTGAATATTCGGAGTCAAATCAAAGAATAGTCAAAGTTCTAATCATGACAACCGAATATTCTTCATGAATCAGTTCTCTCAAAACAAAAATCAAAAAATTGAGAAACAATATTCACCTTTTGATGCTCATGCTTTTGATACTAAATGCTTAGCCTGTGAAGAATTTGTGATGAGTTAAACGCATTGGATTGAGAATCCAGTAGACGATACACTTTCATCTGTGTCTTGCCTTGTTGATGCGTTGCATTCTTCTCAATAACGCATCAACAAGCCAAGACACAGTTCAAAGTTTATCGGCTTAGCCTGTGCTTTGTGACATGAGTATTTACATCCTCTAATATTTCGATTCAATTGAAGCAGCTATCTTTTTTATCTATCTCTGACCTACTTTGTCGCTTGAACTCTCCAAATAATTAGTTAAGTGCTTTTATCACATCATTTCGCAGAGTTCGGAACAAGTTCAACTGTACCTTTCTATTGATTATATTAATCAGTCAAATCAAGTCGGTACAAACTCGGGTGAAAAGCGTTTGTATATTTATGCTTAGTAATAAAACTAAAATGGTGGGACACCGATTGTAACATACTGCGTCAAACTGTAAATTTTTAGTGTATATCGGTTTTTTCATAAATTTTCTATTATTGTGAGAAGCGGCTACATTATTCTGAAAGTTTAAGAATGAGGGGATAGAATATACAAGCACTATCACTATCGATCACTGTGATGACGCTTACAACAAAAGTCTGTTTCGCCCCCGCTCAGATAGACTTCTGTGCTCTCTGGGTGGGGCTAATGTTTTACACAATAGTTACTGATCAAAGTAGTATTTCTAAATTTTGAATATCATATAATTTTATGCTGACAAGCAAAAATTGCTTTATTAATCCTTGTCTTGCTCTTCTTAATATTTCACTTGCTTCGTATTTTTGTGGCTTGTCTTGAAGGCTTCCTTAACTCGCAGACCCTTCCAAGTTATAATGTCGATACTTTGAGCTAACTATTGAAGCTCCCAGTGCAATTTCTTATTTTCTTGTTTCTGATTCCAGTTCGCATTTTTTTCTTTGAAACTTTTCTTGGGAAACTATCAGCAATGATCTTAAATAAGTTATCCTTGTGCTACAAATTTGATAAATAATTCTTTATTTCACAAAAAAAATTAGTTTTTGATAATTTAATCATCATGTATGTACATATGTTTTCTCATATTTCGTTCACACTGCCTTGAGCGTTCGACTTAGTTTTTTTTTAATGATCTATTAGTTCAATGCATCATCAACAACAACAACAAAACATCTTGATGTTTTATCAATCAAACCCTGTCAAAACTTCCAACTCTTGAACGAAACCTAGTCAACGTTCATTTTAATTAGAAAAGCATAAAGATTATTGTTTGAAGCATCTTAGGATTCTTATGGCGAGGTCATGGAAACATTGAAGCCACAAGAGTAAAAAGCTTAACGAAATTTCAATTTTGGCTCTAGTGGATCAATATTCACTTTGGTAGATCAAAATGACGGACTTAAATCGGTGCTTCACTAACGTTGAGCTTGTCCCTGATATCTGTTGCACCTGAGATGGCCTTCTGCAGCCGCAGATAGGCTGCCGCGTACTCCGCATAAACTTTCAGCTGCGAGGAGTAGTGGGAGAAGACCTTGCAGATCTTCTTGCTTGATTCCTTTAACAGACAGTAGAATAAGGGAGGAAAGAACTTTGTGAACAGAAACGGAGAGAAAACGAGACAGATTTAGAGAGACAAAGGAAGAGAAAGAAAGAGCGAGAAAAATAAATAAAAATAAGTGCAAGAACGAGAAAAAGAAAGAGAGAGACAAAGAAAAAAGAGAAGAAGAGAGAGAGAAAAGAAAAAAGAAAGAGAAAGAGAGAGATGCGAAGTAAGAGAGAGAGAGAATAGAGATAGAAAGACAAAAAGTGAGAAAGAGGAGGACTGGAGAGTGGAACATCTCGATGAAAAAGACTGGAAAGTGACTGATATTTTAAATTCCATAGAAATATTGATACAACCAAATGTAAGTAGTTTATATTTACTTTTTTGTTTCGATGATGCAGTCTTAATGCGAATTTTTGGCTGACAGAACAATGAGAAAAAATCTAAAGCCAACAACATTGAGATAAAACACAACATTCATAAGGAGACAAAGATAAGGATCATCACGAAAACGATTTGTGATTCGTTCTTCTTTTATTCATCCAAAAACCTGAAATAGGAAATTTTTTGCCGGAAGAGCATTAATATTTTCTGAAAAATGAGCGAATAAGCTGTTCCAATTATTCAAAATTATATTTGTAAAGTAGTTATTATATCTTCAAATGCTCAGTTACGCAGTTTAAAGGCACTTACCTATTATATCTAGTTGTACGGCTCAAAAACATTCAAAGACAACTTCCGATGATGCATTCGAGTGCCATTAGAAGTGCACTATTGATGAATCAAAATTAACTTCACCACGAGATCTTGATCCGAGGGAGTTTTTCCCGAGGAGAAATGGAGTAGTAGAGGAGAGTAGGCGGACTCCAGAGCAGCTAGAATTTTCTGTTGAACACTTAGGAGACGCAGAGAACAACCGAGCGTCTGCTGCACGACTTCTACGGGGACATACAGCGAGATCATCTACAATGAGATCTTCTATGTAATGTGAGACTACAGTAACAAGGCTTTGTATATGTTAATAAAACATCGTATACCGTAATAGGACTTTGTTTATGGTAACGAGTCTTATACTTACAAATAACCTTGCAATTCTGCCAGATAATTAAACGTTCGTTTCTACCTTCGCTATTCATAATAATATCATCAGTGTTAAAGGAGCCGATCTCTATCCGGAAATGGACACCTCAACGCCATATTGTAAAAATCATGTTTTATTTTCTCGTGAGAGTATCAACTCAGTTATGGGACTTGCATAGTTTCGTACTTTATGACTCATTTGAGTATGTAGAGAATCATGCATCGCGTGACTTCGTATGAGTAGTAAAACATGACTTACAAGAACTTTTTCAAGAGAGTGAAGCATTTGATTGAATCGATGTATTGGGTGCGCAAGAAAATAATCTCGGTTTAAAAAAAAGTCAATTATTTTTTCCGAAGTTTTCTAAAACTTTTTTTAGTGAAGGTATATGAAGTTCTCACTTCCATGTTTTTTTTCTCAGTCATCTCATTCTATTAGCTTTTCAAATGGCTGGACGGTGCGAGCTCGAAAAAATGATACTACGGGCCTCTCTTCTCTTCTGCTTCAAGCTGGGGGAGAGCGCTGCCGCAGCACATCGAAAATTATGTCAGGCATACCGGCAAAGATGCCTTAGTGAACTACAGTGCCAGGCTTGGTTCAGTCGGTTTGAGCAAGGCGACCACACGCTGGAAGACATGGACCGTCCAGGACGGCCTCGCCAGCTCGATCTTGAGGATCTTCGATCCTTTTTCGAAGCCGATCCCAAACGAACTTGTTACGAGATTGCAGAGCACTTCGCGGTCTCTCACACCACCATCGAGAACGGGCTTTACGAGCTCGGTAAAGTACACAAGCTCGGGCAATGGTTGCCACACGACCTGAGGCCACTCGACAGGAGCGGACGAGTCGCGGCCGCCTCACAACTTCTCTCCTACAAAAGAAGAGACGAGTGGCTGGACACATTGCTAACTGGAGACGAGAAGTGGGTGACCTACTGCAATGTTACACGCAAGCGCCAGTGGCTCAGCAAGGGCGATCCGCCAGAAGCGATTCCCAAACCCGGACTGCACCCGATGAAGGTGATGCTGTGTGTTTGGTGGAACTCACGCGTTGTAGTCTACTGGGAGCTGCTACCTAACGGCATGACAGTTACAGCAGATGTCTACTGTGCAAAACTCGACCGGGTGCAGCAAGCTATGGTGGCTCGAGGCGAAGAGAGCACTAAGATTCGATTCCTACATGACAACGCATGACCACACATTGCGAAAAAACGGTTCAGAAGCTGTTGGAGCTGGGATGGGAGTTGATGCCTCATCCACCTTACTCGCCCGACATGGCACCTTCTGACTACCACCTATTCCGCTCCATGCAGAACCACCTCGCAGAGAAAAATTTGAGAACGAAGCTGAGGTAAAATCATGGTTGCAAGACTTCTTCGAATCGCTCTCTCCGTCGTTCTACCACAAGGGCATCCACGATCTGCCCACGCGATGGCAACACATACTTAACCATGATGGATCATACTTTGTTGATTGAGGTTCTTGTTTGACTTAATAAATAATTAATGAAAAGAAGATTAAAAACCGAGGTTATTTTCTTGCGCACCCAATATTAACGTTTTAACCTGCTCAATCTGCTTGACGTATTCTCTTTCTGTGATGATTATTTCTTGGAGAGCTCTTGCCAATCTGCTCCCGTCGAGTTTCTCTCGGCCATCTAGGACTTGGTCCGGGTCGTCATGGTCCATTGAATAACTGGACTGCAGGGAGTCCCCTCTGTCAGGTCCTGCTTTCTTCCGACGTTTCAGTCTTATCAAGGAGGCCTGCAAAAAAGGCTTGCTGTAAAGAAAATATGCGGATCGAATAGTATTTCATGCATCGCATTGTTTTTGTATTCAATATTGTTTATTGTTAATTGTTTATTACATGCAGTGTACATCAAAACATACAGAGAGCACGTGGTAATAAGAGTAAGCACTGGGTCGTTATTAAAAGCAAATAAAGGTAATAAAAGCAAACAACACGTGGTAATAAAAGTAAATAAAAGCAAACACGTGATAATAAAAGCAAACATTGAAGGCATTGCAAATCTAGTGAGAAGAATAAAATTATTATTCACAGAAGTTTTACATTTGAGAAAAATTATGGAAGATTCGAATTTCTCTGGGTAAAAATACGAGCTGGACGAATGAAAAAAGAATTGAGTCGAGCAATAGAATGAGGGGTATGATAAAACAATTTAAAAGTGGAGCCTCTAGTGGTGGATGGTCTAAGGTTGTAAAAATGGTGATCCCGATTTGAGAGAATAGTTCTACCTTTAACCAATTTAAGAAGTACTGAAGCAAGTCTTTAGACTCTCTGATTACAAAGGATTACAATAGTACATCATTACAAAAAAGAATCAGTTCAAAAGAACGCGGGTGTTTTTTGGTACGCTTAAATCAGTCAGTGACGCTTGAAACTTTTTTCATATTTTGATTTATGTTCAGAGAAGGATGTTATAAATCCAGCATGACAAATAGTCTCAAGTTCTGGGTTCCACACACAAAGATAAGTCGCA
The DNA here is from genome assembly GCA_964056735.1 of Allodiplogaster pararmata. Taxonomy (NCBI): domain Eukaryota; kingdom Metazoa; phylum Nematoda; class Chromadorea; order Rhabditida; family Diplogasteridae; genus Allodiplogaster; species Allodiplogaster pararmata. Next base: position 26,241,469 of record OZ057407.1, read on the forward strand.
TCGCTCATGAGTTCTCACTCAGCACCGTTTTGCCCATTTTGCCTCTATTGCTAAACAACGGAAAATGAGAATAAGCCTTTAATCAGTCTTGATTGTGAGACCTTTTGAAGTCGCTCCTTAACTTCCTCGATGCTCCATTTTTCGGGCGATATTCCATCTACATCTACGATCGTGTCCCCGGCTTGTGCCTTTGCGGATGATTCGTGCACCTAAAAAAGCTTTTATGAACCGTAAAGTGCTTACGTCAAAGTACGTGATGGTGTTCCGAAGAAGTGTCGCAAACTTAGAGTGTGGGGTTGTCAAAAAAGTGCTTGTTACCGTTTCACGAAAACATTCGGAGAAAGTTAAGTATCAGAAAACAATCACAATCATACACGTATTTCATCATTTCCGATTCCCTTTTTGTCAGCCATGAGTTATCCTCTGGTGAAAAGTTGATGAATAAACTTCAAACACAACAAAAAATTAGACTATCAAAGAGAAATAACGTAGAGGAAAAAGTTTTTAAAGTTTTAAAACATAATAAAGTTGTAAAAAATATGATCTTACTTGAGCCATCAGCTTTCCATTCTCATAAAAAGCACAGAGAGATATCCCGAGCTGACTAGTCTCTCTTCGTAGCTCGTAATGCTCACTCGCCGAGTCCTTGAAAAAAGGTTGTCCTATTGCAATGTTTCCTAGGTCGAATAGTCCTTTCTCATTTTCAAACTTTCTATTCACTCGCTTCATAATCAGTTTCATTGAGATTAAGCGCCATAGTTCAAACAATACAATCCAGTTCTACTTTTATTAATTTTTGTAATGAAATATGAGTGAGAACTCTTAAAGTAGAGACACAAGTATGTATAGAATATGATTTGGAGAGTACGGTCTCAAGAAGTTTAAAATTCTGCTAGAGACCGAGTTCAACCATGCTAAAGAGTGTAAATAGAAGAATTGAAGTAGATAAACAACCGCTCTTTTGCCGGTTAGCAAAGAACTCTGAACCCACGACTTGAGAGCTCTCAGACTGATTGTCTGGTGCTCTACCGATTGAGCCATCTTGGCTCTCCCGTCAACAAGGTGGACAGTATTTTTCCGATAAAAACTTAACGGATTGAGCAAATCAAACAAAATTTTATCAAAGTTTTTTCAAATAGTTTGAGATATAAATGCATTTTCATTTTTTGAACAGCCCTCCCTTCTCCTTGACACAGGCACTGAGTCGCTTGTGGAAGGCACCCACCGTGGTGGACAGGTAAGCGACGTCAAGATCATCCCACCCCTTCTGTAGGGCGTGCTTCAGACTCTCCAAATTCTTGTGGGGAAAAGCACAGTCCTGGCTCTCAAGGACCGTCCACACAGACAAGTCCAGGGGATTAAAATCAGGAGGAGATCATATTCGGCGGAGGAGATCATGGAGTGGTAATTGGTCTTGAACCAGTCTTGCACCACTTTAGCCTTGTGGGCGGGCGCAGAGTCCTGCTGGAACCTTCAGTTGCGCCCCGCGAAGTGACCTGGCTCCAGGGAATTATTTCCTTTAAAAGAATTTTGTTCAGGTAGTTTTTGGCATTTACTTTGATTCCCTGCTCGACGAAAACGAGTGGAGTCTTGCCAGTCGCGCAAATCCTGGCCCAGACCATGACAGAAGCCGGATGGCCCTTTCTCGAGACGTAGCGACCACTCTTATTGGCCTCGTTGACCGATTTCAACCAAATCCTATCGTTCTGGTGGTTGAAGGAGTGCTCAATATTGAACAACTTCTCATCGGTGAAAAGAATATCCAAACAGTCCACCGGCTTGAACCGCTTTGACAGTTCACGACATCTCCGAAGACGGGTCGCCTTCATCTGGTCCGTCAATGCGTGAGTCTTCTGCAGCTTGATGAGGCAAGTTCCACGCGAGATTTGACGATCGTTTGGACAGAACTAGCCAAAATATTCAGCTCCTTCTCGAGTTTTCTGAGACTCCGCTGCTTCTGGTTATAACGAATCTTGTCTCGGATGCTTCTTACGTTGACGGAAGTGGTCGCGGTCACTGGTCTGCCTGGGACGGTCATTTGTCGTACCAGTCTCACGAAAGCGACGTATTGTGTTTTCAATGGTCCTGCAGGAGAATCCAATCGTTCTGGTGATGTGCTTTTGAGTGAGCCCGGACTGGCCGCAGAATGTAGCCTCGGACCATATCAGAGAGCATTACCAGAAAACGAAAAGAGTTATCATTCTGATTTTTCAGGTTATGTTAGCACCATCATGAAGAAGATACAAATGAAAAATCACACGACCGCTACACCAAATAAAAAAGCTACAAAGTGACAAAGTCATCCACCTGGACTTTCTGTACACTCTTTACATATGAGCTCTCTATGAAATCGAAAATAAACATTTATTATTATAATTTTGACATCAACCATATGGTATTAAAAATAATACCATTTACTAGCTTTTCCTTCCTTAAAATTAGTAGAAACTAAGTGTTTTTGGAGAATAAAAATTATTCTGAATACATATAATGACGAATAAATTTTCGAATTGACCGAATAAGACCTAAAATTACAATTGAGAAAAAAAGAAAACTCTCTACGAGAATAGAAACTGACGTATTTTGAAGTTGAAGGCATAGAGGTGTCATCCAATTTGGATGCTGAGTCCACTACAGACCTAACACTTGTAGGAGCTCTCTTGTTGCTTTCGCAATCGCAACGGAAGCAGTCCGATGACTTGTTCTCCCACCTGGTAGTAAAGACTCACTTTGCTTCACAGCTGGTAGAAAACCACTCATTTTGCTTCTCAGCTAGTAGAAAACAACTCATTTTGCCTCCCAGTTGGTAGAAAACAATCCATTTTGCCTCTCAGCCGTTAGAAAACAACTCATTTTGCCTCTCAGCTGGTAGAAAACAACTAATTTCGCCTTCCAGGTGTAGAAAAACAACTCATTTTAGCTTCCAGCTGGTAGAAAGCAACTTATTTTGCCTCTGAGCTGGTATAAAATAACTCATTCTCCTCCCAGCCGGTAGAAAACAACTCATTTCGCTTCCCAGCTGGTAGAAAATAACTCATTCTCCTCCCAGCCGGTAGAAAACAACTCATTTCGCTTCCCAGATGGTAGAAAATAACTCATTCTCTTCCCAGCCGGTAGCAAACAACTCATTTTACCCCTTAGCTGGTAAAAAACTATTATTTCTGCTTCCCAGATAGTAGAAAACATGAGCATAAAAAGAGCAATTATTTCAGCTTATTGGTATAAAACTGCCAAAATAGTTGTGTTGCAGGTGGTAGAAAATTAGGAATTTAGCTTACCACTGGTAAAAACTACTATTCCAGTCTTACAGCTAATAAATGCTAGTCTAGTCTTAGAATTTGTAGTAAAAACTTTGATTGATAAAGCTGGAGAACCCGTTTGATGTCAAGTTTGTCATGCTAAACTAGTGTTGTAATTCTTAATATTATTTAAAAATTTCAAAAATTTTGCTCGAAAAACCTCTATTTTGTTCGACAGAATTAGCTCATCAGAAATCTTTTTATATAAAAAAATGGAATAATGAGAAGAGTAACAGTGTGAATCCACGTTCATTTACGAGTCGAATGAAATGTGAAGCGACGACGCATTCCTGGAGCACTGGGGACGAGGGACGATGTCTCAACTAGAAAGAGCGTTTCTTCTTAGAACAAGGGTTCTTTTCAAAACAAGGGGTTCTCTCTAAAACAAGGGTTTCTGTTTAGAACAAGGTGTTTTAATTGTGTACCTGGCGAGATTTCATTCTCATTTTCGAGTGGCTCTGAGCTCTTTTTGCTTAACTATTTTCCTATGTATCTTTCTCATTATCTTTTTCTTCAATATAAGACGGTGCTGGGAATTTAGTTCGGCAATTCGTGTTGTTTCGGTGTCTGTGGCGAGTTTTGAAACATGGCGGTAAAAAACTCCTTTATCCGTAAATTGTACAGAGGATTTGAAAAAGAAACACGTGTCATATTTAATATACAGATTTTTGCTTTAGCAAGATAAATAAGAAACAAAAGCACTGAGTTTCAAAGACATAAGAGTTGGCGATTTTAGAACGGTTCGAATATCGTCACCGGTTGATGATCATTACAAGGCGAATTTAGAACGGTTCGAGTTTCGTCACCGGTTGATGATCATTACAAGGCAAGTTTAGAACAGTTCGAATATCGTCACCGGTTGATGATCATTACAAGGCAAATTTAGAACGGTTCGAATATCGTCACCGGTTGATGATCATTACAAGGCAAATTTAGAACGGTTCGAATTTCGTCATCGGTTGATGATCATTACAAGGCAAATTTAGAACGGTTTGAGTATCGTCACCGGTTGATGATCATTACAAGGCAAATTTAGAACGGTTCTAATATCGTCACCGGTTGATGATCATTACAAGGCAAATTTAGAACGGTTCGAATTTCGTCATCGGTTGATGATCAGTACAAGGCTATTCAGCAAAATAAGAGCAGACTTATATAGTATGAACAAAACGATTAACCTATACAGACCGGGTTTGCACGAACGCTATACTATTTTCTTTTTCTGTGTCGCAAAAAGAGAATTCATGAGAATAAAAAAAGAGAATAGCATTCATGCAAACCCGGTCTGTATAGGTTGATAGTTTTGTTCGTACTATATAAATCTGCTGAATAGCCGGGAGAGTGCGAAATTGCAAGAGTGCGGGGAGAGTGTGAGATTTAGAAAGCGAGAATCGTAACATGACGAAATTCGAACAGTTCGAAATTCGTCAAGTGCTGAGCATCGTAACGTGACGAAATTCGAACCATTCTAATTTCACCATGTGATGAGTATTGTAGCATGACGAAATCCGAACCATTCGAAATCCGTCAAGTGATGAGCAACAATACATGACGAAATTCGAACAGTTCAAGTTCCGTCAGGCAAGATACGCTATCTGCTTACTGTTGTGTTTCATATTTGATTGTTTATTGTGCCAGAAGTGGTGAAATAAAGTAAAATTTTGATTCCACGAATTCACAAAGAAATGGCGAGAAATTCCGATGAATTTTACGATAAACTTGCCACAGACACCGAAACAACACGAATTGCCGAACTAAATTCCCAGCACCGTCTTATATGCTCTTTTTGTATAGTTTCTCTTCATCTCTATCTAATTTTCTTTCTGTTTTCTCTCTTAAATTCTCTGTCTTTTTCTCTTTCTCACTTGTGCTTGTGTAGATACAATTTCTCACTTTTATTCATTTTTTTCCTTTTTCAACACTTAAAAATATTTTCTTTGTTTTTCGCAAACTGATCAGCGATTCATATTATATCTAAATTTCATAACTCCAAGCCATATAATAGTAGAATTATGCTAATGAGGCTCTTCCATATTGAGAAAACTCTCTCTCTCTCTTTCTATCTCTCTGTCTCTCTCTCTTTCTCTCTCTCTCTTTCTCTCTTTTTCTCTCTCTCTATCTCTCTCTCTATCTATCTCTCTCTCTGTGTTCTCTTAATTTCCCTCTGGTCTCTTACTCTGTCTTTCTTTCTTCTTTCCTTCTACTCTCCGAATCTCTCTTTTCCATTTTTCATTTGCTTCTGCGCTTTGGTCCCATGTGTTTTAATAGTCTTATTACCTCTCAGAAAATATCCATACTTCTCCCATTAGTTAGCCCCCAGTCTTCAAGCACCGCTATTGCAACATTTGCATTTCATTTTCTTCGTCCAACTATTCCTCTCTTTCCTCTCTCTCCTTCTCTTCCCCTATCTTTCTCTCTCTCTCTCTTCCCCTATCTTTCTCTTTCTCCACAACTCTCCTCTCTCTCATCTTACTATAACTCTCTATGACTTTCTCTCTTTTTTCTATTTCCTTCTTCCTCTCACTTTCTCTTTCTCTCTTTTATTTTTTTATCTTCCTCTCCGGATACTTTCGTTTATTTTCTTCTTTGTTGCGGATAAAAGATAGCGCCAAACAAGGATAAATGAAGTGTGGCTCCACTCAAGAGTAGGGAGTAGGAGGGGAGCAGAATTGGAAAATGAACAAGTGAGAATACGAAAAATTAAGTACTAGAAAGTGCGAGATAGTATTCTAGAGCAATATAAGAAGATAAAAAGATTTAGAGACAGTTAAGGAGAGAAAGAGAGAGAGAGAGAGTGAAGGAGACGGGGGAGTGAGAGAAGTATACAGAGAAAGAGAGAGAGAGAGAGAGAGAGAGAGAGAGAGAGAGAGAGAGAGAGAGAGAGAGAGAGAGAGAATGAGTGAGGGAGATGGGAATAGATAAAAAGAAGAGTGTAGTACTACTTCACTTGAACTCAAAGCGCTATAGAAACAACATTCCATCACAGTCCTTGATTCAGTAAAGTATAACTCTTTTTAAATGTAAATCAATATTTACCTCTTCGATGAAGTTCATAAATTAAGCAAAATAATAAAGGAAATGTATTTTATTTCCTTAACAGTGCTTGCATAATTGCAAGATTTCCTTTTATGACCATTGATTTTTTAAACTTGTATGATAATTATTGATTACTCAAACTTGAATGATAATTATTGATTATTCTGACATGTATTTGGGGCACGAGCCTCCCCTCCAAAGCAGAGATTCTCTGCTCGAGAACAGCAAGCCGCAATTGATTCTCCTCGGAAGCTTCCTTGGAACGCATCTCTACGTTCCTGTTAAATCAGCAATTATTGAACCAATCCTCCTAACTGTCTAACTCAACATGATAAATACACATTTTGGCAAAATAAGGTATTCTGACCCCCGTTTAAAGGTATAGGTGAAGGTATGTACGCACATATATACGCATCTCACAGCCGTGATAGATGACTCTCGCGCCTAGGCGGCGTATAAAAGCTGCTACGACCCATATTCAAGCAGGGTAGAAAGCCGGGTGTTCTGATAGCAGATGCTCCCGAGTCACTCATATATCTTTTTTCACTTCTCCACCTATTCGTCCCTCGAACAATTCATTCATTAACCGATTCATACATTGTCCTAATCTTTCATTCGCCCAATCATTCACTCGCCCTTTCATACATCGACCTATCCCTTTATATTCCTCCTCATTGGTTCACTATTCGTTTGTTGGCCTTCAACTCAATCCGTTATATATGCTGACTTCAATGCCCACATTAGTTTTCTCGATTATGCCAGGCCCTCTCGATGCGTTCTTAGCCCGTCGCAACCTAATCAATACTCCCATTATCGTTCATTCTTCCAATTTAATTCACAATCTTATATTTTAATGATTATTCACATAAACTCTTATATTCTAACGAATATTCGCATATAAACAGCGTTCGATCCACAAAAAAACTATCTCAACTCTTAGAGGCAGACAAAGTGGAGAACCCTAAGAGAATAAAAACCATCATATAGAAAGCAAGTAATACTGGTTTCATTAGTGTATAATTTTAAGGATCGTCAGCAGAAGTGGAAAGGTAGAGTTACCGTTCGGTGGGCCTCTCTTTTGAGTTTCGGTGAGCTTTTGTTAAGACTTCAAGGCTGAGCCCTTACATAAACTCTCTGCTTTGAAAAATTTTTTTCGTTGTTGTTGTTTGGAGCAGATTTTTTTGGAAATGTTCCAACTTTCCACAGGCCTCCGTCCCTTTCCGGATGCGCTATTTATACATATAAATCCCTGTTATTCATTCAATCTGTTTGGCTCATTCTCCCTCTCCGCTCATGAAACTTCTTGAATGAGTAACCGAATGGCTCTGAGCTTGGCGCGGAGTGCGACGACTGCAGCAAGCCGAGAGGAAGTCTTGGCGATGATGTGCGACGACTGCGAGAGTGAGTGCTGCGCGACGCGGTTTGCGTCCGACATGCACATCTCCCACACGCGGCTGCCGCACGAGATACGCACCGCTCCGTTAACGACTTCGATTAATGACTCCAGCTAAAAGTATAGGTGTACTCAAGGAAAATCTATAGAATATAGGCAAAGTCTGTCTAATGTTTTGAATTATGGGCCATTAACATATGCCGGACCTCCAATTTTACACGTCTAATTTTCACACTAAATCACGTTTTAGCAATGTGTTAACGCGCTTACACTCCCGGTGAGTTTGAAAAAGATGGCCAGGTTTGATTCCGCTCCGTGGAATATCTGCTGCCTATGTCCGATCAGTGTTCAAAATACAATATTGTTTCAATGATTTACCGACACTTTGTACCGCGTCACTTTGTATACGACACTTTGTACCCGACACTTTGTACCCCGTCACTTTGTACCGCGACACTTTGTACCGCGTACGGCCTCGTTAGCTAAGCCGTACGGCCTCGTTATCGTAAACTTTTACTAAGCCTAAGCGTTTTTTAATGTAAAAATATGTTTTAATGTAAAAATAAAACGCGCGGCCTCACTCAAGTCGCGGTACAAAGTGTCGCGGTACAAAGTGTCGCGGTACAAAGTGACGGGGTACAAAGTGTCGGGAACAAAGTGTCGTATACAAAGTGACGCGGTACAAAGTGTCGTGATACGTGCGTGTTTCAATTCATAAGAAAATACTTACTATTTAAAGAAAGGATTGAGGTTTCGGTTTCAGAACGATACTTTGAATGGAGCCTTTACGAAGGTCGTAAAATAAAACTGACAACCGCGAAAAAAATATACATTACCGTGCAAAAGTCTATCGAGTTTTGATTTTTCATTGATAACTTTAATTACAACAACAAAAAACTAGTGTTGCCACTTGTGTCAACTTTAGAAAAATTGGAAAACATGAGTTTTGATGCATATGAGTTCGGTTTATCTTGAAGCAGACATATTATTATAACTAAAGCACATACTTTCATGAAAATACAACAAAAAAAATATCAAGGCAATATAATCGCTTTTGGCAAAGTTGTGTTCAAAAATTAACTTTTTTTTGACAGTGTTTTGCACGGTATACTTGAAAAGCATGTCAAACGCGTTAACTGGAAAAAATGGGAAATACGTGAAATATAAAATAGGAAAAATAGAACAAAAAAAGGAAACATACAATGTTGATATGCGCCAAAGCCTTTTCGTAGTGAAAGACGAGGAAGACCGGCGTCACCAAGACCACAGTGGTTTCGGGCCGCCGTCGACATCTCTCCACCTGGGTTTTTTTGTATATTGGATATCTTAAAATCATTAAAGCACATGAAAGCTGTCTTCGTTGCCGTAGGGAAAATAATACGAGTAAGACTCGTGAGAGATCTCTGGATGTGGGTATACCAATATATGTATGTATGTACATATGTATATGTTTAGTGAGATAATAACCGAGTATGTCTGTGATGTGGAAAGGGAAGGATGTTTAGAGAAATTACTATGTATACTTAATTGATGACTATAAAAAATGCTCATGGAAAAGCTATGGATGACTATTTAGAGACTAGTAAAAAGGAGAAAAATGTAGAGAATAAGAGAAAAAAGGAGAGAGAAGAGAGAAAAAATTTAAGAAATAACTTCAAAGAATTGCAAACTGACATCGATACCATTCCACTCAGCAACCACTCTAATTCTTGCAAGAGCTGATTGCCCTTTCTCTGACCAACAGGAGGGCCTTGGGGCGGGAGGACTGAATTATAGGACTTAATTATAGGACTGAATGATAGAAGTGAGAGTTTAATTAGAAAAAAAGGACATTTCATCAGAATAAGTAAACATTTCTTTAGAATTTGATAAGTTAACATCAGGTTCTCAAAAAAAAGTAAGTTACGGTACATAAAAAAAACCCATAGATTACAACAATACGATCACTTAGTGTAGCTCTGATGGCTTTTCTGAGATTACTGTCAAAGGCGTGAATGCCCTTAAACTGCGCAAATGAGCACTTCTCGACTGCCTGTCTCGAAAATGTTCTTTATCGACTTTACGAGTTTGATGATATCAATCAGAATAAAACCGTGAAAAAAATTACTGTTACAATTGATTCATGAGTACCAAAGTTTCGATTCCCTCTATTTCTGACTTACTAAAGTGAAACGCTTGTGTTATACTTAAACATACTGCGGTGTTACATGATTTAATTAGTTGCGTTTTCACACTGTATGATTAAAATTATTATTATTGTATAATTATAAGTTTTTCTAAAATCTAAGTTTCAACCGGAATCCCTGATATTTTTATTTCAAGTTTTTCAAATTTAACAATAGCGCTCAAGATGAACAATTCTGCTCCTAATAAGGGTTAAGTATTATAGAAGCTTAGTCAGTGTGTAGAAACTCGACTAACGAGGCAAGCGCCTGATTGGGAACCGAAGGAGATGAAAGAGCATGGACAAGATTAGCAGCTTCGACACCAGTCAGCAGATTCAGGCCAAGTGCCCGGCCGCCAATGTCGTGCAGTTGCACGAAACAATCTGAAAGCCGCTCCGCTGATCCTGGAAATGATGATAGGGTTAACGTCAATCGGATTCTTATGTACTGTCACTTATAGAGTTAGAATTTTACTTAGAGAGATCGAGAAAATTGAGAATGTTGCTCATATAGCTAGAATTTCACTTACAGAGCTCGAAGAAAATCGGAAATGTCACTTATAGAGCTAGTTGGGTTGGCGTGAAATTTTCCCCGTTTTCCACAGAAAGTTTATTCAAACTTTCAAAACACAAATACAAGTTTTAATCAACAATATGTGCACCATGATTGTCAATTAACTTCTGTCATCTGATTGGCAGATCGTGAATGCCCTTGTGATAGAACGCGGCTGGGTGAGAATTGAATAAGTGCTGCACCCAGGTTTTGACCTCCTCTTCATTCTCGAAAGTTTTGTCAGCCAGTTGAGTCTGCATTGAGCGGTATAGATGGTAGTCAGATGGAGCAAAGTCAGGTGAATATGCAGGGTGAGGCATGATTTCATAGCCCAGCTCTAGAAGCTTCCGATTTGCTTGCGATGTGTGGCCGAGCATTATAATTCAGGAAGCGAACATGAGTTGCCTCTAATCTGAGCAGTGGTTGCCTGGTTCAGTTTATCGAGCTGACTACAGTAGACATCTGCAGTGATGGGCGTGTTACGAGGAAACATTTCCCAGTACAAGATACCGCGAGAGTTCTACCAAACCGAAAGCAATATCTTCATCGGGTGTAGTCCAGCTATAGGCGTCGTTTCTGGAGGCTGTTTATCGTCGATCTATTGACGCTTCCGCTTGATGTTGGCATAGCACACCAACTTCTCATCTCCACTGACCAAAGCATTTTCAAAATTTCAAAAAGCGGGAGAACTTTCCTGCCAACCTGCAAAGAGGGAGGAGTTGTGTAATAAGACAAAGGTAAATATGTAGATCATTTACAGAGAGAGAGAGACTGGCAAACAGAAAAAGAAAAAAAACATGAAGAGTCAGGAAAAAAAAGAAGCTGTCAAAAAGTAGAGTGATAAAATTCAGATTCCCGTTTCCATTAAACTGCTCACGTTCTTTTATTAATTAAGATACGGTTTCACTCTGCAATTGCTGAGCAATCAATAACTTTTTTCGTCTACTGTTATATATTCTACTTCAATTGACGTTCTGAATGATATCATAGCACTGCAAGCTACATGTATTGTTATTTTATCTCAGCTCATCTTCTTGTCAAAAACTTCTACCTCTGCCTCTTTCAATAGTTTTCATACTTCTTTTTTCGTTGTTTATATAATTTTTGAGAAGCTCTCTACTCGCTCTGTTTCTGAATTCAACCTCATCTCTCTCTCTCTCTTTCTTCCTCTTTAGCTATTTCTTTCTCTGTCTCCCTCTTCCTCTCTTTTCTCTCTCTTTTCTCTCTCTTTTCTCTCTCTTTCTCTCTCTTTCTCTCTCTCTCTCTCTCTCTCTCTCTCTCTCTCTCTCTCTCTCTCTCTCTCTCTCTCTCTCTCTCTCTCTCTCTCTCTTGCTCCGTTCCTTTCATCTTACTCCTCAAGTAAGCTATTTCATCAATGTCTTCGTTTTTGCTGTTATGCTAGTTTATCTTCTGCCCTTGTCTATATACCTTGCGAATTCTGAATGCTGCCATACCCATGCGTTGGAAGCGCATGAATGAACAAAATTGCGTGGGGAGAGTGAGAGATAGATAGAGAGAGACGGAGAGAAATATGGAGAGAGAGAAACAATGAGAAATAGAGAGAAAAAGAGAGACAATGGGAGAGAAAGAGATAGAGAATGAGAATGAGAAACACAAAGAGAGAGAGATAAGTGAACAAAAGAAAGAGGAGATCCAGAGGACTGGCAAATTGGAAGACAGAACGAAGCCCAGGGCCGTGAAAGGGAAGACGAAGAGAGAGAAGCAGTGGCATTTCAAAGATTTAAGTATGCTTGAAGAGATCCATCAGCCACGGCTCCGCAGGTGAAACAGAAAGAAGCCTCGGATAGATGCTTCAGGTGAAAGTGAACAACTTCATATCAAACATTTGGTTTCAAACATTCTTGACGAACCAAAATAATCCTTTTGAACTTGTTTGCAAAAGAGTTGGGTTTTCGCATAAAGTATGGGTGCGTTGAAAGCAAGCAAAGGCCATCAAATTTTTTGTCTGATCACAAATACGAATTCCCAAAGAAGAATCATAACAATTTGTTCTCAATACATTTGTAGTTTACGTCAATAAATCATTTTCATTCGGAAAAATATGTCTTGAGTAAAGTAGATAGATATCATCTATAATAGAATCACCTTCCAGTTGAACCGCTCTCTTCAGGTAATATGACTTTGAAGCTTTTCGCTGATGTTTTGAATAACCCATGACTTATATGACATCTCTCCTGACTTGAAGAAGACTAAAACTTCATGAAGTCAATAAAGTACCGGGTAGAAGTCGTGAGTCTAGGACGACTTCACTGTAAGCTGTGACTGCCTGCACGCGGAAGAACTCCGGTGGCAGCAAAGTACCAATCGGCCGCTCTTCCACCTTCCACACCGACACCTCCACTAGATTCGCCTCGAGTCGGAGCCATTTACTCCGGCGCTCCGAGAGCGCGAAGATCTCCGCATGGAATCTGAATGCTTTTCGTGGTTCTCCCTTCTCCTCGTTAGTCGTCATTTCAAAACTCTCTTGGTTTCCTATTTTCCTTCTCCTTCTCCATCTCCAGTGGCCGTATGCACGTACCATTTTTGTTAGGAAATGATAAAGAAAATAGTGTTAAGTGTTCTAGGATAACACTGTTTTCTTCATCATTTCCCACAAAAAATGGTACGTGCATAAGGCCCCAGACGTGCCTCATTCTTTTCTTTTTCAAACCCCGGAGATGGTCGGGTCTATCATTTCCTCTTCACACTGACTTCTACTCGTCTCTACTTCATCGAATTACGAGATTTCTCTTCTGTCTTCTTGGGACTCAAGACTTCGTGAATCTCTTCGGTATGAGGTTGAAACGCTAAGTGGTCTACCAAGACTCTTCAGTGCAACGCCACAGTTGCTTATTCCTCTTCCGAAGATTTTCTACTTTTTCATTTTCTCATTGTCAACCATGTTAGCGATGACCCTGAACCAGTTGTCCTTTGGCGATAAAGAATATCAATATCAATATCAATGTCATGAACTACAAGAACCCTTTTCTTACTAATCGTCGTCAAATATGTGTTAAGTATGTCTCACATTGTCTTTCTCATGCGGTATTGTACGAGACTCCGCCTAATGAACAGTACACCAGCTCCTCTGCCAGAAATGAACGAATTACTTCCTCGTTGTCTATGTAAAAAATGTTTGCGTGAGGTTGGAGAAGATCAACATTATAACATATAAAAAGGTTTTCATGATCTCTTTTCTCACATCAAGCGGCATTGTTCCTAGCTTAGGCAGGTAGCTCGGAGACGATAAACCCACCTTCCTTTTTCTTTCTTGTTATCTTTCTCTCTTCTTCTCTATCCCTCTCTCTTTCATCTCTCTTTATTTATCTCTTCTTCTCTCTTTTTCTCTCTCTACCTCTCTCTTTCTCTTTTTCTCTTTTTTCTCTATATTTCTTTCTTCTTCTCTCTCTGTCTCTCTCTCCCTCTCTTTCTCTCTTTTATCTCTCTATATTCCTCTCTTCTCTCTCTTTTTCTCTCTTTCTTTCTCTCTCTATCTACTTCTCTATTGCTTTCTTTCTCGGCCGCCTCACGGCATCTACTCAAATTCTCATTTGCTTAATGCACCCTGAAATGGCTCTCCCAAAAATTTCATGCATAACAAATGTCAAATTCACCTGAAACCCAAAAAATTCAATGTACAGATGGAGTGCACACTCTTTTATTTTTGTTGCGGATGTGATTACCCTCTTTAAATCTTCATGCTCTAAATCTTTGAATTCTATTTTTTTTTGTTTAACTCTCTAGTACTTTCTCGCTCTATCTGTATCTCTTTCTTCCACTCTCTCTCCCTCTATCTTTCTCTCTCTCTCTCGTTCTCTATATCTCTGTTTCTTTCTCTCTGTCCTTCTCTCTCTCCCAACATCTATGTCTCTTTCTCTCTTTCTCTCTCTTTCTCTATTCCCATTCTCCTATGCTTTATGAACCTCAGCAACTAACTCTCCCGGCTGCTCCCTCGAGACATGACCACTCAGCAAGTGCTTCATCGCCTATTCCGTTTTATCTCTCTCTCGCTCTCTCTCTTTCTCTCTCTTCCTATCTTTCTCTGTCTCTGTCTCTGTCTCTCTTCCTCTCTCTATTTTTCGCGCTCTCTTACTCACTTTCTCTCTGTACCTATATTTTCTTTCTCTTCCTATCTCTCTTTCACTTCATCTCTCTCACTCTCTCTCTCTATCTGCTTCTTTCTTTCTATATATCTTCCCGCTCTCTTACTCTCTTTCTCTCTGTACCTCTCTCTATTTCTTTCTTTTTCTCCATCTCTATCTCTCTCCGATATTCCCTCTATCTCTTGTCATCATGCCATTTCCTGCGAGAAGATAAGCGAGTGATCCTGCTTGACTGACTAATCCCGTCATTGGCCCTCCAACTTAACTTAATTCACACCAAAATAACACTATTTCTACTCAATAAATAAGTATATGTATGTATTCTTGTCTTTGCTTTAAACAGCCAAGCTGTTTGACTCTTTCTTCCTTTCTCTTTCTTTTTTCTCTACCATTTATCCTTACAATATTCACTTTTTTTTCTTTTTTCCACTCTCTCTATTTCCTTTCTTTATTTCATTTTTCTCCACTTCTCTCTTCCCTTTTCTTCTCTCTATCTCTGATTTTCTTCTCTCCTAATTCTCATACCTTTCTTCTATAGCTTAAAAATCTTTTTTACATTAACTTACCAATCAGACATACCCTTTCTATACCCTTTCTCATGCCTCATCTTTTCACTTTTACTCATTACTCTCGCTCGTGTTTTTCTCTTCGCTATCTCTTCCTTCTAACAAAAATCTCTACTCTGCCTTTTTACAAACAAAAAATTTCAACCTCCTCTTAAATTATACGAATTTCCTTTCTGAATGAGTGAGTCTCTTAAAACACGAAGAAGAAAATTAAGAGAGAACAATTATAAACAAGAAGGTTACAAGAAAAATAGATACACTTTCTTTGATTTCTTTCTCGCTTTCTACATCTTTTTCTGTCCTCACTCTTTCTCAAAAATGGCAGGAAACACGAGGATTGAAGATGAAGATGTACAGAGATTGAAAATTGGATGCTGGGAAATATGTATGTTGGTTCTGCTATGCAAAATAGCCCATCCTATGTATATCCCAAAAAGTTCATTAATATCATTTTCTTCTTTCGTATTCGCTTATCTTTACCCCATTCTCTTTTTCTTTATCTCTGACTGTCTTCTTCCTGTAATCTTTTTCTTTATTTTTCTCTTTTTTCTATCTATCTCTTTCTTTCTGCTTTCTCTCTCATTCTCCTGAACTGTTCAAAAATGGAAATATTAGAGAAAAATCTGTTTTGCGTTCTTGGTTCTAAATAACTCAATAATCCTTACACGAGCTCAAAATGGGAACTAACGTCATGAGCGTTGAGTCCAAGAGGGGCGAGCAGGCCGAACAGCTTAGACGGGTACCCATCTCTGGCTAATAACTTTCTCCCTCTCTCCTTCTCTCTCCTCTCTGCCTTTATTATCTCTTTTCTTTTTCTTTATCTCTCTAACACTCTTTTCTTCTTACTCTATCTGTCTAACACTCTATCACTTTCTTATTTTGTTCTCTCTTAACTCCTCTCTCTCATTCCAGATTCTTCGCGCACTCGAGCTGGGCTTCCACTGCAACATGTCCATTCTCGGAACTGAACCTGCTTCATGAAACTCCACCCCTTCACCTAATCATTCCTTTAGGAACGAAACAATGGAAAGGGGTGGAGCCCCTGGAAGGATTAGAAATTTCCGGGAAGAAGTGTTCTTGATGAGTTATTGCCCTTTGAGCGGTTAAAAGAGGTTGTGCCCGTTTAGGGGTTGAAGAATAGAAAGGGGCGGAGTCATCGAGACGAAACGCACCTTCATGATGACTGCGCAGTATATGTTGATCGGCCATGGAAGATATGAGGAAGCTGTTAACATGCATTTCGGATAGCTTACCGGAGAGAGCAAGTTGAATGGAGAGACTTGAAGAACGAGGAGATAAAGCAATGAGGGGAGTGAGAGATACTGGTAAAATAAGAATCTGTAGAAGGGCTCTTCAAAAGTTATGAAACATGGAGAAAAAGAGAAGGAACCTCGAGAAAGAACGGCATCGAGTTCGATGAATAATGAGGCAAAATGGTGAAGAATATCCATCGTTTTTGTGTCACATAGAAACGCCATTTTCTTTGTATGTTCTCGCTGGGAGTGCACATTTTACTACTGGTAACGAAACTGATACTCCCAGGAGACTCTCA
Source organism: Allodiplogaster pararmata (assembly GCA_964056735.1). Taxonomy (NCBI): domain Eukaryota; kingdom Metazoa; phylum Nematoda; class Chromadorea; order Rhabditida; family Diplogasteridae; genus Allodiplogaster; species Allodiplogaster pararmata. The sequence goes on from OZ057407.1 coordinate 26,258,135, forward strand.
ACTCTACCTTTTTCCTTTCTGTATCAGCCTATCTCTCTACCTCAGGGTAGAAATCCCGTATTCCCATGAGGTATTTGATGACTTCAATGTTTCATTGTTAGGTTTTACCACTGGCTTTCTGTTTATCCGAACTCTAGGAATCTTCCTGGCATTAATCTTGCTCTCTAGTAGCCTCCGCCTTCTCTCATTTCTGCCAGCTCGTCAGCCATTTTATGGCCTATTTTGGTATCGACAACTTCGCCCTTAGACGTAATTAGTTCATTAAACTTGTTTCAATCACTCTGCATTAGCAAACTCGTAACGATTTCTGTACTTTCATTCTCTCACAACAGGCGAAACACCCTCATTTCTAATAATTTCTAAGCCTTGGAAGCTTTGTGAATTTTGCAACGCCTGCACCACTTGTGTGTCTGATTTTCGCTCATTCCTGGATTGCTTCGACCTTTCGACTCAATTGGTAACATCCGAAAATGTTTAGATGCGTGTTTTGCTTGATTCTTTTTCTCAAAAAAACTAAAATACTTTTATTTAAAAAAACAACGTATACTGAGCAATATATTCATCGGTTAACAAATAGACAGGCTTAAAGAATTGGAATGTTTTTTTAAGGTTGGAAAAGACCGATATTTGGAGCGTTGCGCTGGTACTTGGTTTAAAATACATTTCTTTGCGCAAATTCCATATTCGAAGAAGAATTAATACCGGGTAAATTTACAGTATACCAGGGTAAAAATGAAGCATCCTTGCCAAGCAAGAATATCCTTGCCGGATGTAACATGAGACAAAGTGAAATTTTATTAGATGGGCATTTTATGTTTCAGTCTCAAAGGAGAAGAATCGCAGTGAAACCTGATGTCGAATACGAAGCAACTGTGCAAAAAAGTGGAAATTTAGGGAAGAGCTACATTGACGGTCGATGCATGGAACAAGTATCGATGCAAGTTTTACTGTAGTACCAAAAAAAAACGGATGGAGGGGCGGAGAGAAAGAAAAAGCGAGAGAGAGAGAGAGAAAAAGAGAGTGCGAGAGAGAGAGAGGAAAGAATGTTCTATCATCCCTTCTAACAAAGTATCGTAGTGCCTTATACCGTTTCTTTGGAGAACTACCGTAATATTAGTTAGAAGTTCATTACAGTAGGATCGGACTACTATAGCAGCGTCTCCGCATGATGTTTGAAATGATCTTCCATGAAAGTCGAGATGAAGTAGTAGGAGTGGTCATATTCTGGCTGCATGCGGACGTTGAAGTTAATTGCAGTCGTCGACTTGAGAGCTTCCGGCTGAATGGACGTTTTTGAGATGAAAATTTTACCTATAGAACAGTACAAAGATTCATACCTTGAAAGTATAAATTTTTCATGATACAAACTCTGATAAATTATAGTTGTGAGTATTGATACTTGGCATACCTTTATTTATACCTACCTTACAACAAATTATAGTTTTCTGAGCAGAGTTACATTTATATTATTCATGCATTTGGTGTGTAATATCGCAAAATGTGACTTGAATCGTTCGGACGAACATTTCATATACACCTTGCCTATGAGTTGCCATTCTGTCCATACTATAGAGAGCGAAGGCAAAGAGCAAGTAGTGCATAGTGGAATAAATTATGTGCAGGGTAGCCCATGTATTCGGCAACCAATCTTTCGGCGTTTATAATTCAATTTGTAGTGCACGCTGAGCTCCAATTTTCACAGATGTTCTTCTCACATGTTTTTTTATTACATGGTTCAAATTTCATATCATTTGATCAATTCTCAAAAGAATGGTGGCCTCTCATAGAGCACGCTCTATCATTGTGGACTTGCACAAACTTGGTCGATCAAATACGCAGATCGCTAAGGATCTCAACGCCTCTTGTAATCTTGTCTGAAAAGCAATCAAACGGTTTGAACAGATCGGTACACTTGCTGACTTGCCCCGAAAAGGTGATCCTCGATTATTGCGCAACCCTAACAAGATTGAGGCTATGATGAAGCGAGTCGGTCGAAATGCTAGGCGTAGCATGAAAAAAATGGCCTCCGAGATGAACTTATCATGCAACACTCTTCAAAGAATCGTTGAAGAGGACTTGAGTACTAAAAAGGCTGCCATCCTAACTCTGAAGAACAAGGAGAAAAGACTCAAAAGGTGCCGCGCCCTAATCCTCTGGACGCGCGACAGTGCTCACCTCAGGACAGTCTTCTCGGATGAGAGGCTGTTCACTGTGGAAGAGGCCTACAACTCTCGAAATGTGCGAGTGTTTGCTCGGGACTCACACAAATGATACCGGTGGATTCGTTCATAGAGCTTCCCATCCTGCACAGGTCATGGTTTGGGACGGAGTGTCCTTTACCGGCAAAACTCCCCTTGTTTTCGTTCGAACCAGGAGTCAAAATTAACCAGGAATACTACCTCCAGCGGTCTACGACTAAACCTCCAAAAGACCGAGTACTTGGAATTGGGAAAGAGTACTTCGAATACCTCGAATACCATCAAAGTCAAGAACACCGAACTCCGGAAAGTCGATGGCTTCAAGTACCTCGGATCCTACAACACCTCAGACCTAGACCCCAAGGCTACAGTTGATGCGAGAGTCAATGCTGCCTGGCTCAAATGGAGAGAATCAACCGGTGTACTATGCGACAAGCGAATGCCTGACAGACTGAAAAGTAAAATTTACCGATCAGTTGTCAGACCAGTCGCGTTGTACGGCCTCGAATGTGCTCCATGCACAGCAAAGACTCTACAGATGCTGCATGTTATGGAGATGAAAATGCTGCGATGGAGCCTCGGACTCACTCGTCTAGACATGGTGCGAAATGAAACCATCCGAGAACGTCTGGGCATCGCCCCTATATCTGAAAAGCTCCGAGAGTCAAGGCTGAGATGGAACGGGCACGTGATGAGATCAAATCTCCATTCTGTTTCTCAATCGTCCTGGAATCTCGAAGTAGAGGGCAAAAGACCCAGAGGCAGACCCAAAACTAGGTGGCGAGACTGCATCGAAATAGACATGAAGACGACCGGGCTGAAGACTGAAGACGCAGCTGATCGGGTGAAATGGCGTGGTGCAGTCTACAAAGCGGACCCTGCCCGGCGGCGGGATAAACGCTAGGAAGAAGAAGAAGACTACCGCCAGCATATTCTTCAAAAATTATTGCTTCCTTGGTCTGCTTCCCACTACCGTAATACACCTTGGATCTTCCAGCAAGATTCTGCGCCTGCTCACAAGAACACAGGCATGGTGCAAGGCTCATTTTCCAGACTTCATGTCCAGCACAGAATGGCCCTCCTCATCGCTCGACCTCAATCCGCTGGACTATTCCGTGTGGTCCTACCTAGAGAGCAAAGTCAATGCTCATTGACTTTGCTTGAATCTGGAGTCTCTAACTTGAATCTGGAGTCTCTAAAAAAATCCCTGCAGGAAGGAGTGGTCGAAAATCGACGACAAGTACCTTCGTCTAGTGATCGAAGCGTTCTCAAAGCTACTCCGAGCTGTCGTTCGTGCCAAAGGAGACGAATCGAATGATTTTTTGACCCAATGTTTTTATTAATGTGGCTTAAGAAATGTACAAATTTGAACACTCTTGCTCAATTATGCACTGAGTTACACGTTTGTAAACGCGTTGCCAAATACATGGGCTACCCTGTAGACTACTGTGTCGGCTTGGTCCGGGCGTGGCATAATGGTAAAATGTTATATTATTGTGCAGAGTCCAGAGTTGTTATTGATGTTGTCGTCATCGAAGAGCGAGGCCCACATGATATGTTTCTTTTCGCTTCGTCTTTCGTTGTGTAGAAAGCGTCAATTTTTAAATAGAAATCTTTAAGAAGTTTGCCACTTCTCGTGGTTTCTCCCATAAGTCGGTGAGTGAGAGATCCAGAGTTCGAATCCCACCCTGGGCAGATCTACTCAAACCAAGGGGGTTAAGAAATAATAGTAGTGTTCTGGCACGAATATTACTCTTTTACTGTTGATAAACACCCTAGCAGTGACCCCGAGGCAACCACTGGTTCTACCAGTCTTGGTTTGTCCCGCATCTCAGGGGAGCGCATACCCTGCCGCGAGGCATCTCAGGGGAGCGCATACCCTGCCACAAAGCGGAAACAAGGGAGAGAATGATTATTACTACTGCGTCGGCTGCTCTCTTGATGCGATTCCGCACTATTGTACTCTGTTCTGTGTATCCGGAACTACACTGCTAACAGCCGCTACAAGATGAGAGCGACTCGTTATAAAATAAAACCCAAAAAAATGCAAACTTGCCTTCTCTCCAGCAACAGAACTTTTTCTTATCTCAAACTGTGGCAAAACCCCATTAAAACCCCCAAAAACTTACTATCTCTTATGAAGTTTCTCTCTCGTTTTAAGAACTATTTCTCAACTGCTTATTTTTTTCTCTGCAAAGTCAGTTCTCTCTCTCTCTCTCTCTCTCTCTCTCTTTCGTCTTCAAGTTGTGTCTTGCAGTCCAAACTTTCTGCAAAACGATATAGTATTCTATGCAAATGTTTTCGAATGGGTCGAAAGGGCGAGGCACACTCTATACCACCCTTTCTCTCAAGAGAGAGAGAGGCAATGAAAACCGACTGGAATGAATAAGTGAGTGGTTCAGAGAATTCCAATCTTTGCATCAAGCCAAAAACCCTTCATCTATAGTACTGGCTCGAGAAGCTTTTAGAACTAGAACTGGAGTACGATTGTATCACGAGAACTCAGGGGTCACAATCTTCCAACTTTCACCCGACTTCGCTGGTTCTCATTTGCTATGAGTTTCATTTTCTCCTTTCAAGATCTAAACTCTCTTATTATAAACTTTTCCACACGACCTATGATCTATTTGGGTCACGTAAATCTGCAAACAAATTTGATGTCAACCTCCTAACACCTGACCAGAACCTTTTTTTCTGAAATTACATCGTATTAGCGCACATCGCGATATGTTAACCACAGGGCACTCTTAGTCCTACAGTGCACGGACACATGTCTTCCGAGTGTCGCAAACTATTATCAAGTTCAAAACTAAGCTGCTTGGTTGCAAACATCTAAAAGTAACCATGAGTTGAGCTAGAAACTGGTCCTTGGTTCCCTGATCGACCAAGATGTTCCTTTTCTCTCCTTGGTAGTTCGCGGCCAACTTGGACGAATCATATGCCTCCCATTCTTTCTCGTCAATTCCCAGATAGGTCGTAAAGGCTAGTCTTCCTGAGCGATTTGAATATGTGTTCGTGTTGACTTTTTTGTGTTATTGTGTTCGCACAATACGAAACACTTAAAATAGCTAAGCAATTTACATCGATTAACGCACTGTTACAATACAGTACTTACGACTTACAGTTATCTAGTGATAATGTGATAATGATAAACGACCCCAATCAGCTGAGATGGGATTCGCAATGGGAGCGAAAGCAGATATGCTCTTGAAGAGATCTGGCCGACCAAGTCCTATTGTAATTGCTCCGTGACCTCCCTGAAGAGAATCTCTCCATCTCTCTTTCTCTCTCTATACTCTTTCACACACATTCTATCTCTTCTTCTCTCTATTTGTGTCTAATCCTCTCTCTCTCTCTCGATAACAATGGTTGTTTTAGGTTTTAACTGCTGTTGGCAAGCAGCATAGAATTAGGAAAATCTCTTCAAGTCTTGCTAACTCAAATGATTCTCAAGAACTACAATAACGTTATAATGTATCATCACATCTCACAACTACAGTTAATATTAAAGTGCCCCTTGTTTATAGAAATTACAGTAAGTATGGAGTGCCCTACCCTTTCCAACAACTAAAGTAACCATGGAGTGCCCCATGATGCCCATCTTGCTCTTTTCAGCTGCTGGTACGACCTCGGAGAGAACAACAGGAAGCTCTTCTTCTACGTATCTAAAATAAAATCAAAAAAGATATTTATTATGCATATTTGATAAGAAATGACAGTATTAATCTCAGCTGCTGCGAACGTCTAGATCTATTAAATCTTTCATCTCTAGAGCATCGGAGAGCCGTGGCCGATCTATGCCTTATTCATATATGTTTGCACGAAAATGCTGAATTGGACACAACTTATCTTTACAAGTTGCAGCCTTCCCCGTACAGTCGTAGAATATATCACTCTTTAAAATTTTTATTACCGATCAAGCTTAAGGATTCTAGAAACACATTTGTGTCACGCTTAATTGATGTCTGGAACAACTTGCCTAACGAAATCGTTACATTGAAATCATCTCAAGCTTTTAAAACCTTTATCTCATATCTTTCTAGAGATGAAATTGTGCATCGTTCTTTAATCCGAAATTAGATTTAGTTTTTTTCCATTGTTTATTCTCCTGTATAACTATGCCACGGTTCATTTTTACCTACTACTCTTCTCAGTGAGAACTTGCCACCTCCTTTTTTATTACTATCATCACTACCTTTCTCGAAGCTCAAACTCCCGGTGCTTGCTTGTATGTATTACCTAAACTGATATCACTTATGTGACAGTGATCCACTTTGCACACCTATCCTTGTAACACTAGTATGAAATTAGGAACAAAGATTGATTGATATTGGTAGCTAAAAAATATAGTAGCATCGCCCGGTAAGCGGAAGTCGTGGGTTCGGTTCCGGCTCATTCCCCAGTTTTGCCAAAACTCTAGCATTATACGTTTCTCCTTTTACTTATACAGAAACAGGAAGACTGTAACATACAACCTGAGAAGACTTAACTTTTGTGATAGTTTTTCACTCTAAGAACCGTTTTTGAAACCAGGTAACACCTCCTCCTTCCTACCCTCTTTCCGGTTCGTTTCAAGACCATTGAACTGCTACCATGTAATCCTAAGGCGTTTATCACGTTGAAAATTGGGCAAGAAGGGATTTGGGATGCCGTTTCAACACCATTGAGTAAGAAAGAAACGTTTTCATCCGAAAATGCTGGCTCCAGGGAGCTTGTGTGGCATCCAGATAGAAGCCGGCACCCTGTCCAAGGTCGTATCTCTCTTCGTCAGGAACTACCGTACCCCGAGGAGAAGTGTCGGGATGCACGAAGATGAATCTATTTGAGATATATACCGAGTTATTACTGAAGAAGCAAAACTTAGACGGTTTTATTTGTGGGACAAAACACTTTTTAGATTTATTCGAACAAATCTTTCTTCAAGTTGCAAGAACATGAGTAATTCAATATACTAATAATAACAAATTAGGATTACAAAGAAAAACATTGTATTAAAAATTATAACATTGGTTTTTCAAAAGAAAAAAACAAAGAAGTTTCTTGTTTTTTTTAAATTGTCAACAATATATACAAGCTCGCACCTGTAATGACTGGCCAGTCTTTGGAATCCGCCTTTCTCCATTACATTCGCGTGGGTACAAGTCAGTCCTTAAAATTTTTCATTTCTTTTTCTTATACTTCCACCCTCTTTTCATCAGCAACAGTTTTCTTTTGATCCAGCCATAGATTATGGTATCAGAAAACTGGGTACATTTTCATTACCGTCCACACACAATTGAAGTGATCATCAGAGCCATTTTAGCTAGACACCGAGAACAATACTTGTTCATGTTGTGATATGCTATGGTAAAATATAGCTCGTCAAAGGAGGGCGATGCCGGACCGGCCTGGAGCCTATGGGCAAGACAACAACAACAATGGTAAAATATACCCGAGACCGCATTCACGTACCCAAGATAATTCTATCAATATCTCTTTAATTTTCATATATTTTATTGTTCTAAAACATTGCAAAATTTCCGCGATAATAGGGTTTGAATGTCAAGTTGTGTATGAAGACTTTTACGTCCTCATGTTTTCTTATTTTTCGATCCACGTTTCCTCATTTCAGACCCTATTACCTTCATAAATGATAGCGACGGGTCTGAACAAGTTATTATTCAGTGATAAACTATCATTCAATCAATCAATAAGTGATCGGGATAACTTGGCAAATAAACTCTGTGAAACTTACCTGACAAATAGAAGATCACCGGAAGCTTCTCTGAAGGCTCGTGATCAGGTTCATACACGCCGAATGTCATCTCACACGACGTAGATTTGCTAAAACACGTCTTGCTTGATCTAACTCGGCCCTGTGCAACTCTTGCACACAGTTCTTCTCCCAGGAAATGATGTTCACACATATCATTTTCTATCAGTTCTATCTTCGATGCGAAAAGTTCTCCAGAGTAATGCAAGATTAAAAAACCGTTAGACACCGCAAAAATCAACGTAAATTCACTCGATAAACCTGTAAAATTGACCTTTTCTTAGTCAAAATCATTCGACTTACACTTCAATTTCATTTTTTACAAGCTCAAAAACCGTCCAGCTGTCTCTCTCTAATACAGAGCAACCATTTGTTCTCGAATATGCTCGAATAAATGAACCTCGCGTGTTTGTACACACGCTGAAATCCTTTGAACGAGCGATTCGAGGACACTTGAGTTGCGGCCATTACGAATTTACACCTGAAAGCCTCGTTTTAATACATCTGAGCTACTTATTAATTCACTTCAAAACCACTCAATCGTTTACTTCTAAAGCCATTATAATCATCTCTAATCTTCAAGTTTAAAACGTTCTCATTTCAACTATCAAAATCGAAATGGTTTTTTTAATTTCACTATCTAATTTCCGTTCCTCAAGTATGGAATGAGTCGAAACGTAATAAATATTTTTTTATTTCTTCTACATATCCAATTCTCTCTGATTTGACAAAAAACTTTCACCTTTAATACACATATTTAATACACATATGTCATGGCCGACGATTCTTTTGATGAAGAAAATAAACGCGATGCCCAAATTATTTTACAATATGATAAATGAGGCAATGAGACAGCATTTTATCAGCCTTTCGCACCAACTTAAAACTCCGTTTTCAAAAACTCAGAGGAGAGAATTTTCTCTGTTTTTGCATTTAAAATTTCTAATTTTCGGTTTCCATTCATTTTTTAACTTGATAAATACATCTTTTTTTCCCATTTGGAGTTCCCGGTTTAATTTTTTCGAAAGTTAGAACACCGAGTTATTATTATACTTTTAGTGTGTCGTTGCACCGAGTTAATATAGTTGTTGGCGAATTCTTTTGCACCTTCTCTTCTCAATAACCAATTCTCGGCTTCAAGCTATTTATTCCTCTTTCAAACTTTTTTCAAAATCGAACATAACATCTTGAAACGATCAATATTCACAAATCTATTTTCAAACAAAAATTACTGCTCTTTATTGAATAACCTTGAGTAGAACAAAGTCTGTCTACAAGTCTTCTTATTCCAGATCATCCATTCTTACTCATCTCAATCCCGGTTCAATTCAAACGCTTTATTCTAGATGTCATGGGAGATGAAGCGCCATTGATTCGAACGACTTCAGCTTCCTACCAATTTCTTGATGTTAAAAACGAAACCGTTGAAAGTAGACAGGATTGTCGATTATGGTATGGTCATACTAATCACCGTTCGTTAGCAATCTGAGTTCTCACACATGTCGAGTGAATGGATGAACTGGAGCGTTGACTTCTGATGAGATTTTTCTTGGATCAATCCTCACAAGATATATTTTAATATTTGAATGCCCTTTTCGATAAATGACTTGCAAGACCTCAACATAAAAATAATAATACTAAGGGCAAGGTATCTGGGAAACTCGTCAATATAACACGACTCTAGAACATTCGAAGAAGTATCGACCTACTCAGCGAAATGAAGACTCATTTGAAAAATTGATAAGATAAGTGTTTAAGGCTCATTCAAGGCAAAGAAAACTGAGAGAAAACTAGAAGAAGGCTTCTACAAGGTACTAAAGGCTCTTTTGGTAATACTAAAACGTTTGCAGCAATGAATATTTATTTGAAACATCGAGAATGCCCATCCATCGCACGGAAGTCTATCTGAGGTTGTATTAACTATAGAGTTTCTTCCCATCTAACGGGTAGAATATAGTCATCATTTTCCAACTATGAGAATTAACAAGTCATATGAGGTGGAAGCTGTCACTTAACGTGAATGCAACTAATATCTATGTATATTTGGAAAAAGTTATATGTATGAATACAATCATAGTTACAACTATAAGTATGAATACATATAAATGTATAAACCCAAGTAACATGCATAAATAATACAAGTGTGAATACAACTATTTGTAGTAGTCATGAGTCACTGTGAATAAGATAACTATCAACATGACATGGACATGCGAGCAGAACTATCAACAGACCGGTTAGAATGGATGCCGATAAGAATAACAAGCACTCTAATAAATCCTCAACAACAAATAACCATGCAAAACTAAACAGAACAACTACTAGAAAACCGAACAAATTCATTCAATATCACGACTAATATTTAATTGATACACTCGATTACAATTTTCAATAGTAAACCATAATTTTCAATAGTAAACCATAATTTTCAATAGTAAACCATAATTTTCAATAGTAAACCATAATTTTCAATAGTAAACCATAATTTTCAATAGTAAACCATAATTTTTACAAACTCAGCCTCAAAAAATTAAGAAATAAATAGAAAGTTAAGAAGATTTTCAGTACATAATCTTTCTCAAATAAAAAATTAAAGTTTAAGAAAAAACATTTTTAAAAATAGAATTTGTTGCTGGCAGAATTCAAATTTATTTCGCAAAAAGTCTACAAAAGTTGTTTTTGATTTAAAAAAAAAACACCAAAAAATTTCTAGGAATTTGACTGCTCGTTGTATATAATACTCTCAAAACAGCATTAACTTGAAGAGAATAAACAGCCTCCCAATTCAAACTTAAAACTCATTTCTCCTAGAACTCATTCATTCTCATTACTCATTCATCCAAATGATTATTTTTACCAAATATTCTGATGATTTATTCCTTTTAATTCATTCCTTAAAATTTTTTAACATTATAACATTTTACAATTGAGGTAGGGCAATTCGAAAATATTAAAGCTTACGAATAGTGTTGAGCCTCGGAATAATATGAAATGTACTACAACAAATATGAATTTCCTACACTATATTGAGCTCATTCGAAAAGAAATATTTTTGCAACAAAAAAAACGCATCAGAAAAACTGGGCTGTGGGCATTTTTGAAAGATTCAACAGCGAACACTTCATATATGCTTCAATATAGAACTTAAATGGAATTCTTACTAGTTTAACAGTATGAAAGGTTCCTCACTCAAAATATCCTCAGGTTTAAATAGTGAAAAATCTTAAATACAAGATTCAAACATTTTCTTCAGTAAGACTAGCAGCTCCTAAGCTACTGTAAGACTAGTAGCTTTTATGCTACAATAAGACTAGTAGCTTCTAAGCTACAGTTATACTAGTGGCTTCTAAGCTACAGAATGACTAGTAGCTCCTAAGCTGCAGTAAGACTAGTAGCTCCTATGCGCCGCGATGAGGTTGGAGATCGCGGGTGGCAGATCGGGCGGTGATTGGGAGAGAAGAGAGGGCGAGGCGGCTGAGGTTGTGGGAGACGAGATACTCAACGAGGACAGTGACGAGGTCGTCGTCGAGGAAGAAGTAGTTGACGAGACAGAAGACGAGGGCGTACTTGAGGGGCCGTCTAGCGAGACGCACAACAGGTGACACAACAGAGCGGCCTGCTCTTGCGCAACTGCGCTTCTCTACAACATCAATCATTACCTAAACAAGGATTTGAAAGTGACCCTTTGAGGAAACCCGCGGAAGACAAGAAGAGCTGGCAAAATTCCTCAAATGAGTCAACTTTTTGGAAAATCTAGGGAGAATAGAGTAAAACTTTTTTGGGGATTGCACCAGCAACGGCAAGCACCAACAAGCAAGCACCTCCCTCCCCTTCATTTCTCTGAGGTATCGACGAGCGTTGACTTATGAGGTCTTATCGTCGCCGGTTCAATGTTTACAGGGTGCGACAAAAGTCCAGGTGTGTAGGTAGTATTTTTCCGATAAAAACTTAACGGATTGAGCAAATCAAACAAAATTTTCATCAAAGTTTATTCAAATAAATTGGGATATAACTGCGTTTGCAAATTTCAAACATCCCTCCTTTCTCCTTGACACAGGCGCGGAGTCGCTTGTGGAAGGCACCCACCGTGGTGGACAGGTAAGCGACGTCAAGATCAACCCACGCTTTCTGTAGGGCGCGCTTCAAACTTTCCAAATTCTTGTGTGGGGAAGCACAGGCCTTGCTCTCAAGGACCGACCACACAGAGAAGTCCAGAGGATTCAAATCAGGTGAGTACGGAGGCCATTCGGCGGATGTGATCATGGAGGGAAATTGCTCTTGCACCAGTCTTGCACCACTTTAGCCTTGTGGGCGGGCGCAGAGTCCTGCTGGAACGTCCATTTGCGTGCCGCGAAGTGAGCCTGGTTCCAGGGAAGTACTTCCTTCATGAGAAAGTCGTTCAGGTAGTTATTGGCATTCATGTTGACTTTCTGCTCGACGAAAACGAGTGGAGTCTTGCCAGTCGCGCAAATCCCGGCCCAGACCATGACAGAAGCGATATGACCCTTTCTCGAAACGTAGCGACCACTCTTATTGGCCTCTTTGACCGATTTTGACCAAATCCTATCGTTCTGGTGGTTGAAGGACTGCTCAATATTGAACAACTTCTCATCGGTGAAGAGAATTTCCAAACAGTCCACCGGCTTGAACCGCTTTGACAGTTCACGACATCTCCGAAGACGGGTCGCCTTCATCTAATGCGTGATTCTTCTTCAGCTTGATGGGGCGAAGTCCCATGCGGGATTTGACGATCGTCTGAACAGAACTAGCCGAGATATTCAGCTCCTTCGCGAGTTTTCTGAGACTCCGCTTGGGGTTATATCGAATCTTGTCTCGGATGCTTCTCATGTTGAATGAAGTGGTCGCGGTCACTGGTCTGCCGCTCCTGGGACGGTCATTTGTTGTACCAGTCTCAAGAAAGCGACGTATTGTGTTTTCAATGGTCCTGCGGGAGAATCCAGTGGTTCTGGCGATGTGCTTTTGAATGTGCCCGGACTGGCTCAAGCGCAGAATGTAGCCTCGGTCCATATCGGAGAGCATTACCGGAAAACGAAAAGAGTTATCATTCTGATTTTTTCAGGGTATGTTAGCAACATTATGAATAAGATACAAGCGAAAAATCACACGACCGCTACACCAAACAAAAAAGATGCAAAGTGACAAAGTCAGACACCTGGACTTTCGTCGCTCCCTGTATACCTCGCTCAGTTTATTATTATTATTGAAAACTAAAATTTTAACACAAAGAAATAGTTTTCTCTTTTTCTTGTGCACGTTCCTCTCTCTTTTTATTTCATGCTCTCTCTCGTCTTTTCACTCCTCCCTCTCTCTCTTTTTTTGCATACTCTCTCTCTCTCTCTCTCTTCTTTTCACTCCCCCCTCTCTTTTTTGCATGCTCTCTCTCTCTATCTCTCTCTTCTTTTGACTCCTCCCTCTCTCTTTTTTTAAATGCTCCCTCTCTCTTTTCTTTTGACTTCTCCCTCTCTCTCTTTATTTCATGCTCTCTCTCTTCTTTTTATCCTTTCTCTCTCTTTACCGAATCTGTTTGTCGACAGACCTCATGTGAAACGAGTGTTTCTGCGTTGACTCGGATGTACTCGAAAAACTGGAAGAGTCGGGAAGTTGAGGTCGAACAGTCCTCTTCCTTCAACAATTTCTCTTGTACGATCGCACCAAGTTGAGAAACACCATGTACTAAATAACATATTCCATTCACAAACCGGAACATAATTAGGCGAAGACGCCGCATTTGCAGCCAATTGGATGCTTCGCGCGACTTGAGCCGCTGCATTAGAGCCGCCTCCTCCTTGATGATCAGCTCCAAGGCCGGAACTTAGCAAAATCGGATTCGCGAAGCGGAGAATGAACGCGGCTCTGGAATAGAAGACCAAGCTAATCTGTCGGCTAGTCAAAACTCTTACAGTATCTACGCCCAAGCCATTATTTCTACGGTCAGATAGTGTACACATGGTAACATACTCCTTTCTAACACCAAATTCTCATTACTATATTATTGTATATCAAAATTTTCAGAATCTCAAATAATTTGTTTATCACTCACCACTCTGTTCTCACTCACCACTCTGTTCTCACTCACCACTCTGTTCTCACTCACCACTCTGTTCTCACTCACCACTCTGTTCTCAATATCGAGCGGTGACCTTTCTACTTGCTCCAATTCATTTCCATTTCTACTGCCTATTCGCAATTATGTCGGCCTCGACAACAAATGAAGACGCAGCTCTCCTACAAAAATCTCTGAAAGACTTTCTTGACGCGTAAGAGAAGACACCTTCTCTTCCACTCCACGTCGTACTTCTCCTGAGAACCTGCAACGCTCTTTTCGACAAGTTCTACACAAGCTCCGTCAGCCAAGAGACCATCCGAAAGGAGATCGATGAGGAGAAAAGGCTTCGCTCCGTCGTCATCGAGAGGGCTCCTGAAAACACCGATGCTCGTCCTTCCGCACAGACTCAGCACGATTCTCAACTCATTACCAGTCTTCTAGACGCATCTGGTATCGCCGTCGGTGGAATCTCTCACTTCAGAATGGGAAAGCCGCCGAATACGCCAGGAACGAGTTCGTCTAGACTTCTCAAAGTAATCTTCCCCACCAAAGGACATCAAAGACTGTTTCTTTCAAAGAGTGCCTTACTACGCAAGAATAATCAATTCCAAGGAATCAATGTCCGACCCAGTCTTACTAAAGAGCAAAGAGAGAGAGAGTACTTGCTAAGACAAGAGAAACGTAAGTTATTATCGGAAGGAAAAGACTACGTCATCTTCGATGGTGAATTGATGCCCCGGAATGAAGCAGACCAAAAGCGACGATCTCCAGCACAGCCGCGCTACTTCGCCTTTCCAAATGCTCGAAGCAGTCAGAACATAACAGTACGAGCTCCGAAGTCGACACGAACAAGCAGCGCCCTCATTCGAAGCCAGACGAATCCTACGCCGAAGACGTCAAACTGAGATCATGTACCGGTCTGAAAGCTTTCTATTTCAATATTCGTTCAATTAAAAATAAACTTTCATTGTTCCGTTCCTTTCTTGAAATAGAGCAACCAGATGTAGTAGCTCTTAGTGAAACTTGGCTTAACTCAGCTGATTCAGAAATTACCGGTCTTCTTCCTTACAATGTTATTAGAAATGATAGAGACTCTAGAGGAGGAGGTGTGGCTCTCATAATGCGGGATCATTTAACTTTCGCTAGACAATCATTTTGTGATACATGTGAAGTTGTTGCGGTTGATTTGTTCTTAGCAAACTCATTCTGTCGTATAATAGTTTGCTACCGTCCTCCAAATTACAATGCTGAACTAACTACTACATTATGCGATTTGTTAGTAGACTTAACAGCATCTTGTAACTTCCCAGCTATCGTAGTAGGAGACTTCAACAGCGACTTTTTAACTAATCCGTCAACTGTTTCTGATACGATTTTACGGTCTTTCGTAGACACTGCTGGCTATAATCTTATGCTTAATGATCCAACTCGCCATACCAAATGTATAGACTGGCTTTTGACAACTGAGAAGAATATTGTATCTAGCCCTTGCATCATTCCACCGTTTCATTCGTGTGATCATTCTGGAATTCAGTTCACCTTGCAATTTTCCTTTGCATTTCCTGAAAGCGATGTTATTCTTGATTTCGCTAGAGCTGATTTTGAAGCACTGAATGAATATTTTTCAAGTATAGAATGGGAGAATCGTTTTGACTATTTTCATGATATTGATGATTTGTATAATCGTTTCTGTAAAATAGTGCATGATGCGATAGAATTACATGTTCCGAGACGACTCCCTCGTTCTCCATTTGCCTCTTATCCTTCCTATATACATAGACTCATCAAATACAGAAATTCACTTTTTCTTGATATTACAATACCCTTCATTCGCACTATTTATATGAAAGCTAGTTCAGACCTTCTCAAACAAGTTAAGAAATGGAATAAGTATTGTGAGAGGAAAAAACTGAAGAGAGCAGCTGACCTCTATCGCCATATTGCTTCCCTCACTAAACCTAAATCAGCTCCCCCACGCTGTTTGAAAACTGCTACTGGTTGTACTGTTGTTGATTCTCTCTCGAAATGTGATTTATTAGCTTCCGAGTTTGCATCTTCTTTCACTAAAGACGATGGCTTTCCTCCTCCAATCTACGGTGATTCTATTCCTCCCCAACCAGATGATCATTTGTTCTTGCCATGTAATGTTTACCGAGTTCTCTCCAAGCTCAAACCTACTGGTAGCGTCGGTGCGGATGGAATTCCTCAAATAGTTTTCAAAAAGTGTGCCAAATCACTCGCTCTTCCGCTCACTCACATTTCAATTTCTCTTTATGGCTTGGTAAGACACCTTCCGTATGGAAACATTCTCTGATTACTGCTATCCCTAAGTCAGCGAAAGACTCTTCACTACCGTCCTCGTATAGACCAATATCCATTCTCTCCCCTGCTTCTAAAGTGATGGAACGTTTGATAAGAGCTATCATCGATGAACATTTAGCGAAATTCGAATTGTTACCTCAAAATCAACATGGTTTTCGCTCCCGTGCTTCTGTTGTTACTAATCTTTTAGTCTGTGAAGACGACTGGACACAAGATATCAGTAAAGGCTTATCTATCGATGTGATTTATCTAGACTTCACCAAAGCTTTCGATACGATAAGTATACCTAAGTTATTGACAAAACTTGCACGTTTCGGTTTGTCCCTATCTTTGATGTCTTGGCTAGAATCTTTTCTTGACGGTCGAATTTTTTCTGTACGAATGGGCAAGACAATATCTGCTCCTCAACCTGTGACATCTGGCGTGCCACAGGGTTCCGTATTAGGACCACTTCTGTTTTCTCTATACATTAGCGAATTGAATTATGTGCTTAGCCCTTATCCGAATATACGCTATCAAGCATACGCTGATGACATCAAGTTATATGTATCTCACAGTGCTCACAATATAACTGAACGAACTATCGAAATGCAGAATTGTCTAGATAATGTGTATAATTGGTGCGTAGCCAACCATCTTTCTTTATCTTCGAACAAGACCTATCATCTACGCTTAGGCAAAACTTCTCCTCCTTTCAATTATCACCTAAATAACTGTGTTTTAAAAGTATCTACTCAAGTGAGAGACCTTGGAGTCCAACTAGTACCATCTCTTCGCAGACATGACGCGATTCTTGAACGAACTATGAAGGCTACTAAAGCGATGTATGCTATGCTCCGCTCTATAAGCATCAATGATTCCCAAGTACTTGTTAAGTGTTTCAATACATATGTTCTACCTCATCTAGACTTTGCCTCTTGTCTATGGAATCCAATATACCGGAAGGATTCTGATCTCCTAGAAAAGGTTTTGAGATCTTTCTCTAGAATACTCTTTTATCGATGTTTCCCACAGCCTGATTATCCTCTCAGCCTTCCATGTTACAGAGATCGTCTGAATCTAATCGGCCTAAGTACTTTAGCCGAAAGAAGGGTGATTGCCGACCTTAAAATGGGTTGGAAGATCTTCAATGACAAGTCTATTATTGAAAAATCACGCATTTTCAAGAGCACCTCCTCTACCCGCACTAATATGAATGGTATTGCTATTGAATGTACTTCTTCGACGTCTAGATTCAATTGTTTCGGTTTACGTGTTTCAAGAATGTTTTACGTAATCCCGAGTGAAATACTGAATTCAAGAACAGTAGAGCAGTTTATAAATCGTCTCCGTAACGAGAATGTGATATGTGACCTGGAGAATAACTAGTAGCATTTAGATATTTGCCTTACTTTTAGATACTTGCCTTACTTTTAGATATTTGCCTTACTTTAGATATTTGCCTTACTTTTAGATATTTGCCTTACTTTAGATATTTGCCTTACTTTAGATATTTGCCTTACTTTTAGATATTTGCCTTACTTTAGATATTTGCCTTACTTCTCGCCACACTTGAATATTATTTACAATGTCTCTCACCATAACTTTGCATTGCAAAATGTCGATAAAATATATATATATACTTCTAGCATTGATAAGATGAATTGCCCTTTCCCACAGAAAGTGCAAAATAGAAGGCCAGTCTGGAAATGAAACTCGACATACTTCCACCTCGAAAAATAATGATAGCCAACTAACAGATCCTTTTCTTCTTGTAGAGTGTTTTTATATCGTTTAGCACTTCTTCGCACCGGAACAGTCTTCTATGGGTAAAAAAGGTTTGATTTCAAAAACACGGTCTCAAATGTTCAAGCCCTCTCCGGAGACTGGGAACTAACGATATGCCCCGGCGAACGATGTGGCCATCATCAGGGAAATTGTTGGAGATGAGCAGAGAGAGTGCAGAAAGAACAGAAGACACTCGGGGAGAGTGGCCCACTCTGATCAGGCCCTTCAAACCAGATCATCTAGACAAGCTAAAAACAAATTTAACATATAAACTTTACCATCTAATAAAGAGCTATTCATCAGAAAAAAAGCAAAACATGGAAATTGCTCCGTGTTTTTTTTGTCTAAAAACTTTCGTCTTAATGTACTCACAAAAAATCGGCAATATTCTGGTACTCATCCAATCCTATCGCTCAGAACCCTGACCCCAAAAGACTGACCTCTACAACCTCGGCTTCTTCCAAGTCCTTCTCCTTCTTCTTGCCCTGCTGGATGGCCTCGAAGCAGGTCTCCAGACAGGACTTGCCTGCGAGTCTCAATGCGGTCGACACAAGACATGAGCCGAATGAGTCCTGCCTGAAGTCATTCTTTTATTGAGATCAAATATAATTGCAAGTGAGGATTCTTCCTCAGAACGGTCACAGATACTCACAAAAGTTTGCAGCAGAGGCTCATCAACAGTAAGTAGGACTTTGAAGCTTCAACCCTTAATGAATGATTGTTCACTAAAGATCGCGGTTTCTGACCTCAGTATGCCATGGGGCGCTGCGGTATTGATGGTCTTTCCGAGTGTGTTGTAGAAGAGGGACTGGATTCGGTGCGACCAGGCGAAAGCGACCAGAAGCAGTGGTAGAAGAGGTTTCTGGCTCGGTGACAGTCGCCCGTACGACCACTCGCAGAGCGGCAGCAGGGGGCTTGGATAGCCCTCCTTCAGGAGACAGTCGTACGACTCTACCTCCAAAGCACGGATTTATAGTGCGTCCAAAAATGACACATTCATGCCCGCGACAAGCATTAACTTGCAGGCTTTTCGTTATTTTGCAGGCCTAGTATCACCTAAGCACATAGGTGAGCACAAAAGAACTATCGATGGGGTTTAAAAAAGCAAAAATAAGAGATATCAAAGCAGAATGACAAAATGACGAACCGACGAACGACTTTCTTCTAATCGTACCTGAAAATGTACCGTTTTTATGATTCCATGAAACGTACCGGCAGCATTTTGAAAGAGTGACGAGAAGCGGAGAAGGAGAAAGGAGGGAGGTGGACCGTCTTTCTGTCCAGGACGGCCTCGTGAGAGGCTGACTCGATGACCATCTTACTCCTCCCGCCAGCATTTCCCTTCACCATCAGAGACAGTCTCAGTTGTAAGTTGCACTTACGGGGTACGCCACTGAAATTTTAAACCTCATTAAGCTTATCTACCGCCGGAGGCAAAGTGTAAATATGAAAGTTTCATTGTGATAAGACGGATCTTCGCGATAAGAGGCAATCGAAACCCATCGACTAATCTATCAAAAAAACTTTATAATCTTATTGATGAATAGATGAATAGATTAAAAAGTAACATAAAAGTTGACTTTGAGATGAAGTAATGACTTTGAGATGAAGTAATGAATTTGAGATGGAGTAATGACTTTGAGATGAAGTAATGACTCTACATGAACTTCAGAAAAGCAAAATGGCACGAATACGAAATAGAAGTGAACAAGAGACTCAGCGAATTTCCGTACGAAGGAAGCCCTCACAACATGCATTCCTTCCTTGTTGAAACTCTCAGAGAGGCGGCAAGAAAACATATACCACAAGGAAGATGCCCAGACTTCATACCCCGCCTGAGCGAAGAAGCCAAAGCACTCATCCGAAAAAGAGATCAGATGCGTAGAGCAAACCCGGCAGACCCATGTCTCCCTGAACTGATGACAAGGATTTCCTATAAGATTCATTCATTCATTTTATTCCTTTGCACATGGTTGATATACAATGGATAACTGTCACAGGGTGATTCAGTTCGAGGCAATAAGATAATACATATGTATGTACATTAACCGTAATTTTTGCATTTAAATTACAATTGATCGAGAAGTTCAAGGTGTGAGTTCATAATTATTAATTGGTGAGAAATACTCAAATGCTATGTGAGTCTTAGTTTAGAAGAGGGTACAATTACATCAATTGGTAAATTAAGAAGAGCATTTTTAAATTGTGACGAGGATGGCATTGAAACAAGAGGCGAGGGCAGGGAATTCCAAATATCAATACGGCGAGAAACACACGTATTATGACCTTCGGGCATTTTGAAGGGCAGTATAAGTCTGAGAGTGTGGGAGATTCTTTGGCTGTAGGGGGAAGGCCTGATCACAAAGAGATGTGTGGTTCCAAGCACAACGTTATTGTGGATGGCTTTATGAATGAAAGATAGGTCAAGTATGGTGCGCCTATACTCCAAGGTGGTTAGGGTTAATAATTTTAGACGGGCAGAATAATTTTGAGAGATTTGGCCAGCTCTAGCGAGAATGCGTCTGGTGAAGTTTCTTTGTACCCGCTCTATGTCGTTAATGAGACCGACAGAGACAGGTGACCAGAGTTCGCATCCATATTCCAGAATTGGTAGAACGTAGGTTTTGTATGCGCGAAGTAAGACCGGGATGGAGGAGGTTTTTAAAGACCTAAGAAGAATGTTAATGGCTGTTCTGGCTTTTTGAATCATTGTAGTAATATGATGGTTAAATGAGAGAGAAGATTCGAAATGAATACCAAGGTCTTTAACGATTGATTGTGAGGGCAGGGTGTGGTTTTCTAAGGTGTAGGGTAAGTCAGGGTTGTTAGGTCCGCAATGAACAATATAGCATTTAGGGAATGAGATTGTGAGTGACCAAGTTTGAGCGTATTCAGCGATTCTGTGAAGAGCATTTTGAAGGGAGGACGAAGACTGGGAGAAAATTTTGAGATCGTCTGCATACAGAAAGCTAAAAACATTTGAGGGTAGAAGCTCTACTATGTCATTAATGAAAATAGAGAAAAGCAGAGGCCCGAGGCAGCTACCCTGAGGAACCCCAGTGGTCACTGCTCTATCTGCAGATTCGAAGCCGTCAACAGAGACGCGGAAAGACCTTTTAGAGAGAAATGACTTGATCAGCAGGAGAAGGGAGGAGTCTATACCACAAGAACTAAGTTTGTAGAGTAGTGCCCTATGATCTACAGTATCAAAAGCCTTTGTGAAGTCAATGAGACATATGTCGAAGGCTTGTTTTTTGAACAAAAGAGACAGATAGACTGAGTGAGCGTGTACAAGGGAAGAAACAGTGGAATGTTTGGAGCGAAAACCAGACTGATTTGGGTTGAGGATGTTGTTGCTTTCGAGGTGATTGTAAATAAGGTGAAAAATATGTTTTTCAAAGACTTTCGAGAAGGAAGAGACGAGGGTTATGGGACGATAGTTATTGGGCTCTGATCTTTTACCTTTTTTGAAGATGGGTTTGATAATTCCAGATCTCCAAGCACTGGGAAAGTATCCAAGGGTAAATGAATTAGAAAAAATTATTGAGAGAGGATTGCTTAGAGAATTTATGCAGTTTTTGATAAGTATGTTTGGTATTAAGTCGGGAGAGGAGTTCACTTTTGGGCACATTTTAGATATTATTCGGTGAACTTCAAAGAGCGAGACATTGTGGCTAGGGGACATAATGACTTGGGGTGTAGGTCTGGGTAGGGGGCCAGTGACAGGATCAGACACATTTGAAGAGAAAAGAGAGGCGAAGACGTTGGCGCATTGCGTAGGACAAGTTATGGGAGTATTGTCAACTATCAGAGAAGCGGGAGTAATTTTAGGTTTGGTTCGATTCGCGATGATACGGTAAAATTACTTGAAGTTTTTAGGAAAAGCAAATGTGTCTTCACGTTTGCATTCAAACTTGAAAATTTCTCGATGAAGCATTTTACAGGCTTTGAGGGTTGTTGTGGAGTTAGAGGAGCGTTTAATGTTTCTTTGTAAAAAGCTGTATATCTTGCGGATTTTTTTAGGATAGAGGAGATGGGTTTTTTTGTGCCTTGAATGCGGAATATGAAGGGAGATAAGATTCTTCAAAAATATGGTTATATGTTCAACACACTGGTCAATCGTGAGGGAAGAGAACGTTATGGTCCAGTCTACAGAGTTGATCGCTTCGTTAATGGCTGTCCAATTAGCATTCTTCCATAACGTATGGAGTAAAGGGGAGAGACCATTAGAGATGATGGAGGACACAGAGACAGAGAACGTTACAGATAGATGGTCACTAGTCGAGAAGGGATGGTATGTGGCACATTTGGATATAAGGGAGGCATGTGTACAGAGAACATAGTCGAGAATGTTAGCCCGACGGGTGGGTGTCTTAACCAGCTGACTGATATGCCTATCAAGGAAGAATTGCAGAAAAGAGTTAGAGATAGGGCAGTTAGATGGACACGTGAGGTTAGGCCAGTTAATGCTTGGAAGGTTGAGGTCTCCACATATAATAGTGGGAAAATACAGAGATATATGCATAGAGAGAAAGTCTAGGAAGGGTTGGACACTGACAAAAGGGGAGTTGGGAGAGCGATAGCATGATATTAGGCGCAGAGAGGGATACGGGAAGGAGAATCTAGAGTTTGGATGAATATCGGATACAACACATTCAACGGAACCATGAGCAAATGAATCAATAAAGGCTGGGGACAAGTGTGAATTGATAAGCAGGGCTGAGCCTCCTCCTCTATCACTGCCTAATCGATCGGCTCTGAAAACTTGATAGGGTAGGCCATCATTAAGTAGAGAATCAGGATCAGATGATGACAGCCAGGATTCGCACAAAAAAATTATATCAGGAGAGGAGGAACGGAGAACGTGATATAAGTCGTATAACTTGTTCCTAATGGAACGTGCATTGAATGAGAGGCAAGTAATGCTACATGAACTCACACCAAATCTGTCCTATTTAGTGGCCCTGGCTGCTCTCGTTCTGGGGGCTCGATTCGCTGGCAGAGTTGGCAGTGGAGCTGAGTGCGTAGCCGCTCTTCTGGTGACACGAGCCAAGACACGAGCCAGGGGCGACGAGCGTTGAGCGACGGGCGACGAGCTTTGAGAAGCAGGAGAATAGGGAGTTGCTGGAGACTTCTTGGACGTGGAGTTCAGCGAGGGGAACGATGCTTCGTCATTTGGATGGGGAGGAGATTCACTGGGAGACGATGATGAGGGCGAGGAGCGTGTAGTAGCTGCTGGTTTAGGCATGAAAGTCGTCGCAGAGAAAGTTGAAGAGGGAGGGTATGTAGGTTGAGTCGGGGGTTTTGCGGAATAGGGGACTTTTCGGTAAGACTGAGTGGCAGGATGATTGTTTGGTGAGGCTGGTTCAAGGTGTGAGTCGATAACTTTAACCGGCGGATGGAGAGGGTTGAGAGCGATTCGCTTGCAGTCGCGCTCGGCGAGAAGTTCGACAGGGGAGAGATCGGCACGAGCAGAGGAACCAGAAGGGAGGCAATTCCTGGTCTTTTTGGTCAGAGCAAGGAACTGGTTCCGTGTAGAGCTGTTTTCAAATGAAATCTTGATGGGCCGTCCTACTTCAGAAGAGAGTCGAGGCCGGTCGATGGGATGGCGGTGATGAGTAATGGCCCCGTCTTCGAGTGCCTTCACAAGATTATCTTGTTTCAGGCACACGAATAGGTGGCGGATGGTGTTTCTGTCACTGGCTTGGGTATTTTCAGCATTGTCTTTTTCGGGAAGACGAAGAAGTACCGCTCGCTTGGCCTTTCCCTCGAGCATTTCCCTGTCTCTTAGTGTGGATTCTACTACAGCTGAGTAGATATGTGGCCGTAGAGAGGCGGGCGAGAGAGACATGTTGATCAGGGAGAGTTCTTTTTCCAGACTTCGTAGCTGTAGCGCCTGGGCCACGATTTGTTGTTGTAGGGGGGCGATGGCTTGTTGAATGACATCTTTCAAAAGTGAACTGACGAAGGGAAGGGGAACTGAGGGAATGTTGATGTCAATGAGAGATTGGGGAGATAGGGTCATTTGCGCTTTTGGCAGGATACGGTCGCGGAGATAGGAATAAGTCACCTACTCCTATGAGCGTAGGAAGGGATATGAGCGTAGGAAGGGATATGAGCGTAGGAAGGGATATAGATCAATGACGATAAGCGCATTGCATGGGAAGATTTCGTCAACAACCTCAGACCCAACGAACCCACAAATCGTTTGTGGAACACAATCAAATCACTTGATGTTCGAGCACACAAACCCTCCCACGCCGCTATTGTCCATAAGGGTTCACCTCTATCCAGCCTGGAAGCTACCAACCTTTTCGCCAAACAACTCGCCAAACAAGCCGTCAAGACCCCTGATCGATCTAACAGGAGAACGCACCGCTGGACCTCGAACCTTGAGCGTTCCGACGTCCCAGTCGTCACAGTTGACGAAGTGAAGACAGCAATGAAGAAAATGAGAAGCTTCAAGGCCATGGATCTCGACGAAATCTGTCCTCTTATGGTTAAAAAGGCTGGCGAACAGTGTGCAAGATGCTTTGAAATACTCTTTAATTGCTCACTCAGCACCGGCATCATACCTTTGGCCTGGAAGACGGCCAGAGTTATCACGATTCCGAAGCCAGGGAAGGACCTCACGTCGGTTAAAGTCTACAGACCGATCTCAATTCTGTCCCCTGTGGTCAAACTCCTCGAGAGAATCATCCTCCCCCACATCACAGAAGAAGTTGAGTTGGAAAACTGGCAACATGGCTTCAGAAAAGGACGCTCGACCACGACAGCCTTGATGGAGATAACGGGCCACATAACCAATGGTATCAACCAACGGCTCCCTCCACATCGCACAGTGATGGTTGCGCTCGACCTCACCTCGGCATATGATCTGGTCAACATTTCTCGCCTGTGTCACACTCTCGCCGAAACGTCCATCTCCAGAGGCCTCGTTAGATGGCTCTCCAGCTATCTACGAGGGAGAGGTATCCGTGTGGACTTCAGAAACTGCCTCAGCCGCCAGCAAACCTGCTACGCAGGAGTTCCTCAGGGGGGGAGTACTCAGCCCTTCCTTGTTCAACATATACTTGAATGGGCTGCCTAAACCTCCCGAGACGATCAAACTGGTCGGGTATGCGGATGATCTGACAATACTGGCCTCTCACCCTGACTGGAGAGTTGGAGCTGACAGACTGAACACCTACCTCCCAGCCCTCATCAGCCATCTTGGGGAACTAAAGATGGACATCTCGGCAGCTAAATCCAGTGTAACGCTCTTCACCACCAACACAAAGGAATGTCGTGAAGTACCAGAAGTTGTGGTCAACGGTGAGCCACTTCCTCCAAGTAGAACCCCCAAAATCCTTGCTGTCACCTTGGACCAGATGGGAACCTACCGTCAACACGCCGAAGGACTAAAGACAAGGGCAACAAAAAGATTGAATGTCCTCCGAGCAATCGCAGGAAGAAAATGGGGACAGAAGACCGAAACAATGCTGAACACCTACAAAGCAACCACAAGAGCAGTCTTGTCTTACGCAGCACCCATCTACTCGCCCCAACTTGCCGAATCACATTGGACCTCCTTGCAAGCAGCACAAAACAAAGCCATTCGAATCGCAACTGGAAACCTTGCAATTGCGGACACTCAGCACCTGGCATACGAGAGCAAACTTCTTCCAGTCAAAGAACACAACCTCATGCTCAGCAAACAATTCACCGCCAAGGCCAGGCTTCAGCCCAACCATCCATCTCACCGCATCTGCACTGAAGCAAAACCTCCCAGGGCAGTCAGAAAGCACGCCAAAGACATAGACATAGTATTAGGTGACACGGACTATAAAGTGGCCCTCAGAAAAATACACACGGAGACAGTCAGAGATTTTCTTAGAAATAGTCGACCCAACCCAGTTCTGGGAACTAAACCTCCTAGAATACATAAGTCCACGTCCCAACTATCCAGAGAAAATCAGATAACTCTGTCTCAATTGTGAAGCGGCCACTCTAGTTTCCTTAACATTTACCTCCACCGAATAGGGGCCAATGAATCTCCCCTCTGCTCACTGTGTAGGATAGAGCCGCATACTTCGAGACATATTTTTTCGTGTCGCTGTAACCCCACTTCACTTAGCCCTATCGACCTTTGGAATAGGCCGCACTCGGTTGTTGATTTCTTGTTCAATTAAATCTCTCCAAAAAAAAAGTGAAAGAGAGAAGAGAAGAAAAGAAAGAAGAAAAAAAGGAGAGTAAAAAAAATAAAAAAAATAAGAGAGAGAGAGGAAAGAGAGTGTGGGCTTATAACGCTGGAGGGTCGAGAGCTTCAACGACTTCCTCCAGTGTCTCGCGAAGGAAGATCTACCCGTTGGGCAAGACAACAACAACAAGTAATGTTTTTGATGAGACCTTAAAACTCTCCATTGCAGAATTCAAACGAACAGGAGAGCGAAATGAGTGTCGAATATGACGGAAGAAGAAGTAGCAGGCAATTGAGGGCGGGAGCAACACATTGGGATCCCGTTTACTGTAGCCGAGATACGGTAGCAGGAGTCTGTCTTGAGTGACTCTGATCTACAAGCTCAGCTTTTCTTCGCAATTGAATGCAATCAAAACACATCGACTGATAAGCGAAAGAGTCTTATATGCAAATGTATTGATTTTTTTCTTCAACATAGCTTCTCTAAAACATGTGTTTCAGTCATTTATCAAAAATCTCACAAAACATTAATTTGAAATCTTCTACAAAAAATAAGCTTTACGCGGTGAGTCCTCCTTTTGATTTAGTAAGAAGAACTGCATTATCTGTGCTGCTCAACACGATAACTTCCTATTGAAAAATTGATTGAACTCGCCGTAATAATGATTTTTTTTTTAAAAACATGTCAACTCAGTTTGATCTATCTCGGTGAATAATTGTATATTTGTTATCATCATCGGTTCATTATCAAATAATTCAAATACACCTAAGAATCTTGTGGCCTATTTGTAATTCTCACCTGTACTTATCGATATGGAAGTACAAGACGGAGAATTCATTGTAAATACCGGAGAAAGTGAGAGGATGTACTGGCGAAGGCGATGAATCCACACAAGACAAGCTGCCTCGGTAGATTGTGTGTTTTCTGAAATCAACACTCTCTTACTGTAGAACAGTCTGGGTACTGTATCTTACTGTAGAACAGTCTGGGATCTCTTTTTAACATAAGCGATGTACATATGTAGAAATTCAGCTCGGTGAGCATTATTGATGCTTTAGTTCTTTATTATTGAGTGTGCAAAATTTTTTCTTCAAAGTTCTTAGAATGCCTTTTACCGTAATTTTGCTAATTCTTTTACCGTAATTTTGCTAATCCTAATACCATAATATTGCTAATCCTCTTATCGTACTCTTGCTGGGCGTCAGGGTGTTTCTCTGACCCGCATGGCGCTTAAAAAATATCTATATGCTTTCCGAAAACCTCGAAAAACATTGAAATCTATGCGCTTGGAAAACTTTTTCTCGGATTTTTTGTAGGGAAAGTCCAAATCATAGGAAAATTTTGATGTTAAACTCTGAAGTTTCGAAAATCTATGTGCTTGAAAAAAGTTGTGCGGGTGCTAAGAAACACCCTGCTGGGCGGGTGCTAAGAAACACCCTGCTGGGCGTCTTACCGTACCTTAAAAGATGCATCCAAGTAGAGTGGAAATCCAGGGAGTTGAATGCGAGGAACGTGCCTGCGGCTGCGTTGCTTGGAGAAGTGAGGGGGAGAAGAAGGACGGCCGAATCCCTTCCCA
Organism: Allodiplogaster pararmata; assembly: GCA_964056735.1. NCBI lineage: Eukaryota > Metazoa > Nematoda > Chromadorea > Rhabditida > Diplogasteridae > Allodiplogaster > Allodiplogaster pararmata. The sequence continues at coordinate 26,285,997 of OZ057407.1, forward strand.
GCAGCGAGTCATGCAGGCAGACCAGCTCGCACTCGCTCACACATACCGTACTCCGCTCACCGCGCTCCTGCACATCAATCACAGCCTTGTCCACCACCGTACTACATTTCATTATAAAATACTATGTATACATATTGTCGTCATAGGTCAAAAGCTTCTCAATTTTCAATAGGCCGATCGCCCGAGTACGTAGAGAAATTTTATATCTTTATTCATTAAAACCTGTTAGGTCTGAATTACCACTAATAAAACATTTGTTTTTGAAAAAAATGAGGACTTTTCAACTTTTACTTGTGAAAAGTACTATTAAAAATCGATGTTTATTATTGAGGTCGGTATGTCGGTCGCCCTAGAAACAAAAATTGCCAGTCAGTAGTTTACCTATAATTAACATACTAATAGACAGAAATGAAGTTGCTTGCAGTTGCAAAACTCAAAACGGTAGCATTGAATAACTATGCTCTATCTTTCAGAGTAACCCTACCCTGCCCTCTTTATCTTTTCTTAGTTTCGGTGAAATCAGATGACAGAGCTTTCGTTCTCATCTAAGACGACTTAAGAGCGAGTAAAACACTTGTATTTATTAATTTTTCCGTTTTCCAGTTTTATTAATGCTATTAAATATGTCGATAAAATATTGCGGTAAAATCATAAGTGTTAAGCACATTTTGAGTATCTTTTACTTTTCAGACAAAAGAAGCAGACGGATAATATCTTACCGTAACTTTTGAATAGACCAGTAACAAAGTCAATCTTCTAATCTCCGAGTTCGCTATGACATTGATGGAACTGCACTTCCTCCGCAAGAAACAGTCTTAGGTATAGTAATTGACAGCTCATTATCGTTTTGACATTGATGGAACTGCACTTCCTCCGCAAGAAACAGTCTTAGGTATAGTAATTGACAGCTCATTATCGTTTTGACATTGATGGAACTGCACTTCCTCCGCAAGAAACAGTCTTAGGTATAGTAATTGACAGCTCATTATCGTTTTCCAAACACATTAACACTACTGTTATTAAATGTATCAGACTTTCCAACTTAATTTTACGTCCTTTCAAAACCTTATCTCTTACTGTTCTACTACATGCCTATAAGTCTTACATAGTTCCTCTACTAGAATACGGATCCGAATTATTGGGCTCCTTGCTATATTGGCCTCATTAACAAGCTGGAACGTGTACAAAGATGTTTTACTCTTCGCATAATTCACAGAGGTGGTCACTCACAGTGCGATTACTTCTCCCGTTTAGCAATGCTATCCCTATCAACACTTTAATATAGAAGAGCCCTCTCCGATCTCTGTTTTATCCACAAATGCATCTACGGACATGTCAATCTCGACTATTCATTTCTTTTCAAAGTATGACCTTCATCCTTCGGTTAAAGAATTTCTCACTCCTTAAGAATAACTCTTCCCTTTAAATTTTCTGATTCTCACAATACATGTGCTTCTCGCATGATCAATATATGAAATAGTCTGCCTAACGATTTGGTAACAATCTTCTCAACAACTACTTTCAAAAATTCTCTTCTCTTACTTCCTGTGGATTGCATTGTCCCTCAAACTAGAATTAGACTATTATAAACTTTCGCTGAAAAGTATTTCTCGTTTTTTTTTGTTGCCTCCACACTGTGCTTTTTGCTTTTAACTTAACTGAATTCACACCCGTTACAGTAATCCGTTCTACTGTGAATGTCAACTACCGAAATAAAGAATGAATGAGTCTTACCGTAACTTTTGAATAGACCAGTAACAAACTCACAGGGTCACCAATCTCCAACATCGTTCGTTGATTCTCCTCGTACAGTGTCAAGGTGCATTTCCTCCAACTTTTCTCGGCTCGACCTAGAAGCATTGAGTGTTCCACAAAAATGAACTGAATTGAACCACAGGAATTAGTAAAACATTGGAATTCTAAATTCGAAGTCTATTAAATGACGGACTCGTCTGAAAGGCTGGAACGGAAGCGATGAGAACCTTTCCCTCCTGCTCATCTTTCGGGTCATCGTTCCCGATTTGCTTACGGTAATCTTTCTCTTCTGAAAATCTCAATTCTTAGAAATGAAACTCACGATAATCTTACGAATATTATTAGGGTATTAGCGGTATTAGGTAATGGAAATATTCTAAGACGTACAGCGGGAAAACCCAGGCGCTAATCTATGCAGTCTCCAGGAAAAAAAAACTAGTGAGTAATATGTGTTTGAAGTTGAATTAGCTTTATAATCAAAGGATAGCTTGTTATGGCTATCGCTGACATGGATGATGGGGAACTTGAGAGGGAATTTTGGAACTGTGATTTTCTTGGACGCTTTCTCGAAATGTCAAGTATGAAGTTAGGCTTATGTATTGGGTCAGCGGGAAGTCTTCTAGGATCTTGTTTAATGGTTGTATAGATTCTCGTTTGTTCATTGCACGTACTCCGTCTCTCTTCAAACTGTTCCGCTCGCTCATAATTAATCTTTTCAAGAAGGATCTTGTTTAATGGTTGTATAGATTCTCGTTTGTTCATTGCACGTACTCCGTCTCTCTTCAAACTGTTCCGCTCGCTCATAATTAATCTTTTCAAGAAGGATCTTGTTTAATGGTTGTATAGATTCTCGTTTGTTCATTGCACGTACTCCGTCTCTCTTCAAACTGTTCCGCTCGCTCATAATTAATCTTTTCAAGAAGGATCTTGTTTAATGGTTGTATAGATTCTCGTTTGTTCATTGCACGTACTCCGTCTCTCTTCAAACTGTTCCGCTCGCTCATAATTAATCTTTTCAAGAAGGATCTTGTTTAATGGTTGTATAGATTCTCGTTTGTTCATTGCACGTACTCCGTCTCTCTTCAAACTGTTCCGCTCGCTCATAATTAATCTTTTCAAGAAGGATCTTGTTTAATGGTTGTATAGATTCTCGTTTGTTCATTGCACGTACTCCGTCTCTCTTCAAACTGTTCCGCTCGCTCATAATTAATCTTTTCAACATACATTATTCTTCTTTGGGCGGTAAGTAACAGCCTGACGATTTCTTATTCGATAAACTTCAATATAAAATTAAATTAGTCTTTGAATAACTTTAAAAATGATCACACTCACCGATGCTACTCTGAGAAGGCAAATAGATATTGGGCGTCGCGTTTTCATCATTCAGAACCGCACGCTGGAGGCAGCAATCTTTAGAGATCGGTCGGTTACTGTACCTGCACATCGATCACACTCTTTTTTCTTCTTCTATACTATGAAGGATCACCTAGGGACTTGAAGTTCAGACAGATTATGTCTTCGGAATTGCTCCTCATTTACTTAATTTGATGATGCAAAACAAGCTCTTCCTTCTTTAGCTTTTTTATTCAACGTTCGAAGCCGGGTTTCAGGAGAAAATTCTGCAGCTTAAACAGGGTTTAAGATGATTCCCAGCCGACAACTTCGACACTGTAACCCAGCACAGGCTCACAACATGATTCAAGCGCACCTGTGCACAATGTCCGCCATGGCATGGAAGCGTCGGCCACACAACAGGTATGAACGGGTCGGGGAGGTCGAGCAGTCAATCAAGAACTTCTGAATCTCGCCACCAACGTGGACGAGAAGGGTGAAGGCTCCCGGCTGCCGGGAGCTTCGCAGCAGAAACGAGCCACGACCACCAGAAACACAAACCCACTACACACTAAAACACTAACCACAAAAACGGACAAGATGTTATTCTTTTGTACATACTGTCGGTACATTTTATTGTTTCGCATACACTCATCCTCTCTTTAAACTTCACTGTTCAAAAACGATTAGTCTTTTTGATCTACAAGGTTTCTTTCGTCGTAAGAGCAGCGTGCTAAAAGCAGACGCTCCTCTTGAATTCACATCCTTCAAAACTGAAATCTCATGCGGTATCCAGGCCAGCTTTTCAGATTAACAGAAAGCTTATGAGTGAGAAAGAGGAATTTCGTTTCGAAGCACAACTGCAAATAAGGTCAGAATCAGACTGTTTATTCACAATAACGATTTTAGGCCGTACAAAAATGAGAGAAAAAGCCTCGATCAATGTGCTTTAAAGAATTTACAAGCACCCACAGTGATTGTAAACTCTAGGCACTATTTGTGAAAGCTAGTGATACAAATGATCTGATCGTCTTCATCCTCTCTTTTACATCACACACTGTAGCGCTCTCTCGAAAGCTAGTGATACAAATGCTCTGATCGTCTTCATCCTCTCTTTTACATCACACACTGTAGCGCTCTCTCGAAAGCTAGTGATACAGATGCTCTGATCGTCTTCATCCTCTCTTTTACATCACACACTGTAGCGCTCTCTCAAAAGCCTGCCGCTCCTTTATCATTATTCATCTTGATATACACGCTCTGTCTGCTCTGCTGTTCGGAAGAAACAGCCTGATCCGAATACCGTACTTTATGGACTACCGTACCTTGTCTGAGCAGCTCCGCCAGAATCGGTGAAGTTTTCATATGAAAATACGGCAGACAGTCTGCTTCGACGCCCATGTCGCTCTGGAAACCACAAATCGTTTGACAAATATTAACTCATCTTTTCGACCGTGTCATTTTGTGACCAACACATCTGACATTTTTCCAATGATCTGACATCTTTTTCACTCACACTTCTTACACATTATAAAATTCAATCATGAAAATTGAGCTCTTCGGAAACACTCCAAATAGTAATGGAAACTGGAAAAACTGCTAAATACTCAGCACAAATTGTAAAACTCACCAGAAGAGATGTTCTGGTGAGATCGAAAAAAGCGATGTTCTGGGTGGAAATATGCTGAGCAAGTAGCCAACGGTCATCCAGTCGGCCGACTTCTGCCAAAAGATCTCCTCGACGCACACTATAATTCATTTTCCCCTCTACAATACATTCTGGAAATTTTTTCTTGCAAATAGAACTCAGTCCTACGTAAAATAACAGAAACAGGTTGCTTCATTCACCATTGCATTTTTTTCGTAAACAATTTGCTTCTTATGACGCATGAGGGTAAAATAGTACAGAAAGAGAAAGAGCGAGAAAGTGATAGAGAGGGAGAGAGATGTTGAGAGACAGAGAGCAAGATGAAGAGAGGGAGAGAGACCGTGAGAGGGATAGATGGAGAGGTAGAGAGATAGATATTGTGATAAAAACGATAAAATCAGAGAGTTCTTATCATTTTTTGTTGAATCAAATTCTTATATTACTACTCAGTGCGGATGCGTACGGGCGTGGCATAATGTGTTAGACCATTGTGCGAAGAGTCCCGAGTTCGACTCCCACCCCGGACAGATCCACCCAAACCATGGGGGTTAAGAAATGTTGGTAGTGCTCATGCACGAATCTGACTCTCCCCCCTGCTGCTAATCACACTAGCAGTGATCTAGCAGACAGCCACTGGTTCTACCAGGATAGGTCTGTCCTGCATCTCAGGGGAGCGCGTACCCTGCCGCGAGACACAAGCGCGAGGAAGATTTTTATTTTTTAGTGCGGATGCAGAAAAATCTTGCAATCAAGTTTGAATCATCTCAATTAGTACAAATTAGGTATCTAAAAAGGAACCGAGAACGGTTGGTGTTCCAACAAAAAATTCACCTGAAGGGGGGCTTTCCATGGACTTCAGAGATGTCATCCAGTGCGATATGGGTCGCTTCCAAAGATTCTCGCTGGATCAAGTCAATTAACAACATTCTTTGCGCTGGTATGGTATTCTCTATATTTCATCAAAATCTAGATCTTCTCCAAATTGAGCCGTTCCCTCAATGATCTTTTTATATCTATACTCATCATTGCAGGTGATCAGGAATATCCTTTTCGCTAACCTATCTTATAGCAGCATTCTCTCACTCCAGACGTTTTGTTCACATTATTAGACATATTTCAAACATTTTTCAGTCGATAACAACAACAAAGGAAAAAGGAACGACATAAATAGGAGAACGAATAGCTTACCTTGTGGGAAGACGCTATCCGCGCGGGTTCCGCCGAGAATTCCCTGACTGTCAGGTGGTGAACTACGATCTCTGCCAACGTCGAGAACTTGCCTCCGTCGAAATAAAAAGACTTCCCGAGCTGCTTGATTCTACAAAACTGACCATGGTTATCAAAACCAATTTTCGTGTCATATCAAGAAACAATTTTTTTTATCTCCCGGCTTGAAATCCTCAAAAACGTGAGTGATCTAAATGAAAATTATCATGATTCTCTGTGAAATCACATCAGTTTGGATTGGAATTTTACAAGCAGATAGAAGTGATTTTGATCAAAATTTCATTCCAAACATTATAAAATGAGGAAGCCAAGTGCATGAAATACTTTTTTCAAATATTAATCTATCTATCTAAATTACTCTCTCTCTATCTCTCTCTCTCTCCTTCCATCAAACTGACGGCATATGATGCGGTTCGTCGTTGACGTCGATGTAGGAGAGATAGAAGTCGATGTTGGACCTGGCTCTCCAAACCAGAAATGAGCCCTGCCTGTTCACTCTGAGCTCTTTCTCTGCTTGCAGCTGATTGAGATTCTCTCGGCACCATTTCGACAGTCCACAGCTTACTTCTCCCTTTAAAAATCGATATTTTAATGCGCGCCATCGTTGCACACTATTAATTCCTTCACTGCAGGGAGCCTTATATATCTCACAGGACTGTTTTCAAACTAATCATTCAATCAATCAGTCAGCAAATGTTCAGTTATGCTGCATAACTTATGCAATTAATGATAGCATGAACAAAACAATTTTATTCCAAGTTTTTACTCGAACTTCACAGCTAAAAAAACTTGGCCAAAACTGCTCAGAAAGAGTTTTATTTTATGTCCTAATTGGGGCACTTTGTAAAATGAAAAGTTTTTCGTTCTACAAAGTGCTTCACTTAGGACGTTTTTGAAGTCACTGTATATAAGTTCAAAACCCATTATTTGTTAAAGCCGTGTTTCCTCCCAAACTAATCTTGTCTTGTCATTATCATTTTTGAGAACCTGTAGAGTTTTCAACTTCTGAGCAGAAAAGTGCTTTCATTAATTTAAAAAAAAATTTTCTCGAAACAAAAATGCTTTTGAATGTGTGGGAAATTTATATGAAATAAAAAATTTGTCTGAAACTTACTATCATTTCTGATCGTTTCTCTTCGGTATTTGATGCTTTCAGGTGAAAAGAGATATCGTCAACGGTTCCGCATCTTTTCTGAAAGCGAAAACTTCTGCCAAACTTTAACTAGAATGCACAACAGATGTGATGAGTATGTAGGGGAAATATTTCATGGCCAATATAATTCCGTGGAATTCCGGAAATAATTACCTTGAACTTGGAGAAGAGTATGTAGGTACTTTTCCATTACTTAGCAAGAAGTTTATGTTTCTCTGGATATCTTTTATGCTTGTTTGACCCAAGGCTAACGACTTGACCCAGTTACACTTCAAGATTTTCCTTTCATTTTCGTTTTTTTTATAGCTTAGTTAAGTTTTGATCTTCCAATGCCGTGACCATGAAAACTTGAAGTTTCCTCATTTCATTGTTACACTCATTACTGATGAAATTTGAAAAATTATAAAAATTACTCTAACAAAAGAGGACACAAGGTAAAAAATGGCATGTTGCCAAAGTACTGTATTAGTCGCTGCGGAACCTTCCCGAGATAATGCACGACCTACTCGTGCGATAGGAATCTCTTCTGGAAGAGAGAGGAAGTTAGAGGAGAGCAAGAGAGAGAGGAAAACGAACCTCTCTTCGTGTTGTCGTGCATAAGAAGTGTACGAGAGAGCATGTGGACGAAGAGAGTGGAGGATTAGTTAAGTGTAGTCGGGAGAGAAACTTTGTTGTCCTATCTTTTTCTGCCTGTCGCGAGTTTCCAATCCCCCCCTACCGAATAGTTACCACCTTCCTAGGGCATCGAATCGCCCTTTACTTCTCGGACTTTGCTTTTCTTCGCCTTCGAACACGAATTTCTCGGCGATGTCCTCTCCTCGCAAGTTCAGCGAGAAGATCGCCATCATGGAGCGGAAACTCAACGAGGACGAAGACGCGTTCAGCAAGGTGATGGGTGAGGTAAGAGCCATCACAGGAAACGCAGCTGGTTGTCCCGTACAGCAACAACAGCAGCCGCAAAGCATCGTATCGCCGACTCTCGAACCGGGCCAGTGGAACCGACCGGGCGGCTCTCTGCCGAACATGTACGAGCCGAGTCAGCAGTACTGGCCGGATCCGACCCGCGGCCGATCGCCCGGCTCACATTATCATCCGTATCGGGTGCCGCGTGGACACGATCGAGTGCCGCCGCTGCATGGCCACCTGCACTACCAGCAGATGGGGCCTCCGCAGCATCTCATTCCCCCCAATGACCAGTGGAACATGTCAGCTTTTCTTTCCTCTTACCTCGACCGTTCCGCGCGACTGTTATTGATAGTCAGCAGTATTATTCACTCTGATCCTTTCTCTCACTCAACTTCTCTCTATCTTTTTTCTCTCACACAAAAAATGCGACTTTTTTGATGTTTTGGTTAGAAGAGGATCTCTTCTTTGATGTTTTGGTTAAAAGAGTTTTCGTAGCCATAGGTAAACTGCTAACTGGCAAAACAATTCCTAGAGCGACCGACCTACCGACCCTCCTCGAAATGATTCTATCAAAATTTTCACAGCTAAAATCTAAAGAAAAAACTTCATTCCTCCACATAACTCGAACGTTTCATCAGCCTCAACTCAGCCTCAAACGGTTTCGAAAAGTTTAAAGTGAAGTTTAATCTTACATTAGCGAACGACCTATTGCAAAATCAAGACATTTTTACCTATGTTCGGAGCATACCAAAAGGTACAAAAAACGGCCCGGAAAAGAAAAAGTTTCTTTCTTTTTTTTTTTTTAGGTTCATAAGGTTTTATCCAATGCAGATATATTTCCTCATGTTTTATGGTGTTTGATAATGTATGTAGCAGTCCTATTATCATTGCATTTAAGTTTAGGAAGTAACGGTCAAAACTCAATAATAATAAAAAACGCTTCCAATAACGCTCCGCTGGAAACTGCAATGTTTTTCAGTACTTACCTAGAAAAAATCTAAGAAAACACAATAAGTAATCGAATTTGTACACAAAAACTAAGATTTAAAAATTTTGGCGCCCAACCCTCCGTCCGCCGAAATTTTTTGTTGATATATTTAGGTGAGCTATGTTTCCTAGAACAGGCTCACGTAGGAAGCTCGTGAATATGTATCTCGGCTAAGTTGCGAGTCACTAACAGTGGGTTGAATGAGTATTGCAAATCATAAATAGTGTGTCGAATGAGTTGTGCAAATTAGAATGCCTCTAGGCCTACTTTTAACTAATGCCGGATTTCGATCTTTAATTGTATTTGCTAATATAATGAGACGATGATTGCAGTTATGGCCGAGCTCACAGTGATACTTCCATCAATGTGGCTGTCATGTACGGAGGCCCCCAGCTGCTACCGTATCACCCATCACCGTACAATGGAGAATCGTTGCAAGAGACAGTACAGCAGCTAGATGAAATCAGACAGGAAGCAGTCAGCAGTCTGCCAAACATGCACAATGCTCCTCCGCAACTTCCGCCGATGCCCGGACCTTCGTGTTACCATGTTCAGGTAAACTGTTCTCCAGAGTTGGAAACATAACTAAAATCTGTTTTGATTTTTCAATAGGTCGATCGCTAGAGTAGGCTAAACATTCGGCTATTACTAAAGCACGCCATGAACGCCAAATCATTAGGCAATTACCGAAAGGAGGCAAGAAACCGGGAGGCATGAGGGAGGACGCCTCGTTAGCTAAGCCGTACGGCCTCGTTAGCTAAGCCGTACGGCCTCGTTATCGTAAACTTTTACTAAGCCTAAGCGTTTTTTAATGTAAAAATATATTTTAATCTAACAATAAAACGCGCGGCCTCACTCATGCCTCCTTTCGGTAATTGCCAAATCATTACTAATGCACGCCACTGCGCGGGAAAATTCTTAACTTTGCCCCATGCGCTTTATCTAGTTTTTTTCTGCTTAGGCTTAGGCAAAGGTTAACGCTAACGAGGCCGTACGGCTTAGGCTAACGAGACCTTATCAAAAAAATTAACATAATAGTGCGTCAAACACTCTTTCTCTTTCCCGCGCACTGGCGTGCATTAGTAATGATTTGGCGTGCTTTAGTAACGGCCAAACATTCCCACTTTTAACTTGACGAAACCGGTTAAGGCTGAGTTATTACCAAACAAACTTTCTATTTATGTCTTGGACTCTCACTTTTAGCTGGAAAAGTTCTGGTACATTCATTTCGAGTGAGGAAGAGGGTCGTTAGGTCGGTCACCCTAGAAATTTTTTTGTGCCAGTATGCAGTTTATTTATGGTAAGAAACACATTAGTTTTGTCATGTAATAATCACACACACTGAATTCTGATGTCCAAGACTTATGGCGAAAAGCGTAATCATTACCTAAGCCTAAGCTAATAAAAAAAAACAGTAAAATATACCTGAAATCCTAAGTCAGAGCGAAAAAAACTGAAAGTATGAAGTGCAATTAACATCCAACCTTTCTTTATTTTGTCGATTGCCTAAAAAATTGCCTGAATTTTGTAATAACCTCACCTTCTTTCGTCAAATGCCTTATTCAAGGTCTTCCGATCAGATGAGTGGTGGTTTGGGAATTTTTCGAGTTTGCTGGTGAGCTATGCTTGATAGAATAGTTCTGGTCTGGCGGACTCTTCTGAATGCTCTTAAACCTTGGAAGTCCACCGAAAAACCCATTGGAACCGTCTAAAATTGTTATTACTCTGTCCCTGTTCACTGTTTTAAACCATTCTCTCTAAAACATTTTAACCGTTCATAGCGATGACGCTAAAACACTTGGTTTTTGGTGATAAGTATAACAATGGGTTACATTTAGGTTTGTTTATATCGAGTTTTTGTTCGAACAATCATTTTTAGCAAGTTCTTATAGCATATACCCAGGAAGCAAGCAAACTCTCAGATCAAAGGCCTTTTTCCAGCCAGATTCTAGATCATTCTAGATCATAGACCCGTTCCCAGCTAAATCTTTATTCAAAAAACCATTAAAAGCTAGTTTTTGAGTGACAGGCTGTATTTCAGCGATTTCTTCGATCAATGACCCTATTCTAACAAGTTCTTATAGAAAAAACTGAATTTAGACGTAAATTCGAAGGCGGGTTTATGATCCTTAAGACTGGGTATGGAACATTGCTCACCAAACTTGTGAAATTCTCCCGTTCGCCCGCCCTATTCCTCAAAATTATTTTCCATACTGGAGAAGAAAATATAACAGGCGTAGGGTGATCTATAAAAAACTAATCTTTTTAGCCTAACTGAATTTCGAACTGTGGGACTCCTGTCCTGGCTACAAACTAAAACATCAGCCGACTTCGGTAAACAGAGCAAAAAAATTTTTTTACGTAGTCACACCCCCCCCCATCCGCCCCTTTTGGTCGCCCGGTCATCCGAACGTAGTCACACCCCCCCCCATCCGCCCCTTTTGGTCGCCCGGTCATCCGAACGTAGTCACACCCCCCCCATCCGCCCCTTTTGGTCGCCCGGTCATCCGAACGTAGTCACACCCCCCCCCCATCCGCCCCTTTTGGTCGCCCGGTCATCCGAACGTAGTCACACACCCCCCCCCCATCCGCCCCTTTTGGTCGCCCGGTCATCCGAACGTAGTCACCCCCCCCATCCGCCCCTTTTGGTCGCCCGGTCATCCGAGCGAGAAAATTTTTAAAAAAAAAGCTTATTCTGGTGAGCTATGATGGTATGGAATAAAGAGTTAGAAACTACTCTTATAATTTTTTTATGTCAGAGTTGTTTTTAGTGTTAATGACACTTTCATTTCTTGTTATCGTACCTCTAATTTTTTTTTTAAACTGACTTCTAAAATTTTTTTCTAAAACTATCCATTTCCCCCAAAGATTTTCTATTCACAGAACGAGGGGGATGGGAGATTTGGAATGCTCCAATGCTTTTAGATTAGGTTTATTAATATCTGTGAGGTTCTGGAAGATTATCAAAAACAGATAGTTTATCTCTCAGCAAAGACCAATTCAAGGATTTCAAAGTTGAGGACTTGAAACAGAAACTGATTCCAAATAATTTTTTTTTTGATTTCATCATTATTTGAAACCTTATTGTACAATATATCCATTACCAGGGATGTTATGTGTCGTTCCAAATGGGTTTGTGTACGTATCCTCCACTCAACCCGAAAAAATTGAACTCGAGATTGAACTAAAACCGAATCCCAGAAGAAGAACAAAAAAATCTCACAGAACGGAAGGTTAAGAAAAGCATCGAAAAATTACTACAGAAAGGCTTCTGTTATCACACAGAAAAGTTGAGTGTGAAAAAAATAGATCCCTCACGCTCTTCGCGAGCTTCTGCCTTTTCCGGAGATCTTTTGAAATTCTTGGTTGGAAGAAAATTGGTCTTGTTGAATTGAAAGGTAAAACTCCTCTTTTTTTCAAAATAATTAAGTGAGGGTTAATAATCCTTATCTATAATTATCACTGTATTTTGTAACTTGATAGATATTATGGTACTGAATTTAAGGAAGTTCGGTTACAAAGTTTGAAGGCTTTGAAGCTCTTTTAGATGTCTTGTTAGAAGTTTAATTTGAGCTGATTTAAGGGTGGATATAATATTGCCTGATAATGTAACCTATATAGATTAAAAATACAATTGAATTTGAATTCAGCAAATCTGAAAGATTTCGAGGCGAGCAAAAAATTTAAATAAAAAGAGGTATTCATGTCGGGAAAAGCAATCCTTGGTCGGTAATAATCTTCCTCGCGCTTTTTCCCAACCCGCGGCAGCGTACACGCTCTTCTGAGATGCGGAACAAACCTATCCTGGAAGAACCAGTGGCTGCCTGCTTGGTTGCTGTTAGCCTGTGTAGCAGCGGTGGGAAGATCCTGTTGTTGTAGATTGCCCGCCGTAGGTCTCCGGCTGGGTAGACGAGGTCTTCTTTGACATGGCTCAGAAAACAATAACCTTACTTACATCATTTATCTAATTATATTATTTCTCTTTCTCTCTCGGGTTTTTTTTTTGTTATTTTTTTTAATTTTTATTTTTTTTTTGTTATTTTTTTGTTGTTTTTTTTTGTTTTTTTTTTTTTGTTTTTTTTTTTTTGAGAGAAAAAGGAATCACTGGTAAAAGAACTTAACAACAGACGTCGGGCTATTCCACAAATCTATACTTCTTAAAAGTGTGTGGTCACAGCGACACGAGAATAAATGACTAGTTGTATGTGGCTCTTCTAAACATTTTGGGCAAAGAGGGGATTGGGCAGCTCCTATTCTGTGTAGGTAGCTGTTAAGGGAACTTGCATAGCCACTACGTAGTTGCGATAATGTTATTTGTTGTTCCCTGGGAAGTTGATTCGTTGATTTATGGATTCTGGGAGGTTTCTTACCTAGAACTGGGTTAGGGGAGCAAGATCTAATGAAATTTATAACAGTCTCAGTATGTATTCTTTTAAGTGCGGCTTTCTGATCACTGTCTACTAGCATAATTTCTAAGTCCTTGGCATGTTTACGAATAGTTCTAGGTGGTTTGGGTTCCATGCATCGACGATGGGAGGGGTGGTTTGGGAGGAGTCTTGCTCTTGCAACGAATTGCTTGGTAAGCATCGTGTTGTGCTCCTTTATGGGTAACATTTCGCTTTCTAGAGCTAAGTGCTCTGTGCCGGCCATTGCTAGGTTTCCTGTTGCTATCCGAATTGCTCTATTTTGGTTTGCCTGTAATTTTTTCCAGTTCGTCTCGGCCAATTGAGGGGAGTAAATTGGTGCGGCGTAGTTGAGAACGGATCTGGTCATTGTTTTGTAGGTTGCAAGAAGGGTGTTTTTCTGTTGGCCCCATGTTCTTCCTCCGAGGGCACGTAGTATATTCAGTCTTTTAGCCGTTCTCTGTTTAAGGTATTCTGCATGTTGTCGGAAGGTGCCGAGTTGGTCTAAGACGACACCGAGTATTTTGGGTGTTTTAGTTGTCGGCAAAAGGGTTCCGTGGATTTCTACCTTGGGTTCTTTTTTACATTCGCCTGTATGGGTTGTGAAAAGAGTGACCGTAGTCTTTTCCTTGGATATGATCATTTTACGTTGTTCCAATTCTTCTACGAGTTTCGGTAGGAAGTGGTTGATCTGATCTTCACAGGTTTCAATACAGGGGCTTGAGGAGAGAATTGATATGTCGTCGGCGTAGGCTGTCATCTGCGTGTTTCCTGTGGGTTGCGGGAGGTTGTTTATGTAGAGATTGAATAAGAGGGGGCTGAGCACTGCTCCTTGTGGGACACCAGATCTGCATGTGAGACGTCGACTGCTTTTTCCTTGGAAATCTACCTTGATTGTACGGCCTCTTAGGTAGCTGGACATCCATCGAACGATGGCTCTTGGCATATTAGTTTCAGTGAGTTTCTTGCAGAGAAGGGATATGTTCACTAAGTCATATGCTGCAGTGAGGTCAAGGGCGACCATGAGAGTGCGGTCCGGGGGTGGTTTCCGATTGAAGCCGTTTGTTATTTTCCCGGTTATTTCCAGGAGTGCGGTAGTAGTCGAGTGCTCTTTGCGGAATCCATGTTGCCAGTCAGCGATTTGAAAGCCTTCCGCCAGGAATGGTAATAAGACCCGTTCGAATGTTTTGGCTATAGGTGATAGTATTGATATTGGTCTATAGCCGTTCAGGTTGCTGGAGTCCTTTCCTGGTTTAGGTAACATTATCACTCTTGCATCTTTCCATCTGGACGGGATAATACCTGTTTGCAGCGTGTTATTGAAGAGGATGCAGAGACACTTTCTGAAGTTTTCACCGGCCATTTTGAGTAGTAGAGGGCAGATGCCTTCACTGTCTGGGCATTTGGAACCTTTGGTTTTCTTGATTGCTTCTTCGATCTGTGCCAGGGAAATTTGGGGAGCGTCTGTCCGTTTGAGGCCTTTAATTAGTCGTGTTGTGCTTCTTGCTGATTTGTCGACCTCTTTAGGGGCTTGTTTAGCTAATTTTCTGGCAAAAGCGTTTGAGGCAGATGTTGGGCATAGACTTTTCCCGTCGTGGGTGATGGTCAAGTGCGTCGGTTTTATTGATTTGCCGTCGATAGCCTTTATCGTTTTCTAGAGTTTGTGGCCCGGTTCGTTGTGGCTAATTTCAGATATGTACTTTTCCCAAGCCTTCCTCTTTTCGAGGTTGATGCGGAAGGAGATTTCGGCCATTATTGAGGGGAGTGAGGGGTCCGTAGGATTGTCCCTCCTCATTTGGTCCCGTTCTGTAATCAGCTTCTTCACATCTTCGCTCAAGTGAGGCGTGTATTTTGGCACCTTTCCACGGGGAATGTTGTTCTTAGCCGCTTTGGTCAAGGTGGTGGTCAGGAATTTGTGCATCTGAACTGAGTTGCCGGCGAATGGGAAATCCATGAGAATCTTGTTGATGTCCCTTTCGAAGCCTTCCCAATTCGCTTTGTTGTAATTTGTATAACAACGTGCGTTTGAGATGTTGGATGGCTGTGTTTCGACGTCAATCAGGCATGGGAGGTGGTCAGAGTTCATTCTGTTGATTGTTGACCAGTTGCAGTCGATGGCTATGTCGTTCGAGGCGAGAGTGATGTCTGGTGATGCTTTTTGTCTTGTGGGCATCTTTGAGTTGTTGAGACATACAAGATCGCTGTCGTCAATGAAGTCGCATAGTTCATCTCCTCTGCTATCCTCCGTACCTTCACTCCAAACTTTATTGTGTGCGTTGAAGTCTCCACCGACAATGAATGGTTTCTTCTGTGTTAGGAGTCGGTTGAAGTTCGGCGCGTATGTGTTGGGGCAGGACGATCGAGGTGGGATGTAAATGTTGCAGATTCTTATGGTTCCTTGGTCGGTTGGCACGTCCACGCTGAGTGTTTCGGCTGTCTGGTCCGTTGTTGGGGAGGTCACGTTAGCATAGCGAATATTCTCTTTGACTAGTATCGCAAGTCCGCCTCCAAAGTTGGAGCGGTCTTTTCTTATGATCGTGTAACCTACGATATTCGGAGATGGAATACTAGCATCCATTTTGGTTTCTTGGATGAGTGCTACGTGAACATTCAACTCATGTAAAAGGTCCTCTAGCTCGGTTAGTCGGGCTCTCAGTCCATTAGCGTTCCATTGGATTATCCTCAGGTTAGCTACCGTCTGGGAGGCAGTCTGCTGGATCGGGGCTCTCTCACAAATTCTACATCTCCATTGGGGGTTCCAATCATTAAGATTGTTAAGGTTGGAACAGCGGAAATGTACCCATTTCTTACATTTGCTACAATTAACACAATTCGAAGGCGCGTTAAGAGAGCATACAGAACAAGGCCATCTTGGGCCTGGGTTAGTCTCGATACCAGCGATTTGGAGGAGTATTCGGATCAGAGACGCTGGGTCTTTCTGATCCGTGTTAGAAAAAATGAGGTTTCGGGGGAAGCCGTCCTCGTTGTCCCTTGCGGGAGATTCCATTGGGAAGTTTTGTTTTGGAGGTCCATTTGGTCCGACGCCATGTAGCGTCGTCCACAGTCGCACCGCGTGTAGGTGACCTCCGTCGCGACCGTGGGAAGATCCTATTCTCCCTCGCTCGAAGAGCAGTCGTTCTTAAATTTTCAACAGTTACACTAGAAATTTGGTGATCTATGGTCGGTATTCCAAACAAATACGTCTTTCTTGGTTGCAGGTTGGCCAACGGCACTCTACGGGCTGTGGCACGCGTCTGGCGCCCTCCTTCCAGCCGGAATCCCAGTCGGCGCCCACTTCCCCGCAGCAACCGCACTGTTTGCTGCCAAACTGGCCCAACTCGCAGCAGAACTACTCCTCCAACTCACCCGAGAACATCGAGATACCCAACATCACCGTGACCACGACCGGTGGCCGAACCATCATGACCACTCCGGATGAACTGGAGGGCAACGGCCACGACTGCTACAACAACATGAGTGGCAACAACCAGGTACGAGAAAGACTTTTCGAGAGGAAGATGAAGCTTTTGAAGTCTTCGAATAAGCTACGGGAGAGAAACGGTCCTGTCACGTATTAGGGTGAGATGTGGTTGATTGGACATGTGTAGGATTTTTTCAGGTTTTATGCTGGATGTTTCACTCACCCGCACTGCAGATGAAATCTTTGAGCTATTTGAAAAGCTGAATATTATAACTTTTTGCCTGATGAACCATGAAGAGTTCCACCCCCCGTCTTAAGTTAGAATTGTATTGATTATTCAATGGGTCAATTGCCCGAGTTGCCAGGAGTTAAATAGTGACCGGATCGGTCCCGTCGGCGGATACATGTACACACACTATTGACAAAAAGCTCCCTCTCTTTTCTTACCCTTTTCCTTCAAACTTTGAGCGGCGGATACATGTAAACCCAAATTGGTTAAAAGTTCCCATTTTCAATAATACAACATTAGGACTGAATTATGACAAATGGAGCTTTTTATTTAGTTTTTTTTTGCAACATGAAGTTCTTCTTTCAATTGTACCTCGAAAACTCTGAGAAATCTTTTTTAGTTTAATTCGAGGTAAAAGAGGGATTTTGAAGTCAGTAAGGGAGAGAAGTCGGTTTTTTTTCTGCTATGTTGCAGTCTACCCATGCATCCATCGCAAGCTCTCACTCTCTGTACCCCTTCGCTTGTCGTTTTCTCACCATTAGCCTTTCTGATTCTGAACAGGGTGTTTCTTACACCCGTACTGCGGTTGAAAAAAATCTATGCGCTCTTCAAAAAGCCCGAAAAACATTCAAATCTATGCACTCGAGTGAAGAAGTTTTCGGTTTTTCCCTAGGAAAATTTCAAATCTTCGAAGAAAAAAATCCAAACTCTTTAAATTCTGGAAATCTATGTGTTCGAGGAAAATTATGCGGGTGGTAAGAAACACTCTGATTTTAAAACAATTTTTTATATGCTGAGAAACAACCTTTCTTTTTGTACATTTGTCGAGTGAACTAAAACATATTTTGGTCTTAGTTTGGTCCTAGCTGGAATTCAGCAGGGGTATTTCTCTAACCATAACTGTGGGTGAAATATCCAAAAAAAATCCAGTGCTTATACTTTAATCATCTGCTCCAGCTTCTCTATCTCTCTACAATCTCTTTATCTGCCTCTTACTGTCCACTCATTCGACCTCAATCTCTTACTCCATCAATTCACAAGTCTACGCGTATTCGTGCAGTTCCTAATTTATATTCCCAATTGGACAAGTAGCTTTTTGGCAAAAAAAAACAGCTATTAAATTTATTTTTCTCATGACACTATCTTCTGCATAGATGAATCTCTAAAGTTTTCTCGTTAACCGCCAACTCGTGATCGATTGGCAGTTGCTTATAAACCGGCTTAAGCATTTGGCTTCTAATCCTAAGAGGGAGGGCATCCGTAAGAGGGAGAGATCATCCCAAGAGTTTTTGCCTACCCCCCACTAGTCTATTAGTTACCCTTCCCTCGGCTTCCTAATCTCTACTATCGAGAATGACATCAACCAAAAAAGGCAGAGAGAGAAAAGAAGAAAGAGAGAGAGACTGTTTATTCGAGTTTTACCACAAGAAGCTCGTGAATTACACCATCACCTCGAAAGGAAACCCACGCGGGCACGAAACTACATTAACCATTACAGTCGCCCGATTTCTAGCGAGACGAATCTTAGTGTCATTCGGTTGATTCAATTTGTAGTTTTTAGAATCCACTTTATATCAGACATGCACCGAAACATTAATACTAATCTACTGCTTCAGCGCAGTCAATTCTTGAATGTTTGCATTTGTATTCAACGAAAAGGGTAACGAATGTCAAAATTACACTTTGAAGCTGTGTTTTTCAGAACCTAGTTAGAAATGTTGAAATCGTCTCGCTAGTCGGAGTTAATCATATAAACTTTGAAAGTTCTCGAACTTTTTGACATAATTCTATACCAAGCTGTTTCTGTAGATAAAAGAAACCAAGTAAATAAAAAAACGCTATTCGTGAAGGAATGTCAGAGTTCGAAAGCCCGCGAAGAGAAATAGAGATCATAAGCGGACAGAAAACTCGAATAACTAGTATTTTTCGGATTGCGCATAGATTTGAGCCATATTGTAGTTTAGAGAAGTCGTCTATCTGATTCGTTGTCTGCTATCTGATTCGTTTTGATTGAGGGTTTACTAAAAATAGGAAGTCTACAAAAAAGCAAGTTTCCTCTTAGTGACGCAAAACTTCATTACAAATATTGATTGGTTTTAGTAGAACGAAGTAATTGATTGACTGCGTTGCAGGAGCAAGGGCTCGACATGTACCCTTACGATGTCGGCCTACAAGACCTGTGTTTGGACTCGAGCGAAATGCATAGAATGTGCAACGGGGTTGGCAGTCCGATGTCGCAGGAGATGACATCGACTGCTAGTCCTGACAATCAAGTCTACCAATTACAGTAACAGGCCAGGCAGACAGTCTGTCAGTAGAAGTGAAAATTTCCGGAGTTGAATTTAAAAGTAACACTAGACTCATGAGCCTATTTACTCTTTCCGCTGTTGTTTCGTGTCAATTAGAGAGTTCGCAGAACTTGATGAATTGTTTGACTCAATCGTTGTTTTGTGAAATTGAGTACAGGACCAGAGACATCTGTCTGATGTTAGTATAAGTGACAGTCTTGGCTGAGTGCTAATCTTCTCGTGACAGTCTGAAGACGCCCCTCTTACCCCCAAAGCAGTACAAGTGACAGTCTTGGCTGAGTGCTAATCTTCTCGTGACAGTCTGAAGACGCCCCTCTTACCCCCAAAGCAGTACAAGTGACAGTCTTGGCTGAGTTCTAATCTTCTCGTGACAGTCTGAAGATGCCCCTCTTACCCCCAAAGCAGAACAAGTGACAGTCTTGGCAGAGTGCTAATCTTCTCGTGACAGTCTGACGACGCCCCTCTTACCCCCCCCCAAAGCAGTACAAGTGACAGTCTTGGCTGAGTGCTAATCTTATCGTGACAGTCTGAAGACGCCCCTCTTACCCCCAAAGCAGTACAAGTGACAGTCTTGGCTGAGTGCTAATCTTATCGTGACAGTCTGAAGACGCTCCTCTTACCCCCAAAGCAGTACAAGTGACACTTGGCTGAGTGCTAATCTTATCGTGACAGTCTGAAGACGCCCCTCTTGCCCCCAAAGTACGCTTTTACTCATAATATGACTCAATTGGAAATATCAGATTCTTTTTTGTTTGTAAATAAACAGCCTGCTAACGTAAAAAGAGTTTAAGACGGGATTGTGAATTTAACAATGTACTAATCATGAGCGATTAAGTTCTAAAACCGTGTTCTAAAGATCTTTTAAAATTCTAATCTTTATTTATGAACTCTTATTTTTTAGTAAGAGATTCTTCGCTAGAAATGCAAATAGTTTTTGATTTAGTGTATTTATAGTGACAAAACAAAGTCATAGGTTTCTGGCTTCTAGTCATAATTTCGGATTCTTCAGGTTATGTTATCTTGCTTCTAGTCATAGTTTGTTGCGCTTTCAGATCTTCTAGTTCCCGTGCAGTCTTGTCACAGTCCTCACTTAGCCAGTAGTCGCCGGATACAATCAATAATTGTTTACCTCTCTAATCAATCAATAATTGTTTACTTTCCCTTTAGTCTTTAAATGATCGTTCACCTTCCCTTTATAGTAGTATGACGTTTGATAAGGTTTCAAGCTCAGGTTTACAACCTTGTATGTATAACTTGTACATTTTTTTCATTCTTCAGAATAATTCCAATTATGTTTTCCAAACTTTTCTGAAGTCGGTTTTTGTTGCTGTAAACTGTTGATGCTTCTAAAGGCGAAGTCCCGTGAATTGTTGGACCACCATGACGCACCAAATTTTCAACGTTATTGTAATAAATTGTATTAACAGAGTAAAAATCAGCCTTTTTGTTTTGATGATTTTATGAAAATAAAGAAAAGCTTCATAATGAAAGGTGTCATCGTGTGCTTCGAAAAAGTTATACACACAAAGAGAAATGAGAATGTCCGTATGGTGCAAATAAAAAAATGAGGAACAAGAGTGGAAGGAAATGCTAGTCTGAAAAGGAAATTATTTTGAGAAAGCCACTATCAAAAATAATTTAAAAAGTGTTCTTCGAAGACAAAGATAAATGTTATTTTTGTTTGTGGGAAACGTTTGAAGAGAGATTCGACAGTGAGGTACAACTTGTTGCGACATTCATATGTAAATTCACGAGAAGTGGCCTGTTCCTCAGAAGCTGTGAAAAAAGTGTTTCACAAAGTTATGAGAAAAAAGGTAATATTGGAGAAGTGTGGTCCCGTCGAATTCGCATTTTCTTTCATGAAACTTTTTCTAGGGTATGACGAGCTAAAAACGTTTCTGAGAAGTGCGAAGCTGGATCTGAAGCGTTTGAGTATGTAAAAAATCATTTAAACCTTCAAAAAAAATAAAATAGCTGTTTTCAGCTATCATTCACTGTTTTTTTCGCTTAGGCTTAGGCAAAGGTTACGCTAACGAGGCCGTACGGAAACGAGAATGCATAAGAAAATTTCTCTTATTATTTTTTTTCTTCAATTCAATGACTAAATTTTTCAAACAAATAGAGAAATGGTGTAATGAATACAGTAGTTTGAACACATTAAGGCTGCGCACTGTTGTGCACACCAACCGTTTGTCATTTAAAGTTGAAAAGTAGTAGAATAATACGGTTTTCATGGAAAAATTTAGTCGCGGGAAGGTTTGGCCCGCACCTAAACATTGTGAAAGGTACGGGAAGGTAAAAGCTGCCCGCGGGAAGGCGCGGGAGCTTCCCGCGTAATTGGTGGATATGAACTTTCGCCCGAGCTTTCCGTTTTTGCCCGCGGGAAGGCGCGGGAGCTTCCCGCGTAATTGGTGGATACGAACTTTCGCCCGAACCTTCCGTTTTTGCCCGCGGGAAGGCTCGGGAAGCTTTTTTAGCTTCCCGCGACATTCGTGGATACGGCCCCAGGAAAAAACCTGATAGGAAAATTCAAATAAAACATGTATGTATCTCACTGTATGTGAGTAAATTAGTTTTACTTTTTTACGGTTAAAAAGGGTTGGTGAGCAAAACAGTAAGCAGCCTAAAAACAAACCCCCCCAATTAAACGAATTCGACGAGACCACACTTCTGAAAAGTGACTTCTCCATTATCGCCGAAACTTAAAGTAAAAGGTCTCGTCCCTACTCTCAAAGAAGAACTCATTTCAGTTTTGTTGGATGTTTTTTATTTTAAGCATTTTATGGTATTTTACTTTAAGGTGACAATGTGAGTACATGATACTTATAACTACTTCGGTTAATATATGTGTGTTTATAGACACTATAAATAGTTGTTTGAGATTTCTCGCCCCAAATTGTAGAGTAAGGTGGAGAAAGGTACGTGAACGCTAGTCGTCTTTACGCATTTACTGTCAAACCTTTTTTCCATGGTGTATTTGTACTTGTCGCTACGGCAGCATAAACAGTACTTACCTATCACGGGCTGCTTTACATTCTTTCATATTTTTCATGTTGTTTGAAGTTTTATTGCAATATACTTCTTTCTCTGGATAAAGATTTGCTCGTTGACTTGAAAATGCAATATTATTCTCGTTACTTCTTTTAGTACTTCTAAAGAAGTGGCAGCCAATATAGAGAATTTTTTCCATTCGCATTGTAACTCTGTGTCATAAAAGTATACTGACGTTCGAATATGAAAATAACTCCCCCATGGCTATTAATTTTGAAGTACTCCCACAAAATTCTTCTGGTTTTTGTTAGCAATCGTTTTTTCCCGTGAGGGGGGAACTCAATTCAAACAAACAATTGAAAATAATTTTTTCGGGAATCGAACCATTGATAGTTTTTTATATTCACATTGCTTGATTTCCAAAACATCCTGAAAATTCTAAATCAGTTTATAGACCCTGTTTAAATTCAGTTTATCAGTAGTCTTCTGTCGTAATAATTGACAAATGTATTTTAAATAGAACAAAGTTCAAAAAAGCGCTTCTACATCTGATAACTCATATTTTCTTTCTCAATTTTGAGTTTTGGAGATGGATAACTCTCAACAGCCCTCACAAGGTGGTAGCAATGCTCCGCGTTTTCGAATCGTTTCTGGTCATCCACTTGCGTCCGGTTTGTCAGAATAACTCAATAAGCTGTCAATGCTCGACATACTATAAATGTATTAGATTTCTCCACTGGTGCAAAGCGTTTGAGCATTCTGAGTTTGAGCAGAACAGACATTCCAAATTTCCTACCTGTACAAATAAATCTATACTGAACCGTTCATAACCTTTAGTAGAACGGGCAGAACGATATAGGGATTTAAGCTTTAACAAAAAACTTTTTTACTGTCCTTCAACAACAAAAAAACGTACACGAAAAACACTGATTATAAAGTTTCGAGATTCTAGAGTTACAGCGAAAGAATGAGATGAAAAGCGAGAATGCGATAAGAATAGAGTTCTCGTTGACACTTTTTTTTTCAAGAAGTACATTACTGAATTTCAGTTCGTCTAACAAAACATTATTTTCAAACCCTTGAAAATAATTTAAAACCAACTAAATTACTATTCAACAACGAGTTCTGCTGTTGAAGTTCGGCATGCTCAAGAAGGTCGCCTTTCTCCACATTCCCTCAATCAATCCAACATGCAGCAGCAACAACAACAACACGTTCAACACCCGCAAACGGTTGTTCTATGGCTCACTCACAAGAATCCATGACTCACCAGAACTTGTTTTTTTAAAAAAATTTTAAATGACCGTTCGGCCGAGCGGGGAAACTAGAATAATGAGACGCGAGATCGAGGTGAAGGGCAGTAATATGAGAGATTCATTATTCCTATCCCCGTGCTCGGATGAACGATCTTTTTTTAAAAGTTCAATTAACTAGCGTTGGTGAACTGTGGGTTTTTCTTTGTCTATCTTTCGATTCACTCAAGGGTTGGATGAATACCGTGGCAAAAGCAGGGCTCGAATGGCCAAGTAATAGGAAAACTGCAAACTGGCAAAAAAAATTCTAGGGCGACCGACCTACCGACCCTCTCCCTCACTCAAAATGAATGTATCAGAGTTTTCACAGCTAAAGTAGAAAAATTTTCCATTCTTTAAACATGAATGGAAGGTTTCATTAGCCTTAACTCAGTCTCAACCGGTCTCGTTTAGTTAAAATGAAACATTCAACTTACTTTAGCGAACGACCTATTGAAAAATCAAGGCATAATTTACCTATGGGCCAAGTCCTACCGCCTGTTGGTGGGCCTCTGTTCCGAACTTCCGAGGTTCTCTGTTGTTATTCGGACACAGTCTCTCTCATAAAACCTTTTTTATTTCCTCAAAACTCTACAACCTTGCCACTGGTAAACATTTTTAAGCATGTTTCGGCTTACGGTTGGCCTCTAGGTCCAAAATACATGGGCAAGAGTTGAGTCAAAGGAAAGGCTAGGGGGTGAGTCAAAGGAAAGACTAGGGGGGAATCAAAAACTCATGGTAAGAAAAGTGTGAGAGTGGCGTGGAAAATAGGCGAATAAGTGGCTTAGTTTTCTCAGAACCTTGGGTAAACTGGCGAAAAACATTTCTAGGGTGACTGATCTACCGACAAAGTTCCTGAATAATTTCAACAAAAAAATTTCAGAGTTTTTTTGAGTTTTTAGCTGGTGTAACTAAATGAGAAAAAAAAGATTGGCGATAACTCAAGTTTTATTATCAAGTTAAAAGTGGAAACTTCCAACTCGCTCGACCTTTTCAAAAATTAAGACATATTATACCTATGATAATAGTTCGCGAAAAAGGAGTGAAGTGAAAAATCGCGCTGTTTTAGATCTTTATTTGGATATAAATCAAGATTCGCTTCTTCGAAATTTATTCAAACTTCTTAAAAGTAATCAATCAAATGAGAACCTTTTATAAATAATCCTCATAAGGTTGAACCGATTTTCTTAATTCAATGCAAACAATTCTCCGAATTTTTGATTATTCCATTCGCTTTTGTATGCGAGACAACTGGTGTGAAGTTATTGCACCGAGAAATGACTGCAAAAATTTTTGCGGTCAAAGATAATAAAAAAATACAGTATTTAACCAACCGTTCAAAAACGCATGAAGATCCCACTTGTTTTGTTATTGAAAAACAGCATCTAGGCTGTTGAAAATCAGGCGAAAAGTTTTGGTAACTTAATTTTTCTGCTGCAGTAGTTCAAAATATACCTAACAGAAGTTCTAACCGCGTTCATTTCAGCAGCAGATGACGGTTCACGGTATGCCCATTCTACAGCAAAGTTCGCAAAGTCCACTAGCGCACACAGGAATGGCTACACAAAGGACACCAGTGCCGCATTCAAATCGTCCCTCCACTACTGTCGTTAGTCAACACAACCGTCGTTTTTCTCTGGTGATTTGTCAGTCTTTTCTACGAAGTGACCCAAAGTTTGACCCTCACCCAGGGTATATCCACTCAAACCAGGGTGTTTTTTCTGACTCGCACCACGGGTAAAAACATCTATGCGCTCTCCAAAAACCCCGAAAAACATTGGAATCTTTGAGCTTGAAAAAAAATTCTCGTAGGAAAAATCCGAATCATTGGAAAATTTGAAATTTGAACTCAAAAATTTCGAAAATCTATGCGCTCGAAAAAAGTTGTGCGGGTCCTAAGAAACACCCTGAATTAAACTAAGGGGATGGAGAAAGGTTGGTAATAAGCATTTGATTCTGCCCACTGCTGCTATAAACTGTAGCAGCGTTTGAGATTTCATCAGGTTAGGGCCTGTTGTGGCCGACCACATGTTCTATTTGGCCTCGGCGAGTTTGAACAGGTTTTTTAGTTCCCACAAATTGCGGCTTTTGATTGGGACACGGCCCACGTCACAAGTTTAGACAATCGCAGGGGAGCGGTTCATCCCATCCGATATCAAGCGCGTCCTCGTGTTGCAGTTAGAGGGTATTGCACCTGGGCATTGGAGATAGCGGCTTGTTCGCCATAAACCAGAAATGGGTATTTATCTGGTCAAGAATGGCGGTGAGAGATTGGCCTGGACATGTAACCCGATGAAACATCTGCCAGTAATCCGCTATACTCTGCAATGGCAAGTCGAGACGCCAGTAAACTAACCTTCGCCTTTTTACGGCCCCGAACTCTCGAACAGGCTGGATTGCCCTTGACTGCCCAGGCTGGATTGCCCTTGACTGCCCAGCCTTAGGTCTTTTATTTCACAAAGGGCTTACCAAGCGGGAACAAGTGCAATGAAGGTTATTACCTAAAACATTATCTATCTAGGTTTTAATCTATTGACGAGTTATTAGAGCTTTAGCAAACGATTTTAAAAATTCTTTTTGTGAACAGCTAAAAATACGCTGTCAGCTTGAGAATACTACTGATCCCAAAAAAGATAGAATTCAAACAATCGAACTGGGAAGTTTTCCAAACTTCTGCGACTTTACAGAGCTTTTCTCAACCGCAACATCTTCTTCCGCAATCCGTCGTCGTATCGCGCCCGGTGCCGGGGGGTGTGTTTTACAAATTCAAGACGACTGGTTCAAGAAATCTCGGTATTAGTTGAACCTTTTTTCTCGATTTCTGAACATCAGTTTGTCCCACAAATATCTACATTTTCGGGCATTAGCTCAAGGTTTTTTTTTCGAACTTAGCTTTTTTTCAGTTGGGATCAGGCAAGTCAGTGGTGGAGTTCCTCCAGGTGGGAAGCAGCTAACCTGCGGGATTCTAGGACCCTTCATCGGAGGAAGTGGCCAAGATGGACATCAAACCTTGACTCAGGGTGGACCTCTGCAAACTGGACCTTCAAGAGGAAGACAAGTAGACGCCCCAGGTGGCGGACATGGAGGACCCCTTGCAGTAACGCAAAGTGGAAGTCTTCAAGGAGGATATCCAAGAGGAGGAAACGGGCCTCCTGGAGGAGGGCCTCAAGCAGGTGGACAGTCATCAGGAGGAGGTCAAAGAGGACCCGCCGGAGCACAGAAAGGTACACGCTATTGAGTGACACAGTAAAACTTCCTCACAGCTTGCATAGAATGAAAGATTGTGTAAAAAAAAAAACAACTCAACTATACTTTCGATTCCAAATGGTTACAGGAATGGCATATTTTGTGACAATTATTTTTTCAACTGTTTGCAAGGTTGAACTTGAATAAGAGAATGTAATAATTTAAGTGTTAGTATGAAATAGAAAGTTGTCAAGCGCTACTTTCATGGGTTCTCTAGAAGTACAGTATTCGAAAATACAGTATCCGAAAGAGTTGTAGGGAACGAAGATAGGGAGTTGATGATGAAGTGCGTGCGGTTCTTCAAGACGTTAATCCAGCTGAGTCAGCAGCCAGAACAGCAGCAGAGCAATCGGCAGACGCATCTCCGGGTCAAAGAACTAGTCACGGTCCGTCTTTTAGTAGTCAAGAACTAACTAGCCATGGTCCGCCTCCTAGCAATTTATAAGATTAAGGGAAGGGGTTGAATAACCACGTCCCTCCTTCCGTCGGTATACCTATTTTCGGAACTTCGATGATTTGCATTTTAAGGGTACAATTTTGCATGAGAACTCCTGTTTCGGTAAAACTTATTTTTTCACCCGCGAGACTCTGATTTAGATACCGTATGTGAGCGGGCTTTGTTGTCATATTCGGACACATTATAGAACCCCTGAACGAAAGATGACCAAAAGAATAACTAAGACTTAGTAGATAGGGAACCGTGGTTTCCATAAGTTTAGAATCCTAACTTTCAAAATGAAACAGAAACTCTTGTTCATTAACATAGTTAGAGAGGTTAAAGCTTTGATTAGTAGATCAACTTTTTACTGATTCAACTCGTGCTTCGAAATTAGAAACCATTATTTGAGAATAACGAAGTAGAGGTGGTCGAACGCTCGATGATGATAGGAATCAGGATGTTTCTTTTCAGCCCGCAGAAAGATTGTGTATAACAAAATAACTAATGATGGAGGAAAGGAAGGCTTTTGAGGGAGGGCGAGAGTGTGTGATGTAAAATAAAGGATGCAAACAATCACAGCATTACTATAACTAGCTTTCTTGGACAGCGCATAGATTATACAGGTACTGTAAGTTAGAGAAAGCCACTGGTAAGAATAGATGGTCGAACGGTTTATTTATTCTTCATTGCAAAAGATCAAATGTCTTTCTGCGCCGCGAAGTCCGGTTGGTTCTTGATGAGTGTTCAACATACAGTAACCGCCTCTTCTCAGAGCGTAATATACGGTACGATGCCTGCAGAGGACTTCACACAGCGACTGCAAGAGGCCCTTAGGTCTCAGGTTAGCGATTCTTAATACTTGAAGCTTCTACAATCTCAATGAAGCAGGACTTGAAAGAGCTAATACTGGAGAGTAGAGAAGGGCGAGTGATAAAGTTCGCTGGGGAAAGTAGCCTTATTAGTGGAATGTTAAGGCGCCAGATAAAGAGAAAGAACTAGGGTAAGGGCAAAATGAATAATAGTAGAAGGGTAGAGAGCAGTTGCAGAGAGCATTAGAAGGGTAGAGAGCAGTTGCAAAGCCAGAGCTACAGCAGCGAAGGAGATCACCCACGTCAGACTCATAAGGGACCAGAACGGAAAACTTCTGCGCTCGACTAGCGACATATGTCAGCGTTGGAAAGAATATTTCGAACACATATCCAACATTGAGTTCGATCATCCACCAAATCCTTTATCTCTCCCAACAGAAGGACCAGTTCCCATGATTACGGAAGAAGAGGTGAGAAAAGCGCTGAAAAGAATGAAGCCAGGAAAAGCCTGTGGACCAGACGATGTTTCATCAGTTGCATGGAAACTAGCAGGAGACTGTGGAGTTTACCACCTCGTCGAGCTATTCCAGAAAGCTACGATTCGTCAGGAGTATCCTGAAGATTGGAGCATGTCAACCACCATTCCAATCTACAAAGGCAAGGGAGATGTTACCGACTGCGCCAACTACCGTCCCATCAGACTTATGCCTCACACAACTATACTCCTGGAAAAGATCATCGAAGCACAACACAAGTGTGAATCAATGTGGCTTCATGAAAGGAAAAGGGACGACAGATGCGATCTTTGCCATCCGCTTATATCTAGAAAAACACCGAGAAAAGGCGAAATCTGTCCACTGTGCTTTCTTGGACCTAGAAAAGGCCTTTGACAGGATCCCCCATGATCTCATATGGTTTTCCCTTCGTGATGATTTGGTGCCAGAAGAATACATCAGGTGGATACAAATGATGTATGCCAACCCCAGGAGCGTCGTTAGGTCACCAGCAGGAACTTCTGAGCCATTCCAAATTTCTGTCGGAGTTCATCAAGGATCCACACTCTCGCCTTTGCTGTTCATCTTACTCATGGACACAATAACCAGAGACCTCCAGCGAGACCCACCGGAGACACTCCTGTACGCCGACGACATCGTCTTATGCTCGGAGACAAGAGAAGATCTCGAACGTCAAGTGGTAAAATGGAATGATCGCTTTGCGGAGTACGGACTACGAATCAATGCATTGAAGACCGAGTATCTTGAAGCTGGAACATCGAATACAATCCAAGACCCAAGCTCCATAAAAGTACACAACACTGAGCTACGGAAAGTCGAACACTTCAAGTGTTTGGGTTCTCAAATATCCACAGACGGGGACCCAACAGCCGCTTTCAGTGCCAGAATCAACACAGCATGGCTCAAATGGACGGAATCGACTGGTATCCTATGCGACAGACGCATGTCTGATCGACTGAAAAGTATGATCTATAAATCAGTCGTACGACCAGTTGCTCTATATGGACTCGAATGCACTCCTTCAACAGCAAAGACCCAGCAGATGCTCCATGTAATGGAAATGAAGATGTTGAGATGGAGCCTCGGAGTCACCCGGAAAGACATGATTCGCAACGAAACGATAAGAGCTCGTTTAGGAGTTGCCCCATTACCCGAAAAACTCAGAGAGTCAAGGCTTAGGTGGTACGGACACATGCTGAGATCCAATCCTGACTCCGTTCCCAAGTCTGCTTGGAAAATAGAAATCCAGGGTAGAAGACCAAGAGGTAGATCGAAGCTTAGATTGAGAGACACCATAGAACAAGACATGGCGGCTATCGGGCTGATAGCCGAAGACGCCTCGAATCGTATGATGTGGCGAAGTGCTATCTACACAGCGGACCCCACTCTTCAGCGGGAACAACGCTAGGAAGAAGAAGAAGGTAGAGAGCAGTGAAAAAGATTATGAAAGTGGTAAGTCGAGATTTCAGAGAGAAAGAAGAGTCTACAGTTATCGGTTCCGAATTTAGAAATGGTCTTATTTCTGTGTTGATCAGGCGCAACCGCATCTTCTTCCTTTCCTGAAAAAGACGCTTCCCTTTCTCCTGACTGCCCTCAACAATGGAGAAGTCACGATAGAAGGCATTCCGCCCCCGGGAAGTAACCCGCTCCTTCACCCGCCAGGTTATACTTGTGGTTATACTTTCAGACTTCCCACCTTTCTTATATTTTCTCTTCAATTGGGATTATACTTATATGTTTTCCCACCAGCTTGTATTTTTATTGAGATTTAAGTTTTTTCTCGTCCAGGTTTTATGCAGGCTTACCACCGGCCAAAAAGCGTGTAGATCAACATTATTTATTGATCATGAGAAAACGGTGGACTTTGCAGAAAAACCGAAAGGGAAAGAGGAAAAATAGAGAAGGCATACGAACATGAAATTCGTATCACCAGCCTTCTTGGGGATAGCGCATGGATTTGCGCATGAATTTTACTTGCAGGGTGGGTTAGAGGAGTGCCCTGGTCGGAGTTATACTTAGAAGAGTGCCCAGGTCAGAGTTATACTTAGAGGAGTGCCCAGGTCAGAGTTATACTTAGAGGAGTGCCCTGGTCAGAGTTATACTTTCATAATTTTCTAGTAGGTTATACTTTTATGTTTACTTTTTACTGATTGCATTGAATATGTAGGAGCGAGAGAAGCTATTACTCCTACAGCAAGGGAACTATGTTTTTTTGGTTTCTGGAAATGTCATCGACGAAAAATGTTTAATAATAATAATAGTTTCATGACTTACTGGTCTTATCAAATTATTTAAAGGCGTTATTTAATTATTTATTAGTAATAATAACTTAATCTGTTCATGAATAAGAACATCTCGTTCTTCACTTAATCATCGTTCTTTATTAGGATGTGGTCTCCTTTTCACAAGTAAAGGGGCCTATTTGTAATTCTCGACAAGGTGTTTCTCTGACCCGCACTGCAGGTGGAATCTATAGTCGTTTTTGAAAAGAGTAATATTGGTTTCGGGAATGTTATTCTCTTTCAGGAACACTAGTTTTTGGGAAATATTTTGTTTTTTCTCAGATCGTGTGACTCCCACGACGATTTCCCTTTCTCCGGGTGCGCCGCAGCACGGAATGATTCAGCAAGCAGCAACCTCTTCCTCCTTCCCACCAGTCACTGGTTACTGGTTACAGAACCCCATTGCTTGAGATCGAGTCTTTGCGATGAAAGATAGAGAGTTTTCTTCAAACAGGGGTTACCCATCACTAGCTTTTTGCAGAGCTTGTAGACTGGCGCATAGATTTAACTCGGTGTGGGTGAAAGAGAAACTACGGTAAGGGGGGAACAGTGAGCAACGAAAATTTGGGCGAGGAAAGAATTAGAAAACCGGTAAATACAAGGCTAGCGAGTATCAGGAGCATATTCTCGAGAATGTGATTAGAAAATTTGGTAGAATCAAGTTTTACCTACCGTATCTTCAGAAATATTTGTTGATTGGTTAAGGTGCGTCTTCAATCCGCAGTGTTGTTTCTACGCAGGTATGATCTGTTGTGTTGTCTGTGAACATGAGCGAAAAAGTGATGTTATATTCATTAAAAAGTGGGCGGTGCCAGAGGGAATCTGGACAGTTTTTTTTAAAAAAAAACCTTCTGGTTGTCTATGGTTGGAGATCGCTCAACTCGCTCCTCAGGTTTTGTCAGATGAAAGGGGCCAATTTCGTGACGCAGGTATTAAACAAAACGTTCGTCTTGTTACTTTATAACGTGAATGTTTAGTTTAGTTTTTGATCCACCAATACATCAAGGCTATTGATCGGAACAGTAATTAATAGTATTATTTATATGGAAATATCGATAAAAAAGTATCGATTCCAGCGCATCAATCAGAAGCCGCCAGTCAACAGCACTCACTCCTCGGTTTCGAACGTGGCGCTTCCGCCTCCTACCGCGCTCCGTCAAAACTCACCGCTCAACATGCCGCTAGTGCATACGGCGGCCTTGGCAGCGCCTCTCGTGGCGCCGATTGCAGTCGTTCAAGAAGGCTTCTCTGGGCGCGTCATCCCTGAGGCGGACATCAAGAACGCGATGCTCAATGCAAGCGAGCTCGTGAAAAGGATCCAGAACAAGCTCAAGGTTAATATGATTACGGTATCGGACTTCAAAAGGGTACTGTTCTCAAGGGTGTACTATTGAAGGAAGTAGTAGCAGCTTTCATCTAGTCCGGGCGTGGCATAGTGGTAGTGTGATAGACCATTGTGTGAAGAGTCCCGAGTTCGACTCCCACCCCAGACAGATCCACCCGAACCAAGGTGGTTAAGAAATGTTGGTAGTGCTCATGCACGAATCTGACTCTCCCCACTGCTGCTAATCACACTAGCAGTGATCTAGCAGGCAGCCACTGGTTCTACCAGGATAGGTCTGTCCTGCATCTCAGGGGAGCGCGTACCCTGCCACGAGGCGGGAACAAGCGCGAGGAAGATTTTAGTAGCAGATTTCATGTAATGTTTGAATCGTTCTATCTTCTCTTTTTGTTGTTGTGGTTTGCTCGTTGAAGGTCTCCGGTTGGGTAGACGAGGTCTTCTTGGTTATGGCTCAGAAAACAATATCCTTTCTTACATCATTTATCTAATCACATTTATTTCTCTTTCTCTCTCGGGTTTTTATTTATTTATTTTCCTCTTTTCTATCTTTTTTTGAGAAAGAAAGGAATCACTGGTATAAAAACTTAAAACAGACGTCGGGCTATTCCACAAATCTATTGTTCTTAAAAGTGTGTGGTCACAGCCATAGCTTACCAAACTTGTGAAATTTCTCTCGGTCGCCCGCCCGGTCCTCCAGAAATTTGTTTAATGGTGGAGAAAATATAACAGAAGTTGATCCAAAAAAGTAAATGCTTGTGAATAAACTTATTGTCCATTGGTTAAACTACGGCCCCGACTACGCGAAATAAAAAATTAATAGACTTCACTAAACATACCAAAGATTTTGTTGACTTCCCCTCCCTCCGGCCGTCCAGGGTCGCCCGGTCAACCGCCCAAGAAAATTATATTCAACACATCCTGGTGAGCTATGGTCACAGCGACACGAGAATAAATGACTAGTTGTATGTGGCTCTTCTAAACATTTTGGGCAAAGAGGGGATTGGAAAGTTCCTATTCTGTGTAGGTAGCTGTTGAGGGAACTTGCATAGCCGCTACGAAGTTGCGATAATGTTATTTGTTGTTCCCTAGGAAGTTGGTTCGCTGATTTATGGATTCTGGGTGGTTTCTTATCAAGAATGGGGTTTGGGGAGCAGGAGCTAGTGAAATTTCTTACAGTCTCAGTATGTATTTTTTGAGTGCGGCTTTCTGATTACTGTCTTCTAACATTAGTTCTAAGTCCTTGGCATGTTTACGTATAGTTCTGGGTTGTTTGGGTTCCATGCATCGACTATGAGAGGGGTGGTTTGGGAGGAGTCTTGCTCTTGTGACGAATTGCTTGGTAAGCATCGTATTGTGCTCCTTTACGGGTAACATTTCGCTTCCTAGAGCTAGGTGCTCTGTGCCGGCCATGCATATGTTTCCATTTGCTATCCGAATTGCTTTTATTTGGTTTGCCTGCAGTTTTTTTTCCAGTTCGTCTCGGCCAGTTCTATCTTATTTTCCACACTTAAGCACCACTTTCCCCTGCGCACTTGGCTGTCGATCCCCCTGTCTACCGTACTCAATGCGAGAAATTATGTTTTTTGTAATTTATGTTTCTGAGTGGCTTGAAGAAATTTTCATGAATTTTTTGTACCAAATGGTCTAACGACTTATTTCAAATGACTGTTTCTAATTAACTCTGAAAAGCTAAGGTTGACTTCAAAGGCTTACTTCTTTCATTTTAAGCAGTCACGTCTTGTAATCTGGTGACTACTTCAATCCCTGTTTCTGACTTTTTATGACTCAGATTCTAAGCTACGCGATGTTGAGGATCAGTGTATGATGGACGGGGCCGTGCTGCAATGCATATCGGATGCGAGTGAGTATCGACTGAGGGAAGCGCTCTCTGAGTTGGCGGTGCTCGCTTCGCATCGACTCGATCCCATCCGCATGCATCCTAAGTGAGCGCGAGTAATGTTGTTGGGCGTACTGCTAGGATTACGGTACTTTAGTTTAGGAAGGTACTGTAGCCGATGCTGTACCCCTCTTGTTTATGACATGGAAGTGTTAGTGGCTCTGGAGTGCTATTAGAGCTGTATATCTGAGGTATGGTTCAAAGCGTGGAAGGTTTCAATTATCATCATGAAAACTTTCGATGTTTTGCGGCGTAGAAAAGGTTAATAATATCTTCGAAAACTAAACGATTATAATACGATTTGATGAATCGAATCGGGGTTAATCGAATCATTTAAATAGTTCAGTTCAGCTACTAAAGGAACTGAAAAGTTGCGCACGAGCTGTGAAAAAAGAGTACGCATTAGAGTGATGAAAATGTTTAAACTTGGATGAAAGTTTGAAAGAAGGAATTCTTGAGTTACGTTGTGGTCGATGACGTCCGCCGACAAATAAGATTCATGGAGGAAGTCGATCGACAAACAGATGACAGAATGCAGGCAATTCAATGTTTTGGGTTCTAGGTCGATAAATCCATTAGGCAGCTCTCTTTGAGTGGTTAGAGATGTTGCAGAAGCGGATACTGGTGAGTTTGATCTACGAAGCGAGGTTCTGTTTGATTGGTTCTGAAGAGCGGAGAAAGTGTCCGAGTGGATCACTTACTCTATCTCTTGAAGCAAAAGTTTAACTTACTTTGTGTTTAGTAAAATATTTGAATTTATTTAAGTATTAAAGTATTTGAGTGTGCTATAGGCTTTGATGTACTGTATTGGTCGATTGCACTTTTGTAAGCGAAAAATATGCAAGGATTTCGGAAATACTAGTACATATGTACTAGAGTCTGTTTTCAGGCACGCGAAAAAGAAGTACTATACCGTCTGAGCAAGAACAAAAACACCGGAAAAGATACTGTAGAACGAGCGAAGGAGATGCAGAGAGCGGACGCAGAAGTTGGTGAAAAGCATGCATATTTGGAGTCTCAAAACGAGGACGGTTTTGTGAGTGTACTGTAGACGAGGGGTATACGGTAGTTCTTAAAACTAGTAAAATAAGAAAAGACTTGTTGTTCGCACATTAGTTTGAATCATGAAGTTTGAATCCTTATGAGACCCGCGTTAGGGGGAATAACCATGACTATTGACACATAAATAGTTAATAATTTATCTAAATTTTTCAATGCAAAATAGTGGCGATGAGCACAGAAATGAGAAAACATTCACGAAACAAGAAACAAGAAAAACAAAGTATCCGAAATAAGCATTCATTGTGACCTCAATACCTATAAAACATGAACAAAAACTTGTAATAAAGCTCAGAAATATTCTAACATCGATATAAAAAAAAGGTCTATTTAAGATTGGAAAGAATATTTCCTTTCTTCAGCTGTGTTTTAAATGAAGTCAATGAATTAGCATTGATCAACTCACAAGGTAATCTCCTAAACCATCGACAGATTCTAAGTTCATAAGAATTGTATCTTGATGTATTCCGTGTCCCCTCCAAAAAAATTCCATTCGTATTAGTTCTTGTCGGAGTTGTTTCTTTAAAAAATCTGTTCTTTTTTTCATTTTCACGAGATACCGTTTAAGATACAATGTCAGTCAGGAAAGGAGGAAATTTTTTTCTACTTCTATCAAAGCGGAGAAGACTCGAGAACCTTTATTATAGTACTTGAACTGATTGCTTTCGATATTTATAAAGGAAAATTTGTGAATGAAATTGTGATCAAGCAGGGGTTGAAGGGTCGGGTCCTGTCGTCTTTCGAAGTATGGGTATTTGCTTTCATTTTGAGAGCATAAATCTACGTGAAACCCTATTTTCTCTCGATAAACTGCCATTCGTTGTCTTTCGCGGGTCTTTGTTCAAACAAGTTGCTCTCGGCGGGCAACTGTGTTTCTTTTCCGGCGTATCAAAATCACTGGGAGCAAGTAAAATGTTGTCTGTAATGCTTCATCGTATGGGCTCAGGCGAAGCGTAACCGCGACGCGAACGCAGCCGCCATTGCGGCTCTCGCTCCCTCTTCCCGCTCATCGCGCCCTAGATGGGATGCATCGAATACTACCTCAGGTTAGTTCAACTTCCGGGTAGACCGATTGTGAAATGCAAAAAAACTAATTGCTTATATGGCAGGCGTGGCGGGCGGAGGAGGCACAGGCGCGGCAGCGATTGCCCTCCGGCCCCGCACGCTGCGAGTCAGTATGCGCGACATGCAGAGTCTGCTGGAGCGAAAGAGCTTCTCCCTCCTCTCCGTCAAGCTCGCCATGGCGACGCCGCAGTCGGATGTCGTGTAAAATGTAGTACCGAAACTAGATTAAGGAAGACGCTCGACAATTTCTAGTAATCCAACAGCGAGTTCTGAGTTGTAGTTCTTTGGGTTCCTACATTTCAATTAAAAACAAAAACGACCGATCTCCAAGCTTGAGGGTCCATAATAATGAGAACTGAGCAATTCTTTTGAGATTTTAAATGAGAATGTCATGCTGCACCTTGTGAAGGCGGACATCGTGTTTCTTAGTCTTCTAAATAGTGTCCTGCTCGAAGCGGTCTTTTTTCTTCATCAAATTTGAAACATATCCATGTGACTTTTGGTGAACTAAGTTTCCGAATCATCGAAACAGTATCGTAAACTGTTCTTGAAAACGCAATAAACTGCATGAAGAACGCAGATCACCAATCTCTCTCTGGGGCCTCTTTCTAATTGGATATTTTGGATACAGCGATACAACGCGAGTTTGGATACAGCGATATTTTAATTCTCTTTCTAATCTCTCCTGTAAATAAATGAATACAATTCACTGTTGTATCCGATACAGCAGCCGATACAAAAAGTTGCTGTATCGGATACAAATATTTGTTGAGTTTGGGGCAATTTTCGTTTGCTCGGTCAATTTTCTTCATATTTTGTATTTTCTTCTTCATTTTTTCTCTTCATATTTTGTTTTTTCTTCTTCATTTTTTCTCTTCATATTTTTTTCTTCATATTTTGTTTTTTTTTTCTTCTTCGTTTTTTTCTCTTCATGTTTTGTTTTTCTTCATATTTTTTCTTCTCATTTTTTTCCTTCATTTTTTTCTTCTCCATGTTTTGTTTTTTTCTTCATTATTTGCCACCTTCAGTTTTTTTCTTTTTTTTGCCCTTAAACAATATGCAAATACTTGAAGTCTTTTTTTATATTTTAGATTAATAATATACATGATTGAGATTATGATAGTAACATAGAGGCGTTAGTGCAGTTTAACTGATAA
This sequence comes from Allodiplogaster pararmata, assembly GCA_964056735.1. NCBI lineage: Eukaryota > Metazoa > Nematoda > Chromadorea > Rhabditida > Diplogasteridae > Allodiplogaster > Allodiplogaster pararmata. The sequence continues at coordinate 26,323,462 of OZ057407.1, forward strand.
GATTTTCCGGCTAAAATAGGCTTTATATTTCAATTTTTTTATATTTGTTTTTTGTATTTTACGTGACCTAATTAAGCGATGTAGGCTTATAGTTTTTTTAACAAATTTTTTTAGGTTTTTTGTTTGGGGGGGCTGCGCTTTACTTAAGGGGTTTTTCAAAAAAACTTTTTAAAAGATTATTCCTACATTAAAAAAACGCTTAGGCTTAGGAAAAAGTTTACGCTAACGAGGCCGTACGGCATAGGCGAACGAGACCGCATAAGAAAATATATTTTTTTTGTATTTTTTAAAAAATACATTTTTCTAACGCACCGAAAATCCCCTCCCCCAAGTAAAAATATGCTAAACAATTTTTTTCATTCCAAAAAGTTGTTTTTTCACAAACTTTTTTGGTTTTCTGTTGTTTTTTGGACCCTATACTACTTGAAGGAATTTTTATAAAACGGTTTTTACCAACTAAGCCGTAATGGTCTCGTTAGCGTAAGTTTTTACGAAGCCTAAGCTAAATTTAATGTTAAAAATTCGAATTAGTTTTTGGAAAAAAACTACTTTCTAAACCACAATAAAACTCAATCACAAACTATTCATTTCTCATCGATGACATTGCAACTTCAATTACATCGAAAACATAGTCATTGTATTTTTTGTACGAAAAGACTTGCATCAGCCAACCACCTTCAATTGAAAAAAAATTATTTTAAAAAAAACTTGCAATAATAATACTTTGAAGTTAGAAAAATATTACAATACTTATATGAATATACAATTGCCAAAATTATTATCATGTTTTCAATTATGTATAATATTAATATATAAAGAAAAAATGAAATCAAGTAAATGAAAAAAATTTGGTGAAAAAAGTAAGAAAAAATGGAGATGGCAAAATAAGAAGAAAAACATAATATAAAGAGAAAAAAAACAAAAACATAAAGAAAAAACATTGTAAATGCGTGCTGTATCCATCTTTACAGCAGCCTTTAGAATTGTAAAATTGTATCCGTTTCCTGTAAAGATTCGATTTCTTTGCTGTAAACTGTAAAAGATTAGAGAGAGAACCTTTACAGGGATACAGGTGCCCTTCACAAAATATCGCTGTATCCATTTGTATAGCTGTATCGCTGTATCGAAAGATTAGAAAGACAATATTGTATCGCTGTATCCAAAATATCCAATTAGAAAGAGGCCCCTGGTCAGACTTCGCAGAATCATGGAAAAACCGGGTCCTTGGTGGTCAGCCTCGCCGTTCACGAATGGCATTTTCACAGGGGTTAAATAGTAACCGGACCAGCTATTTCGGCGCATAGAAGTTAGCGCCGAAATTTATCGACTTTCTGTTTTCATTCCGTTCTTTTCCCTTTTCCTCTGCCTCCCTTTACATTCTTTCTAGCTTATCTTTTTTCCAATTCGCCACAACAGCCTTGAGGACGGTCTCTTTTATCGCCTGCCATCTCAATCAAACAATGATAGAATATTTAATTGATCATGAATAATGTTTAACCGACAGACTTTTTTAATTAGATTTCATAACTTAAAAGTATACTGAGAATGTCGACTGAATATTATAAATATATTTCTATATTATAAATATATTTTATAAAATTGTTTAAATATTATAAATATATTTCTGTGCAGATCATTCATCAGACAAGACATGATCAGGAAACCTCTCTACCAAATTAATTAGAAGGGATTCTAGACGAGGTCTTCATCAGCCTTTTTATATTGATTGTTGTTTACTTGTTGATGTATTTGAGTTGATGTGTTTTGCTTTAACCTCATGATTTTGTGATTTGGTTAAATTCGATTCCTAAGAGGACCTGAGTTTCATTTTAATATACATACAGCTCATGAAAAAAACAGGGGTGAGGCATAGACATCTAAGAAAGGCTACAAGTTACATTCAATTCTTTTATTATGTTTGAAACAAAACATAATGTTGAGCCACGAAACAGATGACACTGTCACAAAAAAAAGTGAATTCAGTGAAGGTGATGGAAAGTGAGATCTAAATATGACAAGAACAATCATGAACATTTCATTTTAGGAAAATCGGAAAGCACACAAAAAAAGCAAAGAAAGCAAAGCTTGTATCTTCAGTTATGAACTATTCATCCGCAATTAAGAACTATTCAACCGCAATAATAACTTGAAATTCCAAATATTCAACTCACTCTTTATCATTCGAGAGCTAACCGAGAACACAAATATAATGGAAAAAAGAGGAGAAACAAAACATTTGAAGAAACAAAGCACTTGAATTAAAAATGACAATGGTCTCACAATCAAGCTTGATAAGTTAATTTCTACATAACAGTTATGCGGTGATAATTCTTCTGATGACGCGTATTTTCAGAGAAGTAATGATGAATGACATGAGACTCGTCTTTTAGTGAATGTAGATTGAAACTTTGAACCTTTCAAAGCAGCTTCAATGAGAATACTCTTCAAAACATGTTTCTCACATTCTGCTCACAGTTTCTAGAACAGTCGACTTCCAATTGTCTACCGTCATTAGCAGAGTTGATATTGGTCTGTATTCATTGTCATTGGCCAATGCACAAGCTATTGGTTTGTATTCATTGTCATTGGCCAATGCACACAATTTTACTTGGGGCGCGCTTTACTTGGGGGGGGGCTATTTTCGGTACGTTCAAAAATTTTCAATTTTCTTATGCGGTCTCGTTCGCCTAAGCCATACGGCCTCGTTAGCGTAAACTTTTTCCTAAGCCTAAGTGTTTTCTAATGTAAAAAGAACCGACTCATCAATAGCATCCTTCAAGTCGGCTGATCGACAGGACTGAAAACAGGATAACTAAAAGTCAACCTACTTCACGATCTAAAATCTCTCCCAAGCTGTTGCACACAAAAAAGCGTATTAATAGTCATACTTAGAAAAGCATGAAAATGGAACTATATACTTCGAAAGTATTCCAAATCGTTCCGCACACAAGTGTTACTATTCATACTTTGAAAGTATGAATAGTAATAAAATGAAAGTATGCTAGGGATAATTTGAAAGTATGCTGTCCACAATGAAAGTATGCTAGATATACTCAATTTTTTTTATTTAATTTTTTTTATTTCTTTTGCTATATATTTTATATTTTAACTATTTTTTTATATTTATAAAAATACTTTTTCTTTGTTTGTGACTTTCGCGAAAGGAATTTTTTTCCCAAAAGGCGTTCCCGCAGGGCCTTTTTTAAGAGCGCTTCACAATCAATTTTTTTCCCGATGCCTTTCTTCCAGAATGGCTCGTTTAATGATTCACACTGTAGGATTTGTATGTGTGCTTTTCCCATATGGAGTAATCGAGATCATAAGTCTATGTAGAGCAACCTAAGTCAACCGGGTTTGCTGATTGGATAAGTGCCAAGAAACGGAAGAGAGCCACCAAGGCATGCTTTCCAAAGTATACCATTCATTCATTGATTGTATGCCCTTTCTAGCATACTTTCATACTTAAGCGCAGGAATACTTTCAAATTGTTACTATTCATAAATCACATGTATGCCTCTAGCATACTTTCCCAAACTCATCTTTTTTTCTGTGTGTGGCCAGTACCTTCAGGGGTCCTTGGAAGCTTGCTCTGTTCAGCTAATAGGAGAATGCAACATTCATACTTTGAAAAGTGGAATAATACTTTCGAATTTCATCCAATCAGCAGTCTTCTGAGTGAGCCTGTCTCAACCATATCTAGTATATATAAATATATACTCTGACAACCTGGTATTCAGCTTGGAGTCGGCCAAGCAGAATGATTTCTTTCCCTTTTCTTTGTATAGTGAAGATCAACATTTGTTTAGGCATGTTTATTCTCTTTCGCGAAAACAAACAGTCATATTATAACCAATATTCCTTTCACAAAAACATATATCAGGAGAGAGCATTTTGGATCAATAAATATATATGAAAAATATATCATAGAAAAGTTTAAAAGGTGTTTGCATTGAAGTGTCGTCGTAATTGGGCGGGCGGAAGGGGATATAAGGGAAGGGTTTGGGAGAATCTCTACTCCACCCAGTCTTTGATACATTCTCTACCACAACTGCCTATAGCTAACATCTACTTTGTTTGCCTCCCACTTACAAATACTTATCTTTTTAAACCTTATAATCGTGTGAACGTATTCGAAACAAAAAGCGTCGATTCAAATCACTACACCTCATTCTTTCAGGATGGTTTACTTGGTAAAGATCAAGAGTATACCATACACCACTGGAGGTTTTTGTTGCGGGACGCAGAACTAGCCCATTTTGACACCAAATACTTTTTCAAATACATACTCACTTCCTAAGACTAGTCTGCTAGTACCGTTGACTTCGGGTAGAGAGTTACCGAGGACTGACTAACATTGCTTGGGGTCTTGCTATGTTTGAAATATGAAGGAGGGAGGGACTCTCTATAACTTCTCATGACATGGATTGAATATCAAGCGTGACGAAGCACATGGATACTTCTACGCTGGGCGAAGCTGGCTGGTTAGGCGATTAGGACGAGGGAGTCGTAACGGGTGGGAACAAGAACAAGTTTAGAAAGAGAGTAGAACTAGTTGGATAGCGTCTGACTAGTTAGTTCAAGGGTAGTTGTGTGAGTGGCAGCTCAGAGAAAAACAACATGGACGAGCACACGGCGCACAAATCAATACTTCCTATAAGGGATTACCTCAATAAATCGGTTAGTGCCCTTGTAAGCGTCGTTGTAAGGGAGGGACGAGTTCCCTAAACTAGTGCGAGAGGGCAGAAATCTTGCAACCCCCAAACTAGTACAAAAGGGACACGAATCACGCCCCCCTAATTTAGATCAAGGGGCAAATGAATCTTCTTCTTCCAAAAGACACTATCTCTCTTCTGGATCTGTACGTAATTCTAAGGGATCGACCTGAAAAGATTTAGGGGCTTTTTTGAATGAATTCGGAAAACCATCGGAAAGACGTGGAAAACCCAGAATAGGGCGCACGAAGGGTTGAATCATGTTGAGGAACCGAACGAAAAAGACACGGAAAGTAGGGGAGTGTGTTGGCGTTGGGGAGAGGGCGGCGAGGAACAGGAATAACTAACTATATATTTGAGAAATGAGGGGTTCAACAGCTGCGCAGGGGACAATTTATAAGAAAAATTTTAATCTAAATTCGGGGGATTGCCTATTTCGGGAGAGGCGGGGAGAAGTGTAGGGAACAGATTCTTATGCAGGATCTTGCTAATTCAAAGCATCCCTAACAACAACATTCATTCTAGACTCAATTAAAATGTAAACAATTTTAACCAAACACTTTCGAATACAGAAAATTTTGAATATATATATATACTCATAACTTCATCCATTAATAGTAGTAACAATGTAGCATCGCAAAAGCACACAAAAGAACGTGGTTATTCCTTTTTTTTCCTACAAAAGCTCGCTAAAGAGAAAGGAGAGTTAGAAGAGGGAGGAGCTTAGTACAGATTACATTTTGACTGCATGACAATGTAATTTTTTAATATGCACTCTGAAATTCACCAGATTCTTTCACCAACCATAACCTCACCAGCTCCTTTAAATTTCACCTCTCCCTCTATCGATTCTCAAATTATTATGGGGCATTGGCAACAAGGAAACGGGTGGTTCATGTTACAAACAAAAATAGCAATTTCATCAAATCGGAACACTTGCGCAGCGTTTCATACCAATTCAGAGGTTGGCAGACATTCGAGAAAAAAAAAGGTAATTCGAATAATTATATTAATAATATAATATGAACAGAAAATTATTATAAGTTTATCAAATAACAACGGAAAATTGGAAAGCGAATTCGAAAATGACTACGACCCCAGAAAGAGTGGACTTCTCTTGAGTGAAGTGAGACAAAAGAGAGAGAGAGAGAGAAAGAGAGAGAAAAAGAGAGAAGACAGACATAAAATAGAGAGAGAGAAGGAATATATGAGAAAGAATAGTAATGGGAGAGAAAGAAAGGTAATCCATCCACTGCCCACACCTCTCTTCCGCCTTTTCTCTATAGAAAAATTAGCCTTCCAAGGTGATAAAACATAACTAAACAGTGAGCAAAACTTGTTTTTGCGGCGCATAATTCATGTCAAAGTTGATAAGATATAAGAAGGGTAGTGTTGTCGGCGACATAATAGAGAACCTTTATCCGAGAAGGCTTATAGAAGACCAGGGTGTAGGGTTGGGGGATTTAAACTTCACGGGAGCTCCTTTAGTAAAAAATACCTCACAGGAGCTCCTTCCACTCTTTCTAGCAGTCATTTCATATCGTAAATTGAGTAGCAAGGAGAAGGGAAGAGAGAACACTGTCACACAAGATTATACTCCTTAAGATTATGCTGTAATATTGTGTCCTTGACTGCGGCGAAGACGAAACGAATATTCTCCGTATCTGCAAGCAAGAAGAAATGAATAATAATCAAAAAGTTATTCCTTTCTTATTCTTATAATCACGCTCAATCAGTATTCTTTTTCACTCTTATAGTCAGTCACCTTCAAACCGTTGTTCTTTTCAAGGTTAATTTATAATCATTCAATTGAAAAAGTTAGCAATATAAACCACAATAAAAACACAAATTCACTTGCTACAGAAATACTTACTTACTTTAATATCATCGCGTTCATTTTTCAACCAGATTATACACTAATAAACAACTAAGGACTGACTCACAATGTATAACGTTCTACACTTTCAAAGAATAACGAAAACAAGACCGTGAACTGACCGGTGGCACATGTGAAGTGGGAGTAAATTATCTTGTCAGCATCCGGATTCAAATCTACGAACATCTTGAGGATAAATTCTCTGGCAGCTATCGGATCTCGTGGCGGTCCTGCAACACAAACAAAAAGGTTATTTGTGTACACTTTAAAACCTGTTTGAAAAACATTCAATTTTTTTAATATAAAAGTAAAATACTTTTATTTAAAAAGAAGTTATCAGTAAAATTAGATTCACAAGGGATATTTGGGGCTAAATGGATATATATATATATATATATATATATATATATATATATATATATAGATATATATATTTTATCTACACTTGTCAGTGCAAAAACAAACATTCAAAAACCACAGATAACAATGGTGTCTTTAAGAAGCAAAGAAAAGAAAAACAAAAGAAATCTAAGACAATTCTTGTAACAATTTGTTACAGAGCGCGTCATAGTGTATAATAATTACATCCATATGTCTGCTGATTCGAAACGGAAAGACTAAAGTGTATCAATGATATTGATGACAGCTTTTTTTTAAAACGTGTTCACTCGGAACATTCAACATATCTCTCGATAATCTAGTGAACATACGTGCTACCCTTAATGAGAAACAATGGAAACGGGCCGTATTCTGTGTTGCTTCGACATACAAACCGTTAACATTTGTCCGTGTAATCGGAACCCATTTGAAGAACTTTTCCTTCGCGACAATGGAACTATTGTTGTAAATTTTCCAACCCATCATAAGATCCGCGACTTTCCGCCTGTCTATCAAGGAAGAAAGACCTAGGTTAGCCAATCGACAAGAATAAGAAGGAAGTGCACGTGGATAATCAGGATTAGGAAAGCATCGGTAGTATACAATACGAGTAAAAGCTTCAAGTACTTTCTCGATAATTTTGCAGTCTTTTTTATAATATGGATTCCAGAAGCAAGATGCAAATTCTAGATGAGGAAGTATATATGTGGAAAAGCATTTGAGTAGAATAACTGGGTCGTTGATGGGAACAGCACAGAGGAGTGAATACATGGCTGCCGTTGCTTTGCTCACTCGATCTTCAACAGCTGGGCCTCTGCGCAATGATGAGACAACTTGTACTCCCAGGTCGCGAACTTGGTTGACACGTGATAACAGAACACGGCATATTGAATAGGAGGCGATGAGAGATTGGTACCCTATATGCAGATGAAGAGTTTTACTGGGAGACAAGGAGAGTTGATTACATTCACACCAAACAGTAATAGCATCGAGTGCAAGTTGTAGTTCTTGACTTCGCTCTAAAAAGGTATCTTTGTTATAAGACACATACACTTTAATATCATCGGCAAATGCTTGGAAATGCACATTAGGGAATTGAGCTAGTACATGGTTCAAATCAGTTATGTATAAGATGAATAGCAGGGGTCCAAGAACAGAACCCTGGGGAACCCCTGATGTCACATTAAATTGAGGAGAACGAGTCCTACCAATGCGAACTGAAAAAGTGCGATCTGTCAAGAAGGATTCCAGAAACAATAACAATTGAGATGGTATACCATAATATCTACACTTGTAGAGAAGCTTAGGAATACTAATTGTATCGAAAGCTCGAGAAAAATCGAGATATATGACATCGGTGGAAAGTCCACTCCCTAGCTATATAGGAAGACTTGGAAAATGTTGAGATAAAGAAAGCCTTCATATATAGGTGATTAATAAGGATTAAAGGCGTTATGGGCTAGAGGAACTTTGAAGATGAAAAACAGGAAAGATGAATGACATAGGAGTTGAATGGTATATGCAGAGCCGAAAAAGGAGGAATTCGAGACCGATGGGTAATCGCTTTTTAGCTCGTCATTCATAAAAATTCAAGATTTAGGAATTCCCAAGTTTTTTTTCTGATAGAAAATTGTAGCTTACATGAGATTGGACATCAATACGAATACTAAACTTGATATCAGGGGTTAAATGGAGCCGCCCAATTTGGGTTTACATGTATCCGACGCTCAAAGTTTGGAGTAAAAAAGAAGAGGGGATGAAAAAAAGGGTAAGAAAAGAGAGGGAGTTTTTTGTCAATAGTGTGTGTACATGTATCCGCCGACGGGACCGATCCGGTCACTATTTAACTCCTGCTTGATATTGATTTCGCGAGACAGCTGATTTAAAAAGCTAATATAACTAACGCAAAACCAAACTCGATTGCAAAAAAAAAAGATTAAAAAATTTTTCAATATGGCAGCGTTTTTTAATAAGGCAAAAACACATAAAAACTACGAAAGATATTTTTTAAAAATGAGAAATCGGTGTGATGAAAACTAATTCATAACACTAACAAAAACAAGGAAAGGAAAAAGTTCAATTAAACATTATCATAAAATGCAATTTTAGTGAACTTCTTGATGGATCTTACGTTTTTTTATAATTTCAAAATATGGAAAAACCTAAAACTCAAAATGAACATATGTACAGGGTGGCCCATATATTCGCAAACCAATCTTTCGGCTTTATAATTCAATTTTAGTGCACGCTGAGCTCCAATTTTTACACATGTTCTTCTCATATGTTTTTTTATTACATGGTTTAAATTTCATATCATTTGATCAATTCTCAAAAGAATGGTGGTCTCTCATAGAGCACGCTCTATCATTGTGGACTTGCACAAACTTGGTCGATCAAATACGCGCATCGCTAAAGATATGTACGCCTCACAATCTTGTCTGAAAATCAATCAAACGGTTTGAACAGATCGGTACACTTGCTGACTTGCCCCGAAGAGGTGATCCTCGATTAGTGCGCACATCTAACAAGATTGAGGTCATGAGGAAGCGGCGAGTCGTTCGAAATGCTAGGCGTAGCTTGCAAAAAATGGCCTCCGAGATGAACTTATCACGCCACACTCTTCAAAGAATCGTTGAAGAGGACTTGAGTCTCCCCCCATATCGTACTAAAAAGGCTGTCATCCTAACTCTAAAGAACAAGGAGAAAAGACTCAAAAGGTGCCGCGCCCTAATCCTCTGGACGCGCGACAGTGCTCACCTCAGGACAGTCTTCTCGGATGAGAAGCTGTTCACTGTGGAAGAGGCCTACAACCCTCAAAATGTGCGAGTGCTTGCTCGGGACTCACAGGCAGCTAATCATACCGGTGGATTCCTGCATAGAGCTTCCCATCCTGCAAAAGTCATGGTTTGGGACGGAGTGTCCGCCACCGGCAAAACTCCCCTTGTTTTGTTCGAACCAGGAGCCAAAATTAATCAGGAATACTACCGCCAGCAGATTCTTCGAAAAGTATTGCTTCCTTGGTCTGCTTCCCACTACCGTAATACACCTTGGGTCTTACAGCAATATTCTGCGCCTGCTCACAAGGCTATCGAAACACAGGCATGTTGCAACGCTCATTTTCCCGACTTCATCTCCCGAATGGCCTTCCTCATCGCCCGACCTCAATCCGCTGGACTATTCCGTGTGGTCCTACCTTGAGAGCAAAGTCAATGCTCATCCTCACTTGAATCTGGAGTCTCTACAAAAATCCATGCAGGAGGAGTGGTCGAAGATCGACGAAAAGTACCTTCGTCCAGTGATCGAAGCGTTCCCAAAGCGACTCCGGGCTGTCGTTCGTGCCAAAGGGGACCGAGTTGAATGATTTTTTGACCCAATGTTTTTATTAATGTGTGCTGATAAATGTACAAATTTGAACACTCTTGCTCACTTATGCACTGAGATACACGTTTGCGAATATATGGGCCACCTTGTACATCAATTCAAATGCAAAACTGATACGGCCTATACATGTTTGATTTGCAACCCAGGTGATTCCATATTTTCACTGAATGAAACCAATTCCTCTTCTTACCTCTAATGGAAAACCCTGATAAAATAATACACAGGATTTTTTACAATTCGAGTTTTCCTAAACAACTTATACTCTAGCGAGAGTGTTATTACTAAGCCGCTTTTTAATATAATGTTTTATTTAAAAAAAACTAATGTTGAGGGTCAAAATATCCGATAGCCTCGCTATTATCTTCCAAACCCGGGTCCACATCTAATGTCGTAGATTAGATTTTCTCTCCCCTGAGGAAATTAGTTCTCTTTGATAAATCCAGACATTTAAAAAATAGCAAGCTGGGTCCTCTTGAGTGTTTGATAAAACAAAATGATATAAAATACAATTCTAGTGATCTTTTTGAAGGATTGTACGCAGGGGTTAAACTGTTACCGGACCAGCTATGTTGTCACATACATGTTCGCGCCGAAAATGATCTACATTCTCTCCTCTTTCCCTTCTATTTTGCTTTTCCTCTACTTCTCTTCTGATTCTTTTTGCCTTTCCTCATGACTTTTCCAACTCGCTCGGCGCGTACAAACAAGCCTTAGACTGGTCTCAAACAAGCCTTAGACTGGTCTCATTCAACGCCTGATTGTACGTTTTTTCACAAGTTCAAAAGATGAGAATACCAAAAAACTCAACACGTAAGCAAAACGGACACAAACTATACAGGTATAACTTCTAACCCAGAATAATCCAAATCTTTTCTGAGGATGGGTGTCAAAGTTTAAAAGAGGCACTGACCATCGTATTCGGGAAAGTAATCGGCTAGATGAGAGTAGAGAATCTTCTCTTCCAGCAGATCCTTCTTGTTGAGGAAGAGAATGACGGAGGAATTGGTGAACCATGGGTAGATTATGATTGTCCGGAACAGTGCCTTCGACTCTTCCATTCGGTTCTGAACAATGTATTTCATCCATGGTGTTTCTCTAACCCGCAATGCGGGTGAAATCTATTCTCAAATCTATGCGCTGTATAAAAAGGCTAGTAATATGAGTTATCTGTTCGTATGTGTTTTCTATTCTCCACCGCACGTAATCCTATTTTCAATGTCTGCCGTTCCCGCATGATCAATTATTTTGATCTACACACTGCTTTGGTGGATGGTAAGAAATAGTCTTTGGTGGATGGTAAGAAATAGTATTGCTCAATCTAGAAGAGTTACAAAATGTTCCCTGGTTTCCGTACATCCTTACGCTCATCTTTCGTTTTCTCTCTACCCTCTCCATAACTCAAAAAAGTTCACTTGCTGTTTTTAAAAAAATTCCAAAACAAAACAACCGCTCTTCTAGTAGGATAGTCTGGAATGAGAAGCGAGCTAAAGGCAACAAGCAGAGAAAGGAGAGCTTCTCATTATTCTAGACTTCCCCGATGAAAAATCGGTCGTTTTTTTTTCCAAATTCTCAAAATTGCAGGTTACCTAAGCCCTCAATTCTCGCATGCGCTCAGGGCTTGAATGAACAAGTCTCTCTCTCCCTCTAAGAAAGAACAAGTCTCTCTCTCCCTCTAAGAATGAACAAGTCTCTCTCTCCCTCTAAGAATGAACAAGTCTCTCTCTCCCTCTAAGAATGAACAAGTCTCTCTCTCTCTCTAAGAATGAACAAGTCTCTCTCTCCCTCTAAGAATGAACAAGTCTCTCTCTCCCTCTAAGAATGAACAAGTCTCTCTCTCCCTCTAAGAATGAACAAGTCTCTCTTTCTCCCTCTAAGAATGAACAAGTCTCTCTCTCCCTCTAAGAATGAACAAGTCTCTCTCTCTCTCCCTCTAAGAATGAACAAGTCTCTCTCTCCCTCTAAGAATGAACAAGTCTCTCTCTCTCCCTATAAGAATGAACAAGTCTCTCTCTCCCTCTAAGAAAGAACAAGTCTCTCTCTCCCCTCTAAGAATGAACAAGTCTCTCTCTCCCTCTAAGAAATAACAAGTCTCTCTCTCCCTCTAAGAATGAACAAGTCTCTCTCTCCCTCTAAGAATGAACAAGTCTCTCTCTCCCTCTAAGAATGAACAAGTCTCTCTCTCCCTCTAAAAATGAACAAGTCTCTCTCTCCCTCTAAGAATGAACAAGTCTCTCTCTCCCTCTAAGAAAGAACAAGTCTCTCTCTCCTTCTAAGAATGAACAAGTCTCTCTTTCCCTCTAAGAATGAACAAGTCTGAATGAACAAGTCTCTCTTTCTCCCTCTAAGAATGAACAAGTCTCTCTCTCCCTCTAAGAATGAACAAGTCTCTCTCTCCCTCTAAGAATGAACAAGTCTCTCTCTCCCTCTAAGAATGAACAAGTCTCTCTCTCCCTCTAAGAATGAACAAGTCTCTCTCTCCCTCTAAGAAAGAACAAGTATCTCTCTCCCTCTAAGAATGAACAAGTCTCTCTCTCCCTCTAAGAATGAACAAGTCTCTCTCTCCCTCTAAGAATGAACAAGTCTCTCTCTCCCTCTAAGAAAGAACAAGTATCTCTCTCCCTCTAAGAATGAACAAGTCTCTCTCTCCCTCTAAGAATGAACAAGTCTCTCTCCCTCTAAGAAAGAACAAGTCTCTCTCTCCCTCTAAGAAGGAACAAGTCTCTCTCTCCCTCTTAGAATGAACAAGTCTCTCTCTCCCTCTAAGAAAGAACAAGTCTCTCTCTCCCTCTAAGAATGAACAAGTCTCTCTCCCTCTAAGAATGAACAAGTCTCTCTCTCCCTCTAAGAAAGAACAAGTCTCTCTCTCCCTCTAAGAATGAACAAGTCTCTCTCTCCCTCTAAGAAAGAACAAGTCTCTCTCTCCCTCTAAGAATGAACAAGTCTCTCTCTCCCTCTAAGAATGAACAAGTCTCTCTCCCTCTAAGAAAGAACAAGTCTCTCTCTCCCTCTAAGAATGAACAAGTCTCTCTCTCCCTCTAAGAATGAACAAGTCTCTCTCTCCCTCTAAGAAACAACAAGTCTCTCTCTCCCTCTAAGAATGAACAAGTCTCTCTCTCCCTCTAAGAATGAACAAGTCTCTCTCTCCCTCTAAGAAAGAACAAGTCTCTCTCTCCCTCTAAGAATGAACAAGTCTCTCTCCCCCTCTAAGAAAGAACAAGTCTCTCTCTCCCTCTAAGAATGAACAAGTCTCTCTCTCCCTCTAAGAATGAACAAGTCTCTCTCTCCCTCTAAGAATGAACAAGTCTATCTCTCCCTCTAATAATGAACAAGTCTCTCTCTCCCTCTAAGAATGAACAAGTCTATCTCTCCCTCTAAGAATGAACAAGTCTCCCTCTCCCTCTAAGAAAGAACAAGTCTCTCTCTCCCTCTAAGAAAGAACAAGTCTCTCTCCCTCTAAGAATGAACAAGTCTCTCTCTCCCTCTAAGAATGAACAAGTCTCTCTCTCCCTCTAAGAAAGAACAAGTCTCTCTCTCCCTCTAAGAATGAACAAGTCTCTCTCTCCCTCTAAGAATGAACAAGTCTCTCTCTCCCTCTAAGAAAGAACAAGTCTCTCTCTCCTTCTAAGAATGAACAAGTCTCTCTCTCCCTCTAAGAATGAACAAGTCTCTCTCTCCCTCTAAGAATGAACAAGTCTCTCTCTCCCTCTAAGAAACAACAAGTCTCTCTCTCCCTCTAAGAATGAACAAGTCTCTCTCTCCCTCTAAGAATGAACAAGTCTCTCTCTCTCCCTCTAAGAATGAACAAGTCTCTCTCTCCCTCTAAGAAAGAACAAGTCTCTCTCTCCCTCTAAGAATGAACAAGTCTCTCTCCCCCTCTAAGAAAGAACAAGTCTCTCTCTCCCTCTAAGAATGAACAAGTCTCTCTCCCTCTAAGAAAGAACAAGTCTCTCTCTCCCTCTAAGAATGAACAAGTCTCTCTCTCCCTCTAAGAATGAACAAGTCTCTCTCTCCCTCTAAGAATGAACAAGTCTCTCTCTCCCTCTAAGAATGAACAAGTCTCTCTCTCCCTCTAAGAATGAACAAGTCTCTCTCTCCCTCTAAGAATGAACAAGACTCTCTCTCCCTCTAAGAATGAACAAGTCTCTCTCTCCCTCTAAGAATGAACAAGTCTCTCTCTCCCTCTAAGAAAGAACAAGTCTCTCTCTCCCTCTAAGAATGAACAAGTCTCTCTCTCCCTCTAAGAATGAACAAGTCTCTCTCTCCCTCTAAGAATGAACAAGTCTCTCTCTCCCTCTAAGAATGAACAAGTCTCTCTCTCCCTCTAAGAATGAACAAGTCTCTCTCTCTCCCTATAAGAATGAACAAGTCTCTCTCCCTCTAAGAATGAACAAGTCTCTCTCTCTCCCTCTAAGAATGAACAAGTCCTACCATTGGCGGGCCTCTTTTCCCTACTTTTTCAGGTCTCTCTCTGTTCCGATTTCAAAGGCAAAAACTCTCTTGAATTCCATTTTCTTTCAACGAAATGTTATTTTATAACCGATCTCCGGTCTCTGTACGGTCTAATTTTCTCTTTTGGTGTGCCTGTGTGTCCATTATAAAAGCCCTGGACGCGCTTCGTTACTCTTACTGCCCATTCTTTCCTCTTCCTTCAATGTTCACATCAAAGAACCTCTCATGCTTTGTTACTGTAATAAATACTCCTGTAACACCTTCACATCAAAGAACCTCTCATGCTTTGTTACTGTAATAAATACTCCTGGAACACCTTCAGATTATCAATTATGTATGACTTCGCTGCTTTTGATATGAGCAAAAAAGACTAGAAGGGAAAGTCACGGGAATCGAAAGTTCACGAGACTTAGAAGGGAAGAAAAGATGTAGAGAAAGGTTATGGAAAGAATACATAATAAAAAGGAGAGAAGAGAGAGAAATAAAGATCGAAGCTGATAGTACACACAAATCAAAAAGATGAGAAAGAGTTTAGTCTGATTTGTCTCTGCACCTAACTACAAAAACGATATGACCGATAGGAAAAGCGGAAGAGAGAAAGAGAACTTGAAGAGAGAAACACAGAAATGGCCAGAAAGAGCTAGGGAGATGGGAAGAGAGAGAAAGAGATGAAATAGCACAAGGTTTGAAGAAATCGATAAGTGCAAGCGCATTTCTGGCCTCTTTCTCATTGCCACAAGCTGCTCTCGCTGTAGAGAGAGAGAGAGAGAGAGAGAGAGAGAGAGAGAGAGAGAGAGATGAGACTTTAAGAAAGCGAGAGACGTAGAAAACGGAGAGCTAGAGAGACACATATGTAGATAGACACAGCGAGAGAGAGAGAGATCAAAAGCAGCGACTTCAAGAAAGCGAGAGACTGGGAGGATGGGGAGCTAGAGAGATATATTGAGAGAAAGAGGTAGTGAGAGATAGAGAGAGAGAGTAAGTGAGCTTGAGGACTACACACTAATGAATTACTTCGCACACTAAAAGCCGAAAAAAGGAAGTTTTATGGTGTATATATACATATACACCATAACCATATATATGTGTATATATACATATACACCATAACACCATACATATACTATTTATTGCACATTAAAATTTTAAAACCAAAAAATGTTTTTGTGCTCTTGGAAAAAGAATTCTAGATTACCTGGCAAACGAACTCAAAGATTATATACAAAAATCAATGACTGAAAACCAAGTCCGTTAATAGTTTTGCTCGCGAGGTACGGAACTTTAACTAAGGTATAGAGGTACGGTACCTTTAACCAAGGTATAGAGGTACGGTACCTTTAACCAAGACGTTTATCGGGGTTCTGTTCTATTCCAAATAATTCAGAAAAGCTTGGACGGTAAAAATTCTGGCAATTGCACTCATTCAGTCAAGTCGTGAAAACATGTAAATACTATTACTCTTCCAGAGCTTCCTTGTTTTTATTCTAAATCGAGCTGGAGGCTTTCCGCTCACTTCCTGATTGAAACCCGAACCCCTGCAACATGTAAACCAGAGCTTCAAACAGGCTAAACAAGCTCCGCCTTCTTCACGAACCTCATTGTCGCATTCGACGAGCACCTGGTCGTACTCGGAAAGCGCGACGAGAAACATGATGGAGGTGACGTTCTCGAAGCAGTGGATCCATTTCCTCCGCTCTGACCTCTGCCCTCCCACGTCCACCATTCTGCAACACAGCACAGCTCACCTTAGGACAGGCGTTGAATGAGAATGGTTCAAGACATGTTTGTACGGGTCCCGTCATCTCAATATTTAACGAGTTGGCAACAGGTTGTTTCCTTAACCCGCACTCTGGATGAAATCTATGCGCTATCCGAAAAAGGCTAGTGGTACGAATGCTCTGTTCGTATATGTCATTATGTGAAACATAGCTCTGCATAGGTTATGGTCTGAACCAAGAATGAGCGAAAAAAACCAAAACTTTTTCGACTTTTTTCGATTTGAAAAACCGAAAAAATTCGAACTTTTTTGATTTCCAAAAAAATTTGAACTTTTTTCGATTTCAAAAACCAAAAAAAAACGAGAAAAAAAAAACAAAATTTGATTTATCTGACAAAAACTTTTTGCTCATTTTAGAGGGTTATTTTATAATGCTTCTCAAAGTTGTAATACATTTACTCATCTCAGATGATCATTGTCTTTAAATACTAGTTTACAACAATCAAACATCATGAAAATCACCGTTGAAAGCTAAAGACTCCTTCAGCAAAAACAACAAACAATTTGTTAATCTCTGATACAACAAAGAAAAAAATTATAGATTTTCTTCAAATAACCTCCTTGAAATGAAAAGTTCACCTCGAGGAGAAACCTCGACTAATTAAAGCCATTCTTAAAAATATCTGTGCCTGAAAAAGGTTTCCTCACACTATAAGTTGTACAGGGCGGGCGGCTGAACACTAAAAGTATACCAAGTACAAAAGCATAGCTATATATTTAGTTCACTTTGTGGCACAGTTTTTTCGTTTTTTGGTTTACTCTCGAAAATTTTTTCGACACCTCGGAAAAAACTTTTGTTGAACCTTTTTTTCGAAATTTCCAACAAAAATTTTTTTTCCCGTTTTTCGAATTTTCGAAAAAGTTTTTTCGACTAAAATGTTTTTCGAATTTTCGAGAACAATTTTTTTCGAAAATTGTCGGAAAAACCAAAAACAACGGAAAACCAACGACCCTGGTATGAACTAATCGAAAAAATAAGGAAACTGGTCTGTTTTCCGGAATCAATTCATCTTTTCTTTCGCGTACCACAAGCCGAAGTTCACTTAAGAACGTTTAGTTTTTTTTATAAACATTTTTTATATTTTCTTCCCCATAAAATTTTTTGCTGGTAGACCGGGAGAAATTTAACAAGTTTGCTGAGCTATGCTCATACAAGATAATAGTCATGGACCTCCTCAAACTCGGAGAAAAGGATATCACAAGAACATGAAGACGTGATAAAAAATGAAGGAATTTAAAATAAATATATAAACATAAGAATGAATAAATCGCACCGGAAGATTATTTGCTCCAAGTCGAATGGATACTCGATGATACCCGTCGTGGGGACACGCACTCTCAAGATGTCCTGCTCGGATGGAAGGTAATCCGGCTGCGCCAATCGTCTCAAGTCACTCAGGTAACTGCAAACAGTCGAGTCATCATCCCAGAATAGTCATGAACTAGAATGGTCATCATCTCCATAATAGCCATTGTCCAGAACAGTCATCATCTTTTTGCAGTTATCACCCAGATCAGTCGTCTTTCAATAGTAGTCAAAACTCATAAAATAATCCACTCAGAACAGTTGAAATTTCAGAGAAAATATTTTAAAAAATTTCAACACCAAACCTAAATTCAAAATGAATATTTATAGTTATAACCATAGCTCACCAAGCGCCCTAAATTTCTCCCGTTCGCCCGCCTAATATCCGAGAAATAAATTTATTTCACTTAGCTCTAGCCACTAAAAACGGGCTAACTCTCTTCACGTTTATGTGATGCATATAAAATGCCTCATTAGGCAAGGTTTACACTTTGTATAATGACTGACTTTTTTGACATGTTCAACGAATTGTATTAACGGACGGATATACAATTGGGTGGAACCGAAAAACTTTTCTTGTAGGGTCGCTCGGTCGCCCGCCCGAAAATATATTTTCCAGCAAATCCTGGTCAGCTATGGTTATAACCAAAAAAAGCGAGCTTTACAACTAGCTTTACAACTAGCGAGTTTAAGGAATAACCTGTTATATTTCAAATGAAAACCACAACTCGTTCTCTTAGATATCTAACTTCTCAAACCAGAAACATCTCATCAGACAGGCGCAATTTAACTCCAACAATATTCGTAAAAACCTTTCGTGAAATTTTAAATAGTCCAAGTTCAAGAGATACATAAATCCGTCATTCACTACAAACTACAATATTTATATACGAGCATAAAGTATGAATTCGAGAATAAAACTGGCTATTTGGCAGAGTCCGTCAATTGGTACTCCCTCCTCCGGTCGTAGCACTCTTGAATACCGGAGTCTTCCCACAAATCTTTGATGTAAGTGACGTAAGGCTCCTCAAAACGGTAGAACATTTCTATTTTTCATCTTGAAAACTGTGCAATCTAAATTATGTGAGACACAAACAAGCTTTCTGTCAGAGACTACATCGACCCGCATTGCGGGTGAAATCTATGCGATAGGAAAAAACCCTAGTAAATCGAGTTCTATGTTCTCGTATGCGTTCTCTGATTTTCAGCGCTCGCCCTCGGTATCTCTTTTCAATTTCTGCCGTTCCATGATTATTAGTCTTCTTTGTTTGCGGGTCGTGAAAAACAGCTTACCAATAAACTTTAAAAGCTCCTTTTCATTCAAAGTGAGAAAATAAATACTAGCCATTTCTTTTCCACTTACTTGTTTTAAACTCTGAGAATCACACTTTCTATCTATTCAACTTCTATATACCCACATCCAGGGGTTGAATAGTCATGTTAGATCTTCTGTCGGCGGGCCTCTGTTTTTCCAAATCATAAGGGACCCTTATGTAAGACAAAAAATATTTTTTCGCGGGCCTTTGTTTTTTATTTCGTCATAAAGGAGGACCCTTATGTGAACATTTTTTCCTTTTTTGCCGGGCGTCTGTACCTTTTTCTCGCACACTAAAAAACCCCTGTCCACATCCAAGTTTTCAAATCATAATCAAGAGTTGAAGGGTCAGCCTCGATATTCTCTTGGGAAACATTCGTTTAGAGACTCGATGGGTATTGTTTTTTCGAGACCCAATCAAAACTTAAAATGCCCTCATAGGTCGACAGTAAGGTTGAGAGTGTTGAAAAACGACCGTTCACTGAAGGATTCAGTCTAGTTCAATGAAAAGCTCTGCCTTCTCTGCCTTCCACTTCCAGGGGTTAAATGGAGCCGCCCAAATTGGGTTTACATGTATCCGCCGCTCAAAGTTTGGAGGAAAAAAGAAGAGGGGGTGAAGGAAAAGGGTAAGAAAAGAGAGGTAGTTTTTCGTCAATAGTGTGTGTACATGTATCCGCCGACGGGACCGATCCGGTCACTATTTAACCCCTGTCCACTTCTAGCTCGCTTCTCTTTCCTCTAGATTCTCCCAGTCAAAAGTGGATATTAACTTTTCCAAAAGATATTAACTTTTCCATAGTTTCTAGTGATCTTTGTTGAACTATGCATGCCCTGACGAGATCACCATATCGGCAGGTTCTCTTTTCATGCCCTGAAGAGATCACCATATCGGCAGGTTCTCTTTTCATGCCCTGAAGAGATCACCATATCGGCAGGTTCTCTTTTCATGCCCTGACGAGATCACCATATCGGCAGGTTCTCTTTTCAAACAAGATACCTCTTTGTCCTTTTCGGACAAACTAAATAGCGATGAAAACAACAAAACAAAACCCGTTACTCACTTCAAAAGACGTCACATTTTCATAGTCTACTGCTCGCACGACATGAGCCTTGTCGACCAAATCGCAATTCTTTTCACCAAATTCGATGCCGAGGGTGTCCATCGCCCGAATCATCGACTGCAACAAGTCAAGTTGGATTACATGCATTGCAAAAACAATCAAACAACAAATTGGAAATGACATCGAGTAGGAGAAGAAGAAAGAGAGAGATTCCATTGGGAAGCAATTCGTTGCAAGAGCAAGACTCCTCCCAAACCACCCCTCCCATCGTCGATGCATGGAACCCAAACCACCTAGAACTATTCGTAAACATGCCAAGGACTTAGAAATTATGCTAGTAGACAGTGATCAGAAAGCCGCACTTAAAAGAATACATACTGAGACTGTTAGAAATTTCATTAGATCTTGCTCCCCTAACCCAGTTCTAGGTAAGAAACCTCCCAGAATCCAAAAATCAACGAATCAACTTCCCAGGGAACAACAAATAACATTATCGCAACTACGTAGTGGCTATGCAAGTTCCCTAAACAGCTACCTACACAGAATAGGAGCTGCCCAATCCCCTCTTTGCCCAAAATGTTTAGAAGAGCCACATACAACTAGTCATTTATTCTCGTGTCGCTGTGACCACACACTTTTAAGAAGTATAGATTTGTGGAATAGCCCGACGTCTGTTGTTAAGTTCTTATACCAGTGATTCCTTTCTCTCTCAAAAAAAAAGGAAAAAAAAAGAAGAAAAAAAAATATTAAAAAAAACAAATAAATAAACCCCGAGAGAGAAAGAGAAATAATGTAATTAAATAAATGATGTAAGTAAGGTTATTGTTTTCTGAGCCATGTCAAAGAAGACCTCGTCTACCCAGCCGGAGACCTACGGCGGGCAATCTACAACAACAACAGAAGAAGAAAGAGAGTAAAGTATACTAAGAGGTAGAAATGCTGCAGGTATACTACAGTATACTAAGAGGTAGAAATGCTGCAGGTATACTACAGTATACTAAGAGGTAGAAATGCTGCAGGTATACTACAGTATACTAAGAGGTAGAAATGCTGCAGGTATACTACAGTATACTAAGAGGTAGGCATGGTGAACAAAAAGTGAGCGAGCAAAGAAAGATAGACACGGACCGGGCTTTTTGAATTTTCGTCAAAGAATGAGGCTTAAAACATTAGAACTACGAAATGAGTCAGAGAAAATTGAAATCTCGACAGAGAAATCGGTGGATTCATCTACCGTAACTCATCTACCGTAACTCTAGATACTTTTGAAGAAAAAAAAAACGAAATGGTCTAGAAAGTGGGGTGAAACAATCGTTGGAAACCCATAGAGGGAACCTACAGTATTTCTCTGACCCGCACTACACATATAATCTATGCGTCCATCAATACAGCCCGTGATACAGATTCTCTGTTTGTATGACATTCTCTGTTCCTAATCGTAGGCACTAATTTTCTTTCCATAAGGCGTCGTACATCTATATTGGTCATATTGATCTACACAACTATGAGACATTATAAAGGGAACAACACTGGCCACTTCTTCAGACTGGCCTGCCTTCAGGCAGGCCAGTCTGAAGAATAACGATTACTTACTAGTACTTACTTACTATCATTTTTTGCTTCAAAATTATAATTATAGTAGGAAAACAAGGGAAAAAAAAGAAAATTGAATGAGGAAAAACACTGAAGAGATCTCAATGATAACCTGCATCGCCATGAAAATGTTTTGGTAGACCAGTCGAATATGCGCCCGTTTATCCTCTTCTGAATATCCATTGCCATGGATAATTCGCATTTGCTTGATGAAGGTAGACTTCCCCGACTCTCCAGTACCTGCAAGTTCTCCTGTCAATCAATACGCGTTCATGCTAATTGGAACTATTATTCATATATGTATTACAAGTTGTTGTTCTTGCATGGAATAAATGAATTGAAAAAAATTTAATTGAAAATATAATTCAACCGATTTCAAAATTGTGAGTAATTGATTCATGTAAACTTGATAGTAACTTACACATGGTAAAAGGGGTTATAAGGGCTACTAAAATGTCTAAAAGCCAATTTTGAATGTATAAAGAGACCGATATAAAGAGCAAGCATCTCTTCAATTCTGTGCTTTACCAGATCAATATCATAGCGATGATATCGACTGATTCGATCAAGACAAAGTTTACTGAAGCTTTAATGAAACAATAATGAACCAATTCATGGAGTTTACCGTTCTACTCCTCAATTATAATTTTCCTGTCTTCAGACGGAAAAAAGCATTCTTTATTTCATCGCCGACTTTGAAATTTTTCATCAAAGGTCTAAACATATTCTCCTTTCCTTACACCTTTCCATTATTCTTTACAATCTTAAACTATTTCATAAAAGATTAAGTTTTTTTTAAACAAAAGGTCACTCCACCATCTGCTCCCTTTCCACTCCCCCCCCTCTCTGCTCCCTTTCCACTCCCCCTCCCTACAAATGATAAAGGTCGAATCAACGTTACTTCATCTCTCATTGAGAATCAAAGTATAGTCACGGAACAAAAACGAAAGTTTTTCACCTGTTTAGGAGTGAATTATAAAATTGTGTCTAAACTGAAAAATAGAAACGGTCTTCAGCTCTAAAATGACATTATTCATTATCATTTATTCTTGGCCAAAAAGAACTAGTCCGGCAAAGTCTTTCATGTTTGACGCCGTTAAAAGAGGATCGGGTTATGACCAAAAGAGGGTAAACGGTCGAGAGATTATTACAAAATGTCTCGTTTTTTTTAAACACTTTTAGTCGCCTCGAAAAAGTTTCGACCAAGGGCACCATACTCAGGGGGCCTCTCATCTTCATGCAATAGCCAGACAAGTATAGCACAGAAAAACGTGAACGGTTGACCACGTAAGAACTGTATATCACCATTCACCCCTTCTGCCTCATCCGTAAACTCCGATTGCTAAAATCAAAAACAACCGCTGATTCTGGCGGAAGACTTAAAATAATGCGAAAGCGCAGCGCAGCAAGCGAAAGATGGAGGGCGTAGAAGCATGAAAGATTAAGAAATCTTAAGAGCAACACTATGAAAGATCGCTTGTTTCTCATCATTTTAGACCCTAAGCTTAAATGAGTAGTCGGTTTTTCTCATTTGTTCGACAAGTACAGAAGATTGAGGTTCAAAGAAAACTCTGTACGTTTCCATCAAAGATGTCCTCAATGTTATCAATCCGTGTTTTGGAGCATAGATCTTTAAGATATACTAAATTTCCTCATGCTCCTCTCCGGTATTCACTATTCTTCAGTAGCTTGCTCTCCACTTCTCAATTCCAGGGGCGGTATTCAGAGATCTAAGATGAACTCAGGGGGTAAATTTTACCCTAGTATATTGTAGACCTAAGTTCAACTCAGTTCTGTATCCAGAGACAAGACGGGTGAGAGGGTCTCAGCTTTCCTACTAAACTTTAGTATAAAGTTTACCCTAAAGTATACTCTCTGAATCAGGGGTTAAATGGAGCCGCCCAATTTGGGTTTACATGTATCCGCCGCTCAAAGTTTGAAGGAAAAAAGAAGAGGGGATGAAGAAAAAGGGTAAGCAAAAATGGAGTTTTTTGTTAATAGTGTGTTTACATGTATCCGCCGACGGGACCGATCCGGTCACTATTTAACCTCTGCTCTGAATTCCATTTTGGCGAAACTACAACATACTATAAAAATTATCATAAACTTTAGTACACATTTTTGTCTCTGAATACGGCCCGAGATCTCTCGCCTTGTTCTCAACTGTGACATTTCGCCGGTCGTTTTATTATTCTGAGGCTCCACTCAAATTAGCACTTGAATCTCGAGTTGTTTTTGACAAGTTGCGGTTTGTTTTGTTCCCTATTTTGATGAGAAAGAGTGATGTTCTCATTTGGTTTTAGTTGGTGTTCAACTTGCGCTATCACAGATCGCTCTTTTTGCTTGCTTTCATGGACAGCTTTTTTTGTTTGTTGTATGTATCAGTAGATCTGATCAGGTTTAAAAGAGCAACACTCCTTGTGACCTTGGATGGCCCTTTTGTGAATAGAGAATGTGAGATGCATTGTTGCTTTCACGAATCAGTTAACTTCTCTAATTTCCCATTTTACTTCTTCAAAATCACCAAAACCCGAGAAATCGATCAATTTATAGTGCGCCCTCATGAACTGCACCAAGCCTCCCCTCAGAACTGGGGCCGTATTCAGAGATCTAAGATGAACTCAGGGGTAAATTTTACCCTAGTATATTGTAGACCTAAGTTCAACTCAGTTCTGTATTCAGAGCCAAGTTGGGTGAGAGCGTCTCAGCTTTCCTACTAAACTTTAGTATAAAGTTTACCCTAAAGTATACTCTCTGAATTCCATTTTTGCGAAAATACAACTTAGTATAAAGTTTACCATAAATTTAGTATAAATTTTCGTCTCTGAATACGGCCCCTGAACTCTCTGGAAGCCTCTTTTGACTAAGACTGCGCCAAGCTTCCCCTTAGGACTGAAATCTCCTGCACCAAGCACCGCTAAAGACTGAACTCTCTGGAAGCCCCATCTGACTAGGAGTGCACCAAGCCTCCCCACAGGACTGAACTCTCTGAAAGCCCCTTCTGACTAGGACTGCACCAAGCCTTCTTTCTCCACTCAGACAGCAGCCGCCCCCCGTTCATGTTGATTAGCGGCCCGCAGCATCCTCTCTTCTTCTTCTCCTCCCCTTTCTCCTCTAACTTCTCTCTCTACTTCAACTATCCTCTTTCCCTATATCCCCTGCGTCTCTGCCTCTTTCTCTCTCTCGCCTGCCACTGGCCGCGCCCCAACTCGAGAAAACGAGAGTGAGAAAGAGAGCGGCTCTGCGAGAGACGAAGAGACATTGCAAGTATGTAAGACAGAATGAATGAGAGAGAGAAAGAGCGAGAAAGTGGGAGAGAGAGAGAGCCTCAACCATAACTATCGATCCAGTGGGCACGCGAAATGAGGAGAGAGAAAAGATGAAGTGAGAGGCAGAAGAGGGAGAGAACTCAGAAACAGCAATGGCAGCTTCGAGGGACGAGAGCGGAGGTAAGAGCAGGCGGATTTGAGAGAGCTAAAGCGAAAGGAAGTAAGCACTCACAGGAATCTCTGTCCATTTTGTTTCTCTCCTTCATTTGCATTATCTCTCTCCCTCTCTCTGCTCCCCTCTCCGTATCCCCCAAATATTCTATTTTTCAACTCAGACTGCCCTAAACCATCCCAAACTAGGTATCTATGCTAGCTAGTCTCGAGCATGTTCTTCTGAAGAACTTGCTCGTTGCATATACTAACTAGCAAATGCTAGTTAAATTGAAGGAACCGTAAAAAATCAAAATCAATTTTTCTTTATAATGATTCATTCTTCTCCTACCAAGTGAACTACAATCAAAGTGAAGTTTTCTGTTTTTAGGAAGTGGGCCTTCATAAGAAAACATGTATTCAAAGATCTGGCTGACTAAGATGAGGTGGATCAAGAAAGATCTGGCTGACTAAGATGAGGTGGATCAAGAAAGATCTGGCTGACTAAGATGAGGTGGATCAAGAAAGCAAGAAGGGCTTCAACGATGGTGTCAATAGAGATAGATATTCATTAAAACAGGATCGAAAGACAATGATTGAACAATACCTATGAAGACTTTCTGTACTACTATCAAATTCAGCAGACTTTCCCGTCATTTTAAAGATCTGTTTAAAATCGCCCTGATACTCGTCACAGCGTTGTATTAGAACTGATCTCTGCCTAAAGAAATCCTGGTGGTTTTAGAGAGAGAGAGAGAGATAGAAGGAAAGAGAGAGAGATAGAAGGAAAGAGAGAGAGAGCGACTCAAACCAAGATAGAAACAATCAAAGCGAAAGAAAGATCGAGAGAGGCCGAAAGATAGAAATAAAGTTGAATCGCTTACAAATTTGGTTGTTAGAGAAGTCTGCTCACCAACTCTATGTAGATATAATTGTCTTTGTGAGTTAAGCTGCACTCTTTTTCTCTTCTATCCTTTCAATTTCCCCCAGTCTTTTTTAGTTCGTTTATCTGAAAAATTCATCTTTTTCTTCTCTCTCTCTCTCTCTCTCTTTCCCCCTACATTGGCCACGTTCCTAAAATTACGAAATGAGCGCATATCCCTTTCTACAGTTGGATACAGGTACAGAATGACTTGAACCTAGCAGCCCCTCCCAACACCTCTAAGACAATTAGGGCGAACGGTGTTTGTATGTGGGTGCAGCACCATTCTTCATATCGCCATGGTCAACACATAGAAAAACCGAAGCTCAAAACTGGAAAAACGGGCAAAGCTTGTAGCTAGACAATAAACCAAAGCTCAACTAGCAGCAGAAAGGGCACTCAGGTCACAGCCGTAAAACCCGTAACCCGAAACTAGGAACGATGAGAGATGCACAGCAAAGATATCGAACAAAGTCGTTACGAACAAGGCCGGATTACTTTCCCTACCTTCTTCCTTTAAACATAACTTCCCAAAGCCCCCAAAATAGCCGCAACAATCCCATTCCATAAAATAAGTATTTGTGAAATGTTGCCAAGAAAGTGAGTTAAACATAACCATGGCTCGCATCGATTTTTCTCAAATCCTATTAGAACTTCTTGAAAATAAATGATTAAAAAAAACAATTCAACTTCACAAAGGGGCCTAGTAGATGAGAAAAGCAATGAAAACTTTCAAATAGAAAGTCAAAAATGGTGAGGCCGTCATAACTCACGAGAAATTTGCAGAACTGATGGTCTTAGCAAAAAAAGTTTGTTCTCCCTGGTACTTACAGGCAGAAATTCCTCTTAACTAAAGACACCTATGCTAAAAGTTCTAACCTATACCTATATTAACCATATCCTTTACCATATGAACACCCAAAACATATGTTTTTCTCAAATGTTTTAACATGAGAAAATTAAGAGTAATACAATAATCTTATTGAACAGTATGGACAATGAAAAAAGTCTTTGAAAACGCAAGTAACTACCGATCTCATTTTCTGAAAGCGGTTGTTCTGCTTAGTTTTTGAGCCAAGATCTTAAAGAATATAGAGACAGACGTTGACAGCGCGGTCAATGGGTATTTGACATTTTCCATTCGTGCTATTAGTAGACTAGTTTCATTTTCGATGTGAAACTCTCAGGTTACGAAACTTAATGCACTAATCAGTCAAAATAATTACCTATGGCTAATCGATATCAATGTTAAACTAAGAAGATTGCTTCTGAACTTTGCGACCCCAATCTAAGTGAAGAATGAGATGGTTACCTATTCCTCCTTGCCTTCTTAAAGGCCCTACAAACTATCGATCCATAGCATGCTTAGAGAAATGCATTGTACATGACATATGTCTTACAATGATAACTTGAAAACAGAAAATATAACTTCCGATTAGTCATTAAAAAATAATAGCGAAAAGAGCTAAAATTTTAAAACAGAGAAGCAGGAAAAGAAAGAAAAAAAACTAATAAAACTGTAATCGACTTCTTTTTTAAAAATTCAATCAATGAGCAAGTCAATCAATGAGGAAAAGTACCAACCTAACAAGAGTAGCTTGAGTTCCCTCCGGGCGTTCCGCTTGTCTCGCTGCAGTTGCTTCTCAATCTCCTGATTGATCCGCTTCTGCTCGCGCGCTTCCTCCGAGAGACAGCACGCCATCTTGATGTTGCGCCGACGGCGGGCCGCTGCCCAATATACTCCTCCCCTCCGCTCCTTTCCGCGCCTCTCGCTTCGCCGGCGGCTTTTCTCTTGCGCTTTTGTTCTCGCCACCTAAGGACGCTACCCGTTCCGGAGAAGCTGGCCGCTTCACTCTCCGCGCGCTCCTTCCGCCGCTCTGATAGAAGGTGGTCGGGGCTGGCGTGAAGAGGAAGCGCTCTTTCTATGAACTATGCTTGATCTCCAACCGGCTTGCGCAATCGCAAAAGGGTGGCGGTCGGTGAGGCGGAGTTGGCGGCGGTAGCAGACTGCCGTGTGGGAAGAGCCGTGTTGCTTCTGCTGTTTCCGATGTGATGATAGTTGATCTCTTCTTCTTTCTCGGCCACAACCCCATCAAGTAACCGTCATCCGCAACCGAAAACCGAAAGGGGTACAAGTCGTTCTCTCTTTCTTCCTCTTATTCGCTCTCTTTCTCTCAGGTCACTCGCGATGAGAGCACCAGCAACACTGAGAGACGACGGACGGGACTTCCTCTCCTCCTACCCGCTTGCTTCTAGCCGCAAACGCGACGCGCGCCGCTCACGCGTCTTTTCACTCTATGCTTGGATAGCCAGCTCAGAACCACCGTAGTCAGCTAGTGCGCTGGGAAAGCGCTCTTCAAACTTGCTAGAAACCGCACGGCTCCCCACAGCTGCTCCTATAAAAACTTCGAAATAATTTTTATTCAGTAAAGATTTTGTTTTTATTTTCTCGGAAGCATGCTTTTCTACCTAAGCTTTGTTTTTCCCTCCAATTCAAACTAGAGGTTCAAAATCACTTTAATTTAAATTTACCAGAGCGTCCAGTTGTGTACCTATACGACGATACAGATTTTTTTTTAAATTCGATAAAAGCCTAGTCACTAACCCGGAACCAAATGAAATATTCGAATAATCATCTAGTTCCGGATTCGTATATTTTGTTACGGACTTGCCCATTGATTGACTCACAGCTTCGAACAATATTACAGCAAGAGTTTTATTCAGCTACCAAGAAAACAGCAGAATAAGTTCGATCACTCTGCATTGCTAACGATTTGAATCTTAAATAGATAACCTTCAGTCAAAAAGTAATAAATACATCCATAAATAAATACAAAGTTAGTGAATCAAATTAACATTCGGTAAAAAGGAAACGTCAAACAAAATCGAGACCGGAATGATACATAAACACAAGCAACTGAGACTCAGCGTATCATAAGATACTCAATTAAACTATTAACCCATTAGTGACAACTTAACGACAAACGATTTTTTTCTTCTTTTTAACAAATAATGCATATGAATATAAGAAGAATTGTGTCTCCGAAAATTCCCGAACGCCAGGTAAAGATTCCTCACAACACTAATCGGTAAATAAAAGGTAAATTGTAGGTCATCGCTGCTTTTGAAGGTCTTCTCTATATAATACTGTTGCTACTTTTTATTTCCACTTCCAATTGTCAACCTTGGTTCAATTAAATGCCCATGAAGTCCTCCCTAATCTCACCAACTTCCTTCAATCACACAAGACTCTTTCCACCTCTCAATTTCCACTACTATATCTCCTCAAAATCCTTTTGGTTCATGCTACCTTCTAAAAGGGGCTCTCTTTTCACCTCAACGATCTTATAAATTTCTCGCCATCTGAACCTGGCGGGAAACAGATTGGGAGAGAAATTAAGGGGAAACCTGGCGGGAAACAGATTGGGAGAGAAATTAAGGGGAAACCTGGCGGGAAACAGATTGGGAGAGAAAATAAGGGGAAACCTGGCGGGAAACAGATTGGGAGAGAAAATAAGGGGAAACCTGGCGGGAAACAGATTGGGAGAGAAATTAAGGGGAAACCTGGCGGGAAACAGATTGGGAGAGAAATTAAGGGGAAACCTGGCGGGAAACAGATTGGGAGAGAAAATAAGGGGAAAACGACGACGTTTTCATCAAATGCGATCATCTTTGTCCGTTGATTTTGCAGCTCTTTCCATGAGGAAGAAGATGAAGACGCCGATCAAAACCACTGCCACAGTAACCGCTATCTGAATTTTAGTATGTATTGTTATATGTATCTATTTCAATATGCAAAACTACTCAGGGCTATGATTCAAAACTCATGAAGATGACCTAATGGTTAGAAAAACATATTTAGAAACACTTTGTAGTATTTCAATAAGGCTATCATTCAGAACCCGCAAACAGGGGTTAAATAGTTACCGGTCCAATACATGTTCGCGCCGAGACTGATCTACATTCTCTTCTCCTTCCGTTCTATTTAAATTTTTCTCTACTTCTCTTTTTGTCTTTCCACATGCCTTTTCCAACTCGCTCGGCGCGTACAAACAAGTTTTAGACCCTTTTCATTTAACGCCTGCCGAAAAAAGATGCGCGCGGTTTGAAAGACCCATCATAATGGAACATCAGAACTTAGAGAAGTGAAAGCGTGCGATACAAAAAGAAACTTTCATACAAACAAGACATGTCGATTCGCTAGCCGTTTCAAATTGAGAATTCATTTTACTTACAATGCAAGTTAGAAGAAAATCTGATTTTACCATTCATTAACAGTGATGTTGGTATGTTACAGGTTGATTTTACTTCGAAATCGCCATATGCAGATTGTATTGTATTGTATATTCTATTGTACTTTTGTACTGATAAATACTTATTGTACTGATGAATACCTATTATACTGATGAATACTTATTGTACTGATGAATACTTATTGTACTGATGAATACTTATTGTAGAGATGAATAGCAAAAGCGGCAGATAAAGTTAGTCAAATAATTTGCAAAAAAATAACCGTAGAGTAAGAATTATTTGCCGCCACTGGTTTCCTGATGTGATTAGCTGTAAGTTTACCAGGTCCAAACCTGAGATATCATTTTCTCATTGACTTTATATAGAATTTAGAAGTTGACTGGGAAATTTATTTTGTGTGATTAAACCGATTCCCCACACACTCCAAAGAAACCACTAAATTCAACCAGGGGTTAAATGGTTACCGGACAGGCTATGTTGGCGCATACATGTTCGCACCGAAAATGATCTACATTCTCTTCTTTTCCCGTTCTATTTTACTTCTCTTTTTCTCTCTTCACTCTTTTTGCCTCTCCACATCCCTTTTCCAACTTGCTTGGCGCGTACAAACATGTATAAGACCGGTCTCATTTAACGCCTGAATTCAACTCAATCGTTCCCAAAAAATATACGTCAATACAAAACTCTTTGCTCCAACTTCCTTGTGATATCATTGTCCCTAGAACACGAATTAAGCTTTGATTATGACAATATCACGTTACCCATCGTATTTACATTTTAGTTAACTACCTCCATATGATCAGATCGCTTTGAATTCGCTGTAATCTTCTGTGAACTCCTCAAATATTTGTTTTAAACACTGAAATTACTTTATATCAGTCATCCGTTGTCACACTCCTAAATATGCAATGTGTTCAACCGGAATAAAGAATTGAATTGAATTGAACTTTCTAACTCAGCCATGCTCACCAAAAAAAAATTAGATGATCTGGGGCCGTATCCACGAATGTCGCGGGAAGGGCCAGCGCGGGAAGCTCCAATTAGCTTCCCGCGGGAAGCTTTCGCCCGCGTCTTCTAAAACGCTATCCACGAAGCTGCGGGAAGAAAGCTTCCCGAGCCTTCCCGCGGGAAAGCCAAAGACTTGCGTACTTGTAGTTTTTTGGAGGGAAGCTCAAATTTAAATTTTCATGATGCTTCACCTTGCATTTTTTATATTTACTTTATCAATATTTTCACATTAAAATCACTGGCTTTCTTATCGACATTTTTGTTTTTCGAGTTCTTTGTAACAAACTTCAATTTGATAGCACTCATATCTTGTTTTATGTGTTTCGTTTATTTTGTGTGTTTCGTTTACCACGCTTTATTCGAGGGGCCTCACTTTTCTTGGGGGGAAAGTGAATTTTTGCGTTTTTTTGCTGATTCTTGGATGCAAATGAGAATATATCGACTTCGATTTTCATTCCAAAAAAATCGCTATTTTTCAGCTATGTAAACACGAAAATTTTACTTTTCCCTCAAGTAAAGTGTAGCCACTTCGAATAAAGCACGGATCTTATTATGCAACATTGAATTCAATTATCAAAAGCAATTGATGCGACGAAAAACAAAAAAAAGACGGCTCTCAAAAAAATGAAGGTTACGAAACATGGCTTTCTTTTACATGAAGGGGTCAGTGCTGTAGCGAATACGAATTTAAGAGAAAGGTTATAATATTTAAATTTTGAGCTTTTCAACATCATTGTGTGTTAATATGTATAAAGCGTGACCCCTCATGTAAAAAACCGATGAAGGAATTCTTCTTTTTTTCTCAAAATTTTCGGAGTGTTAGTTCGGAGCATATTAAAAAAAAAATTTTTTTTTGATATTTAAAAATAATATTTAAATTTTGAGCTTTTCAACATCATCTGTGTGTTAATATGTATAAAGCGTGACCCCTCATGTAAAAAACCGATGAAGGAATTCTTTTTTTCTCAAAATTTTCGGAGTGTTAGTTCGGAGCACAGAGAAATTTTTTATTTCAAAAATCCTTTTTTCAAGTTTTTTCGAGAAAAAAGGACTCATTGAAAAAAATACTCATTGAAAAAAATACTCATCGAAAAAAAGAACAATTATCCTACTTAACCAAACAAGATATAATCCGTCGCAAGAGCAAAAAAATTTAGATTTAAGGTTGACATTTAAAGATTGAAAGATGGTAGAATAAAAACGGTTTTTATGGAAGAACTTAGTCGCGGGAAGGTTTGGCCCGCACCTAAACATTTGGAAAGGTGCGGGAAAGTAAAAGCTGCCCGCGGGAAGGCGCGGGAGCTTCCCGCGTTATTGGTGGATACGGAATTTCGCCCGAGCCTTCCGTTTTTGCCCGCCGGAAGGCTCGGGAAGCTTTTTTAGCTTCCCGCGACATTCGTGGATACGGCCCCTGGTCAATAAAGTTTCTTTTTGTATTCTACGGACTTGTATGTGAATAATTTTGACTAAAAATTTTTTTCTCAAAAATATCGTAAATTGTACTCGTCACAACTGCCTAACGGTTGTGATTATAAAATTCGTAGCTTAACTTACGAATCGTTCTTCAAACCTCGAAATTTCAATACTTTCAAATATGATTCACATTCCTTTGATGATGCTATGTTCACTGAATCTATTCTCAAATTTGATCTTTCATAATTCCAGCTTACCCTTGGGTTCAAGGATGAATCAGTCACATTCATGAGCTGCGTGTTTGTCTAACCTGCACTGCGGCGAAATCTATGTACTATCCACGAGTGGCCAGTGATAAGGATCATTCATTCGTCCTTGGTCTATATTTTTCATCGCAAGCTGTCGGTCTCATTCGAGACTCTGCCCTTTTCATCATTTATTTTTTTTCTTTCAATTTTTGATCTACATGCTCCTTTGGCGGTTCGTGAGTATCAATTTGGTCATTAATCTACATTATGGATTGACTTGACTTATCTGATGCGTTCACACTAACTTACCTCATAGCAGCTTCTTCTTCAGATAGAATCCTGCTGCTCTCTTCGAAATCGCTCCCCGAATCTGTGGACTCGGCGTTTTCGTTCTGACCCTATCAAAGAATTTCAGTGAATATAAAAATCAACGACTTTAAATAATTAATTTTGATGACTATCTAAAAATTTAACATTGAATATATAATATTAATTTTATGAACTATTCAATTTTGAACATCGATGATTCTTTTGACAGTGAATTTTAATGAATATCAATTACAATTAAACCCTTATGACTACCAAAGAACTTTACCTTAATAAGTTTTTAGGACACTCAAAAACTACAGAAGCAGTTTACAATCACGAGATTTTTATTAATAAAACTTAAGAAAAATTACGAATCTGATGGAGGCTTGGCCCTAAATGTCATAACCACCAGTTACTTTCCCTTCTAATTTTTAAAATTTCATTTTAACCAGGGTGTTTCTTACCACCCGCATAAATTTTCTCTAGCGCATAAATTTCCAGAATTTAAAAGAGTTTAAAATTGTTTCCTTCAGATTTGGAATTTTCCTAGGTAAAAATCGGAAATTTCTTCTTTCGAGTGCATAGATTTGAATGTTTTTCGGACTTTTTGAAGAGCGCATAGAATTTTTCACCCACAGTGCGGGTGAAAGAAACACCCTGATTTTAACTCTACTCTTGAGTCACTTT
Organism: Allodiplogaster pararmata; assembly: GCA_964056735.1. Taxonomy (NCBI): domain Eukaryota; kingdom Metazoa; phylum Nematoda; class Chromadorea; order Rhabditida; family Diplogasteridae; genus Allodiplogaster; species Allodiplogaster pararmata. The sequence continues at coordinate 26,357,570 of OZ057407.1, forward strand.
TTTGGAGGAAAATTTCCCGAAGAAAAACCGAACCAGGGGCGAAACCGGTTCGAGAAGGAAAGATGGTATCGGTTTGAGATTGGGAGGATTAGGAGAGGAATCGGTGAGCAGAGGGGAATCCCGGTCTGAATCGGGATAAGCGACAAAGTCTCCGCTGCCCATCAGACGCAGCAGTTTTGTTTCATACACCTGACACACTAGTTTTTGATTTAAAAAAGATACTTTCAAATTTTATTGTTTTTTTTAAAAAAATTTTTAAAGCTTTTCTGATGGCATTATATTATTTTAGCTTCTGAACATGAGAGTCTAATTGAAAACTAATCTGAACACAATTATTTGGGAAAGCATATGCACTGTCACCAAGGGAAATGTCATTACCTATAAGAAAATTTACCTAAGCAGTCACCCAGGAAAAAAGCTTTCGAATATCGGCTGCAAAGTTTTTGCATCAAGGTTGAAGATTATCGAACAGGAAAAATAAATAAAAGTAAGGAAGAGGTGAAACCTTCCTCGTTGTTGGGAGAATTGGACCAGGCGTGACTCCATGGCATACAAGTGCCTCACGAAGCTCTTCCGGCGTTAGAGCAGATACATCCATTCTTAAATTGATATTTTTATTAGGCAGTTGTCCAGATGGGGAACGCGGAAACGGCACTTTTGCACTTTAGGGGCCTACCAGAGGTTCAATGGGTCATAGGTCTGACATATTTACATTCACAAAAAAATATTTTTACAATAAAAAGTATTTTTTACATTAAAAACGCTTAGGCTTAGAAAAAAGTTTACGCTAAAACTTTTAGGCTTAGGCTAACGAGACCGTATAAAAAATTCCTTTTCTCATCTGACCCATTTAACCTCTGGTAAGGGGGGTGTTCCTAAAGTGCAAAAGTGCCGCAAAACCTTTTTTTTCTTCATTTTGTTATGAAGCGACATTCATCTTACTGAAAAATGTCAACATTCTAATTTAAAATAGTTAATACTAACTTTTCTAACAAAATCTTTACACCAAGAATCGATATTATCCAAACAAACTGTGAATTTCCGTACGTTATTTTAATAAATCTTCAAATTCCAAGTCACACAGTTTGAAGGCAGTGACGCCTGGTTAAGATGACAAATGATTGAACTATCGCACAGAAAAAAGCTAGTCCGCCGGGCGGGATCGAACCCAGACCATCTCGACTCAAACCGGAAGCGCGTGTTACCATTACACCACGGGGACACATTGCTATTCCGTGCGATAGTGTTATATGAAAGGCTCATATGCCTTGTTCTCTTAGTAAGCGATTGCGTCATGAATGGAGCGTAACTCCAGAGTTCACGATTAAGACAGAAGAGAGATGGAAGATGGATGATGAATCTTTAAATTCTAAGTCACACAGTTTACTAAGAGAACAAGGCATATGAGCCTTTCATATAACACTATCGCACGGAATAGCAATGTGTCCCCGTGGTGTAATGGTAACACGCGCTCCCGGTTTGAGTCGAGATGGTCTGGGTTCGATCCCGCCCGGCGGACTAGCTTTTTTCTGTGCGATAGTTCAATCATTTGTCATCTTAACCAGGCGTCACTGCCTTTAAACTGTGTGACTTAGAATTTGAAGATTTATCATCCATCTTCCATCTCTCTTCTGTCTTAATCGTGAACTCTGGAGTTACGCTCCATTCATGACGCAATCGCTTGATAAACTAAGAGAACAAGGCATATGAGCCTTTCATATAACACTATCGCACGGAATAGCAATGTGTCCCCGTGGTGTAATGGTAACACGCGCTCCCGGTTTGAGTCGAGATGGTCTGGGTTCGATCCCGCCCGGCGGACTAGCTTTTTTCTGTGCCATAGTTGAATCATTTGTCGTTATTTTAATACTTTCTTGATCGTATATCATGAAAGTGAATAAATTTGACGAGTTGAAGCGATTTATTTCTTATCGGATATTGAATACAAAACTCGATGAACAAAAAATTCCGGATAATTTCAGAACAAAAAAAATCATTGAAATTTCTGGAGCTCACTTAGATTATTACGAATAAGGCTTCACAAAACCTTGAAGTATTTGAAACATTGCTTTCAAAATCTAGAAGTTTTTGAGTGTGTTAGCTTTACGATTGTAGTTACGAAAGTGGAAATTAGTTTGGTTTCGGAACGTTAAACTTTTTCATACCTATCACACGTGTTTAACCTTGATACAGGTTTCTACTTTGATTTTACATCTTTCTGATTTTAAATTTACCCTTGATTTTAGGGAGCTTGAATTTAACATCGATTCTGAACACTCTTTTCCAGTTATGCGAATATAGTTGTAATCTAAGAAAAAAGGAGTTTTGCTCCGGTTTGAAAAAATAACTACTCGGCATTCATTAATACACTAACAGAAGTAAGCAGAGTAGATAATAGTTTGAGAATTGTGGGGGAGAGTAGAACCATGATAATTTCTGCCGAGATAACAATTGTTTTTATTCAGAAAAGCACACTGTGGCATCGTGCAATGAAAATATGTTTTAATAGTTATACTTGTTTTACATGTTAGATTACTCTGAAACATTGAAAGTATTCATTAGACAACTTTTGTTGAAGAAAATCAAATCAGGATCTTTTATAGTTCAGAGAAAAAACTGCATTTCCCTCAAAGTTTTTCGCACGCAGACAGAAGGAAAATAAACATGAATATGGCAGATATTTCAAAGTTTAAGCAAACGAGGCCGTACGGCTTAGGCTAACGAGATCGTATCAAAAAACACCACTCTCATCTGACCCATGGAACCTCTGGTAGGGGGGGGGGGGGCATAAACGCAAACAGTGCCTCATAAATATAGTTATGAGTCATAACTATATTTTCTGTAATTTTCTGTAATACTTTGTTCTGATACTTACTTTTTAGAAGAAAAAAATCAGAATCTTATAATACTAACAAGCTTAAGTTATCTCAATTATCTCAATTGTCTAGTTACCAATTTTTTTCGGAGCCGGTTTATCTGAACAAATCAGTGAAATAAACAATTGTAAAGTTTTAAAACTTTTTATTGTTAGTATTGAATATTCATACAATAGTTCGAAGATTAGTTTGTTGTTTTTAAATTTTCCCAATGCAAGAGCAAGGGACAATTTTCCAGTTTGCAATTTTTTCTGACTATCTAAACTCCTTTTTAAAAGGTTCTTCAAGTAACGATATTTGGCTACGACTCACAATTTTTTGATGGTCTTGATAGTGTTGTGGTAGTCCGCATCCTTGGTAACAGAGAAACAGCTGTGTTCGATTCCACTCTGCCGACAAGCTTTTGTTCGAGTTCAAGTCCAATAAGTTTTTTCGAGTCTCAACTGCTCGTAACTATAATTCTATTAAATATTTATTCACTAGTGAAAACTATTTACAACTAGGTTTTTCTATATTAATTAAATGTCCTGTTCATTCTGAATGGTTCATAATTTCTGTCAGGTATATTTAGGGTTGAAAGTGAATATTTATAATTTATTTGGCTCAAATGAATTTAATTTCCCACGGATATCGCATTGCATTGCCTGAGGAAAGGATCAACACCTTTTAAAAAATATTTTTTTGAATTCTTTATCAGTCTGAAATAGAAATTTACACCCGGTAGGGAAAACTAACAATAAAATATCGAGAATTAGTTTAACTACGTTAGGCTGTAGTTGAAAAACAATCAACCAAAATAATTATTCAATTTTATGAAGATGTATACTTGCTTATTTATTGGTATACCAGAAAAATATTCCAAATTTTTTCACTTACTTTGTCTTATTGTAAACTTTTTCCTCTTTTGTTTTTATTTCTCTTTTTTATTTTTATTCTCTCGTTCTGTTACTCACATATACCTTTTTCCATCTTCCACTCTGTCTTGTTCTCTCTTATTCCATCGATGTTAACAAATCTTTTGGATGAATGGCTTTATTCTCAAATATTTATGTTTTAAAATCAGGGTCACCAATTCATCATATCCACGAATTCCTTTATAATAGTTGCCCGAAGTAGAAATTTACTATTAGAATCAGGGTGACTGTTGAGCGTACCAAGTGTTTCAGAAGTCGGCTCCAGATAAGTCAATTGTAAGTAGCCGTTTTAGTTAGTAGTGGTGAGAGCGTGGAAGCAAACTACCGTTCATCTTCAGGGCGTTGCGAGATTATCGATCTTTTGAAATGGTTCAACATGTTATTGATTAACTTAGATCGGTGTCGCTTCATCTAACCTAATTTGTAAACGATCGTAATTAAAAAATTCTTTCGTTTCATCCTTTATTGAATTTTACTACGCATGGACAAAACGTGATTCTTGATGAGATTCACGATCGATAACATTTCCACAAAACACATAGATGTTGATGTGAACAATTTTTCTCGACAAGCGAAGATTTTATCTTACGTTTTCTTATCATTTGGTCCATCAAATGTTCACGTTTTCAAGTCCTAACAGCTTCATTCAATATTTCCATTATTACCACCTCAATAATAATATAGATTGTTTTAATTGATTTTGATAGCCTTATTATTCATTTTCACTCTTTTGTGAAAGAAAATTATGAGAGAATGAGAACAAATAAAATTAAAGAGTTCTCTGTTCATTAAACATCTATATTTGTGGAAATCATTTTATATTTAGTATGATTATCGATTATAATGTTGATTATGTTGGTTTTTTAGAAAATGTAATTATGATTTATCAATCACTATTATTATCATAGTATCAGCTTAAAATTAAAATTCTGGTTAATTTTTTACTTATCTTCCGGTAGGTTTTTGTGCCTGAACTTTAATGGGTAACCTTTTGGTACATATTTTCCCATCATCTTTTTCAGCACTCAAGTTTGAGTTTTTCAAAAGTCTCAATGGTATTCGATTAATTTCCTTTCCGGTGTTCCACTTACAATGAACGAGCAAAACAAGACGTACAGTAACTCGCCAGTTTATTCGACAGTTCATAGCTAACCGAACTCGCAGTACAAGGGGGACGAATGAAGAAAGAAAATAAAAAATTTCTCTAGTACATCTTAGAGAATCGTTCAAGTATAGAAATACTCGTTATATCGGCGTTCGAGGGAACTTTTTTTTGAAGTTTTTGTACTATTGATTCACAAAATCGCCTTCGAGTACTAAATTATTAGAAATACCAATCATTTTCAACGATTTGGATATCTAGTCGAAGTATAGACTGGGGATATTCACTGGAAGTATTGGTTGGGTATCAGAAGTAACCAGGGTATCCTGATCTTTTCCCGAACTGCAAAGGTCGATACTCCCGTTTTCCGAATTGTAGTGGTCGGTAGCTGTCGCGCTTACCGAACTGCAAATTACAAAATTATGTATATATTAGAGTAGAGAAACATTGTGAAGGTGCATAATGTGTTTATTTTAAAGATAAATTGCGTAGAATTCAAAAGATAAAGTTCTGCTTTAAATTATGAATAACAAATGCGAAAGTCTGTTTCGCCCCCGAGCCCAGACAGACTTTCGCTCTCTCTGGGCGGGGCTCTTCAGTGAGTTCCCAGAGAGACCGTGATAGAGAAATAATAAGTAAATTTTTAAAAAAAGAAAAAAAAACTTAAATTATTAAACTGAATTGTAATAACGATGACATCACAAAAAAAACATAAACAAAAAAGAAATGTCAATAGCGTATGAAGTAGTGATGAGATATTTAATAACAGAAAAAGAGATAGGGAAGGAAGGGAATTGAGTGATCAATGATGATACTCAATATGTTGGAACTGTTCGATGATCTTTTGTTTGATATTGATGTGTACTGTGTTATATTTTAGTGATATTGATGGGTTTTTGGTAATAGTTTTAATTAATCTACCTAATATTATATGATCTTGAAATTGATTTGATCTATAAGAGTCTATTAACATAGTGATTCTGTTGAGAAAGTCTTCTATGTGTTTACAGTTATTACTAAAACGTAAAGTTTCACTGTATATGGTGTTAAGACCAATGTTGATAGGTATATCAGAGCTAAAGTGGGGGTATTTTATATTCTTAAAGTTGTATGCATCGGTTTTGTTGTATAGTTTAAACTTTGTAGTACCATCTTCTAAGATTTCTATGTCTAGGTCAAGAAATTCAGCTTTGTATCTCTGTTGATTAGTTTGTTCTAAAGTAAGAGAATTATGATATACTTTTTTTGTAAAAGAAATGAACTCATTCAATTTGTTTGATATATGAATTAAATCATCAATGTATCGGAAGGTACAATTAAGTGAAAATCTTAAAGGGTGAGTTCCTTTTATGTTTTGGTTAATATAATGAAATTCCATCATAGCTAGTGTTAAGTCAGCTATTCGAGGAGACGCGTTATTACCTTGAGGTATACCCTTGTTTTGTTTATATATAATTTCACTATAAAGGGCATAGCTATTGTCTAAGATATAAGTAAGCATTTTGCATATTTGAAAGGGAAGGTAAGTTCTACTCTTGTTGGTTTCGTTAGTGTAACTGGTTTGTTTACCTTTAAATCTGATGGCTTGGAATCCACTATTTTTGAAACAAGTTTTAATAACTCTTTTTATGTTGATCTTAACTATGTCATGTGGGAGGTTGGTAAAAAGAGAAGTGAAGTCAGCACAGTATATTTCTTTTGTTTGATTCCCCGATACTCTAAGTTCATGAAGAACGGGTTTAGTATTAAGAATAGAAAAAATGTGATTAGTACCATTTCTTTCGCTTGTTTGTTTGCAATAACTTTTGAAATGTCTGGATAGATGTTTGAGAATTAATTGAAGTTCTTGAGATAATGGTTTGAGACTGCTGTTGGAAGCTCCGGTTATAAATCGGAATTTAACGGGATTTTTGTGAATTTTAGGTATACCATAAACAGTTGGTATGTTGTATATGTTAGATAAAGGGATAGGAATTTTGAGTTCTTTAGTTAGTTCCAAGTGTTTATTAATTATGTTAAAGGTGTTTAAAGAAGGAATTGGTTGATAGGTTCTAGTATTTTCTGTGCTTGTATTCATCTCTTCGTTCATAAATAGAAGATATAATTTCTTGCAAGTGAATGCATAGTTGTTACTAGCTTTATCAATAGGGGTTATTATGAAATTTTTTCGTATTTCAAAAATGCTTCTGTAGATTTGTTTGTAATTAGTGGAATCGAAATAGTTGAATCTGTCGAGATATCTAGAAATTAGTGGAAGGCAGTGTTTTTGGAGTATATTGTAAATAATAATACGATCATATTGATTAAGATGGAATGTTTTGGTCATTTTCGTTACTGTCTGGTTAATGGATTGTTCCATTTCTGAAATAATTGTATCTTTATCAACATTTTCACAAATGCGATATTTTGTACCTCGATTCAGGATTTGACGTAGAGATGAGTCATGAGTGATATTAGTATTTCCGCTGCATATGTGTCCAAAAGTATTGTTTATTAGCTCAGGGTATTTATAGCAATAACATTCGCTTTCTAAAATGTTTTTCTTATTGTCATTATTAAGTTTCTTAAGGAAATTGTTATAATTGAAAACTTTTTTACTAAATGGTTCAGTTAAATTATATATAGTGCGGAATGTAAATGGTCTGGGAATTAGACTTTTCAATTTTAAACCATTGATAGAAGCTTTGTTAAAGATGCGGTTGAAGGGTATGTTATCCATATATTTACCATAGTAAGGTAGTTTGATGTTGATATAAGTAGTGTCTTTTGTATTGGGTTCCCTTTGTTTCCTCCAGAAGTAGTCACATATTGTACTGGTTATTCTTATTTTATCAGTGTTTTTGAGAGATAAGAATTCTTTAGTGAGAGTGTATTTTATGATATTATCCTTTTTTTTATTTTTAAGTTTTCTGTATTCTAGATATAACTCTCTGCCATTCTTTGCGTTTAAAATATCATGTATTAGGTTGGATAAGTCCCGTGCTAGATATGAAGGACGAGTTCTTCTACGATTTTTGTGTTTGGAAGTTTTGACTGGTATATTCAAAGGATTATTATGATATGGGTTTCTAACTTTTTCCATTGGATTTAAATTGTCAGAAATTAATCCATAGTTTTGTATTTGATCATTGAGACCATAGGGAAAAGCCGTTAGCATTAATCTAATCCAGTATGATTCTTCACTTCTTAATTCCGCTTTATTTGTTGCATGGTCTAGAATGTCTATTAGGATGTCATCTGGAGAATGATTGGGTTCTTTATAGTGTTGACAAAGGTATGTATTCAAAATGGTTTTTCCTAGATGGTATCTGTGTTGAGATATACGTTTTTTGAGTGTTTGGGTAGTTTCTCCTATATATTGAAGTTTACATTTCTTACATGTAATAAGATAAATTAAGTTCTTAGTAGTACATGTTAGCTGAGAGGGTTTATTTGTAAGAAAAAATTTTCCGGTTGTATAACTAGTAACATAATTTTTGTAATTGGTAATTTTGCATATGGTGCAACGGTTATTATTGCAATTGACACCTTAATTTTGTGTGTAGTTGGGTGGTTTGAAATAATGTTTTCCATCAACCTTATTGAAATATGTAGGGTTGTTTAAATTAGATTTGAAGATATTTTGGTAATGGTTTTTGTTAGAAAATTAATACGATGAAGCTGGCTGCCTGACCAGATGTTCTCTTTTTATCTTTATCTCTTAGACTTTCTCTGTCTATCTCTCTCTGTTTCTATACTAGGGCATTAGACAGTTAAGTGGTCAGAAGCAATATATGATGCCAAAGTGTGCAAGAATATAACTGATTACAGTTTGATAATTGTTAGAGTTATTAGCTCACCAAAATTATGTATTCAATCAATCAATATATATATATATATATGTTATGTCTAGAATTGATCAGGCACTTTAAATTGATAAGATCAATTTAAATGGTTAAATTGATCAGACCAATTCCTAGAATTGATTAGAAGTTAGAGTTCTGATCAGATGGCTCTTTCGGCTGAATATGAGAACTTTTCTTATGCGGTCTCGTTAGCCTAAGCCGTACGGCCCGAGACCGCATAAGAAGACTTTTGATGTAAAAATAGAAAGAAGCTAACTTCTGATCAGAACTCTAACTTCTGATCAATTCTAGGAATTGATCTGATCAATTTAACCATTTAAATTGATCTGATCAATTTGAAGCTCCTGATCAATTCTAGCCATAACATATATATATAGATATATTGATTGATTGAATACATAATTTTGGTGAGCTAATAACTCTAACAATTATCAAACTGTAATCAGTTATATTCTTGCACACTTTGGCATCATATATTGCATTTGACCACTTAACTGTGTAATGCCCTAGTATAGAGACAGAGAGAGATAGACAGAGAAAGTCTAAGAGATAAAGATAAAAAGAGAGAGTAGATAGGAAGAGAAGAAATAAAAAATAAAGTATTATGATGGTTTTTTGAAATCAAGTTCAATATTTTCATTTAAAAACCATTTTGCTAGTGACATCATCATATAATGAATTATCTCTGAAATTTCAAATCTATTTTTCGTTGTAAAATTGTTCACAAAAACCTATACCTTTCGGCACCGCAACTATAAATTTCTTTAGATAATTTAATGCACAAGGGTAAGAATTAAGTATGTTGATGTGTGTAAGATCTTCGTATGGATAACGATAGAAAAAGTCATTTGAGTCTCATTCATTCATTCCTTATCTCATGCTCAGAGTATATAAAAGCGAGTCTCATTCATTCATTCCTTATCTCATGCTCAGAGTATATAAAAGCGCACAAAAAAAACAAGGAAGGCATGAACTGTTTTTCTCAAATAAAATGTAATATGAACCGTTCCGCAAATGAATAAAGTAGAAACTACTCAAAAATGACACAGAAAATTGAAATGATTGAAAATATGTAGAAATATGTAGATGAATGCGCACATAAAGTTTAGTTGGACACAGTGTAAGTTATGATTTTTTCGTTGAATACGCTACTATAATGTATGCAATTCAAAAACTTTTAATTCTTATATAACTTGGTGTTCTTCCATATTTTTTTCCAAATTTGAATATTGTTTTAAAAAATATTTTAAAACACTTCCTCTCCTGTTCTCCCCTTTTTCTTATCTTCATCTTCATCTATCTTGATCTCTCTATCTCTCTCTATCTCCTTCCTCCTCTTTCATCTCTCTTTTTCTCTCTCCAAATCCGAACGTTCGAACTCATTTCAAGTATCATTTTGCCATCTCCTTTTTTGTCTGAACTTTTTATATACTACAATTCAGTAAAATTTCAATCCATAAGAATATATATTATTAAAATGTGTATATCACCGCAGCTTAACCTCTTTAGTCAGGGATACAGTAATAACGTACTCACTCTTGCGAAGGCTGGGTCAGATCCCCTATCGCAAGCCAGATTTTGTCCGAACGATATTTTAATCATGTTTTGACGATATATAGTTTCAAGTTTTTTAACATGGAGACTTTGATGAATCGCTTTGAATGTCTTTATTCAGTGTATGTATATCGAATTTCAAGGACGTATTGTAGATTGCTGCTCAAAAACAATTCCCTGTTTTAAATGTTGAAGAGCTTAGTGCTTCATTTCAGCTGCTAGGATTTCTCGAATTTTTAGTTTTTTTGCTTCGTTACAATGTATCGTTCGCTTAGTTCCAGAAACATAGAAGACGTCAAAAATGTTTCAGAAACAAATGTTGTCTAATTCTTTTTGTTGTTATTTTATTCGGTTGTGCACACAAATTTTTCTTACAGCTAGATATCTAAACCAATTTTTTTCTAGATTTTCAACTCAACGAATAGTTCGAGCTGAACTTTTTGTTAATTTAGGCATTAAGGGGGATGAGAGACTAATACACTTATTAACATACACATATTAACACACATAATATAGACTAATACACATATTAACATTACACCCCATTACCTGCAAGCGGGACTAGGGGGATAATTCCTACTAAACATTTTTCAAAAAATAGTAATGTGACCTAGCTCAACATAAATATTGCTATTAAACGCTGAGCTTGAACAAACGTTTGTTGATGGCACTTAGATTTCATGAATGATGGATGATACCTAAGCACTATTGATCTAATTATGAAAAGACTTTATGTTGAATATCAAGTTCGCTTTTAAAAGTCAAGTATTCCTAACTGCTCTTACTCATTCTTCTACATTTTGAAAGAGTTTTTCAATTCAATTCACTTTATTCGCCAAAGGTATGCTTGTTGTCGCATACACTTATAAGGTAGACATTAAACAACAAAAAAAACGAGAAGAAAGAAAAAAAAAATTTAAGATTAAAATTTTAAAAAAAAGGGGACACAACAGGCTCTGACTAGGAATAGAAAGAAGAAGAAAAACACAATCTAGTGGGTATCAAAGAAGATCAAAGTATCCTAGTTTTTTCAACAAAGTTATGGAGCTTTAGAATTCAACTTTTCACTTTGCGAATTGATTTTTTTTCTGCTAACTGATTTTCTGCTATCTGGTTTTTTTGAACGCTCCAATGTCTCACCACGAAAACATGACTACGGTGAAAAGAAAGAACCTAAAATGTGTACAATTAGTGAGAGAAATATAACGTTCGAGACATGAGCAGCGATGTCTTTTTTTCTTGCAGCGAGAGAGTTAAAAAAAAAACCAGATAGCAGAAAATCAGTTAGCAAAGAGAAAAGTTGAATTCTAACGCTCCATTATTTGCTCGAAAGGAGTTGAAAAAACAAGATGACGAAACCTATCATAAATTGAGAGAGTTGAAGAAAATCTAAAACAAATTAGGAGAGTAAGAGAGACAGACTGCGAAAGAAATATAGAAAGAGAGAGTTAAACAGAGAAAGAGAGAGAGATAGAGAGAGAAAGAAAAGATAGGTCAGGTTCTGTTAAAAAAATTTTGGAGAGAAGGTAATATTGGAAAAAAACAGAAGAATTAAAAAACTCGGAGTTTTAGTATATTCACATGCTATGAAGACAAGAGAAGAATGAAAAATCTAAACAACAAGTTTTAGATAAAATCGAAAACTAAAAGTTCATTTTGGTAGGAAAAGAGGAGATATTTCTTACATAAATGGATAACTTCTCGCTCGATCCCCCCAGATAATTTGTTTACAAGTGAAAAATATAACAGACGGTTTTGTTTACAAGTGAAGAAAAAAAACTAAGTTTTTGTAAGTAAAAAAAAATTGAATCTCAAATCCCAGTTCTGGCAACACAAAACATTGAACAGATTTAGAAAAATTGACTACAAACTTTGTTTAATACCCCCCCTCCCGGTCCCCTAGGGTCACCCACCCGAGAAAAACTTTTCCAGTTCATTTTGTTGTGATTGAAAGAGATTCAGAGAATTGCTCCAGTAAAGGCGGAGATAAAATACCCAATTAGAAGCATTCTTTCTCTTCCCCTCTTCTTAACCAATTTGGCATCATCACCGATGTTGCTGAGAAAGAGAAAAGTAGAAACTACGAAATGAGGAACTTGGCGGAGATAAAGCGAAGAGGGAGTAGTTGTTGAAAGGTAGCCAACACTACAATTGATCTCTTCTTTCATCTTAATCTTCCTTCAAATAATTTCCCAACCCTTCTTGGATGAAGGTTCAGGAATAGCTGAGAGTATTGTAGGTTCAATAACCTTAAAAATAGTCTGCTTTTTAGTGCTTATCCACCGTAAGAACGAGACAGGGAGAGAGGAAGAGAGAGATAGAAACAGGAGGAGAAGTTGAAGGAGAAAGGAAAAAGAAAGAGAAAAAGAGAATAAGCGAGAAAATTTAGCGAAAATCCCCTGTAAGCTCTAGAAAGGTGCTTTATCACAGTGAATTCTGAATGAGCTCTGGCACCATAATATGCATACCCGTAGCGGTTCCCCATTGGCGAAGTAACGCTAGGTAACGCTGCCAAAAACCCCATTCCACCTCTCTAAGACATTCTTTCAAGTTCCGCCTCGGACCGAAAGCTCTCCATTTCATCAAATGTTCTTGGAACGATGATATGACGGACATCTGAGGAAAGAAATCCTCTCGAAGTAGGACCAATAATTTATGCCTAGAGTAAGTACTACAAATATGTTCAATTTCAATCCAGGCAGACTTTGATGTCCTACATATGTACATAGGACGGGTGCGTTATTTAGTACTCAGAGATGAGAAAAAAATTAGCATTTAGTGAGAACAAGCAATGACGCAATATCATGGGTTTCGATGGCGATGATTTCTTTGAAATTTTTAGGAAACACGTACTAGGACTGAGCGCGATGACACTTTTTTACCAGCTTAAGCGTGTCCCTCACCTCAGGAAATCGCGTTCCCTTCCGCGAGGCGGGAGCAAGCGCGAGAGTGATTTTTGATATTTTATGTATTATTTATTATTTTGGGATAAAAAGGTTTAAAAAATTTTGAAACGAGCTCTTAAATTCAAAAATTGGTCCTTAATGAGTTCGAACTGTAAAGTTATCGACTTTTGGTTTTCTTTCATGTCTATCGATACGTCTAATCCGGTTTGTCATCGGAGTTTAAGCTAATCACTCCCTCTTGATGAGGAAGAAGCTATAATTTTGTTTAGAAAAACCCAGTTATTTTCTGAAGTTTTTGCGAGCTCTTTAATTAGTCTCTAAAACTCTTAGTCGCTTTTTAAAATGTTTTTTTAGTTATCTTTCTCTCTTGCAATCTTTATTTTTAACTTCTATTTGTATCTCTCTCATTTTATCTCCGTTTTGTCCCTTTTTTGTTATTTAATGAAATATGTATAAATAAAAGCAAATTTAATTAATGAAATATGTCGTATCACTTAAAGAAACATTGCTAACAGTGCAGTCAGAAGATTGAGAACTTCAGGGAGCTTTTGGCGAAGTTAATTTATAACATGTTGTTATTATATGGATAAATGACAGGGTCTACTAGTAGTAGTCTACTAGTAGGTACTAGTAGTCTACTAGTAAGTCTACTAGTAGGTAGCAATGAGTTTGAGAGTATAAAGGCGAAATGATTAGAATATTAGGTAAAAGTTGACTGAAAAAAAGATGAAAAGAGCTGCTGAAAAAAGTAAGTATGGGATTCATAAGAAAATTTAGAAGAAAAAAGAAGAGACGCTGGAATTGTGACCGAATGAATAAGTTAAAGGAAAAATAGAGCATCTCTTAACAAGAAGAAGATGGTGAAAGGGAACCTGAAGAGGCCGATAGTCCCTGTCATCCCTGGAGAAGGTCTGCTCTTGCATGGACTCAGCTCCGATCAAGCTGGCCACCAGCACGAATACAACCAAAAGTTTCAGCATGTCTCAGGACTGTGTTCTGCCTTTCGTCGGGCACTGATAGCCTGAAATAGGACTTGAATGCGGCCCGCTTTGATTGGACTGGACACCTAGAGAGCCGGAGGAAGGGGGAGGAGCAATACGGTATCTACGAATAGACGAGTAATGAGGCTCAGCATGGCCCTTAGAGGAAAGAGGATAGGATGTCTCTAGCTGCTTTTACTACTGCAAACAGCAGCGGTCTTCATCTGTTTTAAATATGCTTTGTTTCTCTCGCATTTATCTTGTAACTTCGCTTTATTTCGCTCTCTCTCTCTATCTTTCTCTTTCACTCTCTCTCATTTCCTCTGACTTACTCTCATTCCCTCTCTCCCCCTGTCTGTTCCTCTCTCTCTCGTCTCATTTTTCTAAATTATCTAGCTCAACTTCTCCTGAGTCTCTGAGTCTGACCATATACTTAAAATGGTCTTCTCGATATGAATGCAACCAGTAACTGCTAATTGAAAGTGCTCGAAAGACGCGCGACGTTTCCACGTCAGCCATCGCTTCTTCCGACTGTTTCGCTCATCTGGTCCCTTGCTCCGTTTCTTTCTTACTCTCTCTCTCTCTCTCTCTCTCTCTCTCTCTCTCTCTCTCTCTCTCTCTCTCTCTCTCTCTCTCTCTCCATCTCCCGTCGTCTCTTCTTCCCTTTCTCCCTACGTTCCTCCCTCCCTCCTCATCTCTCTTCCTTCCTCCGTCTCTCTATACCTATGTCCCGTTCTCATTCCCTTCCTGTGTATCCCGGGGAAAAGTTTATGACCCAAGTTGGGATATGAAAAGGACGATTGGAAGAATCTCTTTCCGGATTTAGTTGCACTCGTGATGATGACAGGTTCGACAATGATAGAGGCCTGGGGAGAAATGAGGCATGAAAGAGAGCGAGAGAGAGAGAGAGAAGATTGAGGAAGAAGAGAAAGAGAGATGCGATGAAGTAAGGAGAGAAAGAGATAGAAAGAAAAACAGAAAGGTTTAGGAGATAAGAGATTAAAAGAGAAATGAAGGATATAGAAAAGAGAGACTGGGAGAAAAGGGAAAAGAGCAGGAGAGTTGGATAAAATGAGAGAGAAAGAAAGGGAAGACAAAGGGAGAGAAGGGTAGAGAGAGAGAGAGAGAAAGAGATAGAGATACGAGATAGAAAGAGGGGTAAAATGGAGTGGAAAACTCGTCCGTCTCTAGGGCATGGCGGATCCTTCATGCACAACCAATCCCCACTTTCTGAAGATGAGAAACTCCATTCCTCTACTTCATGAAAGCTCTCACTCACTATTTCCCATCCGTCATTACTCCCGTTGAGGTAAGAGAAACAATAAAGCAGTGGGGATAAGTAGATTCAGATATAATCCGTCAGAGAAGAAATTTAGATGAGAAAAATCAGATAGAGAGATGAGGAGATTGGGGGAGAGAGAAGGAGGGAGTAATAGAATTGAGAGCTAAGAAGAGTATTAGAGATGAAAAAGAGAGAGAGATTGAATATATAGCCTTATTTAAACTCTTTGAAAGCTGATGATCTCAAAAACTCATAAAAATAGTAGATCTATTGAAAAAGACAAAAAGGATCTCTGAGATTGTTTCGATGATCCTTTACTCCAATTGTTTCAGAGTTTTGTATGATTTATTATCTCGATGAGTATTCTTACCTTCGATTTCAATGAACTTTTTCAAGTTTTACTATGACTTTTGATAAGATTCACTCATTGATATGGTAAAGTTTTAGTAAACATAATCATTGGTACAATTCTACAAGCTTACTTTTTGATAGTAAACAAACATGAACCGATAATTATATAAAAGTTACAGAAAACGACTCTCTCAAACTAGGTTTACATTTTCGAATCAATTTTCTGTTTAGATTGTTGTCCTTGTTGTGAGCAGAACGTAACTTAAAAAAGTGTCGCATTGTTACTTGTTTATAAAAAAAATTGAGCAAAAGTAGAAGAGGAAAAAAACTAGTTATTTTTGTCCTTAAGTTCCCAGTTGTTCTCGAGTCACACTAAAACTGGACGAAGTAATCACGAGGAAGAGCGCAATGACGCTGCCCTATTCTTATTTGGAGAATGAGTCGGGGAGCAGTTTAGAATTCGAAGGAACTTCTGGGGCCAGAGTGGATTGGGACATTAAACTGCCGAGAGAGACTCTGTATCTCAATCATGGAATTCATTCCGTTCCTTCACATCTCTTCCTCTATGTTTCTTTATCCCTCTCTCTTTCTCTCTCTCTCTCTGTCTTGCTCTCTCTTTCTCAGGTTTTATTATCAGATCAGAAAAAAATTGCTGCTTTCTTTGGTTTCGATCTGTTTAACGGAAAAAATAGAAAAAGAGAGATATTGAGAGAGAATAGAAGAAGACCAAGAAGAAAAAGAGAGAGAGAGAGAGAGAGAGCAAAAGAGAGAAAAAAGAGACAGAGAGGGAGAGAGAGATAGAGATGCAAAAACAGGAAAAGAAACCAGTATTGTTACAGGGATATTTAATCTATAATATTGTTTTAGTCAGCCCACAAATACAGTACTAACAAATTTATCTTCAAAATAAACACATTATGCACTTTCTCTACTCTAATACATATGTCTAAAAGAGAAGTTAAGCAGGTTTGCGTTAGGATTGAGGGCAAAGAAAGCCGAAGGGTCACTCAGGTCACCTCAAATTATCAACAGCAAAAAAATGGAAAACAAGCGTTTTTTCATAGGGGGGGTTGAAATAATATGAAGCGATTGAGAGGTGGAAGGCAGAGAAGGAATAGGTATTGGGCAATACTCATCATTCTAAGCCCTCAGCTCAAATAAGCATTTTCTTATAAGTTTTTACTTAGTGCATTGGAGTTGTGATTGGTCAATGAAACGAGCTTTAAGATGGGGTTAGCAAGCAAGAATAGGGAAATAAGATTGAGGGCTGGGAGTAACTTGTTAGCTACTGAAAAACCTATGACTACTGATTGAACTGGCGGGCGAGTCATGCAACGATGCAATTTGAAATTTTTTACATGTTCGATCGAATTTCATATTAATCAGATTTTCGTAAACACATCGTTGAATAGATGGGCTGCTGTGTTCCTGTAGATTAAGTATCTTGCAAAAGTCTTTCCGAATTCGTCCATTTTTTGGTTCAAATTGTTCTAAAATTAAAAGTATTTGTTTTTCATAATATAGCAACCCTTTTTGACAACAAAAAAACAATTCAATTCAGTGTAAACGCTTCATTTTCGATGTCATAGGACATGAAGAGCCATTAAATCGTACGACTTAATCTGAATTTCCGGTTCTTGAAAGTACAGTAATACTGAGGACGTAGAATGTAGACTAAAGTGTCGATCATGGTTTGGACATTACAGTTCTCAAACAATGAAATGAAATATAATTGTAAAATAAGCTTTTTTCGAATCAGGCTTAAATGAAAAGCAAACTATACTCACTGTGAAGTATCTTCATAAAAGAATCACGGGTCCGAATAGTAAACATGATTCCAAGAGATCTTGAACTTCGTGATTTTGAAGCGACAATAAAAGCTCTATTGGGACACATGCTGCACTTTCTTGATGGACTTGTACAGACAAATGTGATTTTAGGACTTTTTGAGCTGAGAACACTTCCCCGCCTAGTTTTTGGCCGTCATGACCTCCAAGGCTTACCAAAAACTCATCCCGTAAATGCTCAAATGGTTTAAGGTTCGAAAACTGGCCAAGCTAGTTTAAAGACCAGAAACTGGATTGGTAAGTTTGAAAATCGGATTTCGGTAACTCTGCGACAAGTGAACCAGTCCGTGTTCACAAAAGAACGCCAATCTGTTCACTATTTTATAAAATGTTTTATTAGCTTTCCTGAGAGCCATTATGTTTTCAGCTCATTGAAGTGAGCCGACCCCACAGTCACTACATAGCACCCTCAGATAATAACATATCATCAGTTTAAACCCTATTTGAGAGCTTTTCTGCTGAGAGTTCTTCAACAAAAATTGTTATGCTGGTAAGGTTTTAGACTGGCGCTTTTGTATGTATCGAGTTACCGTTATTACATTAATAGTTCAAATCGGCTGGTTTCTTTAAAAGTTTTTTATAAGATGGAAGCTGAATTTGAGCGTAAATTCGGTTGCAAGCCTGTGTTCGAGATAACGTGCCCTGGACGAGTCAATTTGATCGGTTGGTCTTCATTATGTTCTAACAGAATAACTAAAAATACGGGGCGTGAAAACCATTGGCGAGTTTTCAAAGCAATGAGGTCACTCGGGAGAGAATGAGCTGTCTAACTTGCGAGTACGGAGGACGAGTTTAAAGCAATGAGGTCACTCGGGAGAGAATGAGCTGGCTAACTTGCGAGTAAGGAGGACGAGTTCAAAGCAATGAGGTCACTCGGGAGAGAATGAGCTGTCTAACTTGCGAGTACGGAGGACGAGTTCAAAGCAACGAGGTCACTCGGGAGAGAATGAGCTGACTAACTTGCGAGTACGGAGGACGAGTTCAAAGCAATGAGGTCACTCGGGAGAGAATGAGCTGGCTAACTTGCGAGTAAGGAGGACGAGTTCAAAGCAATGAGGTCACTCGGGAGAGAATGAGCTGGCTAACTTGCGAGTACGGAGGACGAGTTCAAAGCAATGAGGTCACTCGGGAGAGAATGAGCTGGCTAACTTGCGAGTACGGAGGACGAGTTCAAAGCAATGAGGTCACTCGGGAGAGAATGAGCTGGCTAACTTGCGAGTACGGAGGACGAGTTCAACCTTGCAAGCAAAAAATGTCCGAGTGCTTGCGAATACAAAATGATGAATCTCTCGAGTACGTTTTGTTGATCCTGTTGAGTAAGAACGGTTCAACTCCTTTTTAAGATAAGAAACAGGCGGGTAAGCATAACATGGTGATTTTTTTTTGTTTGATCACAAACCGGCGGGTGTTATCTGGTGACTCTAGTCATCAGAGCACATTCCGGATTGTTCCCTTGTGAGATCAAACTGATGAGCTTAACCTCGAGTTTGGAACCTGGTTATCCCACTCTTGAAAGTAAAACCTGTGGTATTTGTTTTTGCGAAGAGTTTAATACTGGTGAGCCTCGAGTATGTAACGAGTTAAGGCGAGCACATTGACTACATGGGATACGGTGTCTTCCCAATTGCAATTGCGTCGCACACACGCGCCCTTTTCGCCCCGATCGCCGAGCCGCTCATCTTACTCGCTGTTAGTTTTAGTGAGTTACCGAGCCTTCCATTAAGCACCACCGAACGATTCAGCAGGGTTTCCTCGGTACTAAAGCGGTAACGCGCTCACTCCCAGTAACAGAGAGACTGCGTTACAAGATGTTCTCGTGTCTATCAAACCAGTACGGGTAGGTCCCGGTATCAAACCAGTACGGGTAGGTCCCGGTATCAAACCAGTACGGGTAGGTCCCGGTATCAAACCAGTACGGGTAGGTCCCGGTATCAAACCAGTACGGGTAGGTCCCGGTATCAAACCAGTACGGGTAGGTCCCGGTATCAAACCAGTACGGGTAGGTCCCGGTATCAAACCAGTACGGGTAGGTCCCGGTATCAAACCAGTACGGGTAGGTCCCGGTATCAAACCAGTACGGGTAGGTCCCGGTATCAAACCAGTACGGGTGGGTCCCGGTATTTCGCCAAACAGGAAAAGAAACTTTTCAAAACTCCCAATTAACTCAAGGAAACTCCTGTTACCTGGTGGTAATCTTCTTCTTAGAAGCTAGCAAGCTTCTTTTCTAAAATTAAATTGACTTTAAAAAAGATAGAGACAAACTCTTGGTATCTTTCTATTCAAATACTCCACACCCAACGAAAATTTTCGTAGTTTTATTGCGGAACCATTCACTTCCGTAACGTGCTCATCAGGACTTCCAGAAATGTTCAGCTAGGTTTTATAGTAAACTTCCTGAAAATGTTGTTACCGCCCCAAATGTTAGCGTTCTGAAAAGTCGATTAAGCTCTCTTGATCTCATAAACTTGCTTGAGTTACAGGTGTTCAGTCTATGAACTATGATTACCCGAATATGTATGCGTTTATTACACTCCGAGTGTTGTCACATTTTGATAAATGTATTCAATAAAAAAATGAATAATGTAAAGCAATTTGACCATTCTAACGTTTTTCCGAAGTACCTTTTTTGTTGTTTTCCTGAACTTGAATGATGAATGATGAAGGTGGACAGAGGGACTCCTAACAATGATGAATGATGAAGGTGGACAGAGGGATGAAGGTGGACAGAGGGATGAAGGTGGACAGAGGGATGAAGGTGGACAGAGGGATGAAGGTGGACAGAGGGATGAAGGTGGACAGAGGGATGAAGGTGGACAGAGGGATGAAGGTGGACAGAGGGATGAAGGTGGACAGAGGGATGAAGGTGGACAGAGGGATGAAGGTGGACAGAGGGATGAAGGTGGACAGAGGGATGAAGGTGGACAGAGGGATGAAGGTGGACAGAGGGATGAAGGTGGACAGAGGGATGAAGGTGGACAGAGGGATGAAGGTGGACAGAGGGATGAAGGTGGACAGAGGGATGAAGGTGGACAGAGGGATGAAGGTGGACAGAGGGATGAAGGTGGACAGAGGGATGAAGGTGGACAGAGGGATGAAGGTGGACAGAGGGATGAAGGTGGACAGAGGGATGAAGGTGGACAGAGGGATGAAGGTGGACAGAGGGATGAAGGT
This sequence comes from Allodiplogaster pararmata, assembly GCA_964056735.1. Lineage (NCBI taxonomy): Eukaryota > Metazoa > Nematoda > Chromadorea > Rhabditida > Diplogasteridae > Allodiplogaster > Allodiplogaster pararmata. The sequence goes on from OZ057407.1 coordinate 26,378,398, forward strand.
GGACAGAGGGATGAAGGTGGACAGAGGGATGAAGGTGAACAGAGGGATGAAGGTGGACAGAGGGATGAAGGTGGACAGAGGGATGAAGGTGGACAGAGGGATGAAGGTGGACAGAGGGATGAAGGTGGACAGAGGGATGAAGGTGGACAGAGGGATGAAGGTGGACAGAGGGATGAAGGTGGACAGAGGGATGAAGGTGGACAGAGGGATGAAGGTGGACAGAGGGATGAAGGTGGACAGAGGGATGAAGGTGGACAGAGGGATGAAGGTGGACAGAGGGATGAAGGTGGACAGAGGGATGAAGGTGGACAGAGGGATGAAGGTGGACAGAGGGATGAAGGTGGACAGAGGGATGAAGGTGGACAGAGGGATGAAGGTGGACAGAGGGATGAAGGTGGACAGAGGGATGAAGGTGGACAGAGGGATGAAGGTGGACAGAGGGATGAAGGTGGACAGAGGGATGAAGGTGGACAGAGGGATGAAGGTGGACAGAGGGATGAAGGTGGACAGAGGGATGAAGGTGGACAGAGGGATGAAGGTGGACAGAGGGATGAAGGTGGACAGAGGGATGAAGGTGGACAGAGGGATGAAGGTGGACAGAGGGATGAAGGTGGACAGAGGGATGAAGGTGGACAGAGGGATGAAGGTGGACAGAGGGACTCCTAACAAAATTAAACACAACGAATAGTTTTAGACCTGCTAAGTGGAGGAAAAAATAGACAAACGCAGAAACAGGAAAACTTCGATAAAGAGAAGTATGAAAACCAGAAATTTCAGAAAAAGAAACAGGAAAACTTCGATAAAAAGAAGTATGAAAACCAGAAATTTCAGAAAAAGGAAAACTGAGAAAAAGAAAAAGTCAGGCTGAGGCAAGGGAGAAAGAAATCAGCGGAGATTGTAATAATTTAGAACGTGGATAGCAGCTACGAAGAGCGCAGGCTGCCATTGCCGTCGACCTGGAATGGACAGGAGAAGCCGGGCTGGAGTGACTACGTTCTTGCGGGCTGGAGGGCGGCTGTAGACCATCAGGAAGGAGAACAGAAGGGATTCGCTGCTCTGGTAAGCCCTTTACCAGTCCTTTGTTCCCATCTCCTTGAACCTTGGTGACATGATCTATTTCATCTCTCTCTGTCTCTATATCTTTCTATCTCTCTGTCCCCGACTGCCTCTTTTTCTGTATAGTGCTCTTCCTCCCTCTCTTGGTCTCTGTATATTTATATTTCTCGTTCTCTCATTGTCTCTGTATCTTTCTTTTTCTTTCTCTCGCGTCTCCCTGTTTCTCCCTCTTTCTCTGGGGACTAGATGAAAACAACATTCAACCATTAATTATTATTAAAAAGAATGGAATTGACTGAATCGAGTTTCAAATTCTATAAACGAAAACCACTAAAACGATTGTTAATGTGACTTTTAGAGCCATGTTCATAACTGTTTGCAATTAATTTTTGATCAGTCCGCTAAAAAGTTGATATTGTCGAAGGTTTTCAGAACAAAGAGGACAGAAATTGGCATAAAATGTATCTGAGGACATACAATTTTTTTAAAATACAGGTTTGAAAATTCCATCCAGTCACTGAAAAAGGCATAATTATGAGAACTTGAGAGAAAATGACGTGCTTTTTTAAAAGCCCAACAATAAGAACAATGCTCATAGGGAAGTATGGTCATATCGGATAAGTTTGATGATAGCTTATGAATTGCACATGTTTCACTTATTAGATGAAGACATGAATGAGTCATCAGAAATAGTCATCTTCAGTTCTCGGGTAATATCCCTGCTGCGGCTGGCCTGAGCAGCAGTTCCTCTCTAGTTTGCACCTCTGCTCTACTTACCCTCGCGATACTAACCGACGGCCAGCCATGGACTGTCATTGACAAGTAAGTGACATTTTCTGAAAAAGGTGGCATTTGAGAGAATTAGAACTTCCGAAGGATGTTGAATGAGAGAGATAGAGAGAGATATAGAGAGAGAGTGAGAGAGAAAAAAGAAACAAAAGTCTACTCGCTTTCTCTACGAGAGAAAAAAAAGACAAATAGGGATAGGGAAAAAATTGAAATTTTTAAGCGAAAATTTGTCATATTTACGAGAAAATTTTTTTAAGAAAAAGAGAAATATACATATTATCAAGAACTTTCGTGAGAAAACCCATTTTCAATATTTCTTCACTGAAGCTTTTCTTCATTCTTTTCAATATTTCTTCATTCTCTCATTCGTCTTCCTCCGTGCACGGTTGCTCCTCGCACCGTCTCTTCCCTCGTCTGTGAGAGTCCTTTCCCGAGAAGATTTGGCGCTCCGGGATCGTAGCGCCATCATGAGCGACAGAAGAATGAGATGGAGGGACTACTTTGTCAAAGCCGTTAGTCTCCAATTCCCAAGGAAGGCAGAGAACGCTGAGGAGTGGAGTCGTCACATGTCGCAACAGATCCCATAATCGATGATGTTATATTACCGATGTGGCTTGCTGATCTTGATAAAGCGTTTAAATTGAAAAAAATAAATAAAAAATATACAACTTCATAGTCAAAATCATCTCAACGGCTTTTCGACTTAGTCTCTTTGTTATTTCGTTACGAACCGCACAGGGGGGTTAATGGTGCTAATGACCATCTTCATGAAGTTTAGCTGATGAATAAAATTAAATAAATAAATTATATACAAATAATATCGAAATTCTTTATTACCATAGGACAGCTTGTAAGGCCACCGCTTATATGGAATTAAGAAAGAGGAAGAGAAAAAATGGGGAATAAGACAATCAATTTTCGTGGGTGTCCACTCTTGCTGTTGACAACAGAAAGTTCGGTAGGGTTATGAGATTCGAGAGGTCGATCTCTCTCTCTCTCTTCGATCTCTTCTAGAGCCTTGCCGAATGCTTCGATATAAGACGGTGCTGGGAATTTAGTTCGGCAATTCGTGTTGTTTCCGTGTCTGTGGCGAGTTTTGAAACATGGTGGTAAAAAACTCGTTTATCCGTAAATTGCACAGAGGATTTGAAAAAGAAACACGTGTCATATTTAATATACAGATTTTTGCTTTAGCAAGATAAATAAGAAACAAAAGCACTGAGTGTCAAAGACATAAGAGTGTGCTAATTTAGAACGGTTCGAATATCGTCAGCGGTTGATGATCATTACAAGGCAAATTTAGAACGGTTCGAGTATCGTCACCGGTTGATGATCATTACAAGGCAAATTTAGAACGGTTCGAATTTCGTCATCGGTTGATGATCAGTACAAGGCTATTCAGCAAAATAAGAGCAGACTTATATAGTATGAACAAAACGATCAACCTATACAGACCGGGTTTGCCCAAAAGCTATACTGTTTTCTTTTTCTGTGTCGCGAAAAGAGAATAGTATAGCATTCGTGCAAACCCGGTCTGTTTAGGTTGATAGTTTTGTTCGTACTATATAAATCTGCTGAATAGCCGGGAGAGTGCGAAATTGCGAGAGTGCGGAGAGAGTGTGAGATTTAGAAAGCGAGCATCGTAACATGACGAAATTCGAACAGTTCGAAATTCGTCAAGTGCTGAGCATCGTAACGTGACGAAATTCGAACCATTCGAATTTCGCCATGTGATGGGTATTGTAGCATGACGAAATCCGAACCATTCGAAATCCGTCAAGTGATGAGCAACAATACATGACGAAATTCAAACAGTTCGAGTTCCGTCAGGCAAGATTCGCTATTTGCTTACTCTTGTGTTTCATATTTGATTGTTTATTGTGCCAGAAGTGATGAAATAAAATAAAATTTTGATTCCACGAATTCACAAAGAAATGGCGAGAAATTCCGATGAATTTTACGATAAACTTGCCACAGACACCGAAACAACACGAATTGCCGAACTAAATTCCCAGCACCGTCTTATATCTTGAATCTCTTTGAAATGATCTGTAACTTTATTCCATAAAGCAATTGCTCTAGAAAAGAAAGAATGTGGATCCTTGTATCGTTTAAAGTTCATCAAAGTTACTTTGGAGGTTCGGTCTGAAGTGCGGAGATCGGTTTCAGCTCTTAACTTCAGCTCTTTTTTGCATGTCTGACAATCCGCTCTATCAGAAAGTAAACGAAAAACTACCAGTAAATCAAAACGGATTCGTCGAACGATTAGAGAATCCAAATTGAATTCAGCGAGACGTTGGGGTGTAGCTCAACCTAATACTTCCACAGGGAGAATAAGAATAATGAATAAATAAATAAACAAACAAAGCTTTAAGTCATTAAGTGTTTCTTTATCACTTTAAAATTTTCTCTACTATGTAGAACAAAATATTAGAATATATTTTTCTATCACACCAAAGTATCACTGCACATCTTTCAATAATGTACATATATACTGTATAATGAAAGATGATGTATCATCTGACAAATTCTCAGTTACACCTTACATAAGTAGTGACGCCTGGTTTTTTTCTTCAGACGTCATCGTTTTCAGACTATTTATTTTAATTTTCGTCAGATTCTCACCGAATCTGTAGGAGAATCTAGAATCGCGGAGCTAAGCTTTACAGCGAACATTCACTGACATGTTAATGGCGTGAATTCATGATGCATTCACTTCATAAACATGCTGTTGTCTATCAAAGAACAAGGTCGTTCTTCTTTTAAAGCGTACATTCGCATAGAAGACAATTGAAAACCAAGACTTTTCTACTTTTAAAGAATCACGGTTATCATTCCTTTTGAAAGTACAGCATAATGGTAATTCGCGTTGATTATTCAGCAAAGATTTTCAAGTTCGATTTCTTTCCAACACTTGTTCACAAAAATGAAGTTGAATTTATCGTAGTTCATGTTCGAATCGAATTCACTCCAGTGCTCCTATACACACTGGCAATGACTCCTATACAAACTGGCAATGACTCCTATATACACTGGCAATGACTCCTATACACAATGGCAATGACTCCTATATACACTGGCAATGACTCCTATACACACTGGCAATGACTCCTATACACACTGGCAATGACTCAAAGCACTGGCAATGACGGAGGGAGAAGACACTGGTTCAACCGGGAAAAGTCTGTATCTTTATCACAATTCATTATGCACCAATATACATATAGACACACTTAAAGGAGAGAATTGGCGGAAATGTGCGCTTCCGCGGAGCATCTCATCGGCACTCAAGGCGGCGGAATGGATCAGGCGGTGGAATGTCTCGCGTCGCGCGGAAACGCGCTCCACATCGAGTTCAATCCTCTTCGGGTCTCACCAGTTCCTCTTCCGGAACAGGTCTTTAGTAGATGAAACAAACACTTCTGTTATACTTTAGCGCGATATCGAGAGCTCTTGATTTGTAGTAATATCTCTGAGATAAGTAATTATTCTTAATCTGTCGCTCTGGCTACTGAGCATATATTTTTTTTACTCAATGATAATAAGAAATGAATGTTTCTTATTTATTTGAATGATGTGTTTCGAGAAACTCTAATTTTAGCAGGTAAAAAGTCGTCTCAGACGTTTCGCCTGCGTCGGAAAACATTTAATTGGCATTCCAGGCGATTTTTTAAAAAAAATAATAGATTACAACTTTCAGATTTATTTTATATCTTGAAATTTTACTGTCAATGTTAAATCTGAATGCGTCAGTTTGTATCAACTTTTTGCGTTTCTGATAACGCATAAAGCATGTTTATATAGACAACGATATTATTATGAAAAATCCGAAAATGCAATCGATAGCACATACAATCGATTGAAAAATAATCAATCAATAGCACATCCAATCGATTGTTCAGGCCGTCTTCATTGTAGCGGATTCCGGAGGCCGTAAAAACAAGGCAGCTTCGAACGAGTTCAACACGAGGGTAGTTGAGTGTCGCATCGCAGTTCAGGTGAGCAACTTTGTGTGGGTTCGCTAGTTAGAGGGTGTACAGAAGGTTTCAGGAGAAAGATATAAAACTTTTTTTTACAGATAGTAATAACAATAACATATAATAATAATAATCTTCCTCGCGCTTGTTCCCGCCTCGCGGCAGGGTACGCGCTCCCCTGATATACAGTACCGTGCAGAAGTATACCAAAAAGTATATTTTATCGTATAACTTTTGTGTTTTTGCGCCCACTAGCGCAATTTTTTTATATGTTGTGTGGCTCGTGATTTACGTCATACTGTAATGGAATGAAGCGGTTTCTGAAAAAGCAGAACAGCTCAGCAATTTTTTCTGAAAATAGTCTTTTTCGAGATTTTTGACATATGTTCTTGTTTATTTGTTTCTGTTTATTGCAATGATCATAAAAAATTTCTAGCATTTTCAGATAATGGGTCGACCCAAAGGCTCTAAGAATTTAAGTGAAAAGGACCGGCAGACCATTGCAAGTGGGCGGGCAATGGGCATGAGTTTGGCCGATCTGGCGCGCCAATTCAAGACTGATGTCGGCACGATCTCTCGCTCCGCGAAGACGCCAATTCGGACGAAATCACGTGGAAGGCCTTCCCTAACTTCTCCCAGCATCAACCGTGTCATCACTAGGATAATCAAAGCCAACCCCCGGAGAAACGCGGTTGAAATTCACAAGGAACTGCTGCAGCACTTCAATGTTAAAGTAATTTTTTTGTGTTTTTTTTGGCATGATAATTTTTTTCTTGAGCAAAAATTGGTTTTCAGATCTCCGTCGATACGGTAAAGAGGCGTCTGCGCACCGCCGGCCGGGGCTGGATATACCAGCAGGACAATGATCCAAAGCACGCTTCGCGTGCGGTCCAAGTCTGGTTTGGTCAGCGTCGAGTGACCCTCATGGACTGGCCGAGCCAGTCACCGGACCTAAATCCTATAGAGCACGTGTGGGGGGAGCTAGGTAAGGCCGTCCAGGTCAAGACTGCTCGGAATGCGGCGGAGAAATTCGCCCAACTCGAGCAGGCCTGGCAAGTCCTCCCGGTTTCAACCCTCGCCAACTTGGTGGCCTCTATGCCACAAGGATGCAAGGCAGTCATTGACGCTAGGGGTATGACGACGAAGTCTTAGACTGGGGTAATAAAGTTTCGGGTAAAATTGGACGGTTAAGTTGTTAGCGAAGATTTCATAGGTTACTGAAGAATATGTGCTCAAATTGTGTTTTTCTTGAATTTCATATTTTATGCTGTTTTTGTTCACAGTTAACGGGCATCTCAAAAGTTATGTTGAAATAGTGTTTCGAAGTACTTGAAGATTATCTAATGAAAATTTGAGCCTTTAATTCGCGTTCACTGCAGAGAAACACTGTAAAATATACTTTTTGGTATACTTCTGCACGGTACTGTAGATACATATATTGGAGATATATGATAAATCTTCAAATGCTCAGTTACGCAGTTTTTGCAATAGATCGAACCATCACGTGGATAAATTTAATATCTATAATAATAATGATATCTATATCGGAAAGTTTGTAGTTTGTAGTATGCAATTGATAACAACATGTAAAAACTGCAGTTTTGTTCCAGCAAACTTATGCGGTTCACTCTTTTAGAGTGGTAAAAAAAACAAATTTAAAAGAATAGGTTTATAAAGAAATGGATCGTATTCAGAGTCGGTAAGATCAGAGGTTTAGTCTTACTAAAAGATAAGTGCGATATCCTGATTTGTAAGGTAAACTTACCTAATAAATCCTTCTAGGAGGGAGGAAGGGGGGAATAATTAAGGGTGGAATAATTAAGGGGGCGGTGGAATAATTAAGGGGGGATAATTACAGAAAAAACTAGCCCTTAAACCTAAAAATAAAAAATTTTCAGCTGCTAGCTGCTCATCACTCTCATCCAAATCCCTCATCACTCCATCGTCTCAAAGAAATTGAAGATTCACGCGATGAACATTTCTGTAGATTGATGGGAGTCGTTCAATGTGTACTTCCTAAAACTATAACCAGGGTTTCTTTTAAAAAATTTTAATGCGAAATCCTTGTCACAGTTTAGCTTTCAATCTCCTTCGATAGTTCACATCGAGCAGCTGATGACATGGCGACATGGTTCAGGACTTGTGTAACAACCTCTAGATTTATTCGTTACCGATACCTTCAAAATAAGTTTTTCACAAAATTTGTTTTAGTAAATTTTTACGCGATATTGTCTTTTCAACCAGAATTGCACTTAATTTGTACTGAACTAAAGTATGAATTAGTCAATAAATTAAGTAACTGCGATACTCCTTCAAAAATTTCGGATCAGTTTCAACACGCACAATTTTAATAAAATTTAATAGGCAGTAACCAAAAGAACTTGCACGTTTGGACATATTATCACTAATCACCGGGCAAGTTCTATAGATTACCGCACAAAAGCTTCATTTATATATCTACATGTTTGAGAGTTTATTTATATATCTAATTAGTTATTGTTGAAAAAACAATAAAGAAAATATTTTAAAGGATTTATCATGGAAGATTTTCTAAAGATATTCATTCTTGATAAAATTTAGGCGGAAATCATCGACAAACTCGGAGAAGAAAGATTCAAGAATCTTCTCACCAACGACACTGCTAATGGTTTTAAAATTTGTTGAATGTTTTCTTTGATTTTTTATTTCACTCTGAAGTTTTTTAACGATTGATTGTTTAGAAGGTTTTAATTAGTTTAATTTCAAATTCGATTCGAAAAGAAATTAGAAAGAGCGAGAGAAACAAGAGAAGGAAAGAAAGTGACTTATAGAAAGAGAGAAAAAATATGAAAAGAGCGTGAAAAGAGAGAGAATTCTAGGAATAAAAAATAAGGAAGATTGCTTGCAAGTATAATTCCCATAGTTCACAAAAGGTGTAGTTCAACTGTTAAAAATTTAAAAAAATAACTAGCACTCTTTGAGCGGGGGGGGGGAGTCTGGAATAATGAGAAGCGAGTGAAAGGTGAAGAGCGGAGAAAAGAGAGATATTCATCTTTAAATTCTAAGTTACACAGTTTAAAGGCAGTGACGCCTGGTTAAGATGAAAAGTGGTTGAACTTTCACACAAAAAAGGCTGGCCGGGTTCGATCCCGCCTGGTGGACTAGAGATTTTCATGTTTATAGACTTGATCGCTAATTTTCAGCAGCACTGGTGACCTATAATAATACCAAATATGATATTTTTATCACGTGCAGTTTACAAACATCTTATACAATGAAAACCAACACCTTGACCTGTGCAACATTGACGAATCATGTAAATTTCAAAGTTTTTCATTTTCAATTTCTTTTCGTCGGAATTTGCGTTTCAGATATGCTCATGGTTTGACGACTCAACCTCAGTTTTGCAGTGTCTCCAAAAAAAAATAAGTTTTTACCCTACCCACTACCCCTTACCCTACCCACTACCCCTCACCCTACCCACTACCCCTGAACCTACCCACTACCCTTTACCCTAGTTTTTTTCTCAAAACAATTCTCTACTTATTTCTTTCTAAAACAAAAACAAAGCTGAAGATGTAGTGAAGCGCTTAGAATTGGAGAAAAAATCTGAGTACTTCGGGACGAAGCCACGTGAGCATATAACATCTTGACATAGTCGAAGAATTGAGTCGATGAGCTTGCAATGTAGCCTCTATCTATCGAACCGAAATCGATCTTGAAGAGTTTTTTAGAGTATGATTTGAGAAGTTGGTATACCTAAGTAATTTTTCAGCTCATTTCAGAGCGATTGAAACATCAGGAGACTTGCTGGAAAATTCCAGAACTTTGACTTCACGTCGACCACTTCTAAACGAGCCGACTTCTAGGCTCCGGGCCGTTATCCTGCTATGAAACTGGAAAATTGGCTCAGAGATAGTTGCGCATAAGAAAGAAATGCATTTACAAGGATGTTGCGGTAGTTTTCCGCTTTCATCGAACTCTAACTGCGAGTGTAGCATCAGGACCATGAGGATCCAGACAAATTTACTCCCGTGCTTAACCCTTCAATTCTGACTTTCCAGATAAAATCTTGTATCCATACGACGTCTTAAATTTTCTCGTCGTTTCAAAAAACAACGAAGCTTTGTCGTTTCAAACATCATTCATTCCGATTAATGTTATCAAAATACTCTACGCCACTTTTGAAGAGCTCATTTAACACTAGCCCGTGCGTGCCTGAACCACTCATACAGGTATTTGTCTATGTTTCCCCTCCATGCTGTAGTTTTCGTCGGATACGGCTTCAATGGAGACGACACAAGACGAAAAATTATCTGCCTTGAGGGTCTTCTCGCAAATGTGTAAAATCGTTTTTGTCAAAAGTTAGAGCGGTGCAGCGTAGCCTGTTTCTTCCTCACAATGCCTCGCGAGTACTGCGACGTTTCATCAGCCAAGATATAGTATATTTTGCAATTTAAAAACTGCCTGGAATGTTCAGGTGTGAGAATCTGTCTTTCTGAACATTGAAGATGTAATTTAGTCAAGATTTGGTTAGGCTTCGTTTACTCCACTCATCCAGCAGAGTTGGGTATACATATAAGTTTTAACTGTTTCACAGAGAAGTAATCACAAAAAGAATTGATCAGCTTCGGCTTATCGTTAGAAAACTCCTTTAAAAATTATTACTTCAGTTTTTTGAAAACAATAAAGTCGTATTATCATATAAGTTTTGATTGGCGGTTTCTTCAAACATCAATATATTGAAGCGAACCGTGAAAACTACTTTATCGAGAGAAAAATTCACATAGACTGCTCAAAGGAAAAAACTACGCAAAACTATTTATTGTAGAAAAGTTCATATAGACTTTTGTAAAAAGAAGAATAAAAAGTTTTTCCGATTCTGTGTTACTGAAAACTTTTTTTTAATTATGAAAAAGCAAAGCAGAACATCCAATGTTGAATCATTTTAATAGTTAATTAATATTGAAATAAACTTAATCACTCTTTAAAGTTGAAGGCTGGTCATTTATATTTGAACTTGATAATACCAGCGTCATGTTGAGTGGACGTGTTCAAAGTCCGTGCGCGTGCTAGACACGTCTTCGAAGAAGCATATCGCGTGAGCAACTTTGCCAAAGCCTGTCAGAAAGGGAATCTCGTTGAAATGGGTCGTCTCATGGATGAATCTCACGTCTCCTGTTCTAAAGACTACCAATGCTCATCGGAGGACCTGGACCAATTGGTACTCAAGCTCAAGGTTGGCACTTCTGGCCTTCATTGCTTAATGAGAAAAAGTGTCAATATTGAGAAATGTTATTGCCATGAGCCACTTTTGTGACTTTTGAGGTTTGCTGCTCATGAGTGTATGACTTTTTCGTGGGTCATGACTGTCTAGTTCAACTTAGGATGATTTTTATCATAACTTCATAGTTTCATATTCATACTTCTCGCAATAGAGATGTCGTACCCATCACAACTCCATATTATTCCGTATTTTTCATAAGCGGGGTTCAGCCTTCCAGATGGAGATGAAAAGGAAAGCGACCGGCCAGGAGAATAGCAACATCAAAAATATTAAGAACTTTTTGGAGCAGAAAACGATCTGTAACTAAGAGAATTAGCTGTCAACTTTTTTTTAGAGAAGAAAAAAGTTCAGTGACAGAAAAACATGCACATCTTAATTTTCACGAGCTCAAACCCGTCACCTGGGAACATAGTAATATGTATGTACATACATTTAAATTTTGATACATTTTTCATTTCTTCGACAATGATGGTTGAAAAGAAGATTTATGTATATATTTATGTTAACTTGAGTTATACATACAGTAGTACAGTGCAAAATTCTATAAACAGTTCGTTTTTTTCGTTTAAAAAACTTTTTCTTTTTGCGGCCAGTAGTTTGAAATTTCAACCATTTTGTTACATAGAAGATCACAAAAAATGAAGACAAAAATCACAAGAACTAATGAGTGAACTGCAACCTAATGAGTGAACTGCAACCTAATGAGTGAACTGCAACCTAATGAGTGAACTGCAACCGGAAAACAATGTTATAACAGATTAGCCATTTCCGTCAAACATTCGATCTGATACAGATCTGAAACACTTTATTACTCCCAATGAAATGAGTAAATCAAAGTTAAAATTCTAATATAGCCAGACAGAAAAAAAAGAAATCGAGAAAAATTTTAATTTTACGTCAATTTAGAAAAATTGGAAAATTTGAGTTTTTTGTCCAAATGAGTTTGGTTTAAGAAGCAAATATATTTTTCTATAACTAAAGCATATAAGGCGATGCTGTGAATGATTTTCGCCAAAATTCTCAAAATGTTGTTCCTCGGGCAGATTTCCCTTGAAAAACCAAGCTTTTCCATGGCAAGAAACGGAAAAAAGCGCCATGACAAATGGCAGCAAATAACATGCGTTTTGACGGGCCTGCCAAGAAAAACCGTCAAAAAACAAGCTTTCTACTTTGTACTTGTTTTGTCACTGCCAGAATCCGGTTTTTGTTTGTCCTTGTTTTGTCACTGCCAAAATCGGGTTTTTGTTTGTCCTTGTTTTGTCACTGCCAAAATCGGGTTTTTTGTCCTTGTTTTGTCACTGCCATAATCGGGTTTTTTTGTCCTTGTTTTGTCACTTCCACAGTCGGGCTTTTTTCGTAGCCCCTGCAAACCCTTAGCCTCATTTCTGGGATGATGGAGGATCGCTCTCAGGAACTCTTTGGGGAGTGCCAATACTAGACTTAGATCTCATCCAAAAGGCTGAGATGCGATACCAGCAGCCACAACGCCCACAGACCAACCATTTCTAGCGACGTACCCCAACCGAGTTTACTGAAAGAGCCGTTTGAAGTGCCAAAACATGTCACAAAGGATAAACAAAATTGTCCGTGATTTGGCAGGAACAAAACTTGGCCACAGAGTCATTCATCATTTGGTACTGCGAAATAGTGGCCGATTCTTCGTCCCTATTTTGGCAGCTAAAAAAAAGACTAATATCGGAATTTCCTTCTCCCAAGTTCGCATACTCGAAATCTTGGCAAAACAAAGTTTTTGGCTGAGGAACAACATTTTGAGCATTTTGGCGAAAATTATTCCCAGCATCGTCTTATATACTTCCATTGAAAAAAACCAGAAAACCCAAAAGATCGAGTTCGCGACAATATGTTCGCGATTTGCGAAGTTATGCTCAAAAACTGATTTTGTTGATAGAATTTCGCACCGTATTGTGCATACGGCTGAAGGGAAAGAATGCTGCTAAATATTGTTCCCTTTTTTTCATTTTTACTGGTTTTCATTGCATAACTCTCTCTCTCTCTCTCTCTCTCTCGATCTATTTCTGTTATTTTTTTCTCAAAAGCCTCGAGACCCCACCATAAATTGTATCAATAAATTAGCCGCATGCTCAGTTCACAAAAAAATTCTTTGAAAAACTTAGTCTTTCAAGATCCATTCAACCGATTACTATTACGTGGTGCTCAGAAAGCGGGCGCCCTCGGCGCACGTCTCACGGGCGCTGGCTGGGGCGGATGCGTAGTGGCGCTGTTCTCCGCGGACCAGCTACCGCCGGATAGTGACCGCCTCGCGGATCTGCCCGTTCTCTTCCGCACCAAACCCGAAGGCGGCATTGAGTTTAGAAAGCTGTAGATTGCAGTGATCGAAATTACATTATATGCGGAAGGAAATTATCATCACTTTTCATGTGAATGGTTAAAAAGGAAGGATTATTTTAAAAATTTGTCTCAAGAAATTTTGGAATCATAATTCATTTCAGTGTCGGAGTAAAATCGGATAAATGAGTTGTAAAAGCCTCTGAAAGAAAAAAAATGTTTAAAAAAAATTACTAAGGAAGGTATTTTTTTCAAAGAGGGCAAGCTGTCTTCGGAGAATTTCCATGTTTGTTTCAAAAATCATGACTTTGTTGATAATTTTTCCATACAGTATTCAAATCGATTTCTTATTTCTCTATCGTTTCATACCTGAGCTTTCCATTTCATTAAAAAAGGCTCGCTGTGATATGCTTTGTCTGTTGTGATAAACTTCTAAGGCGTAATGTTTAATAAATTTTTTATTATTGAACTCACTTTCAGTCACGACTCAAAATGTTTTTCATAATCTAATAAATGTGGTCTATTACCACCAACCGTTACAATCCGTGAAATAATAAATAGCTTGATTCCAAAGATTACGATAATCTTCACTCCCACAATTACTATTATTATTCACCATGAACAGTAAATGTTGTGGTTGCTTTTTTTTAAACGTAAAAAAAGTTACTTCTTTCTCAAATGCACAACAAATCAAAATCAAGAAAAGTTATACATATTGGCGACGAATTTGTTGTTCTCATTACTGGGTGTGATCAAAACAAAAGGGTAAAAACAGCTGATAACTCACAAAAAACTCAACTGAAAAAGGATATTGGCTTGAATTGATAAAAACATTTTACAATTTTTTAAATTTAAAAAAAAAATCTGACTATCTTTCAATCAATGAAAGTGATGGAAACATTGTACATTGAAAATTAACGTGGCAACATATTCTTATGGATAGCAACAGTACATGAAGAACATGATGATGGAAGGTCAGAGTCGCAGGGTGTTTTGGGAAAGAAACAAGAGGATAGATAGGGGTCAGAATAAACCGCCTACTAATTTCCAAGTACTGGGAGAAAGGGGAAGAGAGAAAAGAAGAAGAAGAAAGAAAATTATAGGGTAGAATCAAATTAGGGGAGCTGTGAAAACAAGAATTGAGGGTAAAATAAGAAGAATAAAAAAGTGGAAATACAAAAAAAGGAAGTGAAAAAAATTGTGAGAAAATTAGTTTGTGATGCGTCAAAAACGACCTTCTAAACGTGCTCTACAACTGCTACTCCGCGAGCACTTTTGCAAGTGCATGGTTCATTTTACATATCAGTAGTGTAATGACATGCTACGTCATGGCTTGAAATGGATTGCGAGTGGTAGAGTAAACGAATAAGAGAAGCTTTCCGGTCCCTTCCAAGCCTTGACTCGCATTTGTATCTACCCGAGAAATGCGGAATAAAAGGGAGGAATACATCATGCGAAAATACCAAACTACAAACTACAAATGGCAGAGGCCGTGAACACGTCAACAATACAAAACAAATTCAGTTATTGAATTGAATTTAATTTTTTCTCGTGTCACATTGTCTATGTTCAGAATTGAATAAGGAATTTATAATACGAACGAACTTTGAAAACATAGAAAATTTGAAGGCTGCTATTGAAGAAAACAATTTCACACAGATACTAATACAATAAGAGGGCTTTCCTCTTTTTAAGCTTGGACAACAAGGGTTCTCCGGTCACTCTGGCTTAAGATGTTTACTGACGAATCAGTTCAAGCTAATCACTTTCACTTCCTCATTCGAGTTTCACTCATTAATCAAAACATTTCATTCTTTACATCACTTAAAATAGCCTACTGTAAGTTTCGGGCACGGAACAAAGTATCGGTTGATCACGCCGCCTTCTCTAGATCCATTCACGCTTTTATGGTCCTCTCTCCCACTCTCAAAATCTTCCGCCTCTTTCTTAGCTCCGCTCCTTTATAAGTTTCTTTTCTGATCCGCCCTTTTCACCAAGTTTCTCGCATTTCTAGAGATTCCGATCCCACTTAGAACCTCCCCGCCCTGGCTGCATTGTTGATCGCAGCCCCGGCTGCAGCGGATGCGGCTGCAGCGGATGCAGCTTGAACATTCCGGTCGGCCATGACTCCATTGGCGAATTCCTGGCGGGCCTTGTCGAACGAGAACCCGCCGCCTCGGTACAAATGGTGCACCTCAACACGTACCTTCATTATGTATGATCTTTTGTCCGGAGCGGTTGATTCTCTTTATTTGCTAGTTTTGTTCTCTTTATTTGCTAACTAATTTTGTTTTTGCGTGTTCTCTCTTTGTATAAAATTCTAATTTTTTGCTGACTTTTGTTTCCAAATAATTCCACTTTACGAGATAAATCAACACATTTGCCAATTTTTTAACATGACTCTAGGAACTGACCCATGAAGACCATGGCGAGTTTTTCGCCAAGTTAAAACACATGTACCTATAACATCGATCAAACCTTTTGCATCAGATATACCGGCTTATACACTCGCAAACTAACTCTACAGGGATTTTATGAAACTGAGCTGACAGCAATGTTTACTATGGCACTAGCGTTGGTACTTAGTCAACTACTACAAGCATAAACATGTTAATTGTTTATATTTAATTCCTTTCAAAAAGAACTATGGACTTATAGAAAGAGAGGGAGTGAGAGAGAACGAAAAAGAGAAACAGAGCAGCAGAGAGAAAGAAAGAGCGAGAAGAAGAAAGAGAAATAGAGCAGCAGAAAGAGAGAGAGAGAGAGAGAGAGAGAGAAAGAGAGAAATAGAGAAGCATAAACAAAGAAGAAGTATTCAAATCGATTTCTTATTTCTCTATCGTTTCATACCTGAGCTTTCCATTTCATTAAAAAAGGCTCGCTGTGATATGCTTTGTCTGTTGTGATAAACTTCCAAGGCGTAATGTTTAATAAATTTGTTATTATTGAACTCACTTTCAGTCACGACTCAAAATGTTTTTCATAATCTAATAAATGTGGTCTATTACCACCAACCGTTACAATCCGTGAAATAATAAATAGCTTGATTCCAAAGATTACGATAATCTTCACTCCCACAATTACTATTATTATTCACCATGAACAGTAAATGTTGTGGTTGCTTTTTTTTAAACGTAAAAAAAAGTTACTTCTTTCTCAAATGCACAACAAATCAAAATCAAGAAAAGTTATACATATTTCAATAGTGCTTTTAAGTGCTTTTCAATAAATGCACGTTCAATTCGAAATAAGTTGTACAACCTTTCTTACTTGCTCGCTTCAAATATTTATGATATGATAGCTATAAGTGAGAATTGGTTGAGTGACCAAGAAAGTGACTCGTTAATAACCGGTTTGTCTAATTATCAGTTGTTCCGTTGCGATAGAAACAGTGCCTCTAAAGGTGGTGGAACAGCATTTTTGATTTCGCCTCGAGTTCCCTGTTCCTTTGTTTCTAGTTTTTCAGAAGATGGTATTGAATGCGTTTCTATTAATGTTCTTCAAAGTTCATCTAGATCAGGAAAGTTAAGATGTATTTGTGTCTATCGATCTCCTTGTTCTCCCACTGCTTCTTTAGAAAAGTTATTGAACTACTTTGAATGTGAGCTGAATAATCCAAATGCTTCTGATAAGATCCCTGTAATGATTACTGGTGACTTCAATTTTCCGTATATCGACTGGTGTAAGCGAATATCCAACAGAAACGGTCAACATGAAATGATTCTTGAATATATGAATGATAATTTTTTCACCCAATATGTATGTTCTCCAACTAGGAATGATAATATTCTCGATTTAGTATTTTCCAATGTGAATATTGTGTCTGACTGTAATGTAATCGGTCGATTCAATGGTAGTGACCATCACGGAGTTTCATTTAGTTTATCATTATCTGCAACTATTTCAAAATCTTCCCATTCTATTAAGCTGTTTTCTAAAGCAAATTGGCCTGCTATTGAGTATGAAATAGCTATACAAGATTGGACTCAAATATTTGGCTTGTTAGATGTCGAATCAGCTAATAATTATCTTGTCTCTTTCATTAACTCTCTAATTGATAAGTTTGTCCCAACTGTAGATCCTAGAGACGATTTATCCTGCTATCCTTCAAATCTACGTAAGATGTTCGTTAAATTACAACGAGTTTCTCGAAATGCCCCGTATTCAAATTATTGTATTAGAAAAACTTCCGAGTTTGATCAAAAGCTGAAAGAATTCGGAATTAAAAGAGAATCTCAACTGATATTACGAGATAATCATAAATTATTTTTCGCGGCTTGTAGGAGCCGTTTGAGTACAGCCAATAATGCTATTCCCGCTTCGATCGATAGTGATTTAAATGAAAAATTTTCCCCATCAGAGAAAGCTGATGAGTTCTCTCGCTATTTCTCGTCCGTATTTTCTGTACCTCTTCAATGTCCATTACCTGAAATTAAATTACCAATCGTTACTGAGCCGTTTAATTTCGATTATATAACCGAAGATATGGTAATACGAGCATTATCTTCTCTTGAATCTAAGTGTAACACGTCCCCTGATTCTATTCCTAATATTGTATTGAAGAAATGTCGCTTTGCCTGATTAAACCATTATGTATCCTTTTTAATAATAGCCTTTTTACTGGCTCTGTTCCCCTACTATGGAAGAGATCTATAGTAAAACCAGTACACAAGAGCAATTCCCGGAATCTAGTTACCAATTACAGACCTATTTCTCTATGCTGTTCCTTATCAAAAGTTATGGAGAAAATTATTGTTAAGGAAGTAACTTGCTATTTAGAAAAAGAGAACCTTTTTTCGCCCTACCAGGCTGGTTTTAGAGCTAGGAGGTCTACTGTGACCTCTTTAGTTGAATCTCATTCGTTCATTGTTGACTCGTTATCCCAAAGCATCCCTATCGATATAATATTCCTTGATATCAGTAAAGCATTTGATTCTGTTGATCATAGATTACTTCTTAATAGGATAGCATCTTTTGGTATCTCTTCTCCAATCGTTAAATGGTTAACTGATTATCTTGTTGGCCGCTCACAAACAGTTATGATCGATAATGGTCTATCTGACCCAATTCCCGTAATATCAGGTATACCTCAAGGATCATCTTTAGGCCCGTTGTTATTCTTGTTGTACATCGACTCTCTTAAAGAAGCTATCCCCGATTCTATCAAATTTTGCTTATTCGCCGATGATATAAAGATAATGGGACGCGCTACCTCTTGTAATTATATCCAACTAGCTTTGAATAGTATAACCGATTGGTGCCTAGAGTGGAATTTGTCCCTATCCATATCTAAGTGTAATGTACTTCATTTCGGATCATCCAATTCTCGCAGCGTCTATTACATGAACAGTCAACCTCTAGTAGTTGGTAGAGTTGCCAAAGATCTTGGTGTAATCATATGTGATCGTTTCTCTTATCGTAAAGAGGCTCTTGTTGTTGAAGACAAATGTAAAAAAGGCTCTGCTCTTGTTAACATGATGTTAAAAGCCTTCAAGTCACCATGTCCGCCTCTTTTAACTTCAGCTTTTGAAATTTATGTCAGACCTGTTCTTGAATACGCTAGTGAGTTATGGAATCCCTCATCCCCCGGCTTAGTAAAATCTATTGAAAAAGTTCAGCGGTCGTTTACGAGAAGAATCCTAGCAAGATCTGGCCATTCCAGACTTCCCTATTCACAAAGAATCTCCATGTTAGGCATAGAAACTCTTGAATATCGTCGTGCTATATCTGACCTTTTATTTATTCATAAATGTGTCCACAAAAAATATGAACTTGAAACTATGAACTTGTTTCAATTGTCTGCAGTACAGAGATTTTCTCGCCATTCTCATGAGCTCAGGCTAAAAACACCTGATAATATTAGCAAATGTTCTATTTCTACATGTGTCTCTCGCCAGCTATCAGTATGGAATTCATTACCTTTTGAGATCGTCAGTACACCCAATACTGCTAGTTTCAAAAAACAATCATTATCTCTGCCTACTGAAAAGATATTACCTAAACCTTTCGTTCATGACTAATATAATTGTCGATTTCAAGTATATCACCCTCCCCCCTTTTTCATTTTACCGCAACCCCTAAACACCGCCACTTAGAAGAAAGTCCGTGCATTTAACTTTGTTTTTGTTTGTGTTTTCATGATATCTCATGTGCTTGGAATAAAGAAATGAAAAAAAATGGAATGAAATATTGGCGACGAATTTGTTGTTCTCATTACTGGGTGTGATCAAAACAAAAGGGTAAAAACAGCTGATAACTCACAAAAAACTCGACTGAAAAAGGATATTGGCTTAAATTGATAAAAAAATTTTACAATTTTTTAAATTAAAAAAAAATCTGACTTTTTAAATTTAAAAAAAAATCAAAAAAAAAAATTTCAATCAATGAAAGTGATGGAAACATTGTACATTGAAAATTAACGTGGCAACATATTCTTATGGATAGCAACGTTGTTATCGCTCATGTTGTGCAAACGGCACATGTTGTTTAAAATGTCTTCATTTGCTG
This sequence comes from Allodiplogaster pararmata, assembly GCA_964056735.1. Classification (NCBI taxonomy): domain Eukaryota; kingdom Metazoa; phylum Nematoda; class Chromadorea; order Rhabditida; family Diplogasteridae; genus Allodiplogaster; species Allodiplogaster pararmata. The sequence continues at coordinate 26,398,300 of OZ057407.1, forward strand.
ACAGTCGCCATGCGGCCCCAATTTGTATGTTTTCGGGTCAAACTGGTGGTTGCTTATGAGACTGTAAGTCGGTCTGAAGCTGAATTTTCCCGGTCAGACCGTGGTTGCGTATAAGACTGTCAGGCAGTCTATAGCGATTTGAGAGTTGTTTGGGGCATCCCAGCTCGTGTTTTCAGTGCTAGCCCATGGCTATAAGCTACCCTTCCAGGAAGGTGTTGGAGTTTAAACAGTCAAGCTGTCTTGTTCACGAAATAGAGCGTCAGCTCAAGAGGAATCCGATTTCGTGGTGGCTGAAGTGTGGAAGTGGCTTCGCAGTGGAGGAATAGTGGATGGTCTGAGAGAAGGAGTGGAAATTTCGCCACTTTCAGTGGTTCGTTTAGGTGAGAATTTACGCTTGATCCATGATCTTTCGAATCTGAATGAGTTTCTTAGCAAAATACAAGTTTGCGTTGATGATGAACTATCTGGCACTTACTTCCTCACGAAGGTTATATGGCAACGTTTGATTTCGCCACGGGTTACCATCATATCTCCATTTAAAAGGAGAATACACTTGTTTCCTTGGCTTTTTATGGGATTGTAAAGTATATCGATTTAAGGCCATGCCATTTGGGTTGAGCCCCGCTCCTCGGATTTTTAATTAAGTGTTCAGTACATTAGTTCGGAGGTGGATGAAGCTAGGAATTTCCTGTATGCTTCACCTGGATGACAGTATAATCTTGGCTAATTCGAAAGAACAGTTTCAAGAAGCGGTCAACATAATAAGAGAGGATCTTCTTTTTTTCCATAATTTTCATAAATTTTTTCATAATAAGATATTCTTTTCTTTTTCAAACCCCGGAGATGGTCGGGTCTATCATTTACTCTTCACACTGACTTCTACTCGTCTCTACTTCATTGAATTACGAGATTTCTCTTCTGTTTTCTTGGGACTCAAGACTTCGTGAATCTCTTCGGTATGAGGTTGAAACGCTAAGTTGTCTACCAAGACTCTTCAGTGCAACGCCACAGTTGCTTATTCCTCTTCCGAAGATTTTCTACTTTTTCATTTTCTCATTGTCAACCATGTTAGCGATGACCCTGAACCAGTTGTCCTTTGGCGATAAAGAATATCAATATCTGTTGTGACAGGTGTTTAAATTTCTCAAGAGAAGAGTAGTTGGGGACCCGCACCAGGTTGGTAGCAGGCTGGGTTACATAATTAACTTGAAGGATGGATTAGTTCAAGTATCGAGAAAAAAAACAAGGAAAGCAGTTTCGAGAATACGCGAGCTGTTGCGAAAGGCAGCTCAGTTAGTGAGAAAAAGACAAGTTGTGTCGGGCACAATCGCTTCAATTCATGTTGTAGGAGGAGGTGATACTGCCCTGTTCACGAGGAACATTAGCTCAGTAGTGTTTCAATTGGAGGAGTTGAGAGAGAAAAGAAGGACTCTGAGTGAAGAGGAGAGAAGTGATTTCGAATGCTGGTTAAAAAAAAGAAGTTTCAAGTGCGACCAGCCAGATCGGTTTTAGTCGGGGATTGTTCAGAAGACAGGAATGTTGAAACAAATGCGTCATCAGTAGCGTTGGGAGCTTTGTTCTGGGGACTAGTACAGGGTAGAACTAAGAATTGAACGAGTGCACACGCCAGTACACATAGAGAGCTTCTGGGGGCTCTTTTTGGTGTAAGAAAGTCCTTGAAAGAAGTCAGAGGTACTAGCCTGCCCTTCCGTATAGATAATCAGTCGGCAGTGCATATTCTGCAGAGGGGTAGTATGAAAACGAAAAAAACCATAGCCAGCCAACTGGAGATCAGCTCGTCTTTCTTGGTGTGTTCTTCCACCCCCTGCTTGCTAGAGCACTTGGGATGACAACAGTGCGCTACGCGTTTTGAAAAAGAACGGAGAGTGGGTTCAAGTGGTTGATGGCATAGTTCTTGGCAAGGGTGCTGAAGCTTCGATGCCTTCTTTGATAAAAAACCGGACTGTTTGGGTCGAGTAAATTGCCGTCGTATTTCGCGTTTTTTCGGTGTAACTTCTAGCACGCCTTTATCTGTTCTACCCGATAAACAGTCATTGCCTACATGTGTATGCAATTTTCATGGGAGACTTTGTTTAAATCAAAGTTATACTTCATGACGAAAGGAATGAAATGACTGTAGGAAGAAGTATAATTGTTCGATTTGGACATGGTCCCATAAGGAAATTGCATGGATGTGACGCGTCAGAGCGGACGCGTCGCGGTTGACGCGTTCGCTTGAGAGAAGAGAGAGAGGGTATTCCATTCTAGACTGTTCGGGAAAGTTAAGCAGCTCCCGCCCTCCCTCCCAGTGAAGGATGTGTGTGTTGCAGAGAGAAGGCTCGACGGACTGCACAAGTCAAAGAAGGCTCTGGAGATGAGGGGAATAGATGTTATACGGAGGCAGCAGCGTTCTTCTGGAGAAACGTGACTGAGAAACAAAAGGAAGACGGTACCTTAGTGGTCAAAGCGAAGGTGGACAAAGCTAAGAACGATCAAGTGAGCAATGATTCAGGTAATTTTTTCGCCCAAGTTCAGGCTTGTCAGGCTTTTTTTCGCCTAACTTCAGGCTCGTCAGGCAAGGCAGTGTGGAACCTCTACCGTAGTTGGGTCAGTGTTAGACCCGATGCATCCCGGTGCGTCTTTTTCTACAGGCCATCCGTTTTCAAAGGATACCCTGAGGAAGGAACTAAAACGCGCGTGTCTCGGAGCGGGGGTCAATCCCATCAACCCGCATTCGCTCTAAGTTGCAGGCTTCAATGAAAGGAGGAATGAAACTTGAGCAGGTCCAGGAAAGAGGCAGGTGGATGTCAGCTGGAGAACTGGCACCTCACAGAAAAGACTCGGAGGAGTCTCAAGGAGGCGGACTTTCTATTTGAGTATTAGGATCACTAGAATAAAAATTTTCTAACGTTTCAGATTTAGTTCAATATCGATGGAGGAACTGGTGTATTCTTCGATGATGTGTGATGCTTGAAGTTAAAGTATGGGTTATCGTGTTATTGTTATTATTGTAATCATGTGATTTCAATTGTTTTGTGTTGTGGCGGCCAGTCCGCGTTGTAAACCCGATAAACAGTCATTGTACCCGATAAACAGTCATTGCCTACATGTGTATGCAATTTTCATGGGAGACTTTGTTTAAATCAAAGTTATACTTCATGACGAAAGGAATGAAATGACTGTAGGAAGAAGTATAATTACATTATATGCGGAAGGAAATTATCATCACTTTTCATGTGAATGGTTAAAAAAGGAAGGATTATTTTAAAAATTTGTCTCAAGAAATTTTGGAATCATAATTCATTTCAGTGTCGGAGTAAAATCGGATAATTGAGTTGTAAAAGCCTCTGAAAGAAAAAAAATGTTTAAAAAAATTACTAAGGAAGGTATTTTTTTCAGAGGGCAAGCTGTCTTCGGAGAATTGCCATGTTTGTTTCAAAAATCATGACTTTGTTGATAATTTTTCCATACAGTATTCAAATCGATTTCTTATTTCTCTATCGTTTCATACCTGAGCTTTCCATTTCATTAAAAAAGGCTCGCTGTGATATGCTTTGTCTGTTGTGATAAACTTCCAAGGCGTAATGTTTAATAATTTTTTTATTATTGAACTCACTTTCAGTCACGACTCAAAATGTTTTTCATAATCTAATAAATGTGGTCTATTACCACCAACCGTTACAATCCGTGAAATAATAAATAGCTTGATTCCAAAGATTACGATAATCTTCACTCCCACAATTACTATTATTATTCACCATGAACAGTAAATGTTGTGGTTGCTTTTTTTTAAACGTAAAAAAAGTTACTTCTTTCTCAAATGCACAACAAATCAAAATCAAGAAAAGTTATACATATTGGCGACGAATTTGTTGTTCTCATTACTGGGTGTGATCAAAACAAAAGGGTAAAAACAGCTGATAACTCACAAAAAACTCAACTGAAAAAGGATATTGGCTTGAATTGATAAAAACATTTTACAATTTTTTAAATTTAAAAAAAATCTGACTATCTTTCAATCAATGAAAGTGATGGAAACATTGTACATTGAAAATTAACGTGGCAACATATTCTTATGGATAGCAACAGTACATGAAGAACATGATGATGGAAGGTCAGAGTCGCAGGGTGTTTTGGGAAAGAAACAAGAGGATAGATAGGGGTCAGAATAAACCGCCTACTAATTTCCAAGTACTGGGAGAAAGGGGAAGAGAGAAAAGAAGAAGAAGAAAGAAAATTATAGGGTAGAATCAAATTAGGGGAGCTGTGAAAACAAGAATTGAGGGTAAAATAAGAAGAATAAAAAAGTGGAAATACAAAAAAAGGAAGTGAAAAAAATTGTGAGAAAATTAGTTTGTGATGCGTCAAAAACGACCTTCTAAACGTGCTCTACAACTGCTACTCCGCGAGCACTTTTGCAAGTGCATGGTTCATTTTACATATCAGTAGTGTAATGACATGCTACGTCATGGCTTGAAATGGATTGCGAGTGGTAGAGTAAACGAATAAGAGAAGCTTTTCGGTCCCTTCCAAGCCTTGACTCGCATTTGTATCTACCCGAGAAATGCGGAATAAAAGGGAGGAATACATCATGCGAAAATACCAAACTACAAACTACAAATGGCAGAGGCCGTGAACACGTCAACAACACAAAACAAATTCAGTTATTGAATTGAATTTAATTTTTTCTCTTGTCACATTGTCTATGTTCAGAATTGAATAAGGAATTTATAATACGAACGAACTTTGAAAACATAGAAAATTTGAAGGCTGCTATTGAAGAAAACAATTTCACACAGATACTAATACAATAAGAGGGCTTTCCTCTCTTTAAGCTTGGACAACAAGGGTTCTCCGGTCACTCTGGCTTAAGATGTTTACTGACGAATCAGTTCAAGCTAATCACTTTCACTTCCTCATTCGAGTTTCACTCATTAATCAAAACATTTCATTCTTTACATCACTTAAAATAGCCTACTGTAAGTTTCGGGCACGGAACAAAGTATCGGTTGATCACGCCGCCTTCTCTAGATCCATTCACGCTTTTATGGTCCTCTCTCCCACTCTCAAAATCTTCCGCCTCTTTCTTAGCTCCGCTCCTTTATAAGTTTCTTTTCTGATCCGCCCTTTTCACCAAGTTTCTCGCATTTCTAGAGATTCCGATCCCACTTAGAACCTCCCCGCCCTGGCTGCATTGTTGATCGCAGCCCCGGCTGCAGCGGATGCGGCTGCAGCGGATGCAGCTTGAACATTCCGGTCGGCCATGACTCCATTGGCGAATTCCTGGCGGGCCTTGTCGAACGAGAACCCGCCGCCTCGGTACAAATGGTGCACCTCAACACGTACCTTCATTATGTATGATCTTTTGTCCGGAGCGGTTGATTCTCTTTATTTGCTAGTTTTGTACCGCTTACTTTTTTCAAAACTAATTTTGTTTTTGCGTGTTCTCTCTTTGTATAAAATTCTAATTTTTTGCTGACTTTTGTTTCCAAATAATTCCACTTTACGAGATAAATCAACACATTTGCCAATTTTTTAACATGACTCTAGGAACTGACCCATGAAGACCATGGCGAGTTTTTCGCCAAGTAAAAACACATGTACCTATAACATCGATCAAACCTTTTGCATCAGATATACCGGCTTATACACTCGCAAACTAACTCTACAGGGATTTTATGAAACTGAGCTGACAGCAATTTTTACTATGGCACTAGCGTTGGTACTTAGTCAACTACTACAAGCATAAACATGTTAATTGTTTATATTTAATTCCTTTCAAAAAGAACTATGGACTTATAGAAAGAGAGGGAGTGAGAGAGAACGAAAAAGAGAAACAGAGCAGCAGAGAGAAAGTAAGAGCGAGAAGAAGAAAGAGAAATAGAGCAGCAGAAAGAGAGAAAGAGAGAGAGAGAGAGAGAGAGAGAGAGAGAGAGAGAGAGAGAAAGAGAGAGAAATAGAGAAGCATAAACAAAGAAGAAGAAAGAGAGCGTAAGAAAGCTACCTTGATGAGAGAAAATATCATTCCGGCCAGAGCGACAGAGAAAGCCAGAGCGGATAGGATCATGACGAGAGCGACAGGCACAGACACAGAGAATGCCTCGATTGCATTAACCTGAATATCGATTGATTACTTGTTAGCCTCTATTGATAACTAAATTATCGAACGATTCATTGATATCGACTGATTACTTGCGCATGAAGTATGTTTGACTCGATCTCTTCTGGAGCATAAAATTTTGATGGAGACGAAACTATTTGATTAGGGAAAAGAAGATCATAAAAATATTTATAGAAGAGTCACCTCTATGATGAAATTGAGAAAACGAAGTAAGTTAAAATAAATTTCTTATAGTCTCGATATCATAGACATTATCTTATTCTATATTCATTCATTCTCTCTCAACTCACATGTTAAGTACCTTTTTTGTGCTCTTAGTATCATTTATTCATCATTTCATTAATGTTTTACTTCTCTGTTATTTCTATGTTTCGGAATACATAATGATCCCAAACCCAACAGATCTTGAGTTTATTTAATTCACAAAAACCTCGCTCTTCCTCTCCTCATTCATACAGACTGATCTCGGCTCCCCCCCTCCCTCCCCCCAACCATTATCAAACTACCGTACCCATCCGACGGCATACTGTGAGAGGCCCAGAGTTTGCACGAAGCAGAAGAGGCAATGCAGAAACAACACGAAGAAAAAGACCATGAAGTTGAAGGAGGAGTCATTTCGGAAGGCCTGCAAGAGAAGAAACCACATCTAGTACAAAAAATAGCATGCTTGATACCAATACCTTTCAAACCATATGCCATATTCTCGTAAATCTATGTACAGCGTCCTCGCTCATTTCATCACCAAGAACATATAAATAGAGAAATATGCAATGCCGAAAAAAACTTGGTTCAATTTAATTTAATAATTCAATTGCGGCGCTCTGTCTCTGGCATTGATTAGAAAGCGGCGCTCTGTCTCTGGCATTGATTAGAAAGCGGCGCTCTGTCTCTGGCATTGATTAGAAAGCGGCGCTCTGTCTCTGGCATTGATTAGAAAGCGGCGCTCTGTCTCTGGCATTGATTAGAAAGCGGCGCTCTGTCTCTGGCATTGATTAGAAAGCGGCGCTCTGTCTCTGGCATTGATTAGAAAGCGGCGCTCTGTCTCTGGCATTGATTAGAAAGCGGCGCTCTGTCTCTGGCATTGATTAGAAAGCGGCGCTCTGTCTCTGGCATTGATTAGAAAGCGGCGCTCTGTCTCTGGCATTGATTAGAAAGCGGCGCTCTGTCTCTGGCATTGATTAGAAAGCGGCGCTCTGTCTCTGGCATTGATTAGAAAGCGGCGCTCTGTCTCTGGCATTGATTAGAAAGCGGCGCTCTGTCTCTGGCATTGATTAGAAAGCGGCGCTCTGTCTCTGGCATTGATTAGAAAGCGGCGCTCTGTCTCTGGCATTGATTAGAAAGCGGCGCTCTGTCTCTGGCATTGATTAGAAAGCGGCGCTCTGTCTCTGGCATTGATTAGAAAGCGGCGCTCTGTCTCTGGCATTGATTAGAAAGCGGCGCTCTGTCTCTGGCATTGATTAGAAAGCGGCGCTCTGTCTCTGGCATTGATTAGAAAGCGGCGCTCTGTCTCTGGCATTGATTAGAAAGCGGCGCTCTGTCTCTGGCATTGATTAGAAAGCGGCGCTCTGTCTCTGGCATTGATTAGAAAGCGGCGCTCTGTCTCTGGCATTGATTAGAAAGCGGCGCTCTGTCTCTGGCATTGATTAGAAAGCGGCGCTCTGTCTCTGGCATTGATTAGAAAGCGGCGCTCTGTCTCTGGCATTGATTAGAAAGCGGCGCTCTGTCTCTGGCATTGATTAGAAAGCGGCGCTCTGTCTCTGGCATTGATTAGAAAGCGGCGCTCTGTCTCTGGCATTGATTAGAAAGCGGCGCTCTGTCTCTGGCATTGATTAGAAAGCGGCGCTCTGTCTCTGGCATTGATTAGAAAGCGGCGCTCTGTCTCTGGCATTGATTAGAAAGCGGCGCTCTGTCTCTGGCATTGATTAGAAAGCGGCGCTCTGTCTCTGGCATTGATTAGAAAGCGGCGCTCTGTCTCTGGCATTGATTAGAAAGCGGCGCTCTGTCTCTGGCATTGATTAGAAAGCGGCGCTCTGTCTCTGGCATTGATTAGAAAGCGGCGCTCTGTCTCTGGCATTGATTAGAAAGCGGCGCTCTGTCTCTGGCATTGATTAGAAAGCGGCGCTCTGTCTCTGGCATTGATTAGAAAGCGGCGCTCTGTCTCTGGCATTGATTAGAAAGCGGCGCTCTGTCTCTGGCATTGATTAGAAAGCGGCGCTCTGTCTCTGGCATTGATTAGAAAGCGGCGCTCTGTCTCTGGCATTGATTAGAAAGCGGCGCTCTGTCTCTGGCATTGATTAGAAAGCGGCGCTCTGTCTCTGGCATTGATTAGAAAGCGGCGCTCTGTCTCTGGCATTGATTAGAAAGCGGCGCTCTGTCTCTGGCATTGATTAGAAAGCGGCGCTCTGTCTCTGGCATTGATTAGAAAGCGGCGCTCTGTCTCTGGCATTGATTAGAAAGCGGCGCTCTGTCTCTGGCATTGATTAGAAAGCGGCGCTCTGTCTCTGGCATTGATTAGAAAGCGGCGCTCTGTCTCTGGCATTGATTAGAAAGCGGCGCTCTGTCTCTGGCATTGATTAGAAAGCGGCGCTCTGTCTCTGGCATTGATTAGAAAGCGGCGCTCTGTCTCTGGCATTGATTAGAAAGCGGCGCTCTGTCTCTGGCATTGATTAGAAAGCGGCGCTCTGTCTCTGGCATTGATTAGAAGGCGGCGCTCTGTCTCTGGCATTGATTAGAAAGCGGCGCTCTGTCTCTGGCATTGATTAGAAAGCGGCGCTCTGTCTCTGGTATTGATTAGAAAGCGGCGCTCTGTCTCTGGCATTGATTAGAAAGCGGCGCTCTGTCTCTGGCATTGATTAGAAAGCGGCGCTCTGTCTCTGGCATTGATTAGAAAGCGGCGCTCTGTCTCTGGCATTGATTAGAAAGCGGCGCTCTGTCTCTGGCATTGATTAGAAAGCGGCGCTCTGTCTCTGGCATTGATTAGAAAGCGGCGCTCTGTCTCTGGCATTGATTAGAAAGCGGCGCTCTGTCTCTGGCATTGATTAGAAAGCGGCGCTCTGTCTCTGGCATTGATTAGAAAGCGGCGCTCTGTCTCTGGCATTGATTAGAAAGCGGCGCTCTGTCTCTGGCATTGATTAGAAAGCGGCGCTCTGTCTCTGGCATTGATTAGAAAGCGGCGCTCTGTCTCTGGCATTGATTAGAAAGCGGCGCTCTGTCTCTGGCATTGATTAGAAAGCGGCGCTCTGTCTCTGGCATTGATTAGAAAGCGGCGCTCTGTCTCTGGCATTGATTAGAAAGCGGCGCTCTGTCTCTGGCATTGATTAGAAAGCGGCGCTCTGTCTCTGGCATTGATTAGAAAGCGGCGCTCTGTCTCTGGCATTGATTAGAAAGCGGCGCTCTGTCTCTGGCATTGATTAGAAAGCGGCGCTCTGTCTCTGGCATTGATTAGAAAGCGGCGCTCTGTCTCTGGCATTGATTAGAAAGCGGCGCTCTGTCTCTGGCATTGATTAGAAAGCGGCGCTCTGTCTCTGGCATTGATTAGAAAGCGGCGCTCTGTCTCTGGCATTGATTAGAAAGCGGCGCTCTGTCTCTGGCATTGATTAGAAAGCGGCGCTCTGTCTCTGGCATTGATTAGAAAGCGGCGCTCTGTCTCTGGCATTGATTAGAAAGCGGCGCTCTGTCTCTGGCATTGATTAGAAAGCGGCGCTCTGTCTCTGGCATTGATTAGAAAGCGGCGCTCTGTCTCTGGCATTGATTAGAAAGCGGCGCTCTGTCTCTGGCATTGATTAGAAAGCGGCGCTCTGTCTCTGGCATTGATTAGAAAGCGGCGCTCTGTCTCTGGCATTGATTAGAAAGCGGCGCTCTGTCTCTGGCATTGATTAGAAAGCGGCGCTCTGTCTCTGGCATTGATTAGAAAGCGGCGCTCTGTCTCTGGCATTGATTAGAAAGCGGCGCTCTGTCTCTGGCATTGATTAGAAAGCGGCGCTCTGTCTCTGGCATTGATTAGAAAGCGGCGCTCTGTCTCTGGCATTGATTAGAAAGCGGCGCTCTGTCTCTGGCATTGATTAGAAAGCGGCGCTCTGTCTCTGGCATTGATTAGAAAGCGGCGCTCTGTCTCTGGCATTGATTAGAAAGCGGCGCTCTGTCTCTGGCATTGATTAGAAAGCGGCGCTCTGTCTCTGGCATTGATTAGAAAGCGGCGCTCTGTCTCTGGCATTGATTAGAAAGCGGCGCTCTGTCTCTGGCATTGATTAGAAAGCGGCGCTCTGTCTCTGGCATTGATTAGAAAGCGGCGCTCTGTCTCTGGCATTGATTAGAAAGCGGCGCTCTGTCTCTGGCATTGATTAGAAAGCGGCGCTCTGTCTCTGGCATTGATTAGAAAGCGGCGCTCTGTCTCTGGCATTGATTAGAAAGCGGCGCTCTGTCTCTGGCATTGATTAGAAAGCGGCGCTCTGTCTCTGGCATTGATTAGAAAGCGGCGCTCTGTCTCTGGCATTGATTAGAAAGCGGCGCTCTGTCTCTGGCATTGATTAGAAAGCGGCGCTCTGTCTCTGGCATTGATTAGAAAGCGGCGCTCTGTCTCTGGCATTGATTAGAAAGCGGCGCTCTGTCTCTGGCATTGATTAGAAAGCGGCGCTCTGTCTCTGGCATTGATTAGAAAGCGGCGCTCTGTCTCTGGCATTGATTAGAAAGCGGCGCTCTGTCTCTGGCATTGATTAGAAAGCGGCGCTCTGTCTCTGGCATTGATTAGAAAGCGGCGCTCTGTCTCTGGCATTGATTAGAAAGCGGCGCTCTGTCTCTGGCATTGATTAGAAAGCGGCGCTCTGTCTCTGGCATTGATTAGAAAGCGGCGCTCTGTCTCTGGCATTGATTAGAAAGCGTGAGAGCTTATGAATAATTTAATCTACACCATACATATCTTAACGGTTCACATTATAAGTTCATTAATATCCAATTATAAGTTTTTGGATCAGTTACAGTATATATCAATATATTCAACTAACCCCCCCCCTTTTAATGGATCAGTTACAGTATATATCAATATATTCAACTAAACCCCCCCCCTTTTAATGGATCAGTTACAGTATATATCAATATATTCAACTAAACCCCCCCCCCCCTTTTAATGGATCAGTTACAGTATATATCAATATATTCAACTAAACCCCCCCCCCCCTTTAATGGATCAGTTACAGTATATATCAATATATTCAACTAAACCCCCCCCTTTTAATGGATCAGTTACAGTATATATCAATATATTCAACTAAACCCCCCCCTTTTAATGGATCAGTTACAGTATATATCAATATATTCAACTAAACCCCCCCTTTTAATGGATCAGTTACAGTATATATCAATATATTCAACTAAACCCCCCCCTTTTAATGGATCAGTTACAGTATATATCAATATATTCAACTAAACCCCCCCCCCTTTTAATGGATCAGTTACAGTATATATCAATATATTCAACTAAACCCCCCCCCTTTTAATGGATCAGTTACAGTATATATCAATATATTCAACTAAACCCCCCCCCCCTTTTAATGGATCAGTTACAGTATATATCAATATATTCAACTAAACCCCCCCCTTTTAATGGATCAGTTACAGTATATATCAATATATTCAACTAAACCCCCCCCTTTTAATGGATCAGTTACAGTATATATCAATATATTCAACTAAACCCCCCCCCTTTTTAATGGATCAGTTACAGTATATATCAATATATTCAACTAAACCCCCCCCCCTTTTAATGGATCAGTTACAGTATATATCAATATATTCAACTAAACCCCCCCCCTTTAATGGATCAGTTACAGTATATATCAATATATTCAACTAAACCCCCCCCCTTTTTAATGGATCAGTTACAGTATATATCAATATATTCAACTAAACCCCCCCCCTTTTAATGGATCAGTTACAGTATATATCAATATATTCAACTAAACCCCCCCCCCCTTTTAATGGATCAGTTACAGTATATATCAATATATTCAACTAAACCCCCCCCCCTTTTAATGGATCAGTTACAGTATATATCAATACATTCAACTAAACCCCCCCCCTTTAATGGATCAGTTACAGTATATATCAATATATTCAACTAAACCCCCCCCCCTTTTAATGGATCAGTTACAGTATATATCAATATATTCAACTAAACCCCCCCCCTTTTAATGGATCAGTTACAGTATATATCAATATATTCAACTAAACCCCCCCCCCTTTTAATGGATCAGTTACAGTATATATCAATATATTCAACTAAACCCCACCCCCCTTTTAATGGATCAGTTACAGTATATATCAATATATTCAACTAAACCCCCCCCTTTTAATGGATCAGTTACAGTATATATCAATATATTCAACTAAACCCCCCCCCCTTTTAATGGATCAGTTACAGTATATATCAATATATTCAACTAAACCCCCCCCCTTTTAATGGATCAGTTACAGTATATATCAATATATTCAACTAAACCCCCCCCCCTTTTAATGGATCAGTTACAGTATATATCAATATATTCAACTAAACCCCCCCCCCCTTTTAATGGATCAGTTACAGTATATATCAATATATTCAACTAAACCCCCCCCCCCTTTTAATGGATCAGTTACAGTATATATCAATATATTCAACTAAACCCCCCCCCTTTTAATGGATCAGTTACAGTATATATCAATATATTCAACTAAACCCCCCCCCCTTTTAATGGATCAGTTACAGTATATATCAATATATTCAACTAAACCCCCCCCTTTTAATGGATCAGTTACAGTATATATCAATATATTCAACTAAACCCCCCCCCTTTTAATGGATCAGTTACAGTATATATCAATATATTCAACTAAACCCCCCCCCTTTTAATGGATCAGTTACAGTATATATCAATATATTCAACTAAACCCCCCCCCCTTTTAATGGATCAGTTACAGTATATATCAATATATTCAACTAAACCCCCCCCCCCTTTTAATGGATCAGTTACAGTATATATCAATATATTCAACTAAACCCCCCCCCTTTTAATGGATCAGTTACAGTATATATCAATATATTCAACTAAACCCCCCCCCTTTTAATGGATCAGTTACAGTATATATCAATATATTCAACTAAACCCCCCCCCTTTTAATGGATCAGTTACAGTAAATATCAATATATTCAACTAAACCCCCCCCCCTTTTAATGGATCAGTTACAGTATATATCAATATATTCAACTAAACCCCCCCCCCTTTTAATGGATCAGTTACAGTATATATCAATATATTCAACTAAACCCCCCCCCCCCTTTTAATGGATAGTTACAGTATATATCAATATATTCAACTAAACCCCCCCCCTTTTAATGGATCAGTTACAGTATATATCAATATATTCAACTAAACCCCCCCCCCTTTTAATGGATCAGTTACAGTATATATCAATATATTCAACTAAACCCCCCCCTTTTAATGGATCAGTTACAGTATATATCAATATATTCAACTAAACCCCCCCCCTTTTAATGGATCAGTTACAGTATATATCAATATATTCAACTAAACCCCCCCCCTTTTAATGGATCAGTTACAGTATATATCAATATATTCAACTAAACCCCCCCCCCTTTTAATGGATCAGTTACAGTATATATCAATATATTCAACTAAACCCCCCCCCTTTTAATGGATCAGTTACAGTATATATCAATATATTCAACTAAACCCCCCCCTTTTAATGGATCAGTTACAGTATATATCAATATATTCAACTAAACCCCCCCCCTTTTAATGGATCAGTTACAGTATATATCAATATATTCAACTAAACCCCCCCTTTTAATGGATCAGTTACAGTATATATCAATATATTCAACTAAACCCCCCCCTTTAATGGATCAGTTACAGTATATATCAATATATTCAACTAAACCCCCCCCCTTTTTAATGGATCAGTTACAGTATATATCAATATATTCAACTAAACCCCCCCCCCTTTTAATGGATCAGTTACAGTATATATCAATATATTCAACTAAACCCCCCCCCTTGTAATGGATCAGTTACAGTATATATCAATATATTCAACTAAACCCCCCCCTTTTAATGGATCAGTTACAGTATATATCAATATATTCAACTAAACCCCCCCCCCCTTTTAATGCAAAAACCCCAACAGATTTCTACTGTGATCTGTGTTCCTGAACTATGAGTTCACAATTCTGAAAATAAGAGTATAACATATTCCTCGCTCTTCACGAGCAACGGATTTTCATACCAAACAGAGAGCAGCGGACTCTTCGTAGAAACATGTGCAAAAATCGTGCAGTGTGCGGGAACCGAACCCGCGACCTTCGCTTACCGGGCGATGCTCCCATCCACTGAGCAACACACGTACACAATGTAATGCACATTTTGAGGTTCTAGAACATCTCCAGAAATAATACCCAAAAGTGGGAAACCATGGTAACCTTGTAGACTGGTCTGAACCAGAAGAGAAAGGCGCACGGGGAGAAGAGGGAGAACTCGATGATGGAGAGGAAAAAGATTCCGATTCCGCCATTCGCGAACAAGAAGTACACCAGAGAAGCCAGCACGTTCATCACCAACGCCAAGACGTACACCTGCAGAACCGTCAGCTCTATTACGGCTGAAAACACATTCGGACACTAACCCATAGGCAGACGTTTAATGGAACTGGTCTAATACATGTTTGTACGCGCCAAGCGAGTTGGAAAAGGAATAGGTAAAGGCAAAAAGAGTGAAGAGAGAGGTAGAGAAAAAGTAAAATATAACGTAAGGAAAAGAGACTATAGATCATTCTCGGCGCGAGCATGTATGCGCCAACATAGCTAGACCGGTAACTATTTAACACCTACCCATAGGTCATTTCTAATGTTGAAAAGTTGAAAAACTATCACTTTACGATCGAGGGATCTCGGATAGAAGAAAATTTCAGTTAGTCTCAATTCATCTCTGCTTTGTTCTTCATAATTCTAAACCTTCCCCGTTATGATAACAATTTTTTTCTTCCTTTTTAAAATTTCTACATATATCTCGAGAAAAACCTCCTGCCTTCTTTGCCTTCTTTTCTTTCTTTCTATAATTTGACTATGTCTTGTCCAAATACTAAAACTAAATTTTTTCCTTCCTCGTAAAAACCAAAGTCTCACCAGAAAGACATGGTAGACAAGTTTCACCGTCCTTTGGAACTGAGCCGGGATCTCGACTTCGATATCCTTAATGAGATGATGGTAATGATCATCATATCATCATTAAAGTTTTGAAATTGCAAAAATCCGATTCAGTACATGTATACAGCTTCAGAGTGACTGTGCAGAAACGATAATAGAGAGATACTAATTCGAGAGCCAGTACTAATTGAGTCAAAATTGGTTCAAAGTAGAAATAAATAGTTTTCTAGAAATCGGTACGTAAAGCTGCTATTAGAATTATTGTCGGGCTTTCTCCCCAATATTATCGACTGATTGAGATAGGACAGATATCAGTTCAAATAAGCTGAGCTTCAGTTCGTAAAGAGTACAGTTGGCCGGGATTGGAATATCGGATATGCCTATTCCAGAATCGAGCCCGATTCCATGGAACCCCAGCAGCGCGTAGAAACATCCCTTTGTCCGGTCTGAATCAATGCCTAGCTGCGACTAAACAGTTGTAAACCTGGTAGAAGCAAGGCTCCACTGGGATGAAAGAGGGCAGGGGCGGCCAATTGTGCGGGCGCGTTCCCTGGGCCCCGCCTAACCTGGTAGAAGCAAGGCTCCACTGGGATGAAAGAGGGCAGGGGCGGCCAATTGTGCGGGCGCGTTCCCTGGCCCCGCCTAACCTGGTTGAAGCAAGGCTCCACTGGGATGAAAGAGGGCAGGGGCGGCCAATTGAGCGGGCGCGTTCCCTGGGCCCCGCCTAACCTGGTAGAAGCAAGGCTCCACTGGAATGAAAGAGGGCAAGGGCGGCCAATTGTGCGGGCGCGTTCCCTGGGCCCCGCCTAACCTGTTAGAAGCAAGGCTCCACTGGGATGAAAGAGGGCAGAGGTGGCCAATTGTGCGGGCGCGTTCCCTGGGCCCCGCCTAACCTGGTAGAAGCAAGGCTCCACTGGGATGAAAGAGGGCAGGGGCGGCCAATTGTGCGGGCGCGTTCCCTGGGTCCCGCCTAATCCTCCCGTTCCTCCGCGCCTCTCCAGGTCTTCTTCTCGCCTGAAAGCTCTTTTTACAACACCACACTAGAGCAACTTGAAAGAACAGTTTGCCAAAGGCACTCTGACATTCTGCACAAATCATACTTTCCTCTTCATGAACCTAAATCATCAACCCTTCCCTGAACTGTCCGGGTAGAGACATTTAGTGTATGATAATAATAAAAATAATACTATTGTTATTATTATTATAATTATTATTATTATTAGTAAAAACAACAATAATACGCAAACTAATAACTTTAAACAATAACAAAATTATGAAAATTATTTATAAGAGAAGAGAAACTCTTCAAAAAATTGCGCTAGAATTCAACACACATAATCCAAAACAGATAAACAACATCAATAAAAAAATCGCATGACTTTCACTCGTTAATGAATTAAGAGAAACACTCGACTAAACAGTATTCATTGGGGGTTCACGCATGGCTCTCTTTACATAGTCAAACAGTTAAGTTATGTTCAAATACCTCATTCCACGTTTTCAAAGACCAAAAAATTCCGGCAAAAACCCGCACCTGCGCAATTCTTCGGCTTTGCGCTCTAGTTCTTCTTGCTTCCTGAAGAGTTCATCGCTCATGGCTGAAGGAGGAGGGCCACTGGCAGCCTGCAACAACACTCAGAGGTTACACCCAGTGCGGTTCTTGAACCCGCACATCGGGTTAAATCTATGCGCTTTCCAAGAAAGCTAGTGATACGAATGCTCTGATCGTCTGCATCCTCTCTTTTAGATCCCAAGCTTTCGCGCTATCTCAAAAGTCTGCCGTTTTCTCATGATCAGTCATATTGATATAAGCGCTCTTTCTGCGGGCGGGAAGAAACAGTCTGGTTATACCTCACCTTACGGGAGTTCGTACCTTGTCACGAGGCGGGTTTCAAGCGCACAGAATAGTTCACCTGCACTGTTGTGAATAAAACAAAAACTACCATTATTTGAGCGATGGAGTCTAGAATAATTAGAATCTCTCCCTTTTTCGCCCTTGACCTCTAGCTCGCTTCTCATCATTCCAGACTCCTTCGAGCACAGAGTGGTAGTTTTTCAATTACAATAACTCCAGGTGACTTTTTTGAGCTATGGGTGCCGCCTTTCAGGCGTAAAAAACATGTCCGGAAAAAGACAAAGATATCGCAGATAGAAATAATATGCCTAATCCGAGTCCCACAGATGACAAGATAAATTCGTTTTATTCATTTAAAGAAAGGAATGATTTCCAAGTAAGGGTTTACTCTTAGAATGAGAACAGATAACCCCCAAAGAACAGATTCAAAGCAGAGGTCCATAAACAGGGGATTGAACTTGAGCTTCAACAATGACTAAATCTCTGCATTTTAACAGAAAATATCACGGGCTTATGGATCAAAAATGCAACTTTAGAAAAATGTAATAGTTCCATAAACCGTTCTTGAAGTTTCAGTATGTCTTCATTTGAATTGTGTGTGATTCATTTATAACGATTTACACAGCCCTTGTGGAGTGGAGAACAAAATATCTATAATAAAAAATATTCTTTCCTTCAAAATAAATATCGCATTCTTATGTAATCAAGTGGAAAAAGTCATTTCATCTTTCATAAACAAAGAAATTCTAGTTAATGCAAATCGGTCTCACTAATAAGCATTCGCAATAAAAGAACATGCCGAAGCCATTTTGTGAGCTTCTCCTTATGTGAACAAACTGTTGTGGAATAGACCGAAAAAGAGCCTCGGGGCAGAAAAAAGAAGGGGAGGCATCGATGGAGAAGGAACGCGCCACAACACTAAAATCGATGCAGAAGTAAGCCTCGCATTTGGATTGACATCAAGCAAGCTATAGAAAAATAAGGGAAAGAGAGAGAGAGAGAGAGAGAGAGAGAGAGAGAGAGAGAGAGAGAGAGAGAGAGAGAGAGAGAGAAAGAGAGCAGGACAAAGAGATAAAAAATAGATAAAGAGAGGAAAGAGATGAAGAATAGAGAGAAAGTAAGAAATTGAATACCTAAGGGGATAGGATAAATCGGATGAATAGGGGTGCATTTAATCAGGGTAGGGTCCGATTTATTCATCAAAAGGGGATGAAAAGATGCTTACTTGCGTCATCCAAGCGAGAGCAGTGTAAGGAATGAAATAAAAATGAATCCAGGGGTTATTTGTAAAGAAAATAATGAATATTTTAAAACATTTATGTAAGTAATATTTATAGATGATAAGTTTGTATACAGATATATATATATATATATCAATATATATTCATCTTTCTTCCATCCATATTGGTTTCAAAAAAGTGAATATATAGATTTTATTCAATACAGATTTGAGAAAGAAAATTTTTCTAATAAGCGGACCTTTATTAGCGGAACATACGCCGACTTCGGCCGGCGCGGGAAAACGCTAAGAACAAGATACATAATTCTTTTTATAATGTACTAAATACTCCTTCAAGATAACCGTGATATCACAAATCAAAGGGTGTCACAGTACATCTTTTTGGTGTTCCTAAAACCCGGGCTGCGGACAATTTTTTTTTTTGGAGAGCGCATAGATTTTTTTACCCGCGGTGCGGGTCAGAGAACACCCTGATCTACACGCTTCTTTAGATCTTTGTAAGAAACAGCCTGCTCATTACCGTAACCACATGTAGATCGAAAACTAATATTAGTGGTGAGGTCACAACCGTTGGAAGAGAGACTGTTTCTGCGAGCGATGAAAAATATAAAAAAAAAGAAGCTAGAAACAGAGTACTCTTATCACAAGTTTCATCGGAGAGAGCTTAGAGTTTACCATAGGTAAACTACAAGCTTGCTAAATTTTGTACTAGCAGGGGTTTTTTAGTGTGAAAGAAAAAGGGACAGACGCCCGCCGAAGGCGGTAAATTTTTTTTTCACATGAGGGTCCTCCTTATGATTTTTCAAACAGAAACCCGCCGAAAAAAAAATTCACATAAGGGTCCCCCTTAACGATTTTTCAAATAAAAAAATTTTCATAAGGGCCCCTCCCCCCTTATGAAAAGATACAGAGGCCCGCCGAAGGCGAAAAATTTTTTTCACATAAGGCTCCCCCTTTACGATTTGGAAAAACAGAGGCCCGCCGAAGGCGGAAAAATTTTTCTTTCACATAAGGGTCCCCCCCTTAGGGGTGAAAATTTTTTCTTTTTTTGCTAACATAAGAGTCCCCCTCACTTTTTTTTCACATAAGGGTCCCCCCTACAGATTTGGAACACAGAGGCCCGCTGACAGAAGATCTGTCATGACTATATAACCCCTGTGTACTAGTGCGACCGACCTACCGATCCCATCCTCTGAAAAAACCGTTATAGTCGTAACTTGGTCAAAACTGGCTTTTTGGAAGATATCATTTAAAAAATTGACGTATTCAGGCGATCGACCTATAGGAATAGCAAGATGTATTTTACCTATGGAGTTTACCCACAGTTTGGGTAAAGAACAGCCGCCTGTAGGTAAGCTACACCCCACAGAACATATTCAATACCTCTTAGACTCGAATATAGGTAAGCTACGCCCCACAGAACATATTCAATACATGTTAGACTCGAACGTCAGGTTTAATACATAAAACACCTTTTTGACTTAATACATAAAACACCTTTTTGACTAAAAAAGGGGCAGAATGTTAATATAACCCTCAGAAATAACCGTATCCAATTTTATTTGCTCTCTAGAAAAAGCCAGGCTATAAAAAATAACTCAATCTAAGATGAGGAAGGATATGAGCCGAAAAGATGAGAAGATTAAGATGCATGGCAGACAACGGTTGTATATGAAAAAGCTTCCCGAAATGAAGAATGTGTTCTTTCTGAAGATAGAGAATAAGGCGTTGAATGCATAGAAGATAATTTGCCAGAATACAGAAATGTTGACATAATGCTCTATTGAATAGAGGCTTCCGAGCTCTTGGCTTCACAGCAACATTCTGGAGACTTCTATAGGTTTTTCATTGATTTGGTTGCGGTTTTAATTTGTTGTTGTCATTTCGAAATCACGTTTCATTATTAGTTCATGGTATCCAGTCCCGTTTCAGTGTACCACTTCTTTGGGTAAAAATCCCGGAAAAGAAAGAATAATCTTAAGGTTTGAGCAGGAAACGTTATTCGGAGAGAAAAGTATTCTCTAGATGACATAAAAATTGATTAAACTTTTCTTCCTGTTTGTACATATTTTCCTGGGAGGCAAGACAGGTCGAAACATTTTTTCCATGCTGATGTTTTCCTGTGATATGGAGTGGGTGATTTGAATGAAGACACGTTGCAAATTTTTAAAAGATTTTTGACGTCTATTTTTAAGTGATTATTAGTTACGGGTTCTACGGCTACATTCTAATTTATTGTTATTTTAAAACTGATTGGGGTTTATTTCGATTGATAAAGGAATGAATCGTGCTACCACAGTAAAATCCATAAAAAAAGAATTTTTGAACAAAATTGTACAACCAGAGAGTATCGAACGTTTAAAAAGTTCAAATTTTTTTTGCTGAGACATTCAAAATGAGTCTTCATCATTTCTGAAAGGACTCAGAGATTTTCAAAAGCTTAATTTCAACTAATAATGTAAATATTCTGTGTTGATCTGAGTTACTCGCATCTTGAAGTTCTTGAATAATGTGTTTTCTGTGTTGAGTCGATGAAAAGATGCAGTTTGGTTAGTCGTTTATTGGACGTTTCGGCTATAAAGCCATCATCAGCAATTACCTCAAAAATACGGAATAAAAACATGAAATAAAATAAATACGGGCTATTTCAAGAGAAAAAAAACAACCATTGATTGTGATGTAGGAAAATGAAAGAGGATGATACCGGAAAGAGGATGATGCGAGTTGGATAATTCATAGCCCGTATTTATTTTATTTCATGTTTTTATTCCGTATTTTTGAGGTAATTGCTGATGATGGCTTTATAGCCGAAACGTCCAATAAACGACTAACCAAACTGTAAATATTCTGCTTCTTTCAGTGGTACGGTACTCTTTTCAATAATTAATTAGTACCACTCGATACATTTTTTTTCTCTTATTTAAGATCATCAAAAAATCTCTACTTTCAGAACTCGCCTGATTGGTTGTAGATGCGGCCGGAATCGTGTTGTTGGCGAAGGGATTGAAATCGTCCGCCGTGTCATGACGCGTTTGAGCAGCTTGTGCCACACTCGGATCCTCAAATATTGAGAAAATAATGTTTAAAATATTTTTGAAAGCTAAAAGATGTGGTGCCTGTTCCACCGAGGGACTTAAATCAAAAGGATCACAGGTGATTATTGAAAAGTTTAAATAGTCTACCCGAAATGGATCAGCAAACGGATTTGGTGCAGACATTTATTCGGGAAGTCTTTTCAGAGGATTCACTTGAATCGACGAACTTACACGCGGTTTCTGAAGAGAAAAAATATTCCGTTTCATTTGAAATAAACCACGCACGAGTTGACCCGAAGATAGACGATTTTAAAAACGAGAGCAGTGCCATAATCATAACATTGCCGGCACAATTTTACTTAGGGGGGGCCGCACAAATTTGGTCATTGAATTGACAAAAAATTAACATTATGAGAAATTTTCTTATCCGGATTCATTAGCCTAAGCCGTAAGGCCTCGTTAGCGTAACCTTTGACTGAGCCTAAGCGAGAAAAAAACAGTGAATAATAGCTGAACACAGCTTAGTCAATTTCCTCAATTACACTTGATAAAACTAAAATATTTTGGCTAATTGTTCTATACGGCCTCGTTCTTAAGCCGTACGGCCTCGTTAGCTCACATTTTACCTAAGCCTAAGCGAAAAAATCAGTGAAAAGTGACCTGCCCCCCAAGTAAAGTGCGGCCCCCAAGTAAAAAAGTGCCACATTGCCATATATAAAAGCTTCTTGCGACCTAAAAACTATGCCGGAATAAAAAATAAAACAATTATCTCTTCTTGTGATATGGAAATTACGACAACCGCCCGGTGATGCGCCGCGAAAAGGAGAGAGGTGTTCTATCTCCATATACTCTACGTGTCCTTTTCTCTTCCACTCTTCCTCTCGCTCACGTGTCTCCCTCACTCTCTAGTTTCTCTCTGTCTCTTTCTTTCTTGCGTCACTCTTTCACTCTTTTCCCTCTATTTTATTAGTCATTTTTTCATCTTTCTTTCCTTTCCGACTCTCTCTCTTTCTTTCTTCCTCTCTCTTTCTTCCTCTCTCTTTCTTTCTTTTCCTACTCTCTCTTTCTTTCTCTCTCCCTCTTTCTCTGTTTACCTCTTCCCTTTTTCACTCGCACCAAACAAAGAATCGATTAATCGCGAAGTCATCGTTTTCCATTTCCTTCAAAACTCTTCTCTCTCCTTCCCGATTTCTTCTAGTACCTCTCCGTCTGTTGAGCCTTCCATCGATCTCGAGCCCCTTTCTTCCTTCCCTACCCGGGTCCTCCACAATATGCTCTCTGTATATCAAACACCTCTTTGTCAATTCTGTTTTCTCTCTTCAGTTCACTCTCTTTTTTCATTATCTCTCACTCATTTTCTTTCTTCTCTTCTCTCTCGCACGTCTATTCGTCTCACTCCAAATAGCTACATTGAAAACGCTACTTGAAAAATGAGTATCTTTCTTGTTCGTCTCTTCTCTCGTGACAGACCCTTTCATCCTTAAATCTTTCCGCCTTTCTGTTTAACTGCTCTCTCTCTCTCTCTCTCTCTCTCTCTCTCTCTCTCTCTCTCTCTCTCTCTGTCTCTTTGTCATTTCTCCTCTTTCTCTCCTCTTCCCCATCTCTCTTCCTGTCATTTTCTATAGCCCGCTCTCTGAATGATAGTCATTCTTTTTGCTTCATCACAACTTCATCGCACTCTTGTTCTGCGTTGCCAAGCCGAGCAGTTTACGTCGTTTGTGAGTAGAAGAGAAGAGAGAGAACCAGAGAGAGGGAGAGAAGGCGCTGAACTTGTTGGAAGTGCCGTCTTAACGAGAGCATTGCTGATTACAGGCGCGGGCGCAGTATTGATTCCATGAGCAGTGCGAGTTCGTCATGAAGTTGGCCTGGGAAAACCAGCATGCGGGGAGTGTCATCGAGCCGGGCATCACCTGCCTCGCGTGGCACGGCGACCTTGCCCATGGCCAACTCGCTGTCGGATCCGAGTCCGGAGTCGTCGGCATCACCTTCACAGATCTGGAACCCATTCCGCCAGGTGTGGTAGGATTTCGGATAGATTTCTGAATGGATCAATTCCAGTGACGCTAACCTGTAGTAAAAGATAACTCTACAAGCCGACCAATCTGTATTATTTGAGTATACTCGATGATCTTAAGGAAAAAACTATTTTTGTTGAACCGACGTACCAGAGAAAGGTTCGGGGCCGAGATGCGACCTAATTTTTTTGTGCTATCAGGTACATACAGCTCATATCATCTTCCAACATAGAGATAAGTCGTTTGGACTCGATGATGTATAGAAGCAAGACCAAAAACAGCGCCAATCCTCCTTACTGACGTTATACCTTATAAGGGTACACTTTAAGGAGATTACGGCCGCTTTAACTTCAATCTGCGCGGGCATCACACGGGCGTGACGTCTGTGGCTTGGAACTCGACTCAGGGGAAGCTTGCATCCTCTGACCAGGCGGGGGTCATATACGTCTGGTCCCGCAACGAAGAACGATGGTCCGTGGAATTGGTCAACGAGAGAGGAGTCAAGGTTATCAATCAAAAATATCAAATTTCTCCTAATTATAAGTTTCGAGAACAAAGACAGTTTCACAATAAATTTGTTTCTTGCTCTAAACTTTTTTCTCTTTGAAAAAGAATGCGAGCTAGAGCCCATCTAACCAATTATGTTGACAAAATTTACAAAAAAAGTTGATGTCTTTTTCTATAAAACCTTTAGGTAAAATATGTCTTGATTTTTCAATAGGTCGATTGCTAGGAGGCTAAGAATTTCACTTTTAAATTTACGAAACCGGTTGAGGCTGAATTATGGCTAATGAAACGTTCTATGTATTTATGCTGATAAATGAAGATTTTTTCTTTCAATTTCAGCTGTGAAAACTGTGAGACATTCATTTTGAGGGAGGTAGAGAGAGGGTCGACATTCATTTTGAGGGAGGTAGAGAGAGGGTCGGTAGGTAAGTCGCTCTAGTAACTCTTTTTGCCTGCTGGCAGTTAACCTATGGATTAAACACCAGCGCACCTCAGAATATATCGCAGGTATTTGTAAGCCCAGTTATCCGCTATCGCAACCGTAGAGACAGGCATATTTCGGCTGCGGTATAATTGTAGTGTGCGCGACTATTATGCGAAGATTCCCAAGTTCGACATCCATACCGGGCAGATTCACCCAAACCAGAAGGGGCCAAGAAGTTTTGATAGTGCTCTTGCACTAATCTGACTCTTCTCCCTGCTGCTACACATACCAGCAGTGACCCAGCGGGCAGCCACTGCTTATACCAGGATAGGTCTGTCCCACATCTCGGAGCGTGATTAAGAGCGAGTACCCTGCCTTGAGGCGGTAAAAAGCGAGGTAGTTTATAGACAGGCATATGTATACCCATGGGTATCCAATGAGTCGTAACCTACTCATGCTGGGTAGCGGACTAGCAATGCGGCGCTCACTAAAGATATCAGATCCCTTTAAATTGTTTTAAGCATTGTACTTTTTAGTGTAAAAAAACTTTGACGCCGTCGCTAAAACATGTTTTGAAGTGTGGGAAAGGGTAAGAGGATTAGTTAAAGGTATCATCCTTACTATATATGTATAACCATCGCATATATGTATAACCATCGCAATGTGTGCTCGGTTGGTCTATTGGTAACGCTCTACAAACCCCGGTTAGGCAACGGAGGTTCGGTACCGGCCGAGTGTCATTTTTGCCCCGTGCAATGGATTTCTTTCTATCATTCTTACTATATAATTAGATGAATACGGATCTCCGTTCACAAGCGAGCTGTCTGCACTTCTCACTTTCGCCACATCTTATCTTATCCATCACCAAATTTAGGTAAATTTTTAAGGTCCTTGATAAAAATCTATGGATAAGTTTCAACAGAAAATTTTGTACGTAAAATGGCTAACTCGACCCGCTAATTCGAATGAACCAACTTTGGTTTTCTGATTTTCAGTATCGACCAAGTTTTAACCGCTTCCCCGACTCTTTCCCGAAAACCTTTGGCTTCCCTCTAATCTCTTGGCACTTATCCAGCTATTAAACTGGTTGGCTTAGATTGCCCACCAGGTAATGTTCATTTCGCAAGCAGCGTCTAGTACAAGCCCTCTTTTCGTGTTCATGTGACAAGATCCCATATAAATATGAGAAATACGGCCAAGTTGGATTAGTAAACTTATTATTAGTTTTCAATATGGTAGTTTGTTGGTCACTATGCTCAATCATAAATATAGACGAGATTCATGACATTAACCTCGATGATTTTGTTGGACTGTGGGAAAGTTCTATGCATGCGCAAAACTATGCGCTGTCTAGATTTAAGGATGAGTTGAGTTTCGTTTTCTGTTTTCTATCACACACCTCCACCGTCGTTCTTTTAATGCTGTTCTTACTAGTATTCTTGATCTATCGTTTGCAGGGAGGCATTAAGAAACATTTTGATATCAATGATGATTTGTTCTGGCTGGTTCTTTGTCTCTCAATCAGCTATTCGGTATAGTTGTATAGTTCACAACTTTCGGCTTACTTTTCTATTCCCAGTCGGCCAGTGCTTTCATTATTGACTAATTTAGATGAGGGTGTTGTTGATTCAGCTGTGGACCACCTCCTATCATCGAGCCAGTTCTCTTCTTCATCTTTGACCAAAGCTTTGTCTTGCAACAAAAAACACTTTGTTCCATCGAGAATCGGAAAGTTATTGATATTGGCTAGGTTCGATCCCGCCATGTGGACTAGCTTTTGCGTGCATTGGATCAATTTAATATCTTTACGAATAGACGCTTCGAAGAGGAAGAGACTCACCACCGATGAAACCGAGAATACTATTGGTGAGGGAACCAAAATATAAAAAAAAAGAGTGATTGGAATAAAAAATTTCGAAAATTAACTTTTTCTAATAGCGTAGACGTTTCACTTTCAGCGTTATTATGATAAACACTCTGGAGTCTGAAAACAACCAACAAAAAAAGTTTCGACAAGTCGAAAACATAGGTCTTCAGCACAACATTTTTTGGTCCGGGGGTGTATGGATTAATGATAAGCTCCCTTCTCTGGCATTTAAAGCTCGCTTCTTATTATTCTAGCATCCCTATCTCGAAGAACGGTTTTTGAAAGGATTTCCAGCAATTGCAGGCTTCATTTGTTAAACTATTATGAAAAAACTGGTTAATCAGTCGCATCAAAAAAATTTGAACCGAAGGCATTTAAGAAGAAGGAAAAAAATATTCAGTTTCTTCTTTTTGGGGCGTCTATCTACTCTGAAGTGTAAATTTGAGCGGAGTTTATCAATCACAGAGATACCCAATTGTTGGATAATAAAATTTTATATTACGTCAGTGGTGATATGTATAGCGCAATAAAAGGACACGAGGTAGTTAATTCCCCCAGCAAATAAAATTCTCAATTTTTCAATATTCAATATTCTCATGTCTTTTCATCCACAGGCAGCTGAAATTTGTGGAACTGAAAATTAATTTAAGAAAAGTGTTATTTGGTTTTTTCGGAGTCAATATCCTGTTTACTCAGAGAAATTCAAACACTCATAAATTCTTGATGTAAAAGTTCGGGACGTTTTTTGCTTGTTGAATTGCTCGTAAATATTCCCTTTCAACTGCATTATAAACTGTGAAAATTAAAAATTGAGTTGTTTTTTTTGTGCAGTAGTATGCCTTGAATGAGATGAAAAATAGATTGAATATTCCAAGGCAACATACGTATTTGCTGGCATCTATTTGATTCAATGAAAAAACTACAGAAACTTCTGTTGAGTTCTATTTCGTTTTTAATAGCTCAGTAGCAATATGTAATGGAAGAGGCTGGGGAAGCAAAAGAGATTGAGAGAGAGAGAGACTATCAGAGAGTCAGAGAAAGAAAGGATGGATGAAAGAGAGAGAGAGAGAGAGAGAGAAAAGAGGACTGAAAGAGAGAAAGGGAGAGAGAAAGAATGAAAGAGAAGAAAGTGGAGCACGTGAAGGTTGCTTGGTCGGGAGAACTGGATTCTCTAGCAGAGTCAATAGAATGTGGCTGGTAGGAAAGAGATAGAGAGAGACAGTCAAAGAGAGAGAGGAGGTATAAAAGAGAGATAGAAGATAGATAAAAGATAGAGAGAGAGAGAGAAGATGGGTAAAAGAGAGAGAAAGAGAGAGAGGATGGATGAAAGAGAGATAGGGAGAGAAAGAATTAAACACAAGAAAGCGGAAGGGCTGAAATAGGATGAGACATACAGACAGACAAAAAATGAAAAAAAAAAGTCTGTTACGCGCAAGTTACGTCGTGTTCCTGTAAAGAAGCCTTCTCGGAGATTGTTAGTGGTGCAAAAAACAAACTTTTTATCAGAAACGACGGTTCAACTCACAATTTTTTTCACTCAAAAAGATCAAATAGGTCAACGTTGACGGCTTATTGATTTGCTGATCGTACCAATCGGCAATGCTTGAGCATTTGAAACGATTTTATGGAATGATTTCACGAGGAAGTAGTGTAATCTAACTACAAGACAATGCCTATTGCGAGTGCATCGCAGGGCCGAGATATAGAGAACTCTCGATATATCACACCGGAAAATACTTCGGATAATATAATTCACGAGAACCTCTCTCATTGAAGAGAGTGTTCATAACCAAAAGTCTTCGATGCGGGCTGCTTGCCAGCAACAACAACCACAAGACAATTCACCCCGGGGGGGGGGGGGGTACATTTGAAGCAGTTCGAGCAGTATTAGGTAATGAAGTAAGGACTTTTTCAGAGTTTGCCTCTAGGTCTTTGTTCCCCCTAGGTCTTTGTAAATGTCCGCGTAACCCCTGTCTTCGATGCTTCTATGTCCCTGCATAAATCTATGTAGGATCCGGGTCTTAACTTTGATGTGCAGGTGCGTGACGTGAGTTGGAGTCCATGCGGAGCGGCCGCTTTGTTCTGTTACGAGGACAACTTCGTTTTGATTGGATCAGCAGCTGGTCAGCGAATATGGAGCAGCAACTTTCCACCAATGATGGTATGACTCAAAATGGTCATTTGTAACCAAAAAACACGTCTAAACCAAAAGTATTTGACTCTTTAACATTGAAAAGAGCAGGAGATCAGATGCCTGAGCTGCAACTCGCTGTAACTGTTGTATCAATTATCGATTGATTCGTTCATAGGCAGTATTTGGGGTTACTCGAATGTAATAAGCATTGGCTACCAAGGGGTACAAAAAAACCTGCCGGCTCCCCGCCCGAAAAGGAAAAAAAAAGGTTTTTTTGCGTTCATTTTCTCTTCTCATGTTTTCAAGATTTTATTCATTCGCCGAAACAGACATGACCATTAAGCAGAAGTTTATTGTGAAACCTTGAATAATTATCCTATTTTTGAACTGTCTGAGCTTAAGATAGTTGTGGAAAATGCACTTCTTTATAGAGGGACCTGTGGTTCTTGTTATCTTTCATCAAATCACCAGAACAGAAAGTGGAAGCAATGTAGAATCCAAAAAATATAGTCTTATTGGGTTGTTTAGTAAGCGTTTAGACTTGTTCCTTAGTCTTATGATAATAAAGCCATAGAAATAAACTAGGTTTTTTTTTTAAAAGAGGTAGTTTTGAACGGCTCAGAATAATGAGAAGACAAGCGAAGCGAGAGATGAGTAAAGAGAGGTCGAGAGAGCGAATATGTGCTAAGCGAGAGAAGACTGGAAGAAACAGCCGGGGCCGGAGTGAATTTGTTCTTTCATGTTTGCCCATGCATGAGATTGGTTGCAGTCGGTGGTGTGCGGTGTGTGGGTGTCGGCGCGGTTGCTGGTGCTCGCCCTATCCACTGGTCACATCCAGCTAATCTCCGACGACGGATCTCATCTGGCCGATCGTTTCCTATGTCAAGATCCAATCAGGAAGCTCATTTCTCCACCGGGTGCGGTTTTTTTATTTTTCTGATCCGGTACAATTTACTATTTAGACCACAGGTTCTGGTAATTCTCGCCCGTTTCTTAATATTCTAACCCCCCTTCCCCGCTCATGTGAGCGGTCATTTTTTGAATCTCTGATGAGTGCAGGTGCCATATAGCATTGGGGTGAGGCACAAAGTTTGTTTCCTTTTTGGTTGAGTGATGTTGATGGACATTCCGAGATATCTTAAATGTATTTGATTTTCATAATTATACGACTCCAGGTGTTCTTTTTTAAATTTTGTTTTCGTTCTTCTATTTTTGTCTTCGTATTTTCAGTTCGAAACGGTTTCTTGTATGTACATTACCGTGCAAAATTCTATCAAAAAAGGTTTTTGAACATAACTTTGCAAGAAGCGAAGATATTGTCTTCATCTTTTCTGTGTATTCCTTGTAAGTAAGTGCTGTAGTTATGGTAAAATGTCTGCTAAAAGATAAACCAACTCTTCCGCACCAAAGCTCGACTTTTTCAAATTTTCTAATTTTGACGAAAAGTTATTTTTTAAATTTCTTTTTTTATTGTGTAGCCACACTCAGGGGTTAAATGGAGCCGCCCAATTTGAGTTTACATGTATCCATCGCTCAAAGTTTGGAGGAAAAAAGAAGAGAAGATGAAGGAAAAGGGGTAAGAAAAAACGGAGTTTTTTCTTCAATATTGTGTGTACATGTATCCGCCAGGGGTTGAATGGAGCCGCCCAATTTGGGTTTACATGTATCCGCCGCTCAAAGTTTGGAGGAAATAAGAAGAGGGGATGAAGGAAAGGGGTAAGAAAAAACGGAGTTTTTTCTTCAATATTGTGTGTACATGTATCCGCCAGGGGTTGAATGGAGCCGCCCAATTTGGGTTTACATGTATCCGCCGCTCGAAGTTTGGAGGAAAAAAGAAGAGGGGATGAAGGAAAGGGGTAAGAAAAGAGAGGGAGTTTTGTGTCAATATTGTGTGTACATGTATCCGCTGACAGGACCGATCCGGTCACTATTTAACCCCTGGCTACACTAGATTTGTAGTTGTTGAATTACTCATCTTATCATAAGTAAAAAGTGTTTAAGATCTGTTTCAGATCGAGTTTAAGTTTTTTTTTCAAAATTGGATATTTCTTATACAATTGTGGTCTGGTCGCAGCTTAATTACTAGTATTCCTATTTCCGTGATTTTTGAGTAAATTTTTCGTTATCTTATGTGAAATAAATGGTTAAAATTTTAAATTACGGGATATAAAATGGAAAAAGTTATCAACGAAAAATCAAAACTTGATAGAATTTCGCACGGTATTCTATATTCTTAACGCCTTTTTTCAGCTTGTGAAGTTTTCTTGACTGTGAAGTTTGACTCTTCTTTTTCGAGAGTTTTCTACTAGTAATTTTCGGTTCTCCTTTTTTCTGCTTGTCAAAACTTATATTAAATTCTCATAACAGGCAGCAATCGTTTCGCGGCTCTCACTCAGACGGGCAGCGTGTACATTTTACGAGAATTCGATCAGGTTTGCCCTCTTTTTATCGATTGGCCTTCAAACTTGGCATACTGCCAAGAGAACCGGAAAATGCCTAGAGAATAACTGTAAAAAAATTTTGATGAGCGATTAAGTAGGTTGAGATTCAGTTTTAATCTGCACTGCGGGGCGTACGATCTAATGCGCTCTTCAGACGAAAAAAAGGAAGTGGCCCGGTTTCTCCTCTTGTAGAACATTTTCTGCTTCTTTCACTTGGTATCTTTCTTTCTTCAGTGTCGGCCGTTCCGACATGTGTAGTAATTTTCATCTGCATCATTTTGGGGCCAAAAATGAGACTGATCTAAAACATGTTTGTACATGACGAGCGAGTTGGAAACGAGATGGGGAAAGGCAAAAAGATTGAAGAGAGAAGAAAAATGAACGGAAAGACAATAGATTGTAGATCATTTTCGGTGAGAACATGTATGCGCCAACATAGCTGGTACGGTAATATTTAAGCCTTGTTCGAGGGTGGTAGGGAACGGAATGATGTAGATGAGTTTTTGGAGGCGCGCCTGGTTCCATTCATTTGTTTGTTGAACAAGAAATTGCGTCAGAAGAGGCGTTTGGCGCGGTTGAGGAGAAGAGACCGAGAGCAGTGGAAGAAGAGATAGAGAGGAAGAGAAGATTTGTAAGGACAGCGAGACTGAGGGAGGTATGTAGAGAGAGAGAGAGAAAGAGGGAGAGGGAGAGAGAGAGAGAAACAAGAAAGTGAAGTGGAGTATATGAGAGACAGGAGACAGAGAACAAGTTTTCAAATAGAAATTGGATTGGAGAAAGTAACTCGTTGTTGTTTTCGAGATAATCTATTTTTGTTATTTGGTTTTTTTCCCTTTCTGTTTTCCCTTTTTTGATAAAAAAAGATTCACTGCACACAAGCGTTACTAGTCTGTAGTGTAGTGTTTTTGTTCTCAATTGGCCTTTGCTGTTACGTAGTTGTTGAGTATTGGATTCCTGCATTTATTGATTTTATGAAAATACTCCAGAGTTTATCGATTGGTTTACCAGCATGAGCCGAGCACCTTCGCGCATGAAGACATCGACATTTGTGTGTTTGAATGGGATCCGAATGGTGAGCATCTGTGTGCGATCTCGAGCCAGGGTGAAATTTACATTTTAAACGACTACGCAGAACTCATTCATCGGGATCGCGTCTATCTCGATGCTAATCAAAAGGTTCGCGTTTTTCAGATTGTTTTTTGCACTGGATGATAATTTAAAATGATTAGCGAGGGTTTTCTCTAACCCGCACTGCAAGTGATATTTATAATCAAAGTTATAAGATCTACACGAAAAAGTTGTGTAGGGATTCCTTTTTCTATGTCTTTCTCTACTACAATCATTATCCTTACTAAGGGCGAAGTTTCAGAAGAAAGCTGTATTATTAATCTTGTCTTTTGAGAGGATTCATACTTTAATGTATTGTTATTGTATTTGATTAAAAGGAAAGAAAACAACGTAAGATCTGAGAACGAAAGAGTCACATATGATTGAGCAAACTATCGCACGGGCAAAATCTATTCCTCCACCTTGCGGTTTCGAACTCACCCTTCACTTTCTTACCG
Organism: Allodiplogaster pararmata; assembly: GCA_964056735.1. Classification (NCBI taxonomy): domain Eukaryota; kingdom Metazoa; phylum Nematoda; class Chromadorea; order Rhabditida; family Diplogasteridae; genus Allodiplogaster; species Allodiplogaster pararmata. The sequence continues at coordinate 26,430,697 of OZ057407.1, forward strand.
GTAGTGAGCGCATGACCATTATCTTACTGATGAGACACTGAAAGCCCGAAACTTTCCTATTTGAGGTAACAGCAATGACTTGGGCTCATGGTGGAAACTCGCTCATAGTAGCGGCTGGCGGGAGCGTCCATGTAGCGAGAGTCTTCCCGGGAGTTCCCTCACTCTACAGTTTGGTCGCTTACCAGGTATTCAGAATTTTTCTTCAACCCGCAAATTTGGGAAATCATGCTCACAAAAAAGTTGCAAAAAATCTGGCGAAGGTTGTCAGTTGATCGGGAACTGAAGCTGGAACCTTCTTTTGTTTAGTTTTTGTTGTTGTTGTTGTTGTTGCCGGCAAGCATCCTGCTTCGAAGACTTGGTTATGAACACTCTCTTTAATGAGAGAAGTTCTCGTGTTCTTCGGACAAGATGCGTCCGGAGAAGGGTTTTGATGTCCTTTGCAGTCCTGAGACTGTCATGCTGCACCTTGTGAAGGCAGACATCGTTGTAGCAACCTGTTCATGCTATAGGCCTTGTGAGTGGGTGGTCAAGCCGGCCTAGCATCGTTTGGGTGGGAGTAGAGACGTCTCGCCTGTCGTTGACCGGAGATAGGCAAGAGGCTATTTGACTGGCGCCTCGACTCGCCATTGAAAAGTATAGCAGAGTATCGGCTGTTGTTTTGTCCGGTGGCATGCCCAGGCCGGTCCGGCATCGCCCTCCTTTGACGAGCTATACTACCCAGTTTTGGTCCGCGGCGGGATTTCCCCGCTACCTCCCAGCACGAATTCTTCGTAGGGAGGCATCCCTCTATCCGCCGCCTGAGGTCGCGCTCGATTCTGGAGTGGATGATCCGGCTCCATCCGTGACAGGCTCTTAAGGCTGTAGAGTCACGAATGGCCACTGTTGCCAGTGTGTTTCGAGTCTTTTGTTTAGTAGATGCATTTTCTCACTAAGCTGGAAACAATCCCTCCGATTTTCTGAGGCCCTTTGACAAAAATCATTTAAGGCTTGTCCACTAGAAAGTAGGCCCTGTTCAAATTCAACTCCCATGGTCAACTCGATAGCGATCTCGAAAACCCGATGTGAATGTTGTGTCTCTCAAGGTGTGGCGGTCATTGAAAGGAGGCACAAAGAAGATCTCATCACTTGATTTGCCCGCCACAGAGAAAGAGGCTATCAGGGCATTCGACCATCATGTTATTAGGGTTAGTCAGCAAGCGGGGGAGGGGGCGGGGCTTGTTAGAAGAGGATAAGGTGACTAAGGAGAGGGGTGAAAAGAGAAAGATACAGAGATAGGGATAGAGATGTACACCATGAAAAGAACAGAGAAAGAGAGAGAGAGAGAGAGAGCGAAAGAGAGAAAAACAAGCCCTCTGAAACAGCCCAATTGTCTTTGAAAAATTCGAATGATTAACGTTGATTTGACGAACCAAGACACAAGAATCTTGATTTGACGAACCAAGACACAAGAATCTTGATTTGACGAACCAAGACACAAGAATCTTGTGAAAAAATTCCTTTAACGCCAGAGGACTTCAGATGGGCTAAAAAACAATAAAGAGACAAAGAGGAGGTAAGATATTGAAAGATACAGAGATAGACAGAAGAAAATTGATAGAAAAAACGCAAAAAAAATTACATAGAAAAAAGACGAAAGTGAGAGGGAGAGAGAGAGGATCTTAAATAAAGAGAGAGAGAGAAAAAGAGATGAGGTGAATGATAAGAAAGAAGAGGGCAAAGTTCAAGTAACAGATAGAGAGAAAGGAGCAGTTGAGAGATCTAAAGAGAAATATTAATCAGAGATGAATGAGGTATGAAAGAGGTCATCTTTGGTCAATCAAAGGAGGACCAAAAAAGAGAAACGGTCACAGCGAACTCTCTAACTGAATAAAAACACAAGCAATGCTTGTGATATTGACAGACGAGGAGCCATTATAGCTGTGAATCCGTAAAAGTGATTTTAAAATGAAAGATTTCATCTTTTTCTACTTAGAAGGCATTCGAGTTTAAAAATTGATCTAGTTGTCTTCATTTGATTTCTAGATTTTGAGACTTCGCTTTCTCGCTTTTTGAAGCTTTTTAAAAGAATTTTCTTAGAGGTAAAAAGTCTGAAATTGGAAAGCCGTGAGATAGATTGATGTTAATGAACTATCGTTGAAACATTTTTGCAAAAGTTTTAGATTGATAATCGAAATCGATTGATTTGAATTATCGAAATCGATTGATTTGAATTAATCGATTGGATGCTCCATTTTATCGATTGATTTGAATTAATCGATTAGATGCTCCATTTTATCGATTGATTTGAATTAATCGATTGGATGCTCCATTATATGTGATACCGAGAATTCAATGAAAAACTTTGCAGTGCCGGATTCCATCATTAGATGGCCTGAAGGAGTTTACGTGCAAGTCATCTGAGTTCCGGTGTCATTGCACGATCCGACCGGGTCCTTCCAAGGGCAAGACCTATGTTCTGTGTGTAGAGCACATGGGAGGACTTGTTCCGCTGCTTGTTGGCCGACAGGTTCCGTACTGTCTCTATTTTGCGAACTAGAGATGTGATCAAGAACTAAAGAAAAGTGTACCTTAATCTCACGTTATTGAGAGGACTGGTCGTGAGTGTGAAATAGATTTTCTAGTATTATGTTCCTCTTGAATTCTGTTTAATAATTCTGAACTTTTTCATATTTTTGGCCTGTTGTTTTGTGAAGAACCTAATATTATACTCAAGAGTCGACCAAAAACCTAATATTATACTCAAGAGTCGACCAAAAACCTAATATTATACTCAAGAGTCGACCAAAAACGCAAAAGCTTACCAAACCTATAATTTGAAGGATAAGACATGTTTAACATGTAAATAGAGTTCTCTTTGTTTTTTTTTGTAGTTCAAACAAGATCGTTCCGCAGTTATCAGGGTTCAAAACATCTTGTTTTCTGAGAGTCGTGGAACCTTGATTTGGGGTCTATGCAAAATATTAAAATAACGGTGAAAATAGGATAATCAGCATGGGTTACGAACCCGACCCTCAATTTTTTTCACGGGGGGGAAAGTTGCCTAATGGGGTATATGGTTATTTTGAGGTGTCTCGTTTGGTTCCCCAGTTTCACATCTCACTCCATCCGGGAAACGCAGTCACATCTGCTTATCAACAGCAAGGGAACTCGGCACAAGTTGGTCAGTGGGTCTTCTCAGAAGCTTTGAGTAAATTAAGTAAAGATTAAAATTGAAGTGCTATCACTACCAAATGGGGTCGTGATGCATGGGTAAAATTACCATTTGATTTCTAAGAAGAAGACTTGGAGCATCTTTTAATTTTGCGCTAGAATAGCTCTTTCACGGAAAACTTTCTCTGGGAGTAGAAACGAACGTTCTCTTTCCTTGTTTTTTTTCAAATGATAGTAGAGAAGAAAAGAAAACGCGAAAGAGAACTCGATTTGGAATGAAATGCGTATTGGCGAGACCAATTAAGAGTGAGCCTCGAGTTGGTTGACAGTGTTGGCGAGACCAATTAAGAGTGAGCCTCGAGTTGGTTGACAGTGTTGGCGAGACCAATTAAGAGTGAGCCTCGAGTTGGTTGACAGTGTTGGCGAGACCAATTAAGAGTGAGCCTCGAGTTGGTTGACAGTGTTGGCGAGACCAATTAAGAGTGAGCCTCGAGTAGGTTGACAGTGTTGGCGAGACCAATTAAGAGTGAGCCTCGAGTTGGTTGACATTCAAACAGAAGCAATCCAATTGGATTAATTGACGCTTCCTTTTTTGTAACCGCGTGACAAGGCTACCGTGACATACTCTGTTTTTGTCAGTATTCGCAAAAAGAACGGGCAGGCAGATGTTAAATGGAGTCGCCCAATTTGGGTTTACATGTATCCGCCGCTCAAAAATGAAGGAAAGGGGTAAGAAAAGAGAGGGAGTTTTTTGTCAATAAGGTGAGTACATGTATGTGCCGACGGGAGCGATCCGGTCACTACTTAACCCCTGCGGGCAGGTTGAAGAGGTGGGAGATTAGCAGGGATTTATATTAATATGAAACACAAAGGTCCCTAATAAGCGGTCTTTTTTGAAAACAGAAACCTGCTGAAAAATGAAAAAATAGTTTTGTTTAGATACATAGGATTTCATTTTTCAATTCATTTTTGAAATGAAAACAAGGACCTTTCAAAGCTAGAAATAGAGGCCTCGTGAAGCTTTGAGACTCGAAATTTATTTTTTAAGTAATAGTAGATTCACTAGCCTATCAACTGTAAACAGAATATAACAATATCTTACACTGCAGTTATGCTCTCCCCCTCATGTAAAACCTAGTTTTGGTGTACATAGATGCGATTCAAGCTCACAAAACAGAACTTCATTATTTTTTTCATATTGAACAAATCAGTATTATGGTGTTGATGCGAAATGAGAATTACGGTGCTTGAAGAGGACCTAATGCGCGGCCTCAGCCTGGCCCGATCGCCGCCTCAACGACAATCCTTGTGGCGACGGAGCAAGCGGCATTTCCGGACGGTCGTTTTGAAAAGAGTCAGCTCGGTCTGCGATGTGAAGATGGCACAGGTGCGTTTACTTACTCATGAACTTTGTGTTTTTCGAACGCGCACTGCGGATTAATTGTATGCGCAATTCTATGCGCTATCCAAGAAAGCTATGGATACAAATGCTCTGGTCGTCTGCATCCACTTTTTCTTATCACACGCTCCCGGCTCTCTCAGTTCTCTCATTATGAGTCACCTTGATATACACGCTCATTCTGCGGGTGGGAAGAAACAGTCTGATTATAACTTTTAATTCTTTTGGATCGTGACCCGTATCGATTTTTTTTTAAAGTTCATAACAACCACGAATACCTTGCGTCTCAAAATGAATCAATCAATACATGTAATCCATTGAGTGAAGTTTTCAAACATATGACCCCTGATACTTCCTCCATATTTCACCAAATTTCCCAGGAATCAATAAATTGAATTAGGATATCAATCCAGAGATTGATATCCTAATATCCTAAAACTGGCGGAAAAAAGTGTTTAATGATTATTCTCTCGATCTTTAAAGGGCCTTGTAACTAAAAAAGTTTTGAAAAGACAAAGTAACGTTGAAAGTTGTTCTTTTGCATAGTTAAAATCTGTCTTGATTTTTCAATAGATCGATCGCCAAGGTAGGGGGGGGTCGATCGCTCAATAGATCGATCGCCAAGGTTGGCGGAAAAATTTCCCTTTCAACTTGAAGAAACCGGTTGAGGCGCAGTTCTAACTAAATAAACGTTCTATGTATTTATGTTGAGAAATTGATATTTTTAACTTTCCCTTTCAGCTGAGAAGATACATTCATTTAGAGTAAGGGAGAGGGGGGTAGGTCGGTCGCCCTAGAATTTTATTTGCCAGTTTGCGGTTTACCTATGTTCTCTGGTGAGAGAATCAGATAAAATAATCGGAAAAATCGTGTTTTGATGAGAGGTTCTATTTTAAATTCTAATTTTCATAATAAACTCTTAATTCATATTTGGAATTTCATGATAGGTTCCAATGCATAATTTTCATTCAAATTTCTTATTTTGTCGTTTTTTCGAAAACTAGTTTCTAAATTGTTTTCTTTTAAAGGTGACTTCGAACGTGTGCTGCACAAAGTTTCAAGTGACCGGAATGACCGAAGGAGTCCCTACTTTCCTTGCCCAGGTAGCAGAAGCACCTTCTTGTTGCTGTTTGCTTAGAGATTCAGTAGAATTAGATTCTTCTGGGATATTTCGTTTGATGAAAATTCTTATAGTCTGGAGAAATTCCCACTGTCTCTCTCTATGTATGTCTCTCTCTCTCTCTCTCTCTCTCTCTCTCTCTCTCTCTCTCTCTCTATGTCTCTGTCTCTCTCTCTATGTATCGCACCGCATTTGAAGATGTTCTTGCAAGGCCTACTCGTTGATTGGAGAAGGGCAAGAGGTTTTATTTCAAGGCGCTTCATAATGCCTTGGAAGTAACAACAACAACAACCACAAAAAGTTTTGTCCAATGGCGATTTTTTTGAAAACTGCCCCCAATTTTTTTCAAATCGCTGCCAGCCCAAGCACCGCACTTCATTGATGTAATCCCGGAGACTATCTTAAGATAATTTTTCTGACAAGTTTCGTTCAAAAAGTTCTATCTTTTAGAGAACAAAATGAAGAGCTGAGTCTTGCAAACCCGGTTGATATTGGATGCTGAAAGATGCACGTTTGTCGATTCACATAATGAAAAAAACGATTTTTACAGGTCTCTTACAAGACATCAGTCTTACATCTACAGCCTAGGCAGATGACAGTCAAGATGAGAAAGAGCGAAGAAATGCTGCGAGCAGACGCAGCCAAACATGCATTGCTTGCGGTAGACAAAGAAACGGGTGAGTCTAGTCGAACCCGTTCGGGATAGGTTGCTGCGAAACCTTTCGAGTGTGGTCTAAGATTCTTAATTTGTTTTGAAAAGTTCACGAACGATGATAATTAGGTTAAATTGAAAAACCTAATATTATGTATATGAAAACCGAATGTTCGGTTGAATGACGTTCTTTCCAATCGTATTCTCTCGGTATCTCTCGATGAGTGTGTAGTCCCTCATGATGAGTCTTTTTGAGCCACACTGTTGCTTTTGCTTGGTAGAACGACAGGATTCTGATTGTAGACGTAAAGCAGAGCAGAAGTTCCTCCGGCCGAGGAAGTGCCAAAGAGGGAGAGAAAGGAATCGGGAAAAGAAGGGTCACCGAGAGTCTCCCATCGTCATCGGTTGCAGCGACCAGTACAGCAACGGCTGCACTTGTCGCACCGACCACGTCGTCCGCCAGGAGTCGATTCGCCTTAAGGTTTGTTGGATGGAGGAGGGAGGTCTAATAGAGCCAGCGGTTTCATAATGTGTCGGAAAAGAGCTCAGAAGCCCGCTGAAACGAAAAAAATCAGCTGAATAGAGAACCAACGGTAGCAATAAAAAGTCGTTTTTCGATAGAAAATGGAATTTAACGTGAATGGTTGGCTTTCAGAAATGAAACCCATACAAGTCTGAAACAGGCCTGTCAATAGTCTGTAGAGCTCTACTATTTGACCCCTGAATAGGGCCGAACTTTGATTTATAATGCAGATCTAATTTAAGACGAGGTTCATTAATCGGTTATGATGTGATGTTCGGGTTAAGGCTTAGGTACAAAATCTATAAGTTTTTTTGCCATCTTTCACCATCCTCATTGTTCTTCTTGGATCGAATTATTAACTGTTTTTGTTATGTTGTTTCCATTTGAGACATTCAGCACATTGTCTTCAGCTGCCTATTTGAATTCAAATCGATCTATGTAATTACTGTTTGATCGATGTGAAAATATTGATTGAATTTGTAGACATGTTTATTGATTGATTGCCGTATTCAAGCAGAAGAATTGATCCGGATGCCCCATCAACGAGTTCAACTTGGGAAGAGGAGCTGCTGGAGAGCATGGAGTTCATCGATGAGGAAGAAAGCGATACAGAGGCCCTTCTCGGGAAGCAATTCATCACCCAGGGGGTCAGTTTTGTATCCGAATCTTCTTTCGAACCACACTGCGTCTTAAATCTATACGATCTCCCAAAAGCAATTGATTGAAACTATCTGTTTCTATGACATTCTCCATTACTCATACCATGCATTCGGTCTCTATCCAAAACGTCCTTTTTCTTATGATTAGTCCTTTTGATCTACACGGTTCTTTTTCGGATAATGAGAAGCAGTATCTTCAGTATTAGCGACTCCCTTTTAAATTCTGAGTTTTTAGGCTTGGTCACAAATGACAGAGCTAGTGGCTCTTGAGAGTTGCAGAAATGCCAATCACCGTTAAAGAAACTTTTTAATTTGGAAGAGAGAAGAGAGTGCGCGCGTTGACAGCATATTCGGTAGAAGCATCTCCCGGAAAGTGGAAGCGTGGGTTCGGTTACCGCCTAATCACCGATTTTCGCACGAACTGAAGCAAGCGCGTACTGTTTTTCTGTTTACATTAGAAGTGACATAACAGTAAATCTTATTGTCTGTTTACATTAGAAGTGACATAACAGTCAATCTTATTGTCTGTTTACATTAGAAGTGACATAACAGTCAATCTTATTGTCTGTGTACATTAGAAGTGACATAACAGTCAACCTTATTGTCTGTTTACATTAGAAGTGACATAACAGTAAATCTTATTGTCTGTTTACATTAGAAGTGACATAACAGTCAATCTTATTGTCTGTTTACATTAGAAGTGACATAACAGTCAATCTTATTGTCTGTTTACATTAGAAGTGACATAACAGTCAATCTTATTGTCTGTTTACATTAGAAGTGACATAACAGTCAATCTTATTGTCTGTTTACATTAGAAGTGACATAACAGTCAATCTTATTGTCTGTTTACATTAGAAGTGACATAACAGTCAATCTTATTGTCTGTTTACATTAGAAGTGACATAACAGTAAATCTTATTGTCTGTTTACATTAGAAGTGACATAACAGTAAATCTTATTGTCTGTTTACATTAGAAGTGACATAACAGTCAATCTTATTGTCTGTGTACATTAGAAGTGACATAACAGTCAACCTTATTGTCTGTTTACATTAGAAGTGACATAACAGTAAATCTTATTGTCTGTTTACATTAGAAGTGACATAACAGTCAATCTTATTGTCTGTTTACATTAGAAGTGACATAACAGTCAATCTTATTGTCTGTTTACATTAGAAGTGACATAACAGTCAATCTTATTGTCTGTTTACATTAGAAGTGACATAACAGTAAATCTTATTGTCTGTTTACATTAGAAGTGACATAACAGTAAATCTTATTGTCTGTTTACATTATAAGTGACATAACAGTCAATCTTATTGTCTGTTTACATTAGAAGTGACATAACAGTAAATCTTATTGTCTGTTTACATTAGAAGTGACATAACAGTCAATCTTATTGTCTGTGTACATTAGAAGTGACATAACAGTCAACCTTATTGTCTGTTTACATTAGAAGTGACATAACAGTCAATCTTATTGTCTGTTTACATTAGAAGTGACATAACAGTCAATCTTATTGTCTGTTTACATTAGAAGTGACATAACAGTCAATCTTATTGTCTGTTTACATTAGAAGTGACATAACAGTCAATCTTATTGTCTGTTTACATTAGAAGTGACATAACAGTCAATCTTATTGGGGTTGGAAGAACTCATAAGCACAGAGGTTTGTTCTTCTTCAACGAGAGTCGAAAGTTGTAAAATGATTTGTCTTCGAAAACTTGATGATATTGAAATTGACAGATGGTTTACCTTGATTACGGTAATTCTGCTGCAGTAAATATTGGTTTTCTTCTATTATTTGGTCGCATTACAGATGAGAGAACAGTTGCTGGTTCTCACAGAAGTTGCACTACTTTTGGAGCAGCGTCATGAAGAAGTCAAACAAAGAGAAAAGGTTACCCATTTCAATTTTTTTGATTTTTTTCACTCGAAATAACTATTTGCCCCTGTTCCCTGCAGGAATAATATAGTGAACTGCCACTCCTATGCGGCGGATACGGTATAATATAGTGACCTGCCACTCCTATGCGGCGGATATTTACATGCATAGGTAAACTGTCTTGATTTCTCGATAGGTCGAAGAAAAGTGTTACTAAAAAAATCGGTTTTAGTTCAATATCGAGTTGAATTTTTTACGGGTGGAGTGGCGGATACGTACACCCAATTGGATCGAAACATAATATCCCTGGTTTCCTGTATCCAATCTCTTATTTCTCTCGCTCATCTCCTTTCTTTTTCCTTATCGAAGTATTGTCACTCTCATTTCTGGTGTTATACAATTGTGGGAAGTATTTTCCTTGCCTTCTTAAAATACGACTTTCGCAAAAATTCCTATTTTTGTGTGATATTGACATAAGACTTCTCGGCATAGGTAAACTGCCAACTGACACCGACCCTCTCCCTAACTAGAAATGAATGGCTACCGACCCTCTCCCTAACTAGAAATGAATGGCTACCGACCCTCTCCCTAACTAGAAATGAATGGCTACCGACCCTCTCCCTATTAGAAATGAATGGCTACCGACCCTCTCCCTAACTAGAAATGAATGGCTACCGACCCTCTCCCTAATTAGAAATGAATGGCTACCGACCCTCTCCCTAACTAGAAATGAATGGCTACCGACCCTCTCCCTAACTAGAAATGAATGGCTACCGACCCTCTCCCTAACTAGAAATGAATGGCTACCGACCCTCTCCCTAACTAGAAATGAATGGCTACCGACCCTCTCCCTAACTAGAAATGAATGGCTACCGACCCTCTCCCTAACTAGAAATGAATGGCTACCGACCCTCTCCCTAACTAGAAATGAATGGCTACCGACCCTCTCCCTAACTAGAAATGAATGGCTACCGACCCTCTCCCTAATTAGAAATGAATGGCTACCGACCCTCTCCCTAACTAGAAATGAATGGCTACCGACCCTCTCCCTAACTAGAAATGAATGGCTACCGACCCTCTCCCTAATTAGAAATGAATGGCTACCGACCCTCTCCCTAACTAGAAATGAATGGCTACCGACCCTCTCCCTAATTAGAAATGAATTGCTACCGACCCTCTCCCTAACTAGAAATGAATGGCTACCGACCCTCTCCCTAACTAGAAATGAATGGCTACCGACCCTCTCCCTAACTAGAAATGAATGGCTACCGACCCTCTCCCTAACTAGAAATGAATGGCTACCGACCCTCTCCCTAATTAGAAATGAATGGCTACCGACCCTCTCCCTAACTAGAAATGAATGGCTACCGACCCTCTCCCTAACTAGAAATGAATGGCTACCGACCCTCTCCCTAACTAGAAATGAATGGCTACCGACCCTCTCCCTAACTAGAAATGAATGGCTACCGACCCTCTCCCTAATTAGAAATGAATGGCTACCGACCCTCTCCCTAACTAGAAATGAATGGCTACCGACCCTCTCCCTAACTAGAAATGAATGGCTACCGACTCTCTCCCTAACTAGAAATGAATGGCTACCGACCCTCTCCCTAACTAGAAATGAATGGCTACCGACCCTCTCCCTAACTAGAAATGAATGGCTACCGACCCTCTCCCTAACTAGAAATGAATGGCTACCGACCCTCTCCCTAACTAGAAATGAATGGCTACCGACCCTCTCCCTAACTAGAAATGAATGGCTACCGACCCTCTCCCTAATTAGAAATGAATGGCTACCGACCCTCTCCCTAACTAGAAATGAATGGCTACCGACCCTCTCCCTAATTAGAAATGAATGGCTACCGACCCTCTCCCTAACTAGAAATGAATGGCTACCGACCCTCTCCCTAACTAGAAATGAATGGCTACCGACCCTCTCCCTAATTAGAAATGAATGGCTACCGACCCTCTCCCTAACTAGAAATGAATGGCTACCGACCCTCTCCCTAACTAGAAATGAATGGCTACCGAACCTCTCCCTAACTAAAAATGAATGGCTACCGACCCTCTCCTTAACTAGAAATGAATGGCTACCGAACCTCTCCCTAATTAGAAATGAATGGCTACCGACCCTCTCCTTAACTAGAAATGAATGGCTACCGACCCTCTCCCTAATTAGAAATGAATGGCTACCGACCCTCTCCCTAACTAGAAATGAATGGCTACCGACCCTCTCCCTAACTAGAAATGAATGGCTACCGAACCTCTCCCTAACTAAAAATGAATGGCTACCGACCCTCTCCTTAACTAGAAATGAATGGCTATCGAACCTCTCCCTAATTAGAAATGAATGGCTACCGACCCTCTCCTTAACTAGAAATGAATGGCTACAGACAGGGGTTATTTAGTCATGACAGATCTTCTGTCAGCGGGCCTCTGTGTTCCAAATCTGTAGGGGGGACCCTTATGTTAAAAAAAGTGAGGGGGACTCTTATGTGAGCAAAAAAAGAAAAATTTTTCACCCCTAAGGGGGGGGACCCTTATGTGAAAGAAAAAATTTTCCGCCTCCGGCGGGCCTCTGTTTTTCCAAATCGTAAAGGGGGAGCCTTATGTGAAAAAAATTTTTCGCCTTCGGCGGGCCTCTGTATCTTTTCATAAGGGGGGAGGGGCCCTTATGAAAATTTTTTTATTTGAAAAATCGTTTGGGGGGACCCTTATGTGAATTTTTTTTCGGCGGGTTTCTGTTTGAAAAATCATAAGGAGGACCCTCATGTGAAAAAAAATTTCCCGCCTTCGGCGGGCGTCTGTCCCTTTTTCTTTCACACTAAAAAACCCCTGGCTACAGAACCTCTCCCTAACTAGAAATGAATTTATCACATTTTTCTCAGCTGAAATATAAACGAAATTCTTCATTTCTCTAAATAAATAGAACGCTTCATAAGCCATAACTCAGCTTCCACCGGTTTTTTCGACAGAGTAAACAAAAAGAAAAGAAAGTAAAATGTGTAACTTGTAACCTACTCTAGCGATCGACCTATTGAAAAATCAAAACATATTTCACCTATGAAGTTTTCTCGTATTTATTCTCGTTTTCTTGTATTAATACGAGAATTTCTCGTATTTATTCTCGTTTTCTCGTTTTAATACGAGAAGTTCTCGTATTTATTCTCGTTTTCTCGTATTAATACGAGAAGTTCTCGTATTTATTCTCGTTTTCTCGTTTTAACACGAGAAGTTCTCGTATTTATTCTCGTTTTCTCGTATTAATACGAGAAGTTCTCGTATTTATTCTCGTTTTCTCGTATTAATACGAGAAGTTCTCGTGTTTATTCTCGTTTTCTCGTATTAATACGAGAAGCTCTCGTATTTATTCTCGTTTTATCGTTTTAATACGAGAAGTTCTCGTATTTATTCTCGTTTTCTCGTATTAATACGAGAAGTTCTCGTATTTATTCTCGTTTTCTCGTATTAACACGAGAAGTTCTCGTGTTTATTCTCGTTTTCTCGTATTAATACGAGAAGCTCTCGTATTTATTCTCGTTTTAATACGAGAAGTTCCCGTATTTATTCTCGTTTTCTCGTATTAATACGAGAAGTTCTCGTATTTATTCTCGTTTTCTCGTATTAATACGAGAAGTTCTCGTGTTTATTCTCGTTTTCTCGTATTAATACGAGAAGTTCTCGTATTTATTCTCGTTTTCTCGTATTAATACGAGAAGTTCTCGTATTTTTTCTCGTTTTCTCGTATTACTACGAGAAGTTCTCGTATTTATTCAGGACGAGAAGGTCTCAATCTCGGAAGTTGCAACTGAGTTGAAGGAACTCAACCGGAGAGTAGATTGCCTTATTAAGGTTGGCAACATTTTCTGGTTCAATGTCAAATCTTAGGTGCCCTTTTATTTATTTTTTAAAGAGTTTTTTCCCTCTTGTTTTCAAGTATATATTAATAGAGCTTGTTTGGTATTTATAATGATTCAGCTATAGGTGATAAAACTATTGAGGTGATCCGATGATATTAATGTGGTTCTTTATTAGAAGTTCCTAGAAAAAAATGGTCAAAATCTTCTCAAACATAGTATGTTCTATGTACAAGTGACGCCATACAAGGACGGCGGTAATATAATAATAACTGATTTCTCACGGTATGGTGTATTTTGCGAACTTCACTAGAGAGGGATGCAGTGGTTGAATTTTGAATAATTTATCGAAGAAATAAATAATTATTCAGGGTACCTATTGTATTCAGAAAAAGTCAAGGGTTGACCCTTTTTTTTTTATTTTGAATCCGATTTTCATCTTTGTAATATCTTCTTCTTCACGTCTCACAATTTCTTTCTGATTGAAAAATGTCTTTCTAAATTTTTCAAATAATATTTTTTGATTAAAATGTATAATTTGCAGGCGGATCCAGGCAAAGTGCAGCCAGATTTGAATGAAATTCAACAGAAGATTCAGAAGATGAAAGAGGAGATCACAGCAATTCGCAAGGTGAAAGAGAAAGAAGCAGCGGGGAAGAAGAGGAAGGGCGAAGACCCCCTCCTATTCCAAGTACACAACAAGGCGCCCTTTTGGAATGAACACAATCAGGTGTACCAGGTTGGAATAATTATAATTTTGAACATTGAAATCTAAATTTGATTGGTGGTTATTGATTAGTATTATTGATTGATATATCGATCAGTTTTTTCTCCAATTTTATAGATGAAAAGAAAAACATGATCGAGAACGTCTTCGGGACATTGAATTCCTGATTGATGGTCTTAATGGTGGGCGCAAAGTCAGGCCCACAGCACTGGATGCTGTGTTGAGAAAGGAATCAGAAACTTGCCGCTATTTCCGTAACCATGGCCAGTTCTCGCGGCGAGATTGATAGTACATGAGCGTCACACATGTACATGGTTTGAACCTTGAGGCCTAAGATTGGTGTTTTAACGATACAGTTTTTCTCTCTCTCACAAATTACATAATTTCAGTTGGATTTCGGCGGCCGCGTCACCCAAGAGTCGGCTAAGAACTTCCAAATAGACATCGACGGCGTGGGCCAAGCCCTGCAGTTCGGTCGAATAGAGGGCGGAGCTTACACCCTCGACTACCGTACACCATTCACGGCTATCCAAGCCTTTGCCATCGCGCTCGCTTCCATCACTCAGCGACTCAAGTGAACCACCGCCCCTCCCCCAATTTCCGTTTCCCCGTGTGAGGAGATTTCCTCGGCCTAGAAGAGAATCTGATCTGAATTTCGAATCGATGATATTCGCCCCGCGTTGTAGAATGATATCATCCACATTATTGGATGATAGGATCTACATTGTGGGAAAGTGTGATCTACATTTTCGGAGCGTTTCATCCTTTAAAACTCGATGAGTTTTGTTTAAGATTTAACTTTTTGTGATTTTATGGCTCTTCCGATTTGTGCATCGAATGCACTACACACAGATCATTGGCACTTTTATCGGTGAGTGGGGAACGATTTTAAGAGAAAGCTCGGAGGATTAACACTTTGCACCGCGACAATCCGCACTCGAAACTTTGCTACCGTTATATGTATTTCCATGTATTTTTCATTTAAGTCTCTGCTTTTTTAAGTTTCGGTGCGAATGATCGTGGTGCGAAGTGTTTTGAAATCTCTTGCAAGAAACGTAGTAAATATTGCTTATGTTTTCGGGTAGAATTCTTCAAAGCCAGATTTTCCGTGTATGAAAACTTCGATTGGTTTTTCGTGGATAGAATAAGTGTTTGACGTGTATAGACGCTTGGGAAGAGAAGACGTAAGATTTTCGGTTTTAACTAGATCCGGCCAGAGCTCAAACCGAAAGTGGGTCAAAAAACGTGACTGGTTGCCCTATTTTGTCTCTTTTCAAGTTCGGCCTCAGGCGGCATTAGCATGGAAAAAGCGAAGATTCATATCAATTTCAGCCTGGGCTTTTCAAACAAACGTGTTCTTGAAGAGCAGTAGATGACTTTTTCGTTGGAAAAGTCAATGTTTATACGATATTGTACATCAGTAATAAAAAATTTCGTCCTGTTTTATCGTGTCAAGAATTATCGTAGCTATCTCTTCACCGATTCACCTCGTTTTGAAATTAAATTTTATAAACATTCCAGTTCGCTTCAGAATGTTACATTGAGTCTCAGCAAGCTTTTGATGTCTGTTTCTTGGCACGATTGTTTCTCGTACTGTAAATGAGATGAGCACTGAAGAAAAAAGAGGGTTGTATGTATGACGTGCTAGTTAGCTTGTTCTTAAGCGTGTTTTTAGCAGTCGTATTGCAAGGTATCTGTTTTTTATTATTAATATTATTTAACTTGAAGGAAAAAAATTTCTCTGCTACTTATGCTGTCCATGTGAGAGGGAACGATATATATTTTTGTAGGTATATAATTCACGGTATTAGGTAAATTTATGGGATGTCATCGTATTAGTGGTCTCTTTCGCTACGATGAATTGTAGTAGAGCCAGGCAAATGATATCGATCTTTGCTTAGTGATCCATGTTGAGTAGTGCATGAAAGCCTTCTATTTTTCTTGTCGTTCAATTTGCGAGTAGAATGTGTTGCTGATCTGGTTCTTACCGAAAAGCTTGCGAGGCCAGTCTTGAAACTGCGAGTAGAATGTGTTGCTGATCTGGTTCTTACCGAAAAGCTTGCGAGGCCAGTCTTGAAACTTTTGCTGCCCTTGCAATATTTTCAAATAAACTGTAACTACATATGTTCCCCTCTGGATATAATAAGATTCACCGATTTGAATAGAAAGTACAGGCATGTAAACGCTTGTGTAGATAACTGGAGCGGAGCTAGAATATCGCATTTCTAGCTCCGCCCCTATACATTAGGTCAAAAAGAAATAATTTAATTTCGCGTTTGAATAATGGATTTGTTAATGTTATTCAGCTAAGGATTGTATTGAAGGCCCGCTCAATGGTATATTGGAGCTAGCTGCGAACATGGGCATGCTCCGCCTGTTATTCAACAGACTAAGCTTGGTAGAAGAATATGTGATAGCAATTAAATTAAGTCGCTTATGATGTTTTCGTAATCTTGAATTGTTAATAATTACTTGAAAAATATCAATTATGTTCTCATTACACCACAGCCCTCATTCATACATATTCTGAAGGTTTCTTATCGCTCTTTTGAAGAGCAACCTGCTATTTGTCTGCTGTGTGTATTTGATTTATTACCTGTTTGATTAACTATGCCACGAAATGAATGAATGTCATTGAAGAATTTTATTCTTAACATGATTAAAATTTTACTTTTGAGAATATGACTATTTCTAACAAAACATTCAAAAGCTTTCAGCTAGATGCTGCGTGAAGCAGAAATAGTTTGAAAATTATTGTAAGGGGTCAGAAACATCCGTAAGGTTGCGTGATGTTGTATTGGCCTTAAAATGTGCATTATACTGTGTGCGTGTGTAGCTCTGGGTAAGAGCATCGCCCGGAAAGCGAAGGTTCGGTTCCCGTTACACCCCACAATTTTTGCACATGTTTCTGCGAACAGTTAGCTCCTCCGCTCGGTATAAAATTCCGTTGCTTCAGATCAACAAGGAATAGGGTATAGTCTTATTTACAGTAGTCACACAGATGGGGTATACCATCTATGTGACTACGAAGAAGGTATATCTAGTTACATAGATGAAACACAAGAGAACAGAGATATAGAAAACCGTTCGCAATAACAAGAACTAATTCGGAGAGCTCCGTCAAGTACTGAACGTTGGATGTTGAGAAGAATCTAACGCACGAGCAAAAAGCAAGTCCGTGGGACGGATTCGAACCGCTCGTCTCTCTCTTAAAGGGTCACCATAAAAGATTGAGAAGCAACTTGTCGGAGGTATTAGGCTCAACTTTTTAATGCGGTATAGTTAAGTGTCACTACAAGATGCAAGATATCAAATTGCTCAGACTAAGATACATTTTTTCCTGAACTGAAAGAAGAGGACAGAAAAAGAAAGTGAGAATTAACCACGCCGATTTTTTTGTTTAACCTTGTAAAATCGAAGATGTTTTTTGATTAAGTAGGTTTTAAATTAAGCTACTTGATCTGTTAATCGAAACTCCATTCTACATTCTTGTTCTAAACATCAAGAAACTGATAAGTTGGAGTAGTTCGAATCAATGGCGCTTCATGTCCCATGACATTAAGAATAAGGCGTTCGAATAGAATTGAACTTGATCTATACTATGCAGCATCTGGCGCCTTCTTGACCGTGATACAAGCAGAAAGCATGATTGTGTCGAAATTAACGATCGATTCAAATCGAACCAAATTTTTTTATTGCTCCTTGTTTACCGTTACCGTACATAACCAGTATCTAGTGTAAGCTCAATCGATGACGCATGTATGAATCATATTCCGATCATGTTCCCTTATTATAGCATCCGGCTGTTCTAATTTTCCCTTTTTTTTAAACATTTTAAACATAGTACAGTTGAATGAATAAATAGTTATCAAGGCACTATTTGAATAATTGTACACGTAAAGCTTGACAAATCAGCAATGCGAAACCTGATAATAATTACAAATACGAGCATTATAAAATATGTTTTGAAGATGATTGTATCCACAACTGAGTTTTCCATTCGATGTTTTAAATATTACAACAACAAAACAAAATCTTATATTTTCGAAAGATGTATATAAGATATATGCAGTATATAAGATATGTACAGTATACAAATTAGTAATAATAATAAGAATCAGTACAAGAATGACTTCGTTTGTAAATCTCATACTTTTCTAGATCATCATAAGGCTCATATTTCTTTCCAATGTTCAGCATTTCCATTTTTTATCGTTCTGTTCCTTTTCTTAGGTAGAGTTTGTATCGTGAAAATATGATGTATTGAAATTCTTAAATAAAATAAATAAATCTTAGTTTCTGTAAATCTAAAAAAATCTTAGTTTTTGTAAAATAAAATGTGTAAATCTAAATAAATAAATCAGAGTTTTGATCAAATGAGTATCTTTTGAATTCTCTTTTTCTCACTTATTCTTTCTCTGCATTTTTTCTCTTTCCGTTCTCTCCTCTTTTACTTTTTTCATTTTCTCTCTTAATTTTGCTCTTCCTCTCTCTCTCTCTTTTTCTTCCTCCCTCACTCTCTCACTCTCTGTCTTCCTCTATCTCTCTCTCGCTCTCTGGCTCACGCCTCCTCCAAAAAAGGCACCTCTTCTTTCACTTCAGCCTGGCTCCTTTTCATATAAGAGGGCATGCTCTGCTTGATCCAGTCAAAGTTCTTTGGTAGAGGAGGCACGATCACAGTCTCCCTCGGCGTCACTCGCAGCAGCCGCACTCGGATGTCTATATTTAGCAGCTTCTCCGCCTCCACCGATGCTCGCTTACTGTAAGCCCGACATCGGTATCTACGGTACTTTTCAGGTTACTGTAATCATGAAAACCTTCACTTGCAACCTACTGTATTTTAGTTTCGTTTACTGTATACATTCACTTTGTCGCATGCGGCTAAACTGGAGTAAACATGAGCGATCAAGTCATGTTAGAGATACTGGCCTCAACCTATACTTTTGATACTCAAAATGTAAAAAGTGCATCGTGGAAAGAAGCGAGGATTTCTTTTCGTGCCACTGGTTATTCTTTAACTAGTTGTAATGAAAAAAGGCATTTGGTTGTTAATTATTATTTGCAATTAATAACCAGTTGCCTTTAACTCCAACCTGAGTTGATTGAGTGCTGGGTATCCATCGCCCAACGCATTCAATCCGTCTGTCCAGATTTCTCCCGTTCGCTCATCCTCGCATGAAACCTGTCCTCAGATTCAGTTTCAATTCAATTCAAACGCTTTATTCTCGATGTCATGGGACATGGAGCGCCATTCTATCGAACAGCTCCATCTGATTCTCCGGACCGTACAGAAGAATGAGAACGTTGAATGTTGACTGGAGTGTCAATCATGGTTTGGACGATACGGTCTCAAGGTGTTTAAATCCTGCTAGAGACCGGAATCCTCCATTCTTTGCGATAGAAATGAAGAGAGAGAGAGAGAGTGAGTCGACCGCTCTCAGCCCATGAAAGGAGTCTTTCAGTGCACGGTTATTATACATTGAGGGTTAAATGGCTATAACTGAGTTATTATCGAGTAATCAGTTTTGAGACGAGGAGCAAATAATAAGTTTATGAACATAATATGTAAAGGCGGAGATTAAGGAATTAAGGGGTTGAGTGATGTTGGTGGTAGTACTCTTGCACGAATCTGACTCTCTTCACTGCTGCTACGCACACTAGCAGTGATCTAGCGGGTAGCCACTGGCTATACCAGGATAGGCTTGTCCCGCATCTCAGGGGAGTACGTACTCTTCCACGAGGCGAGAACAACCGCGAAGATGATTATATACACATATAAATATGTGCATTTGCTTCAGAACATACAGAACCTTTGTCAATGTCAATGTATTTCGATACCTAATAACCGTCAACTGAAATCCACAACCATGTGTGTGTTGGAAGCTATTTCGTGATTAAACACCCCTGATCCAATGTATTCGAATGGAAGCTATTTCGTGATTAAACACCCCTGATCCAATGTATTCGAATGGAAGCTATTTCGTGATTAAACATTCCTGATCCAATGTATTCGAATGGAAGCTATTTCGTGATTAAACACCCCTGATCCAATGTATTCGAATGGAAGCTATTTCGTGATTAAACATTCCTGATCCAATGTATTCGAATGGAAGCTATTTCGTGATTAAACACCCCTGATCCAATGTATTCGAATGGAAGCTATTTCGTGATTAAACACCCCTGATCCAATGTATTCGAATGGAAGCTATTTCGTGATTAAACATTCCTGATCCAATGTATTCGAATGGAAGCTATTTCGTGATTAAACACCCCTGATCCAATGTATTCGAATGGAAGCTATTTCGTGATTAAACATTCCTGATCCAATGTATTCGAATGGAAGCTATTTCGTGATTAAACACCCCTGATCCAATGTATTCGAATGGAAGCTATTTCGTGATTAAACATTCCTGATCCAATGTATTCGAATGGAAGCTATTTCGTGATTAAACACCCCTGATCCAATGTATTCGAATGGAAGCTATTTCGTGATTAAACACCCCTGATCCAATGTATTCGAATGGAAGCTATTTCGTGATTAAACACCCCTGATCCAATGTATTCGAATGGAAGCTATTTCGTGATTAAACATTCCTGATCCAATGTATTCGAATGGAAGCTATTTCGTGATTAAACACCCCTGATCCAATGTATTCGAATGGAAGCTATTTCGTGATTAAACATTCCTGATCCAATGTATTCGAATGGAAGCTATTTCGTGATTAAACACCCCTGATCCAATGTATTCGAATGGAAGCTATTTCGTGATTAAACATTCCTGATCCAATGTATTCGAATGGAAGCTATTTCGTGATTAAACACCCCTGATCCAATGTATTCGAATGGAAGCTATTTCGTGATTAAACACCCCTGATCCAATGTATTCGGATGGAAGCTATTTCGTGATTAAACACCCCTGATCCAATGTATTCGAATGGAAGCTATTTCGTGATTAAACATTCCTGATCCAATGTATTCGAATGGAAGCTATTTCGTGATTAAACACCCCTGATCCAATGTATTCGAATGGAAGCTATTTCGTGATTAAACACCCCTGATCCAATGTATTCGAATGGAAGCTATTTCGTGATTAAACATTCCTGATCCAATGTATTCGAATGGAAGCTATTTCGTGATTAAACACCCCTGATCCAATGTATTCGAATGGAAGCTATTTCGTGATTAAACATTCCTGATCCAATGTATTCGAATGGAAGCTATTTCGTGATTAAACACCCCTGATCCAATGTATTCGAATGGAAGCTATTTCGTGATTAAACATTCCTGATCCAATGTATTCGAATGGAAGCTATTTCGTGATTAAACACCCCTGATCCAATGTATTCGAATGGAAGCTATTTCGTGATTAAACACCCCTGATCCAATGTATTCGAATGGAAGCTATTTCGTGATTAAACACCCCTGATCCAATGTATTCGAATGGAAGCTATTTCGTGATTAAACATTCCTGATCCAATGTATTCGAATGGAAGCTATTTCGTGATTAAACACCCCTGATCCAATGTATTCGAATGGAAGCTATTTCGTGATTAAACATTCCTGATCCAATGTATTCGAATGGAAGCTATTTCGTGATTAAACACCCCTGATCCAATGTATTCGAATGGAAGCTATTTCGTGATTAAACATTCCTGATCCAATGTATTCGAATGGAAGCTATTTCGTGATTAAACACCCCTGATCCAATGTATTCGAATGGAAGCTATTTCGTGATTAAACACCCCTGATCCAATGTATTCGGATGGAAGCTATTTCGTGATTAAACACCCCTGATCCAATGTATTCGAATGGAAGCTATTTCGTGATTAAACATTCCTGATCCAATGTATTCGAATGGAAGCTATTTCGTGATTAAACACCCCTGATCCAATGTATTCGAATGGAAGCTATTTCGTGATTAAACATTCCTGATCCAATGTATTCGAATGGAAGCTATTTCGTGATTAAACACCCCTGATCCAATGTATTCGAATGGAAGCTATTTCGTGATTAAACATTCCTGATCCAATGTATTCGAATGGAAGCTATTTCGTGATTAAACACCCCTGATCCAATGTATTCGAATGGAAGCTATTTCGTGATTAAACATTCCTGATCCAATGTATTCGAATGGAAGCTATTTCGTGATTAAACACCCCTGATCCAATGTATTCGAATGGAAGCTATTTCGTGATTAAACACCCCTGATCCAATGTATTCGAATGGAAGCTATTTCGTGATTAAACATTCCTGATCCAATGTATTCGAATGGAAGCTATTTCGTGATTAAACACCCCTGATCCAATGTATTCGAATGGAAGCTATTTCGTGATTAAACATTCCTGATCCAATGTATTCGAATGGAAGCTATTTCGTGATTAAACACCCCTGATCCAATGTATTCGAATGGAAGCTATTTCGTGATTAAACATTCCTGATCCAATGTATTCGAATGGAAGCTATTTCGTGATTAAACACCCCTGATCCAATGTATTCGAATGGAAGCTATTTCGTGATTAAACACCCCTGATCCAATGTATTCGAATGGAAGCTATTTCGTGATTAAACACCCCTGATCCAATGTATTCGAATGGAAGCTATTTCGTGATTAAACATTCCTGATCCAATGTATTCGAATGGAAGCTATTTCGTGATTAAACACCCCTGATCCAATGTATTCGAATGGAAGCTATTTCGTGATTAAACATTCCTGATCCAATGTATTCGAATGGAAGCTATTTCGTGATTAAACACCCCTGATCCAATGTATTCGAATGGAAGCTATTTCGTGATTAAACATTCCTGATCCAATGTATTCGAATGGAAGCTATTTCGTGATTAAACATTCCTGATCCAATGTATTCGAATGGAAGCTATTTCGTGATTAAACACCCCTGATCCAATGTATTCGAATGGAAGCTATTTCGTGATTAAACACCCCTGATCCAATGTATTCGAATGGAAGCTATTTCGTGATTAAACATTCCTGATCCAATGTATTCGAATGGAAGCTATTTCGTGATTAAACACCCCTGATCCAATGTATTCGAATGGAAGCTATTTCGTGATTAAACATTCCTGATCCAATGTATTCGAATGGAAGCTATTTCGTGATTAAACACCCCTGATCCAATGTATTCGAATGGAAGCTATTTCGTGATTAAACACCCCTGATCCAATGTATTCGAATGGAAGCTATTTCGTGATTAAACACCCCTGATCCAATGTATTCGAATGGAAGCTATTTCGTGATTAAACACCCCTGATCCAATGTATTCGAATGGAAGCTATTTCGTGATTAAACACCCCTGATCCAATGTATTCGAATGGAAGCTATTTCGTGATTAAACATTCCTGATCCAATGTATTCGAATGGAAGCTATTTCGTGATTAAACACCCCTGATCCAATGTATTCGAATGGAAGCTATTTCGTGATTAAACATTCCTGATCCAATGTATTCGAATGGAAGCTATTTCGTGATTAAACACCCCTGATCCAATGTATTCGAATGGAAGCTATTTCGTGATTAAACATTCTTGATCCAATGTATTCGAATGGAAGCTATTTCGTGATTAAACACCCCTGATCCAATGTATTCGAATGGAAGCTATTTCGTGATTAAACACCCCTGATCCAATGTATTCGAATGGAAGCTATTTCGTGATTAAACACCCCTGATCCAATGTATTCGAATGGAAGCTATTTCGTGATTAAACACCCCTGATCCAATGTATTCGAATGGAAGCTATTTCGTGATTAAACATTCCTGATCCAATGTATTCGAATGGAAGCTATTTCGTGATTAAACACCCCTGATCCAATGTATTCGAATGGAAGCTATTTCGTGATTAAACATTCCTGATCCAATGTATTCGAATGGAAGCTATTTCGTGATTAAACACCCCTGATCCAATGTATTCGAATGGAAGCTATTTCGTGATTAAACATTCCTGATCCAATGTATTCGAATGGAAGCTATTTCGTGATTAAACACCCCTGATCCAATGTATTCGAATGGAAGCTATTTCGTGATTAAACACCCCTGATCCAATGTATTCGAATGGAAGCTATTTCGTGATTAAACACCCCTGATCCAATGTATTCGAATGGAAGCTATTTCGTGATTAAACACCCCTGATCCAATGTATTCGAATGGAAGCTATTTCGTGATTAAACATTCCTGATCCAATGTATTCGAATGGAAGCTATTTCGTGATTAAACACCCCTGATCCAATGTATTCGAATGGAAGCTATTTCGTGATTAAACATTCCTGATCCAATGTATTCGAATGGAAGCTATTTCGTGATTAAACACCCCTGATCCAATGTATTCGAATGGAAGCTATTTCGTGATTAAACATTCCTGATCCAATGTATTCGAATGGAAGCTATTTCGTGATTAAACACCCCTGATCCAATGTATTCGAATGGAAGCTATTTCGTGATTAAACATTCCTGATCCAATGTATTCGAATGGAAGCTATTTCGTGATTAAACACCCCTGATCCAATGTATTCGAATGGAAGCTATTTCGTGATTAAACACCCCTGATCCAATGTATTCGAATGGAAGCTATTTCGTGATTAAACATTCCTGATCCAATGTATTCGAATGGAAGCTATTTCGTGATTAAACACCCCTGATCCAATGTATTCGAATGGAAGCTATTTCGTGATTAAACACCCCTGATCCAATGTATTCGAATGGAAGCTATTTCGTGATTAAACACCCCTGATCCAATGTATTCGAATGGAAGCTATTTCGTGATTAAACACCCCTGATCCAATGTATTCGAATGGAAGCTATTTCGTGATTAAACACCCCTGATCCAATGTATTCGAATGGAAGCTATTTCGTGATTAAACATTCCTGATCCAATGTATTCGAATGGAAGCTATTTCGTGATTAAACACCCCTGATCCAATGTATTCGAATGGAAGCTATTTCGTGATTAAACATTCCTGATCCAATGTATTCGAATGGAAGCTATTTCGTGATTAAACACCCCTGATCCAATGTATTCGAATGGAAGCTATTTCGTGATTAAACACCCCTGATCCAATGTATTCGAATGGAAGCTATTTCGTGATTAAACACCCCTGATCCAATGTATTCGAATGGAAGCTATTTCGTGATTAAACATTCCTGATCCAATGTATTCGAATGGAAGCTATTTCGTGATTAAACACCCCTGATCCAATGTATTCGAATGGAAGCTATTTCGTGATTAAACATTCCTGATCCAATGTATTCGAATGGAAGCTATTTCGTGATTAAACACCCCTGATCCAATGTATTCGAATGGAAGCTATTT
This sequence comes from Allodiplogaster pararmata, assembly GCA_964056735.1. Lineage (NCBI taxonomy): Eukaryota > Metazoa > Nematoda > Chromadorea > Rhabditida > Diplogasteridae > Allodiplogaster > Allodiplogaster pararmata. The sequence continues at coordinate 26,455,988 of OZ057407.1, forward strand.
CGTGATTAAACATTCCTGATCCAATGTATTCGAATGGAAGCTATTTCGTGATTAAACACCCCTGATCCAATGTATTCGAATGGAAGCTATTTCATGATTAAACACCCCTGATCCAATGTATTCGAATGGAAGCTATTTCGTGATTAAACACCCCTGATCCAATGTATTCGAATGGAAGCTATTTCGTGATTAAACATTCCTGATCCAATGTATTCGAATGGAAGCTATTTCGTGATTAAACACCCCTGATCCAATGTATTCGAATGGAAGCTATTTCGTGATTAAACACCCCTGATCCAATGTATTCGAATGGAAGCTATTTCGTGATTAAACACCCCTGATCCAATGTATTCGAATGGAAGCTATTTCGTGATTAAACACCCCTGATCCAATGTATTCGAATGGAAGCTATTTCGTGATTAAACACCCCTGATCCAATGTATTCGAATGGAAGCTATTTCGTGATTAAACACCCCTGATCCAATGTATTCGAATGGAAGCTATTTCGTGATTAAACACCCCTGATCCAATGTATTCGAATGGAAGCTATTTCGTGATTAAACATTCCTGATCCAATGTATTCGAATGGAAGCTATTTCGTGATTAAACACCCCTGATCCAATGTATTCGAATGGAAGCTATTTCGTGATTAAACATTCCTGATCCAATGTATTCGAATGGAAGCTATTTCGTGATTAAACACCCCTGATCCAATGTATTCGAATGGAAGCTATTTCGTGATTAAACATTCCTGATCCAATGTATTCGAATGGAAGCTATTTCGTGATTAAACATTCCTGATCCAATGTATTCGAATGGAAGCTATTTCGTGATTAAACACCCCTGATCCAATGTATTCGAATGGAAGCTATTTCGTGATTAAACACCCCTGATCCAATGTATTCGAATGGAAGCTATTTCGTGATTAAACATTCCTGATCCAATGTATTCGAATGGAAGCTATTTCGTGATTAAACACCCCTGATCCAATGTATTCGAATGGAAGCTATTTCGTGATTAAACATTCCTGATCCAATGTATTCGAATGGAAGCTATTTCGTGATTAAACACCCCTGATCCAATGTATTCGAATGGAAGCTATTTCGTGATTAAACACCCCTGATCCAATGTATTCGAATGGAAGCTATTTCGTGATTAAACACCCCTGATCCAATGTATTCGAATGGAAGCTATTTCGTGATTAAACACCCCTGATCCAATGTATTCGAATGGAAGCTATTTCGTGATTAAACACCCCTGATCCAATGTATTCGAATGGAAGCTATTTCGTGATTAAACATTCCTGATCCAATGTATTCGAATGGAAGCTATTTCGTGATTAAACACCCCTGATCCAATGTATTCGAATGGAAGCTATTTCGTGATTAAACATTCCTGATCCAATGTATTCGAATGGAAGCTATTTCGTGATTAAACACCCCTGATCCAATGTATTCGAATGGAAGCTATTTCGTGATTAAACATTCTTGATCCAATGTATTCGAATGGAAGCTATTTCGTGATTAAACACCCCTGATCCAATGTATTCGAATGGAAGCTATTTCGTGATTAAACACCCCTGATCCAATGTATTCGAATGGAAGCTATTTCGTGATTAAACACCCCTGATCCAATGTATTCGAATGGAAGCTATTTCGTGATTAAACACCCCTGATCCAATGTATTCGAATGGAAGCTATTTCGTGATTAAACATTCCTGATCCAATGTATTCGAATGGAAGCTATTTCGTGATTAAACACCCCTGATCCAATGTATTCGAATGGAAGCTATTTCGTGATTAAACATTCCTGATCCAATGTATTCGAATGGAAGCTATTTCGTGATTAAACACCCCTGATCCAATGTATTCGAATGGAAGCTATTTCGTGATTAAACATTCCTGATCCAATGTATTCGAATGGAAGCTATTTCGTGATTAAACACCCCTGATCCAATGTATTCGAATGGAAGCTATTTCGTGATTAAACACCCCTGATCCAATGTATTCGAATGGAAGCTATTTCGTGATTAAACACCCCTGATCCAATGTATTCGAATGGAAGCTATTTCGTGATTAAACACCCCTGATCCAATGTATTCGAATGGAAGCTATTTCGTGATTAAACATTCCTGATCCAATGTATTCGAATGGAAGCTATTTCGTGATTAAACACCCCTGATCCAATGTATTCGAATGGAAGCTATTTCGTGATTAAACATTCCTGATCCAATGTATTCGAATGGAAGCTATTTCGTGATTAAACACCCCTGATCCAATGTATTCGAATGGAAGCTATTTCGTGATTAAACATTCCTGATCCAATGTATTCGAATGGAAGCTATTTCGTGATTAAACACCCCTGATCCAATGTATTCGAATGGAAGCTATTTCGTGATTAAACATTCCTGATCCAATGTATTCGAATGGAAGCTATTTCGTGATTAAACACCCCTGATCCAATGTATTCGAATGGAAGCTATTTCGTGATTAAACACCCCTGATCCAATGTATTCGAATGGAAGCTATTTCGTGATTAAACATTCCTGATCCAATGTATTCGAATGGAAGCTATTTCGTGATTAAACACCCCTGATCCAATGTATTCGAATGGAAGCTATTTCGTGATTAAACACCCCTGATCCAATGTATTCGAATGGAAGCTATTTCGTGATTAAACACCCCTGATCCAATGTATTCGAATGGAAGCTATTTCGTGATTAAACACCCCTGATCCAATGTATTCGAATGGAAGCTATTTCGTGATTAAACACCCCTGATCCAATGTATTCGAATGGAAGCTATTTCGTGATTAAACATTCCTGATCCAATGTATTCGAATGGAAGCTATTTCGTGATTAAACACCCCTGATCCAATGTATTCGAATGGAAGCTATTTCGTGATTAAACATTCCTGATCCAATGTATTCGAATGGAAGCTATTTCGTGATTAAACACCCCTGATCCAATGTATTCGAATGGAAGCTATTTCGTGATTAAACACCCCTGATCCAATGTATTCGAATGGAAGCTATTTCGTGATTAAACACCCCTGATCCAATGTATTCGAATGGAAGCTATTTCGTGATTAAACATTCCTGATCCAATGTATTCGAATGGAAGCTATTTCGTGATTAAACACCCCTGATCCAATGTATTCGAATGGAAGCTATTTCGTGATTAAACATTCCTGATCCAATGTATTCGAATGGAAGCTATTTCGTGATTAAACACCCCTGATCCAATGTATTCGAATGGAAGCTATTTCGTGATTAAACATTCCTGATCCAATGTATTCGAATGGAAGCTATTTCGTGATTAAACACCCCTGATCCAATGTATTCGAATGGAAGCTATTTCATGATTAAACACCCCTGATCCAATGTATTCGAATGGAAGCTATTTCGTGATTAAACACCCCTGATCCAATGTATTCGAATGGAAGCTATTTCGTGATTAAACATTCCTGATCCAATGTATTCGAATGGAAGCTATTTCGTGATTAAACACCCCTGATCCAATGTATTCGAATGGAAGCTATTTCGTGATTAAACACCCCTGATCCAATGTATTCGAATGGAAGCTATTTCGTGATTAAACACCCCTGATCCAATGTATTCGAATGGAAGCTATTTCGTGATTAAACACCCCTGATCCAATGTATTCGAATGGAAGCTATTTCGTGATTAAACACCCCTGATCCAATGTATTCGAATGGAAGCTATTTCGTGATTAAACACCCCTGATCCAATGTATTCGAATGGAAGCTATTTCGTGATTAAACACCCCTGATCCAATGTATTCGAATGGAAGCTATTTCGTGATTAAACACCCCTGATCCAATGTATTCGAATGGAAGCTATTTCGTGATTAAACACCCCTGATCCAATGTATTCGAATGGAAGCTATTTCGTGATTAAACACCCCTGATCCAATGTATTCGAATGGAAGCTATTTCGTGATTAAACATTCCTGATCCAATGTATTCGAATGGAAGCTATTTCGTGATTAAACACCCCTGATCCAATGTATTCGAATGGAAGCTATTTCGTGATTAAACATTCCTGATCCAATGTATTCGAATGGAAGCTATTTCGTGATTAAACACCCCTGATCCAATGTATTCGAATGGAAGCTATTTCGTGATTAAACACCCCTGATCCAATGTATTCGAATGGAAGCTATTTCGTGATTAAACACCCCTGATCCAATGTATTCGAATGGAAGCTATTTCGTGATTAAACACCCCTGATCCAATGTATTCGAATGGAAGCTATTTCGTGATTAAACATTCCTGATCCAATGTATTCGAATGGAAGCTATTTCGTGATTAAACACCCCTGATCCAATGTATTCGAATGGAAGCTATTTCGTGATTAAACACCCCTGATCCAATGTATTCGAATGGAAGCTATTTCGTGATTAAACACCCCTGATCCAATGTATTCGAATGGAAGCTATTTCGTGATTAAACACCCCTGATCCAATGTATTCGAATGGAAGCTATTTCGTGATTAAACATTCCTGATCCAATGTATTCGAATGGAAGCTATTTCGTGATTAAACACCCCTGATCCAATGTATTCGAATGGAAGCTATTTCGTGATTAAACACCCCTGATCCAATGTATTCGAATGGAAGCTATTTCGTGATTAAACACCCCTGATCCAATGTATTCGAATGGAAGCTATTTCGTGATTAAACACCCCTGATCCAATGTATTCGAATGGAAGCTATTTCGTGATTAAACACCCCTGATCCAATGTATTCGAATGGAAGCTATTTCGTGATTAAACATTCCTGATCCAATGTATTCGAATGGAAGCTATTTCGTGATTAAACACCCCTGATCCAATGTATTCGAATGGAAGCTATTTCGTGATTAAACACCCCTGATCCAATGTATTCGAATGGAAGCTATTTCGTGATTAAACACCCCTGATCCAATGTATTCGAATGGAAGCTATTTCGTGATTAAACACCCCTGATCCAATGTATTCGAATGGAAGCTATTTCGTGATTAAACATTCCTGATCCAATGTATTCGAATGGAAGCTATTTCGTGATTAAACACCCCTGATCCAATGTATTCGAATGGAAGCTATTTCGTGATTAAACACCCCTGATCCAATGTATTCGAATGGAAGCTATTTCGTGATTAAACACCCCTGATCCAATGTATTCGAATGGAAGCTATTTCGTGATTAAACACCCCTGATCCAATGTATTCGAATGGAAGCTATTTCGTGATTAAACACCCCTGATCCAATGTATTCGAATGGAAGCTATTTCGTGATTAAACACCCCTGATCCAATGTATTCGAATGGAAGCTATTTCGTGATTAAACACCCCTGATCCAATGTATTCGAATGGAAGCTATTTCGTGATTAAACACCCCTGATCCAATGTATTCGAATGGAAGCTATTTCGTGATTAAACACCCCTGATCCAATGTATTCGAATGGAAGCTATTTCGTGATTAAACACCCCTGATCCAATGTATTCGAATGGAAGCTATTTCGTGATTAAACACCCCTGATCCAATGTATTCGAATGGAAGCTATTTCGTGATTAAACACCCCTGATCCAATGTATTCGAATGGAAGCTATTTCGTGATTAAACACCCCTGATCCAATGTATTCGAAAAATTAGCAAATGTATGATAATATAAATTCTAATCATGTTTTTGCAGACTGGATAATTTAAATTTCCACGTGTTGGATAGTGTGTTAACCAAGTTCATGATTCAACAGAAAGACCAAAAAACCTAATAAACAGCTAGCGTAATATTTTCACCAAGAGTCCACAAAAATCACTCACAGGGTGGCCCATGTATTCGGCAACCAATCTTTCGGCTATTATAATTCAATTTACAGTGAACGTTGAGCTCCAATTTTTACATATGTTCTTTTCACATGTGTTTTTATTACATGGAAGAAATTTCATTTCATTCGAAGAATTCTCAAAAGAATGGTGGCCGCTCATAGAGCACGCTCTGTCATTGTGGACTTGCACAAACTTGGTCGATCAAATGCGCGCATCGCTAAGGATCTCAACGTCTCTCGTAATCTCGTCTGGACAACGAGATTGCGAGTATTAGAGAAAAAAAAGTATAAGAAACTCTTTCCGAATCAAGAAAGACTCACATGTAATATTTTTCCATCCTTGAGATTCAGTTGCAAGATCCACTTAGATACTTTCTTATCTGCAATAGACATAATTCTCTGAAAGATGTGATCAGACTGTTTTTTGGGATTTATATAATAAAAAAAGAATTAAAAAGATCATCATCATCCCCAAAAAGGACTAGTCAAGAGGTAATTTGAGAATTTAAGGAAATAACGAAAGCGTCCGGTGAAAAGAGAGAAAACTGTACAAACAAAATATTTATGTCTTTGGCTTTTCTAGAGTTTTCTGGCGCATAGAGTTCTAGATGGCGCGTTGGTTACTGAATTTACATTCGATATACTTTTCTCGCACAAAAAATCTGAGGTGCGAGGAACTTTTCCAAACCTAGAAGAAATAAAAATCGCAACTGATTCTGTTTATCGTAACCGTCAGTTTCCACTCAAAACCCGAAACACATCCTGCCCCGAAAGATTCTTTCGTTGTACCATGACAAACTAACCAGGAAAAGGATAGTAGGAAGCTCCCGCAAATTGGGAAACGCGCACTTTCTCCTGTATGTCCCGTCTCTCTTCTAGGATGTCCTGGATAGCCAGATACGACTGATTCCACTCGTCCAATTGCCAAAGTTGCTCATCATCTTGAAAAATCAGGAAATATTTTTCAAGATTGTCATCTAATGTGCTTTGGCAGCTCGATAATCGGATATTTAGCTGGACAAGGTAGAGATCGAGGGTTCAACTCTTGTCCAGCGGTGTTTTGCGAGAGCTTCGTTAATTTCAACAACAACAAAAAACCCTTCAGCTGAGTTACTACGTAGGATAAAATTTTAACAATAGCTCACAAAAAAATGACTTAATTCTTTAAGGATTTTTGTAATACAAAAAATCATCTTATTATCACATGAATGTGAACCTTTTAGAATGAAATTCTTTCCTTCTTTGGCAACTTTTCTGAAAGGCATTCCATTGCGGAGGAAATTGATTCTATTCATCTGAATGAGTCTCCGGTAGAAAGGCTCCCTGTCTTTCCGGAGATCAAGTATCGATTGCTGAGTATATGCCAGGATCTGAAAAAAAAATCAAGCGTTAAATGAGTACGAAATATGTATGTTAACACAGAGCCAAAAACAAAATGTTTAAGGTAGACAATCAGTCGAACGAGTGAAACCTAAGGGTAGACAATCAGTCGAACGAGTGAAACCCTAAGGGTAGACAATCAGTCGAACGAGTGAAACCCTAAGGGTAGACAATCAGTCGAACGAGTGAAACCCTAAGAGTAGACAATCAGTCGAACGAGTGAAACCCTAAGGGTAGACAATCAGTCGAACGAGTGAAACCCTAAGAGTAGACAATCAGTCGAACGAGTGAAACCCTAAGGGTATACAATCAGTCGAACGAGTGAAACCCTCAGGGTAGACAATCAGTCGAACGAGTGAAACCCTAAGACTTGCGAAATTCAAGTTCATAAGAAAAACTTGATAAACCTAAAGTTTAGATGAATGAGGAGCAAAAACTTTGGTTATCAAAAAAAGACAGGTAAACCTATTGTTGAGATAAAAAAGTTGTGGTGAAAAAAGACATTAGACAAAGTTTCAGACGATTGATCAAACAAACCTAACAAACTTTACGTTCAGCGAAAAGAAGAGCTGAACCTCTTGTTCAAACAAAAGACGAGTCGAACCCCGTGATCAGACGAGACAAACCTCGTGATCAGACGAAACATCAAAGTGCCAGCCCAACCTCTCGCTTTTCCTCCTCCTCTTCCCATCTCAGTCTCATCATCTCATAGCTGATCCCCTGTAGTTTCTTATCCAAGTCCTGTACAGTCCGGACCGAATCTCCTTCCATCACCGCTATCATCAACATCTCACGCACCACAGATGCCACCTGCTCAGCATCATGCATATTCAGGACTCATTCCTAAAACTTCACCAACTATTCCTGACTGATTATGAATTACAAACTAAAGGCTATATCGACAATTAATTAATTCAATCTAATATATATATATATATATATATATCTAAAAATTCTTCTAAAAAAATTACTTCTCTTCACATAAAAAAGGATAAGCTCACATATGAGCTAAAATTGGTTTGAGTTAATATTTGAGCTCAAACGCCTTATACATAATAAACAAACGTATGTATGTATTAGTTTTTTTGTTATGTACTTTAACAAAGAGGCCTGCCATCCCTGATATCCCGGCAGGAATTCCCAGCTCCCCATGTCCTGGCAAATGCTTCTCCTACTTCCCTGATACTCTAGCGAAAGCTCCCCTCACCTTTTGCTCTTCGTTGGAGTTGGGATTGATCTGTCGCCAGACTTTATGGGCGTGCTGCATCGCGACCATGGTAACTTCCTCCAGTGAGTTCTCTTCCAGTGCCAACTCCATCGCTCTTTGCAGCCAGTCGTGCGAATCTCAACAAAAAATTTTATCGATTGATCCTTTCCTTCACCATATCAAGACTGGAGAACTAAGAAACGCTTCATATGTCGAAAAAGTGCTAGCCACCTCACACAATCACGCCCTTCAGTTGACCATATGTCACAAGCTTTGAAAAAAAAAAACCGAGAAAAAAAAAACCGTTTTTCGACTTCGGAGGTCTAGATAATGATAAGCAAGCTTGATATGAAAAGTAGAGAAGATAAATTGAGAGGTTAGGCATTATCATAGGCCAAGGGCAATTATATACTCGCTCACTTCTCAATTTTATGGATTCGTATGCTCAAAAAGCGAAGATCTGTGGACTTTTTTTTCACAGTGCAGTTGATCTATGATTTCACTTGCATAAAAGGAGATTTAACAAGAGGAGACTGATAGAGAGAAGAACCTCCAGGATGGAGAGCAAACAACTGCGAGACGATAAGAGAGAGATGGAGGGAGAGTGGTATCAGTCGCCACTTCTCCTTCTCGTTTCCCTTCGACCTCCACTCATTCTCCTCGCACCATTGCTCAAGACGGTCGTCTTCCTTACGCATCATGAAGAGCATTGATCTACCTGAAAACATGTGAGTTTTTTTAACCACTCTTTTCTATAATAATAATAATCTTCCTCGCGCTTGTTCCCCCCTGAGTTACAGGACAGATATATCCTGGTAGAACCGGTGGCTGCCTGCTAGATCATGGCTAGTGAGAATTGCAGCAGCGGGGAGAGTCTGATTCATGCCAGAGCCCTACCAACATTTTTAACCCCATTGGTTTGGGTGGATCTGTCCGGGGTGGGAGTCGAACTCGGGACTCTTCGCACAATATTCGATCACCCTACCATTATGCCACGCCCGGACTCACTTTTTTCTATCTTCCAAGTAAAAAACTTTTTCCTATCACCATTATATTTTTAAAATTTTCATACAAGAGAAGTGGAAAGTAAGTATCGAAACATCAAAAAAACGAAAACGCTTGGGCCTCTAGTTTCGATGCTTACGTAATACGAGCTCTGAGTATATTCAGCAGTATTAATTGAAGGAAAAAAGATGTTCTCTTCTTACGATATCAAATGGCAAAGGAAGTTTCTTGCCAGCAGCTCAATTATAGGTTCTCTTCTACCAACAACCAAAAATGAAACAAGATGACTGGACCGAAGAAAGCTCAAAACAGCTAATCAGAAGCAGTTTTTTTTATAGCTTCAACAATAGCTTCAAACAACACTTATTAGCTTTAGACAGTGATCGTTAGGTTCTACAGTAGCTTTCTACCGTAATCATGAATCGCCAGACCGACCTGCCAGAGAAGCTCTGGGGTCTACTCTCAGAAGATCAGCCCAATCCGCTTTCAGCTCATCACATTCCGAAGCGAGAAGTTTGCTGTCCTCCAATCAATCATAGTTTTTTTCTGCTCGGACAGATTCGAATATACCTTTTTGAAACTTTTTTCATTAAATTTTTTCAAAAGTTTTAGAATGGATGAACTCGGGTCAAACCAACACCAAAACCCCGATATGAATATTTTGTGTAAACTTGGAACAAAATACTTCCAAAGTTCAGCGAAGTTTTCCTTCAAACGCTAATATATGTAGATTCCAATCAATAATATGGCTTATTCCAATCAATAAAATTGACTGTATAACCATGGTGTGTGGATAGCTAAACAAAGCTTTCAAGGAAAACAACTACCACTCTTCGAGCAGGGTAGCCTGGAACAATGAGAAGCCAGCTAGAGCTGAAAAGCAGAAAAGGAAGAGCTTCTCATTATACTAGATTACCATCCTCAGGAATGGTTGTTTTCCCAAATCCTTAGTGCTGGTGACCTATGACTAGTCCATACCTGGCGCTTTCTGCGCAGCCGCAGAAAGAGCGTTTATATCAAGAAGACTAATGATGATGGAAAGGCGGGCGTTTGAGAGAGCGCGAGAGCGTATGATTTGAAAGAGAGGATGCAGACTATCAGAGCATTCGTATCGCTAGCTTTCTTGGACAGTGCATAGATTTAACCCGCAGAGCTGGTTCAAGAATAACACCGATCCCTACATACCAGCAGCAGTTGGATGGTAGAGTTGGGGCAGGTAGCGTCGGCCTCTTGCCTGTACGGCCAGAGACGCAGGGCAAGCAGATCGAGCAGCTCTCGGCAGAATCGGTCGTCCGTCGTGCCTTGATGCACCCCGTTCAGCATCATGTCTCGGAAGGCGCTTGTCGCAGCGAACTCAACAATCGATACGGCTCAGAGTTCAAATCAATAATTCAAAAGATCTTATTGATTGATCAAAATCGCCTTTTTCGCGTTCCTCTGCCCCAACGGGGTTCGCTTAATTACAATAAAATTCATCTTGAATTTACTTCTTTGAAATAAAGAAATGACTGTTTATCCCAAAAATATTTCTGCTGCGAGAATCTCAACTGATGGAAACAGTATGTGATATTAGAAACGAAGTATTTAGTTCGCATCATCAGGTATTCGTTTCGAGACGAGGCTTTGAACTCTTTATACACCGACAATTTAAGAATGTCTGCCTCACATTGATAATATTCTCCTTGACGTCGGGCAGGCTCTCCCTGTAGAGAGTGTTAAAGAGGGAAAGAGCGAGCAGGGACAGTTCTCTGCCCTCAATCGATCGGAGAACCAGAGCAGCCAGCGAGTCCGCCGTCACATCCGAAAGCACCACATTGCGGACTTGCTGACTCAAAATCGGTACACTTTTTCACTTAGCTGTCTACGGACAAAGGCCCCTGGTTTTCAAATAATTTTTAAACGTTTACCTCAAAAAAACTTCTAAATTTCTCTCTATTGTGATCTGAGCTGCTAAATTCTGATATGGTGATCAAAACTTGTTCTCTGACAACAGTCTTTGTAACTTGGCGAAGGTCCTCAAACTTGGCAACAGGTTCAGGAACCATAAAACAGGTCATCGAACCTGAAAAAAAATCTATGAACCTTAAAACAGGCCTTGGAAACCTTGAATCCGGTAAACGATTTTAACAAGTTCTTGATTCTTCCGAACTGACTCATCTGATCCTATGGCCATAAGCAGTAGGTGTACAGCGTGCGTGAGTGATCCAACGTCTAGTGGAATGGGCGGAGCTTTGACCAGCTTCTTGACGTGTAGGAAGATTTCGGTGGGCAGCCGCGACCAATCCAATCCGGCCTGCAGCATTCCACACACACACTGCAGCATTAGTGCTCGGCTGCTGCTGCAAAAAAACCTATCTTCTCTCGATCTTTATCCGCAAACACTTCTTCTAGATTCCATTGTTTTCTCTTTGCTGTTTTCCTAAATCGTACTACCGGCAATGGTGTAATGGTGAAGTCCTCTCCTCAATGAGCGTGTCTATGTTTCAACTCCTACGATCATCTTCTTCTTATCTAAAGCAGACCTTCGCACAAAAACCCCTTAATTCTTCATAAAACTGAATTATCTTGCCATTGGAAGATATCTGTTAAAGCATATTCTTACTTTCGGGGGGGGGGGGGCAAACCTTTGTCCTTTTCGGGAATTTTTATAAAACTACGGACTGCCGGTGTAATCTATGAACAAAATTATGCATTATTCCAAAATGTAGTTATCCGGATACTCTGTTTGTAAATTGTTGTTGTTGCCGGCAAACGTCTCGCATTGAAGAGAGTCGGCTATGGAGAGCCGCTCTCTCCCTCTCTTTCTCTCTTTTTTCCTTCTCAATACATCTTGTCTTCTTTTTTTCACAATAGTCTCAGAAATGAGGCTTCTTTTTTGAATTCATCCAGAGATCTTCCAACTTAAGTCTTGTTGGACGTTTAGCACATTTGAAATGGGCTACGTCGTGCGGTCCATTGAGGCAGTCTCTCTCTCTCTCTCTCTCTCTTTCTCTCTCTCTCTCACTATCTCTCTCTATCTTTCTCTCTATCTCTCTCTCTCTCTATCTATCTATCTCTCTCTATCTCTCCCTCTCTCTCTCTCTATCTCTCTGTAATTTGTTTGAACAATTGTTTGGCAATACAGTTTCATTGAGGAACTACGCAAGAACCTACATAGTGCCTATCAGCTGTGTACTACTCTTCAAGTCACTTTTTTTAAACAGAAAGCGATAAACTTACTCCTCTCCCTCTCTTCATGTTTTATTTCCACAAAGAGGTGAACTTGGTCTCTAGAAGGATTCAACTTATATGTACAGGACGAATCGTCTCAAATATAACCGAGATTTCAAACTCCATTCTACGTTCTCAAACTTCATTTCGATTGTACCGTGTGATATGAAGCGAGATGTTTCGAATGAAGCGAGAAAATCGATAACTTGTTTCAAGAAATCGATAATGAAGCTTTTACAACGCTTTGCATTCAAACGACCTATTTATGCAGCTTAAACGTTAGTGCGTTAGTCGAGAACGTTAGTCGAGATCGCTTAGTCGAGATCGCTTAGTCGAGAACGTTAGTCGAGATCGCTTAGTCGAGAACGTTAGTCGAGATCGCTTAGTCGAGAACGTTAGTCGAGATCGCTTAGTCGAGAACGTTAGTCGAGATCGCTTAGTCGAGAACGTTAGTCGAGATCGCTTAGTCGAGAACGTTAGTCGAGATCGCTTAGTCGAGAACGTTAGTCGAGATCGCTTAGTCGAGAACGTTAGTCGAGATCGCTTAGTCGAGAACGTTAGTCGAGATCGCTTAGTTGAGAACGTTAGTCGAGATCGCTTAGTCGAGAACGTTAGTCGAGATCGCCCTCGCAGCCTTTCCCGAAAAGGCCAGAAGGATACTTCAGACCAACTGCTTCTCTCCGACCGAGATAAGTCATATTGGAAAAATTAACTGGAATTACTCAAGACTACAAACTTGGCTAAATTAAAAAATCGCTAACTTTTTTTGGTAAAATCAAATAAGACCAACTTGGCTAGAGTGGCGTGTTTGCAGGCAAACATATTGAGAATGTTACCACAAATGCCCTGATCTTCCATCGCCTAGAAATTTGATAGTTTAAGTTGCTCCAAGATAACTCAGTTGCTCCAAGATAACTCAAAGCAAACTACTTAGATTTCTCATTAACATTAAAAGAGTTTATACAATTACGAGATACTTGACTCACTAAATATTTTGGCTGATCAGAAAGCGTTGAGGCAAAATTTTTATACGAAAATAGAGTATTGGGATTTTAAAACTTTTTTGGTTTCAAAATGAAATTGACAGAAACTATGTGAGTATAGTTGATCGATTCTAGTCTCGACCATAGGCCACACTCAGTTATGTGGAAAAATTTCAAAAAAATATTGTACACTGAGCGTCTATAATAATTAGAAGCAAGCATGAAGAGAAGAGGATGGAGAGACCCTTCAAGCTTATTTTTCAGTATTCCAGACTCCCGTGCTCGAAGAGCAATCTTGCTATTAATTTTACAACATTGTGAGGGTCTCAACTCTCCTGATTATACAGTATGCTAATCTGAGCTTTCATCTATAAAACTATTATATTTCAATTTGAGCTAAAATTCACAAATCTATTAGTATCCTAATCTAAACTTCTGTCTACAATATTGCTTATGAAAGTTACTAGTAAAAGTGGAAACCTTGAGGAAAACAGGCTGCTCCGCGTAGAGAACAATCTGTGCAAGAGCCTGGTCTAACGAACACTGGTCTACCGTATCCACTGAGCCAACTTCTGACCACAATAACCGCGCCATTTCATCCTCAAAAATACAAGTCGATGAAAACTGGACATAGTCATCAAGTCATTAGCACTCCACGATAGTCATTAAAAATTAGTCCTGAGCACTTAAAGGTTCGAGAATGATCTGGTGTTTTAAATGGATTTATAAAAAAGGTGAAAATTGACTTTTCAGTGAGAGTAGAGGATTTGTGACTATCGAATGATTCTGTCATGACTTAGGTGGATGACTAACCGGTGAGACGGTAAACTTGAGAGTGAAGCCCTGATGGAGGTGCTGGAAGGTGTCTGGGACGAGGAATTGGTCCCCGTCCAGGAGAGCGAACTCTTTTACTCTATACTGCATACTGTGCCGCATCGCAACCTTATATAGCACATCCCACAGGTACTCATTCTGAAATCAATCTATACTTCTACCGTATTTCTGAAGTTCATTCATTGACGTCTATCGAGCGACTTGTTTCATGACTCAAAGCATTCTCGTGACTACTACTTAGTGACTAGTTCTTTATTCATCTTGATTACTCAGTGACTAACAGAAAACGTTTTAGATGAATTATATGTTTGTCTAGCATTTACGATAGACATAAGAGCGATTCTTTTGTAAGTTCGAAGCTTGATCATAAAAAAAATAATGTCACTGGCTTCTTTGTTTGAATTTTTTAGCACTCTTTTCTCACCAGCCCTGAACACGTATTTTCCCTCCCTTCTTTCCGCTGGTATAGGCTACCTAAAATCTGAACGAGGCGTTGAGGTACAATAAGAGGACCAAAACTTTAGCCAGTTCCGGTGTCTATTCATACCTGGGTACTCTATAATGCTATGTACCGTCAACTGTAGGGCCGCCTCAGAACACAAATTCGACCCCTATTTCCACCGTTTGGGTACTCTATAATGCTATGTACCGTCAACTGTAGGGCCGCCTCAGAACACAAATTCGACCCCTATTTCCACCGTTTGGGTACTCTATAATGCTATGTACCGTCAACTGTAGGGCCGCCTCAGAACACAAATTCGACCCCTATTTCCACCGTTTGGGTACTCTATAATGCTATGTACCGTCAACTGTAGGGCCGCCTCAGAACACAAATTCGACCCCTATTTCCACCGTTTGGGTACTCTATAATGCTATGTACCGTCAACTGTAGGGCCGCCTCAGAACACAAATTCGACCCCTATTTCCACCGTTTGGGTACTCTATAATGCTATGTACCGTCAACTGTAGGGCCGCCTCAGAACACAAATTCGACCCCTATTTCCACCGTTTGGGTACTCTATAATGCTATGTACCGTCAACTGTAGGGCCGCCTCAGAACACAAATTCGACCCCTATTTCCACCGTTTGGGTACTCTATAATGCTATGTACCGTCAACTGTAGGGCCGCCTCAGAACACAAATTCGACCCCTATATCCACCGTTTTCGGGCGGAATTCGATATCGTCAATCGCCTTTAGCAATGCTGATTCACTTATCAATTGTGGAATAGCTCTGTTTGATAACAGGTAGGGAGATTTAGGACAATTATGACACATTAGGCAATTTGCTCCTAGTTTTAAACAAGTGGTACTGTATCAGCGTTTTTTTTCGAAGACGACATCTATTGTGAAGATGTTTTATCGTCTTTGTATGCTTGTCTCCTTCTTCGATAATGTTGCAACAATCTGTCCTTGAAAAACCGAGACAAGTAATGAATATGTACCAGCTTATCGATTTTGATGAGCATTGGCTGCGTATCGAAATTACGGAGAGAATCCTCGTGCCACTTCAATAGTCGCGGGTCCAGCGTCACTCCTCCCTCAAATCAGACGGTGCAAAAAGACTGTTCATGTCAACAGAGAAACAGACCTTAGTTGCAACAAAAACTGTGCGGTGGGCAGGAACCGAACCCTAACCTTCCTTTGCCAGGCGATGATTTTTTGTGCTACAGTAGCACACAATCCATTGCTTTTATGAAAACTTCTTGTTATACTGCACAGTTGAATAGTGCTACAATGTTTTTTCTTTGCCGGCAAAAAAAAACAGGAAAACCGTGACCCCGTTACCTAAAAGACCGTGCAACCTCCTTTTTTCAACCAGTTCTTCGTAAAATATATGCGAAAACAAGGGGGGGAGACATTTTGTTTCAAAACTAGCAAAATTTTAAAATACAGTTCTTTGAACGGAAGAGTCTAGATTATTTTTTTTAAACTCTCCTTTCTCAGCCCTCTACCCTGAACTCATTTCTCATTATTACAGACTCCACTGCTCGATAACGGTTGTTTCTATGAAAAAAAATTGATTGCAAGTGAGCTTAAATGATCTATCAAAACTCTCATTCATGTTGTTGTTGTTGTTGCCGGCAAGCATCCCGCATCGAAGACTTGGTTATGAACACTCTCTTTAATGAGAGAAGTTCTCGTGTTCTTCGGACAAGATGCGTCCGGAGAAGGGTTTTGATGTCCTTTGCAGTCCTGAGACTGTCATGCTGCACCTTGTGAAGGCGGACATCGTTGTAGCAACCTGTTCATGCTATAGGCCTTGTGAGTGGGTGGTCAAGCCGGCCTAGCATCGTTTTGGGTGGGAGTAGAGACGTCTCGCCTGTCGTTGACCGAAGATAGGCAAGAGGCTATTTGACTGGCGCCTCGACTCGCCATTGAAAAGTATAGCGGAATATCGGCTGATGTTTTGTCCGGTGGCATGCCCAGGCCGGTCCGGCATCGCCCTCCTTTGACGAGCTATACTACCCAGTTTTGGTCCGCGGCGGGATTTCTCCCGCTACCTCCCAGCACGAATTATTCGTAGGGAGGCATCCCTCTATCCGCCACCTGAGGTCGCGCTCGATTCTGGACTGGATGATCCGGCTCCATCCGTGACAGGCTCTTAAGGCTGTAGAGTCACGAATGGCCACTGTTGCCAGTGTGTTTCGAGACTCTCATTCATAGCACGCATCCGCTGTATTTCTTTCCTGGCATTTATAAGTGCGGGGCCAAACCCTTCCGACTTTGAGATAGTATTATAATCTAAAGCTAATTGTATTTATCTACATATACATTTTTGGAATGTATACCTTTATATTCAAATATATGCACACCTTTCAACTAACATAAGAATGTATAACTTCCGTTCACTGTTTCACCTGACCTATTTTCTCAAGTAAATCTTTTAGGACTGAAGCCTCACCTTGACAATGTGAGCGGGGGTCTCAGTGTCCACCGGTTTCAGACCTACTTTTCCCGCGAAGTTCGTGTCGTGAGACATATTGATGAAGAGTTTCGATTGAGCAGGCTAGTCAGAAGATCGTAGTGTCGCTGACTATAATGACTTTGAGTCAACTTATCAGACGATTTGAGTTATTCGAGTGAACTCTTAAGAGGGAAGAGGGAAAGTGTTGCTGACTAGATGACTTCTAGAAAGCGAATACGACCAACGCTCCAGTTTCCGGGAAAATCCGAATCATAGATTTAAAAAAAGCCAGGAATTCCTAACCTTAAAAAACTTCTTACTTAGAAATCGGCTTGTTTCATACTCCGATGCTTTTAATCTGACGATTCATTGGTCACAACCATAATATTTCAATCATTAAAATAGATACTTTATATGTTGAATGTTCCTAATTCATGAACTCCGTTTCTATAATGTCTAGAAAGACTTTAAGGCAACTTCCACCCCCATTTTAAGAGATATCCTTTGAAAAGAATGAATAATGTTTGAGTAATTCTTTTGAGTAAGACCGAGCTTGTTTGTCAACCAATCTTCTCTTATAGTAAGACCGAGCTTGTTTGTCAACCAATCTTCTCTTATAGTAAGACCGAGCTTGTTTGTCAACCAATCTTCTCTTATATTCTCAAGTTTCTTTATTTGCCAATATTGTGATATCAACAACATAACTCCCTCAAAAGCCAATCATATAATATAATGATATTGCAATAGACGAAAAAATTTACAATCTCAGCATTCATTCTCTCGGATCAAAGAAACAACACACAAACAAACATCGTGAGTAACAATGCACCGCCTTCGGTGCGATTGTCAATTGAAGTGACAGGGAAGGTTAGAGATATAGCGAAATGAAGAGAAACTCGAGAAATGAATGATCATTTTAAATGATAACAAATTACCCTGCACCGGTTATGCATCTTATAAATTGTATAAGGAGAAGATCGATTGCCGGATGGACTCAATTTGTGAATTGTTCTGGGCGCCTTGCAAGCTTCATCCTTCTCGTTTCTGCGAGAAATCTACAAAGACTCTATAAGCTTCAGAATTACTTGTGAACTCCGCAAAAAATAGTTCATTTTTCAATATCAGGGACATTTCACACAAATACCCATTCGTAAAGTGCACCAAAACCCTCTTTTCTTTCGGAAGGACAGTAAAGAGAGCCACATCATTAGTTAAACTCTTTCTCTCCCCATCCGTGTTTATCTCAATATCTCACATAAAAAATGGATTTCCTAGCAAGAAAACATCTGTGGAAACTGTGACAAGATCTTCATGAGTCTATTCGACATAAGATTGGGGCTGAATGACAGTCTATAGAATGACAATCTATAGAATGACAATCTATAGAATGACAATCTATAGAATGCTTCTCTTCTCTTTACAAAGTCATCTTAGGAACAGCAACATACACATTCGAAGTGAGAACACCAGTGAACATTTCGAGAACATTTACAAAAATAATCAATCTAGACCGCTAAAAGTTCGCAGAATATACGGTTTAGAAAGAGTAAAAAGCTGATGAGTGGCCTTCTCACCATACTTGAACAATCAGTAACGACTCGAAGAACATAAATCGATAAAGATTGAACCTCTCTGAGTAAATCAATAAAACTGACGTTGGTCTTCTCTCGATTTCTCGAGAAATCTTTCAATCTAATCTATAACTATAGATCAATCTTGAATTCTGGAGGTTTTAAGTCTTTCTCTTTCTTCTAACAGCAGATGAAGACTCTTTATAACTACACAAACTCTTCTAATCAACAACAAAAACCATATTCTGGAATAATCGTTCAAAAATTTCCCGTGTTACAATAGATTTGGCGGAATTTCTTCCGCTAAAACAACATCACTTAAATCCTCTCGGTTTATTCAAAAAAGTGAAGAAAAGTACGCCAACTAGACTCTTCTGACGCAGTCTTGGTGCAATATCTCTCTGATCAATACTATCTATGATCTTGATAAGAAAGAGAGCTCTGAATCAGAATGTTAAAAAGGATTGAATGCTCTCCGAAGTGTGACAGAAGAAAAAAAAAACTAAATATACGAGACTAGTTATGGAACGCGAACATCAATTCTTGCTATTCTATACTGTGTTTAACCGAGAAAAAAACCACAAAATGCAAATCACAATTCGATGAAAGATCGAGAAGGGGGCGGGGTCACGGAAAGAAACCACCAACTCATCTTCTCAAAGTATACAAGAAATACAAGCAAAAAGTGAGTTTGTTCGTTTACAGAAACGAATGCAATACATCCAAACAAGAAACGAGTTAATTTCAGCCTCATTTGAATACAACATGGAATAGAAGTTTTCAAATTTTAATTTTCACATTAAAAAAAATAATAGAGCTTGATGATATGCCTCTAGCTTGTCGGAAACCGCGGGCCAAAGGTAAATTTAATCGATAAATCAAATTAATCGATAAATCAACTTTGGATATCTCTCACACTCGAAATTTAAGTAAAGTCTGTGAAATTTTCATCATAATCTTGACAAGGTTAGAGAAAACAGAAAAAGGGAAGAAAATAAAAGACCCTCATCTACTTGTGCCTACTCGACTTCTGTCTTCTTCGGAAACAGCAGCATTTCACCTGCAAAAGAACTGTTTCAGGCTTAAAAAGCCATGTTTCAGAATAGAAAAAACTCGTTTTCGGAAAAAAAACTTCTTATAGAAAAAATATTAAAACCTATATTGCGAAAAGAAAAAAGAACCAAACCTCGGAAGACGCATTATCATCATCGCCTCCGGCATTATTCCCTGCGCGACCACCCCCACCCCCTGCGGATTCGTCTATCACGTCACCCGCGTTGGAGTTTATCACCTGCAGTTGATACGAGTTGACCTCTCACTTTCCTCCTCTCTCTCTCTCTCTCTCTCTCTCTCTGTGTGTCTCTCTCCCTCCCTCTCTTTTCTCTGTCTCTCTCCGTCCCTCTCTTTTCTCTGTCTCTCTCCCTCCCTCTCTTTACTCTGTCTCTCTCCCTCCCTCTCTCTCTCTTTCCTTATTCTTTCTCGCTTCTCTCTTCTCTCAAATCATGATATCATAGACAAAACAATCCGTTTCATCAACCGGTTTCCAAGGAGAGCAATAGATCAGTATCTTGTGACCAGATTGTAGACTGAAAACTTGTGAGAAAACGGTATCCTAAAAAAAACAGCGAATATATAAGGTCGAGAGCTATAGAAAAAACGTATCCCCAGCTTGATCAAAAAAGCACATAGATTTTCCCGCCAATCACAGATAAATTTTTAAAATGAATGGAACAGCAAATCTTGATTCAAATCAAACATTCTCGCATCACAATAAGCTCTTGCTGATAACTCTCCCAGGTTCCACAACAACATAAGTAGTAAATCATAATGTTATAGTAAGTCATTATCAAACGCGATAGCAATCATAGACAGGGGTTTTTTAGTGTGAAAGAAAAAGGGACAGACGCCCGCCGAAGGCGGGAAAACTTTTTACACATAAGGGTTTCCCCCTTACGATTTTTCAAACAGAGACCCGCCAAAGGCGAAAAACTTTTTTCACATAAGGGTCCCCCCTTACAATTTGGAAAAACAAAGGCCTGCCTAAGGCGGAAAATTTTTATTCACATAAGGGTCCCCCCTTAGGGGTGAAAAATTTTTCTTTTTTTTTCTCACATAAGGGTCCCCCTTGTTTTTTTTTCACCTAAGGGTCCCCCCCCTAAAGATTTGGATCAGAGAGGCCCACCGACAGAAGATCTGTCATGACTAAATAACCCCTGATCATAGACCTAGTCACTCATAGCCAACATTCAACACGAAGTTCATAGCCTCTTCAGCCATTTATAGTCATTAAAATCAGTCATAGTCATCTGTAATAGTCACTCACCTGGGTGCTGCCGAAGGTGTGTTGGTTGGGCGGCGTTAGATGATGGTCTTTCCTGGCAGCTGCGCCGCTGCCTCTTTTCCCCGCCACGCCACTTTCCTTAGTTTCCGACGTATGTAGTGAGCCCGAGGGTGTGGTGGCGTTGTTCAACTTAGGCGTCCAGTCGAACTCGTAATCATACGAGGTGCCCAGACGCTCCAAAACACACCTCAAGCAGGCGTCTCGTCAGTATGTTGCTAACCAATTACAGAAACAAATGTTTAAAGAAAAACTAAAGTTGAAAGATGATCAAGTTCTCAGTTACATATGTACATAGCTCATCATAGATCGAATGAGCATCTTTGAAATTTGAAAATAATCCCTTTTTCCTAGCGGCGAACATTCTAGAACATGAAAATAGCGAGCTAAAGGTCAATAACATAGAAGTTTAGACATATGGCAACAAAAGAAGTCCAAAATGTGGAGAATCGTTCATTTTTCATTATTCCATGGCCTTGGCTCGCAGAGTGGTCGTGTTTCCCTATTTTCAGGTGAACTCAGGCTAGACAGTTATAATTGGGACGGTATTAGGTTAAAGTATAGCAGGGACCAAAGATAGTTCACCCAAACCACTGTTAAGCTGATGGGCACAAAGAAAAGAGAAAGTGCCTCAAAAAGCAACACAAAACAGAAAATTCTCAGCAAAATCCTTTTGAAGAGCGAATAAATTTCTATTAAGAGAAACACTTCGCTTCTGATAATCATATTCAAATTTGGTACATGAGCCCGTTTGAAAAAAGTGTAAAAAACGTTTGATTAAATATTTCCGAAGGTAAAATACAAATATAGCGAGCGAGTAAGCACGTTATAGTAATTCCATTATAATACACCCTACCTCAAGTGTTATCATCTTTTGATGTGTTTCTGTTTCCAGCTTCTACGGGTATGAAAAAGCAAACCCTCACTCTAAATCTCTTCTTTCTCCTGTTCTCCTTTTTGCTCTCTCACTTCTTCGGGGGGCTTAAAATAATAAATCGCTCATTTTACTGCCCTTCACCTCTCGCTTGCATCTCATTATTCTAAGCCCTGCGCTCGGCCGAGCGGTCGTTTTCTAATTGTTTGACAAGTGCTGGTGAGCTAAACCCCGCCCTCTACGGGTATCTGTTTAGGAATACTATCTCTCTTTCTCTGCAAACATCTGTGTCTTATCCAGAGTCATTATAAAATCGCTGCACATCGACTGGAAAATGCTCGAAGCCCTACTTATGAAAACTTTAAGAATAAAAAAAAATAGTCTCTGAAAAAGATGTTGAAAGGAGAAGCACCGAGTGCGT
The DNA here is from genome assembly GCA_964056735.1 of Allodiplogaster pararmata. Lineage (NCBI taxonomy): Eukaryota > Metazoa > Nematoda > Chromadorea > Rhabditida > Diplogasteridae > Allodiplogaster > Allodiplogaster pararmata. The sequence goes on from OZ057407.1 coordinate 26,478,544, forward strand.
CTTCAATATGGGTCATCATCGCTTTTGAGAATTTTTAAATTTTCAAAATCAACGTTCCTTAGAAAAAACTCTCTTAATATGTAGATACGGAACAAGGGTTTTCCCTCACCCACTTTGCGATTGAAATCTATGCGCTGATCTATTCGTTATTCAAAAAGATAATGAATGATACGAGTTTTCCGTTCGAATGACATTTTCTTTTCTCCTGGCATGATTTCGATCACTTCCCAAACGTCACCACTCCTCCTAATGATTGACCCACATAGGTCACCTAAATTTGTCAAAAAAAATTTTCGCGGGCGGGGTTCTTCTTCTTCTTCTTGAAGGGGGGGGGGGCGGGGTTTCGTGTACAAATTCAATTTCTTGATGTATTTTCCTAGAATTACATTCGTGTAATGAAAAAAATTTAAGTTTACAGCGGAGTTTTACTGAGAGTGATTTTTTAATTCAGGTTTTGACCGTAACTTCTTCAACTTAAATGAAATGTTAAATGGACTGCTACATACTTTAACAAAAACTACAAATAATCATAATAAAACATGAGGAAATAAATCATCATCGGATAAAAGCTTATGAACTCAAGAAAAAAATCCTTCCTGGGCGGGGGGCCGGGAGGTTATTTGTGCCCCTTGGTAACCTATGTTGACCCCCAAACTGATCTACCGGGAGGTTATTTGTGCCCCTTGGTAACCTATGTTGACCCCCAAACTGATCTACAATTTTTTCTTCTTCAATAAACAGCCAGAACGAAACCCTAGGTCACCTGAACTTCTGAAAAATTTCGAAACGACCTTTCTTCGAGCGGGTGAGTTCAGACCTCTGATAAGCTCTATTTCTCTGTCCCTCCCCCTTTATCTCGAGCTCGCTTCTCATTATTCCAAACTCTCTCGCTCGAAAAGCGGTATTTTTTGACTTCTCAACAATTGCAAGTAACCTTTTTGACCATAAGTTATATGAAAGGAACTTACTTAAAGAGATTGTAGCAGTACTCGTAGTCCGGGTTTTCAAAGAAGTCCAATCTCCGAGCGTACCGTAGAAACTGCGCGAATTCTTCTGAAACACATCTCTCTCGGATTTTTAAAACAAGGGTAATAACAAATCCAACTATTATCCTTAAAAATAAAAAATAATAAGTATAACAACACCTCATCTTTTTGATCATCAAATATCTTTTCTCTATCTTAACTTAAATAGTGATAGTTGAACATATATATATATATATATAGTTGAACATATCTTCAGGTACTACTCACATTGAGTTTGACGACTTCACTAAATTTACGAACTTCCTGATAAAAAATGACCTCTAGTTTTCTCTTCCTCGTAAAACTATCATATTCAGCTTCAACGAGAAAACAAATGAAACGAACAATCAAAGCACCCTAGTATATGTATACATAGTAAGTAGAAGAACTTGATTCAAGAGTTTCGAATGACTCAAGTCATGAATTGAGCCCCATTGTACTAACCAGGGAAACCCTCGCACAGGACTTCAACAGGCGTGGCTCTCTTGGTGTCCCCAATCTTCTGATAGCGCTCCTTCAGGTTATCTGCTTTCAGACCCTGCCAAGGGAGGGAACCCCTCAGGAAGTACATGAACATATGTCCGAGGGCCTGCAACATCAAACATTGCAAATACCTCTTTTCAACATCACTTGAGTACCCTTTCTGAGATATGTACCAGATAGCATTCAGAAAACCAAATGAGTACCTTATTAGATTCACTCAAGTACCCTTCTCAGACATGACAATTTTAACCAATTTGCATGAATACTCATTCCGAGAGGGTAACGTCTCAAGACAACGCAAGTTTTTTCGAATAATAATCTATGTGTCCGATATTTAAAATATTAACTTAATCGAAAAAACCCCAGTAGACAGGGGTTATTTAGTCATGACAGATCTTCTGTCGGCGGGCCTCTGTGTTCCAAATCTTTAGGGGGGACCCTTATGTGAAAAAAAGGTAAGGGGGACCCTTATGTGAGAAAAAAAATTTTTCACCCCTAAGGGGGGACCCTTATGTGAAAAAAAAATTTTCCGCCTCCGGCGGGCCTCTGTTTTTCCAAATCGTAGGGGGGGGGGACCCTTATGTAAAAAAAAATTTTTCGCCTTCGGCGGGCCTCTGTTTTTTTTTTCATAAGGGAGGACCCTTATGAAAAAAAAAATTTTTTATTTGAAAAATCTTAAGGGGGGGATTTTTTTCTTAAGGGGGGAAAAAAAATCTTAAGGGGGGAAAAAAAACCCTTATGTGAATTTTTTTCGGCGAGTTTCTGTTCGAAAAGTCATAAGGGGGGACCCTTATGTGAAAAAATTTTCCGCTTTCGGCGGGCGTCTGTCCCTTTTTCTTTCACACTAAAAAACCTCTGCCAGTAGATCAGAAGCAGAGTAGGGTGTTCTTAAAACCCGCAGTGCGGATGAAGTTTATGCGATATCTAGTTGAGCTAAAAATGCAAATTCTCAATTTTTGTGGCCTTTCTTAAACTTTAATTTCTCGCTATCGATCTCTCTTTAAAGCCTGCCGTTATCTCCCAGTCACATTTTTTGATCTACACGCTTATTTTGTGGTTGGTTAGAAACAGCTCGTTTAAAAATAATAAACAAAGAAAGGATCAATTAAAAAATTTCAGCGTTTCTCTCCATAGAATCCTAGTTAAACCTTTACTTGATTGGAACTCACAGAGACAATGGATACTATTGTTCAGGCTGTTTCTTCCTACCCGCAGATACATATACAGTATATATGTCATATACAGTATATCTACAGTATACATATGTCATATACAGTACATATTCAGTATGTATCATCTCACCACTCTGTTCTCAATATCGAGCGGTGACCTTTCTACTTGCTCCAATTCATTTCCATTTCTACTGCCTATTCGCAATTATGTCGGCCTCGACAACAAATGAAGACGCAGCTCTCCTACAAAAATCTCTGAAAGACTTTCTTGACGCGGAAGAGAAGACACCTTCTCTTCCACTCCACGTCGTACTTCTCCTGAGAACCTGCAACGCTCTTTTCGACAAGTTCTACACAAGCTCCGTCAGCCAAGAGACCATCCGAAAGGAGATCGATGAGGAGAAAAGGCTTCGCTCCGTCGTCATCGAGAGGGCTCCTGAAAACACCGATGCTCGTCCTTCCGCACAGACTCAGCACGATTCTCAACTCATTACCAGTCTTCTAGACGCATCTGGTATCGCCGTCGGTGGAATCTCTCACTTCAGAATGGGAAAGCCGCCGAATACGCCAGGAACGAGTTCGTCTAGACTTCTCAAAGTAATCTTCCCCACCAAAGGACATCAAAGACTGTTTCTTTCAAAGAGTGCCTTACTACGCAAGAATAATCAATTCCAAGGAATCAATGTCCGACCCAGTCTTACTAAAGAGCAAAGAGAGAGAGAGTACTTGCTAAGACAAGAGAAACGTAAGTTATTATCGGAAGGAAAAGACTACGTCATCTTCGATGGTGAATTGATGCCCCGGAATGAAGCAGACCAAAAGCGACGATCTCCAGCACAGCCGCGCTACTCCGCCTTTCCAAATGCTCGAAGCAGTCAGAACATAACAGTACGAGCTCCGAAGTCGACACGAACAAGCAGCGCCCTCATTCGAAGCCAGACGAATCCTACGCCGAAGACGTCAAACTGAGATCATGTACCGGTCTGAAAGCTTTCTATTTCAATATTCGCTCAATCAAAAATAAACTTTCATTGTTCCGTTCCTTTCTTGAAATAGAGCAACCAGATGTAGTAGCTCTTAGTGAAACTTGGCTTAACTCTAGAGTAGCTGATTCAGAAATTACCGGTCTTCTTCCTTACAATGTTATTAGAAATGATAGAGACTCTAGAGGAGGAGGTGTGGCTCTCATAATGCGGGATCATTTAACTTTCGCTAGACAATCATTTTGTGATACATGTGAAGTTGTTGCGGTTGATTTGTTCTTAGCAAACTCATTCTGTCGTATAATAGTTTGCTACCGTCCTCCAAATTACAATGCTGAACTAACTACTACATTATGCGATTTGTTAGTAGACTTAACAGCATCTTGTAACTTCCCAGCTATCGTAGTAGGAGACTTCAACAGCGACTTTTTAACTAATCCGTCAACTGTTTCTGATACGATTTTACGGTCTTTCGTAGACACTGCTGGCTATAATCTTATGCTTAATGATCCGACTCGCCATACCAAATGTATAGACTGGCTTTTGACAACTGAGAAGAATATTGTATCTAGCCCTTGCATCATTCCACCGTTTCATTCGTGTGATCATTCTGGAATTCAGTTCACCTTGCAATTTTCCTTTGCACTTCCTGAAAGCGATGTTATTCTTGATTTCGCTAGAGCTGATTTTGAAGCACTGAATGAATATTTTTCAAGTATAGAATGGGAGAATCGTTTTGACTATTTTCATGATATTGATGATTTGTATAATCGTTTCTGTAAAATAGTGCATGATGCGATAGAATTACATGTTCCGAGACGACTCCCTCGTTCTCCATTTGCCTCTTATCCTTCCTATATACATAGACTCATCAAATACAGAAATTCACTTTTTCTTGATATTACAATACCCTTCATTCGCACTATTTATATGAAAGCTAGTTCAGACCTTCTCAAACAAGTTAAGAAATGGAATAAGTATTGTGAGAGGAAAAAACTGAAGAGAGCAGCTGACCTCTATCGCCATATTGCTTCCCTCACTAAACCTAAATCAGCTCCCCCACGCTGTTTGAAAACTGCTACTGGTTGTATTGTTGTTGATTCTCTCTCGAAATGTGATTTGTTAGCTTCCGAGTTTGCATCTTCTTTCACTAAAGACGATGGCTTTCCTCCTCCAATCTACGGTGATTCTATTCCTCCCCAACCAGATGATCATTTGTTCTTGCCATGTAATGTTTACCGAGTTCTCTCCAAGCTCAAACCTACTGGTAGCGTCGGTGCGGATGGAATTCCTCAAATAGTTTTCAAAAAGTGTGCCAAATCACTCGCTCTTCCGCTCACTCACATTTTCAATTTCTCTTTATGGCTTGGTAAGACACCTTCCGTATGGAAACATTCTCTGATTACTGCTATCCCTAAGTCAGCGAAAGACTCTTCCCTACCGTCCTCGTATAGACCAATATCCATTCTCTCCCCTGCTTCTAAAGTCATGGAACGTTTGATAAGAGCTATCATCGATGAACATTTAGCGAAATTCGAATTGTTACCTCAAAATCAACATGGTTTTCGCTCCCGTGCTTCTGTTGTTACTAATCTTTTAGTCTGTGAAGACGACTGGACACAAGATATCAGTAAAGGCTTATCTATCGATGTGATTTATCTAGACTTTACCAAAGCTTTCGATACGATAAGTATACCTAAGTTATTGACAAAACTTGCACGTTTCGGTTTGTCCCTATCTTTGATGTCTTGGCTAGAATCTTTTCTTGACGGTCGAATTTTTTCTGTACGAATGGGCAAGACAATATCTGCTCCTCAACCTGTGACATCTGGCGTGCCACAGGGTTCCGTATTAGGACCACTTCTGTTTTCTCTATACATTAGCGAATTGAATTATGTGCTTAGCCCTTATCCGAATATACGCTATCAAGCATACGCTGATGACATCAAGTTATATGTATCTCACAGTGCTCACAATATAACTGAACGAACTATCGAAATGCAGAATTGTCTAGATAATGTGTATAATTGGTGCGTAGCCAACCATCTTTCTTTATCTTCGAACAAGACCTATCATCTACGCTTAGGCAAAACTTCTCCTCCTTTCAATTATCACCTAAATAACTGTGTTTTAAAAGTATCTACTCAAGTGAGAGACCTTGGAGTCCAACTAGTACCATCTCTTCGCAGACATGACGCGATTCTTGAACGAACTATGAAGGCTACTAAAGCGATGTATGCTATGCTCCGCTCTATAAGCATCAATGATTCCCAAGTACTTGTTAAGTGTTTCAATACATATGTTCTACCTCATCTAGAATTTGCCTCTTGTCTATGGAATCCAATATACCGGAAGGATTCTGATCTCCTAGAAAAGGTTTTGAGATCTTTCTCTAGAATACTCTTTTATCGATGTTTCCCACAGCCTGATTATCCTCTCAGCCTTCCATGTTACAGAGATCGTCTGAATCTAATCGGCCTAAGTACTTTAGCCGAAAGAAGGGTGATTGCCGACCTTAAAATGGGTTGGAAGATCTTCAATGACAAGTCTATTATTGAAAAATCACGCATTTTCAAGAGCACCTCCTCTACCCGCACTAATATGAATGGTATTGCTATTGAATGTACTTCTTCGACGTCTAGATTCAATTGTTTCGGTTTACGTGTTTCAAGAATGTTTTACGTAATCCCGAGTGAAATACTGAATTCAAGAACAGTAGAGCAGTTTATAAATCGTCTCCGTAACGAGAATGTGATTTGTGACCTGGAGAATAACTAGTAGCATTTAGATATTTGCCTTACTTTTAGATACTTGCCTTACTTTTAGATATTTGCCTTACTTTAGATATTTGCCTTACTTTTAGATATTTGCCTTACTTTAGATATTTGCCTTACTTCTCGCCACACTTGAATATTATTTACAATGTCTCTCACCATAACTTTGCATTGCAAAATGTCGATAAAATATATATAATATATATGCAGATACAGCATGTATCTCAAGATCTCTAATCATACGGGAACAACAGGCCTCGAGAGAGGAGAAGAGAGCGTGTGATGTGAAGAGAGGATGCAGACGAAAGCGTTTGTATCACTAGCCTTTTTTGACAGCGCATAGATTTGCGCATAGATTTTATACGCAGTGTGGGTTAGAGAAACACACTGCTATTGTTTACAATGAGAGAATGATGAATGACCTCTAAATCGTCTCTTCTGCTTTGTTCCTTCCCCAAATGAGTGTTGATACTCATGTAACGAGCCGTACCGGTTAGTGATTTGTGTTCTCTGTATGCAATATGCTTACCTGCAAAAACTTCATTTGAAAAAAATTCCATTGCTTCCTAGCTTCGAATTCAACACGTTCCTAAAATTCTTCTTCAAGAATACCAAGATATTTTTTTCTTCTAATTAGAATTTGCGTGTAAAACACATCTAAAAAATGTCCTTAACAAGTGCTCAGACTTTTTCTGCCGAAATTTGAGAATTTAATACTTGGAAATCACAAATAATCCGTAGCCATTAATCATTGCTTCAGAAATAAACCCGCTTATACTTCCCGTGTTTTCATTATTACAACTCTAAAGTCTGTCCGATAGGATTAATGGTTCAACTTCGCAAATAAATATCCACCCACGCCAACCGCCTATGCTATTAATTGAGCAAAGTAAAGATTTGCCGGAAAAAATTACACAAATTATAGCTTTTATTGATCGGACGAGGTTAATTAATTTTAGGGCCACTAAACATTTTTGTATCTCCCAGCGCTTCCTTATCTTTCTTCACATGCGGCTCCCCTTCTCTTTACTGGCGGCTCTCCTTCTCTTCACTGGTGGCTCCCCTTCTCTTTACTCTTTCGCGACTTCCTACCAACAACCCTCGCAATCGCTTTCTCATTTATTAAACCTTTCTAGCGTTATGGCAGTTAAATTCCCACTTTGAGGCCTAGATTATCTATGGTTTATATCGATTACTTTTTGAACCGAAATGAATCATTGATCAAGAGAAAAAAACTCAATTCAGAATATTCCTGCTTGTAATTCTGTAAACTGTAGCTTCTTATCCCGATTAACTTCAAATAAGCTCAAGTCGCAAAACAAAACCGGACATTTCATCCAATCAATAAACGTGATTGGACTGACCCGTATCGCAGTCGATGTACTCCTTGGCAAGGCCAAAGTCTATGATGTGCAGGATGTGTTGCTTCCTCGTACAGTACCTACCTATGAGGAAATTCTCCGGCTTCACATCTCTGTATATGAGATGCTTGTTGTGCACGTACTCTATCCGCCTAATCTGCAAGACGAATTACATTGGATATTGTAGGATTTGAAATATTCACTCATCTTATTAGAAAATACATTCCTTATTAGACTTTTGACTAGTGAAACAGTTTTTTTTTTCAATTTAGTTTCTCAAAATTGTCGTAATTCAATTTTTTCCAAATTGAAAAAAATGATTATTACTTGAGGAAAAAAGTTTGAAAAAGACGATAAATTAACCTTTTCTTTATACGACTTCTTAATTATACTGAATTTAAAAGTTTTTATTTAATGCATCATAGAAAAAAGTTAACAACAAATCTGAGAAAATACAAAAGCACCGTCTTCAATCTTATGCATAAATTCTACTTTTTTCACTTCAAATTGTTAGAAACTTGAGTAAACAAAAACTTCGCTCTTTGAACGAGGGATTTCGGAATAATTAAGAGTGAGGTTGAGCTAGAGAAGGTAGATCTTCCCATTATTCCAGAGTACCACGCTTCAAGAGGTTCTTTTACAACATTCTCAACAGTGCTGGTGTCCTATTTACAGCCTAATGATAGCGCGCTCGCTCTCGATTATAGAACAGATGGCTAGGTTCAATCCCGCCCAAAGGAGTAGCTTTTTTCGTGCGACGCTTTATCCAATTTTCATCTTAACCAAGAGTCACTGCTTTTTAACTTGGTAACGTAGAGTTTGAAGGATCAACATATTTATAGAAATTCAGCGAAATATGTACAGTAATTCAGGTATGACTTACCAGTTGCATGGCAATCATGGCTACGGTCTTCAGGGTGAAGTGTCGCTCACACAAGTCAAAAAGGTCCTCCAGCGAGTGACCCAGCAGTTCCATCACCAGCGCATTGTACTTCCCGCATGGTCCGAAGTAGTGCACTTGGGGCAGGCCTTCTGAAATCAGAGAAGAGGCCGTTGAATAGTCAAAATTAGTGTGTATGTAGGTCCCAATCAAAAGCCGTTAAATAGTCACAGCGCTCTAGACAAGTATTCGAAGCCGTTTTTTTTTCAATTTAAACGCTTTATCAATATCAACAAGCCACATCGGGGATATAACATCATCGATTATGGGATCTGTAGCGACATGTGACGACTCCACTCCTCAGCGTTCTCTGCCTTCCTTAGGAATTGGGGACCAACGGCTTTGACAAAGTCGTCCCTCCATCTCATAGCAGGGCGACCTTTCGTTCGCTTTGGCCCACGCGGGTGCCACTCTAGAACAGCCCGCGCCCACCGAATGGGGTTGAGCCTCGCAATTCGGCCTACCCAACGCCTCCTCCTTTCACGGCAGATTCTGACCACGTCCATTATGCCCGTCTGACCGCGTACCCACTCGTTAGTCCGCCTGTCGAGTAACGAGCACCCCATCATAGAGCGCTCCCATCTACGCTGCGCCGCAGCAAATTTGTTCTCAAGTTTTTTTGAAAGGGTCCAGGTCTCCGAGGCATAGACTAGAGCAGGCAAAACAGCACCTTCGAAAAGGCGCCTCTTGAGAGACATTCGAACCATTCTTGCCGCGAACAGGCTACGGTATCTATTGAAAGTGAAATTTTCGAAGCCGTTGAATAGTCAAAATACACTAGACAAAAACGCTCGACTTAAACCCGTTGAATAATTACACATGACCAGAGATAACCAGACCGCGTTACTTAGTATAGGAAATACGATACGACTAGATAACTCGTATTGTTGGCTTTTTGGAAGTCAAATTTTTCGCGCATTCGATTCACCCGCAACGCGGGTTATAGAGACCCCACATAAAACAATGGATGACATTTGTTATGAAGTTATGTTATAAAAAGTTATGTAGCATAAGTTATGAAAAAACTGAGGTTTCGAACTCGTTCCTAAAATTTCTTGTCCTATCTTGATTTCTTAACCACTCTATTCCACTAAGACCTTCGCTTCCTCGCTCGAATTTCCATTGCTCTAATTCCGCCCCAGCCCCTCCCTGATTACTAGGGGTTATTCCCCCCTTCCTCGAATAGTAGGGGTTATTCCCCCCTTCCTCGAATAGTAGGGGTTATTCCCCCCTTCCCTGATTAGTAAAGGTTATTTTTATGGAGTTGCCAAGTGCTTGTTACTAAGGAAATCTATACAATAGTGACTGCATCGTTTAACGGCTAAGTGTAGATATGGGTTTTTTTTGGGTATTTATGGGTATAGATATGGGTATTTATGGGTATATATATGGGTATTTTTGGAAGTTTCCAACATTTGGATTTTTTCTAATCGAACAGAGCATCCGAATTCAGCTACTCAATCATTATCTTACGCTTTTTGATATCACCCGCTGTCATCAAGAGACTGCATGAACACAAAGGATGAAAAGATAAAGAGGCTGTCAGGTTATAGTTGGAGATTTCATTTGGTCATTGAACCCAAGGCGGTGATTATCTCCGAGAAGATATTTCTGATACGGTTTATCCATATCAACCCATCAATCTTCTGTGCGTTTGAAACCCGCCTCGTGACAAGGTACGAACTCCCGTAAGATGAGATATAACCAGACTGTTTCTTCCCGCCCGCAGAAAAAACTTGTATATCAAGATTACTTATGATGTGGGAACGGCAGGCCTTTGAGAGAGCACATTAGCGTGTGATGTAAAAGAGAGGATGCAGACGATCAGATCAATTGTATCTCTAGTTTAAAAAAAAATAGATTGAACCCGCAGTGCGAGTTCGAGAAACAGACTGGTTTAATATGCCTTGATTTTTCAATAGGTCTATCGCTCGAGTAAATCAAGAGTTAACATTTAAAAAAAACTTGTTAGGGCTAATTTATGCCTGATGAAACTTATATTTATAGGAAGAAAGATGTTTTTCTTTCAAATTTACCTGGAAAACTCCTGAAAAATTCTTTTGGAGGTAAGCGAGAGAGAGGGTTGGTGGGTCGGACGAGAGAGAGGGTTGGTGGGTCGGACGAGAGAGAGGGTTGGTGGGTCGGACGAGAGAGAGGGTTGGTGGGTCGGACGAGAGAGAGGGTTGGTGGGTCGGACGAGAGAGAGAGGGTTGGTGGGTCGGACGAGAGAGAGGGTTGGTGGGTCGGACGAGAGAGAGGGTTGGTGGGTCGGACGAGAGAGAGGGTTGGTGGGTCGGACGAGAGAGAGGGTTGGTGGGTCGGACGAGAGAGAGGGTTGGTGGGTCGGACGAGAGAGAGGGTTGGTGGGTCGGACGAGAGAGAGGGTTGGTGGGTCGGACGAGAGAGAGGGTTGGTGGGTCGGACGAGAGAGAGGGTTGGTGGGTCGGACGAGAGAGAGGGTTGGTGGGTCGGACGAGAGAGAGGGTTGGTGGGTCGGACGAGAGAGAGGGTTGGTGGGTCGGACGAGAGAGAGGGTTGGTGGATCGGACGAGAGAGAGGGTTGGTGGGTCGGACGAGAGAGAGGGTTGGTGGGTCGGACGAGAGAGAGGGTTGGTGGGTCGGACGAGAGAGAGGGTTGGTGGGTCGGACGAGAGAGAGGGTTGGTGGGTCGGACGAGAGAGAGGGTTGGTGGGTCGGACGAGAGAGAGGGTTGGTGGGTCGGACGAGAGAGAGGGTTGGTGGGTCGGACGAGAGAGAGGGTTGGTGGGTCGGACGAGAGAGAGGGTTGGTGGGTCGGACGAGAGAGAGGGTTGGTGGGTCGGACGAGAGAGAGGGTTGGTGGGTCGGACGAGAGAGAGGGTTGGTGGGTCGGACGAGAGAGAGGGTTGGTGGGTCGGACGAGAGAGAGGGTTGGTGGGTCGGACGAGAGAGAGGGTTGGTGGGTCGGACGAGAGAGAGGGTTGGTGGGTCGGACGAGAGAGAGGGTTGGTGGGTCGGACGCCCTAGAATTATTTTTGCCGGTTTACCTATGGATACAACATAGCTTCCCCGTACAACTAGTGACTGATCTCTGAGTTAATACCGAAAAACAGCAGAAGAGATGGGGCGAATTCGTGTGAAAATTATGGTGACACTTCGTAAAGACGCTCTAATTCAAACAACTCTTTCGAACAAGTTGGATTTTTCTATTGCAATCTTCAAACCAGGAGTTAAATGGTTACCGGACCAGCCAAGTTGGCGCATACATGTTCGCGCCAAGACTGATCTACATTCTCTTCTCCTTCCATTCTGTTTCACTTTTTCTCTACTTCTCTTTTCCCTCTTTTTGCCTTTTTTCATTTCTTTTTCCAGTCGTTCGGCGCGTACAAACAGGCCTTAGACCAGCCTCATTTAACGCCTGGTTCAAACTTGGTTCCCTTCCCACAATAGTCCCTGAACTACACTTATATGCCGCACCCTTAACCTCTACCCCTGAACTACACTTATATGCCGCACCCTTAACCTCTGTGTGCCGCACCCTTAACCTCTACATATAAGCTCATTTGATACCGTATGTTTTACAAATTTTCTAACTTTTCTAAACAAAAAAAACCATATTATCGACAAAATCAGAACTTCCACTCACCAGATTGACCGAGAAGCTTGTAGAAACGATACTCAAGATGTAATTGAGGAGCCTGAAAACCGGCACCAAAATTACAATGCGGCAGAAAATATCTAAAAAATAAAAGACCAAACAACAAATATTGCTCTAAACTCTTACTTCAATGACTCGCACTAAAGAAACTTGATAAGAGATGTACTCATGTAATTTTCTTACTTTTTTCACTTGGAAACTTCGAAGAAAGGTGGCAAAAAGACCTCTAAAACGCCCAGACTTAAAACTCGAGTTAGTTTTGGAGTTTGTCAAAGTATAAAGTGTCATGACATAATCGTGTAAGTTCCTTGAATTGCGGTAGTTGCTGCAATCGCTCTTACTGTATATTTCGCTTTGAGACCCCACTACAACCACATTGAATCAAAGCTTTTACGATACAAGCACAGGTAAACTGCCAACTTGCGAAAAAAATTCTAGGGCGACGGACCTACCGACCCTCTTCCTCACTCGAAATTAATGTATCAGAGTTTTCTCAGCTAAAAGTGAAAACAAAAATTCTTCATTCCTCTACATAAATTGAATGTTTCTTCAGTTAAAACTCAGTCTCAACCGGTTTTTTCAAGTTAAAAGTGGAAGTTTTTAGCCCATTACCGAGATCGAACTATTGAAAAATAAAGACAGATTTAGCATATGGATATAAACAAATAAAGCAGACAAGGAAATCAAGCATTTCCACGCTGCAAGGTTTCGTGTTCCCAAACATTCACATTTCCCTTTTTGACTCAGTTTCCCAGATTAGTATAAATAACCAAACAGCTAATGAGAATTTCTTCAACTCAAAGTTTACACTCCTGAAAAAAATGGCACAACAATTTTTAAAGGGTACCAGAGTCGCTTAAACCAACTTTTTTTAAATTTTGGATTCAATTACCCTTTTTCAATTTTTATAAAATAGTTAAAATGAGACAGAAAGCGAAACCTTGCTCTTGAGGGGCTCCAATTTGATGGCGACATGCTCATTGTTGTACAGATTTCTGCCGAGTCGCAATTCTCCAAAGTTTCCGCATCCTATTTTTTTCCCAACCTGTAAGAAGAATGTGAAGGGATTTTTTGTCCGTTCTACGCAGATTCCACCAATTTTGCCAGGTCATACAACCTTCTTTTTTTCTTCTTCTTCTTCTTTTTCATCTCAATGCTGATATTGGAACACATTAGCTTTCACCTTCTATTTTTCCTTCTTTTTCTGTACATTTATACCTTCTTCTTAACTAAGCTCTCTCACACTCTTCCTTCTCAAGTTCTTCTTTTCTTCCAACCACCGCATACCCAATAAGCCGTTTCAAAGGTTATACTTTACATCAAATTATATATATGTATATATTTTAACCGTGTTATACATCCTACCATGTTATTAGAGCATCTTTTCAACCTATTTTCTATTATCATGCAGTAAAGATAGGGTTTCAAGCGCATCTTTCCAACAAAAATAATCGATGTTTTCTCGCACGTAGGAGCTTTTTTTCTTCTCTTTTTCCCTTCTCCTTATTTTTGGCCGCAGATAAGCGGTGAAGCAGACCTTTTTACCGAGGATGAAGAAAAGGAGAAAGAGTACGCACACTAAAAATAGGGAGAAGCCTTCGAATCCTTACTATTAGCAAAACTCATGATAACCGCGAGTTTCAAATCTCGCAGATCTCGCAGACTTTGACGCGCATCTTCTTATATTGCTTATGACGAGGGTTTTATATCTATTTAGCCTTATTGCTTTCTTTCTCTTATTCAAATTGACGCATTTCTACGCATTCTATGAGCATCCCGTTTGAGTCATTCTTTGTGTCATACATCGTCATAGACGAATATATACATATATATGAAACTAATAGTTTTATAACTGTGGTTTAATAATTGATACCGACTGTGAGCAACCCAGAACTCTCATCAATAATCATCTTCTCATACCTCGGCCCGTAATAGGGAGGAAAGGGTCGGCTGAATTTGATATCGAACGGAGCTTCATACCGTTTCAATTTCTTTCACATAACACCAAGACATTCCTTCGGAAAAAAACTAGGAATACGTATTCTATGTTTGGAAAACAGTCCTTCATTTCAATCACACGCTTCCAAATCTCTGTAGTGGCTTCCCCTCAAAAAAATTGATTTTGATCTAAACAGTTTTGTGTTTAAGAAAAATCCTGGATAGAACCCCAATTTTCAAGAAAGAAACTTCGGGGCCAACCTTGAAGTTCGGCCCGACCATGAGGACTCCCTGGGACTGGTTTGTGGAGGAGGACGTGGCGGAGGCCACATTGCGCACATTGCTCATATCCGCGTTCGCAGCACCCGCAGCTGCCGGCCCGGGCAGTAAAGAAAGGGGCTGAGGACGCTGCCGGCCTGTGGACCGCCTGCGAACTGGGTAATACGTCAAAAATGAAACATGTACTATGAAGGCCCCCGTTGAGAAGCCTTTTACCGCGCGAACAACACACAGTCTCCGCAGCAGGGGTCGAATTGCTGTGTCTTTATGATAGCTGAAGGCTTCTGCGTTTCTACCATACCCGAGCTCCAATAAAGTTTTTTCTTGACAAATAATAATTTTTTCGCGATTCTCGGGAATCTAGTACCATTTGAAAACTCATTCTTCTGATATCCTTCGATAAATTATTAATGATTGCAAAATATAACTAGAAGGCAGGAGCGAGATAAAGAACGCTCCCTGTAAAACAAGACCTGTCCTATCTTCGGGCGCGCTAATTAACCCCTGATTCGGAGCCGAAACCTCATCATTCAAACCACGTTCACGATAAATTTAGGGACCAATTGAATGCTTTGCAGACAAGTTATAATTCAAAGAACGGGCTCGGCCGACTAGTGACAATACGAGGCGAAACTTAGTTTTTTCTAGTTTTTTCTTCGCTCAAAAACAACAAACGGCCACTTAGAGAGCAGTGGCCAATAAAATTGGGCCGCGAGATTTCGGCCTTCTCGGGCGTCACATTAAATTAGCGGACAAATCGATGCGGCACAATCACGTTAAAGCAATATGAAAGCAGTTGGCGAACGGACTGACTCACTTACTTCTAAGATGAAAGCAACGGAAACTTTTGGATCGAATCTTCTTCATTCAATTTTTTTGATTGGTAGCAATTTTAATATTGTTGAGTACGGAACAGCCAGGACAGCGATTTGTAAATTTTGCAGCCAATACGCATCGACAATGCAATCAAAGCACTATAATATATAATTTCCTTTCCGGTCGCAAAACAGAATTTTGATATTTGACATGTTCGTTTTCAGTATGATAATAACGAGAAGCCCGAAATGAATTACTTCTGCGATACAACAGGACGAGTTTAATGATACAAAAACAGAACGTTCTCATTCGAAAAGAGAGAGAGAGAGAAAGAGAGAGAGAGAGAGAGAGAGAGAGAGAGAGAGAGAGAGGAGACATCACGAAAAGCGTCGATCAATGAAGAACATTACATTACAAATGGTTCGCTGATGGTTAGATTGAAAGCGATCCCAGTCACAACAGCCAATCAATCGATCGGCAGCCTCCAATCGATGCAAAGCTTCTGGTAGGTGGAGGGAGATAAACACTCTACCTAGACGCTTCGGGTTCGTCTCGCATTCGAAGCAGCAACATGATGAGGATTGCCCAATTATCGGCGCTCGTTCCTGATTTCGTTCTCCCGAATCTCTATCTCGCTTTCGGCTGATGAGTGAGCGAGGGGAGGATATACTAAGGGGGATAAAGATAAGGAGAGGAAGTTGGATGAATTGCAAACTCTTTACTGATTGAGCGGTGTTTTGTTTGACACTTATCTCCAGTCTTCGGCCTTCTCTCTCTTTTTTAACTCCATCCTCTCCCTATCTCTATCTATCTACATATATCAACATGGCTGCGCATAATGCATCGAAACGAAGAAGAGAAGAGAAAGAAAGAAAGAAGAACGAGGGAACAGAAGTTAGAGAGGACTTAGAGAAAGAGATACAAAGTGAGATACGGAGAGTGCAGAGACTTCTATTCCTCCTATCCTCTCTGTGTCTATGTCTCTCTCTTGTTCTCTGTCTCTACTTTTCTCTCTCTCCCTCATTCTGCGCTCGAGCATACAACCGCGACGCCGAGCCGCGACGCTTCTTAGCCATTCCTAGAATTTAGAAACGATCGCGGTAGCACTGCAGCTGCGACTGAAGGAGAGGAGAGAGCAGGAAGTGTTTAGGAAAAGAGAGAGAGAGAGAGAGAGAGAGAGAGAGAAAGCAAAGCAGAGAAGGAGTAGAAGAGAGATCAAAGAGGGAGAGAACGAAAGTAAAAGATGAGAAAATGAGAGAGGGAGAAAGAGAGAAAGGAGAAGCGAGAGAGATTCGGAGAGAAAGATAGACCGAAAAGAAGAGAAAGAAAGAGAGAGAAGTAGGAAAATAAAGAGATATAGAGCGAGAGAGAGAGAGAGAGAGAGAGATAAAAAAAGAGGGAGAAAAAGAGACTTTCAAGGAAGACAGTAAGGTATAGAAGGAGAGTATGAGAAGACTCTAAAAAAGAGAAAATGAAACAGCGATGCAAAGCTATAGAAGATAAGTGAGAGCAATTCAGAGGATTTTAGAGACTTCAGACTTCTTCAAAAAGATAAATGTCGTAAAGGAAAAGTACGTAACAGAGGGAGAGAGAGAAAGGGGAAAAGAAAGAAAGACGGGAAGAAGGAGAGCAAGTAGGAACAGAAATAGAGTGGGAGAAGGGAGATAGAAAAGGTAAAGAGAATGATAGAGAGAAAGATGATAGAGAAAGAGAGAGATATAATGATACTAACTGAGAGAGAATTAAAGAATAAACAAGATTCAGAAAAATGCAATGACTTTTGAAAGAGGCAATGACACAGAAGAAAAACATAGAGATTTGGCAAGAGCGATGGTGAGAGTTTGTTTAGCTGATGAATAGGCAGTTTATCAGCTGATTCTCTCTATTTTGTGCCTCTCGTTCTGTGTCTCGTTTCCACTGTCTCACTCTTTTTTCTCTCTTTCTACATCTTCTCCTTTTCTCTCTCAATACTTCTCTCTTTCCTTTCTCTCTCTCCCTTCCTCTCCCTCTCTCTCTCTCTCTCTCTCTCTCTCTCTATCTCTCTCTCTCTCTCTCAAACACAATACCGTTCATTCCCTGCCAGAAGAGTGACTGAGTGGTAGACAAATGTGATGAACATGACACAGCTTGTGCTTTTGTTGAATGATCGAGAAGCACAGCTAAAGTCTCATTAGATTTGCATAGACTCATCATTCTTCGTAATCGTTATGTAAGTCATATCAAAGAATACATTATTTGGTACTCAAGTTGAAGATGTAAATGCAAGAGCAGGAGATTAAGGGTCAACTAAAAAGGAGAATACCTTGTAACCTTTACAGTTGATACTATGTTGTTATACAGCAACTGTCCACTCTACGGCTCTTTCTAGAGCGCACTCTCTTACCTTTGTTCTTCTCTGTATCTCTCCCGCGCCCTTTTGAGCTATCTGTATCCTGAATTTCTTAAGAGAACCATCTCTACCCAGTGTTTTCTCTCTCTGTCTTTCTCTGTTTCTTTCTCTGTCTCTCTTTCTCGTTCTTTCTCTTTAACTCTTACTCTTCTTTTCTCTTGACTCTATACCGGATGTGTTTTCACATCGGGAAAGGAGGAAATAGGCTGAGTAGGAAGGCAATAAGCGGAGGGAGGGACTCTATGTAGGGAGGGAGTAAGAGAGGAGCCAGTGAGGGGGAAGGAAGAAGTGAAAGCTAAGGGGTCTTTTACTTTACCCTCCTACTCAAACTATAGCCTTTATCCCATACCCATAACACCTCTTCTATAAGACCCATTTGCGTCTCGAGCAAATCTGATAAAACTTGCCAACTTAATGATGGCTAACAGCTGTCTTCGCTGATTCCCCTCAATCAGCCCAGAGAAGCCTCATATGCAAATACTAAACATCGCAGCAGATCCCCGCGTTTGTCGTGGAAGCATCTTTGCAGCTCGCCGAGAGGAACAGCTCCGACAACAGCACCGTGTTCAGGCAGATGCTACCGAGGCCGCCTACCGGTACGGCGTGCTGCGTGCCCGTCTCGGTCAGTCACTGCCGCCCGTGTCGCATTCCCTCACCCTGCCAAGGAACCGTTCCCGCTGCGTACCATCTGAATACCGTTTACCATGCCGGTATGCAAGGGAGTCCTCTACTACGAAAGGCTCACCACCCGTCCAGCATGCAACCATCAGAATGGCACACAACGGCGTTCACTCTTCAATAGACAAGTCATTCAATCGTGTTAGGTTCCTCCCACGAGTTCAATCTGGTAACGGAGAAAGGAACGGAATGGCGAAGAGCACGAAGGTCGCGGGAGCCAGGAAGGTCGAGCCTACCACGAGTGAGGAGAAAAGGAATGGCCTCATGAAAGTTATCCCACTGTCGCTCACTCCGCCCCCGACTGCTTACTGTGCGGCCTTCAATCATGTTCATGTCCAAACTGATGATGTTAGTAAGCAATGACACACTAAATAACTCAGGTAGGAGCAAAATGAATATTTACTTATCCGTGTCCATATCTTTTACTTGTACTTTTTAGTTTTTGAAGAAGATGTGAATACGCGCTCTCTCAAGTTACACCTTTCTAAATTTATCGAATTTAAAAACGAATAAAAAAATTTCGGTTTATAGTTAATCTGTTTCGTTTCTTTTTTCATTATAGTAAAAGTTTTTGAAGGCCACCTCTGTAATTAAACTTAAACACACTGAGCAATATTTTTCTTTAATTTTTTAACAGATAAAAAACAATTAAAGGAAGTAATTCTGAAACAGTTATTGTTAGCTCTTACCTGAAAGAAAAGTGAAGTCCGTATCAAAAACTCTGAAAATCTACGAATTAGTTGAGAAAAAAAACGAGACGTGCTTATCTCAATTAGTTAAGAACGATAATAAACAAAAAGAAAAAGCTCGAAACATATTTGGTCTTCGCTACTCTTTTTGAATTAAAAAAATTATAATAAAACTCTTAATTAACAAAACTATTTTGAGAAAATCCTCTACTTACAGACATTTTCTTTGATGACGAAGTTTCTTTCTATAATATAAGGATTCGGGGGCAAAACTTTAAATCAGCTTTTTTTTGCTTTCATTCGAAGTAATTGACACCGGAAGTAACGCGCGAATTCGCAATAAGGAAATGACGAATTGGAAAGTTGATACTTTTTTGTAATTGAACAACGTGCACCTACAACAACACTAAACTGCACTAGTAAATAAACACTAACCGTAAATAAACAATCTAGATTTGTGTGGCACCGTCCCCCTGCATGAAAACGACGTCAGGTTCGATTCTTTTCAGAAAAAAAAACAGAAATGTATTTTATTACATAAAACTCAATAGGGTCTTTTTCTCTCACATAACTATAGAACTATTAGTATTGTAAAAAAAATTTCTTAGTGCTGAACCTCTTTTTCATAGACATTCGATTTGGCTAGATATTTCAATTGTACCAATGTAATCCTCTCAATAGTGCTTCTCTACATTAATCTTCTTCCTTCCAGACATTCGACTCGGCGGTCGCGGGGATAGTGAGCGAATTGGCAGAAGGAGCAATCCAAGTGGCCCTTCGAGATCTCGTCAGGAAAGACACTGAAGACGAGCTCAACCAGCAACTCTCGCATCATCGGCTGTTGCTGCGAATGCAGGAGGCAAGGGCCGAGTTGGCCAGCAATGAAGCGAGCCTCATTCGGAAGAAGAAGGTCAGTCAGCAAAATTGACAATCCTAGGAGTCCAGATTTGAAGAGAAGGAAGGAAAATAAATTAGGTAGTTATAATCCTAGAAAGAGGTATAAAAGAGAGAGAGAGAGCAAAAGAAAGAAAGAGAGAGAGAGAGCAAAAGAAAGAAAGAGAAAGAGAGAGCAAAAGAAAGAAAGAGGTATAAAAGAGAGAGAGAGAGCAGAATAAAGTAAGAGAGAGAGCAAAAGAAAGCAAGAGAGAGAGAGAGAGAGAGCAAAAGAAAGAAAGAGAGAGAATTAGAAAGAAAGAGAGAGAGTTAGAAAGAGAGGGAGAGTTAGAAAGAGAGGGAGAGTTAGAAAGAGAGAGAGATAGAGAGAGAGTTAGAAAGAGAGAGAGATAAAGAGAGAGT
Source organism: Allodiplogaster pararmata (assembly GCA_964056735.1). Taxonomy (NCBI): domain Eukaryota; kingdom Metazoa; phylum Nematoda; class Chromadorea; order Rhabditida; family Diplogasteridae; genus Allodiplogaster; species Allodiplogaster pararmata. The sequence goes on from OZ057407.1 coordinate 26,499,004, forward strand.
TAGAAAGAGAGAGAGATAAAGAGAGAGAGATAGAGAGAGAGAGATGGACGTTGAGAAGCTGTTTAGTTTAGCATGGCTGGGCAGAGAAGCCTTCAAATACAGTAAAGAAAATGACCGAAAGCTTCTCCTGTGACAAATACACTAGTAACAAGCATCTCGTGAAGTTGCCCCAGAAAACCTTCAAAGTTCACCTCCATTCTCGTAGAATCACAACAGATTCAAGTTGTTCAGTAGCAGCTTTTTTGGATGAGAAAAAAAGCTTAACAGTTTTTGACAAGATCATTATCAATACTAATGGTCAGCTCAGACTGGTACTTCAATAACATATTTTTGCCGTAGTAGAACTAGTTAATTAGTGTCGACATTCAGGCCTATAACACCTCTACAGCATGATGTCTATGTTAGCCTAGGGCTTGTTACTTTGAGATTTCGGTTTTTTTTTGGTTATTTGTGTGTCAACCGACTTAGTCTTCTGACCATAACTGATCGTAACTCACACTCTCGGTAACGCGCTCACACTCTCGGTCAACAAAGAAGCGATGTTTGGGTTCGATTTCGCACAGTTGAACAGCTTTTGCTCCAGATATTTTTATCACGACTGATCTATATAAAGTGTGAAGTTTTAAGTTTAGCGAAAATTGAAAATTTAAATAAAGGTTGAAACTAGATCTTTATGACTGAACAACATGTGCCGAAGAAAATTATTGCGCCTCTGGTTGACCCTTTTTGTGTTTTTGAGGAATCTGTTCTCTTTTTCAGTTACCATATAGGGTACTTCAGGGTTCCTTTTTCAGTTACCATATAGGGTTCTTCAGGGATCCTTTCTGTGTATACAAATGCGGACCCCTCGTGTTGTTGTATTTGTATCTTCAATCCTTTATATGATCAAATAGTACTACTTTTTTCTTATAAAATCATCGAAGAAATCTAAACAAGCTGTTGATGTTAATTATTAATATATGTGAATTGAAATAGATTATATTAAATTTCGTGCAAATTAGTAGTTTCTGATTTAAATTCTCCCTTCTTCTCTACGTAATCTTCGCTACCAACTCTATCTAACCCAATTTCTCTCTTTTTTCCTCTCTTTCTTCATTTTCTTAACTCTCTCTTTCCTTCTCTCCTTCTAATTAACTTTTCTTATTTTCACATAATCATGTAAAGCACTCTTCCTGGTATTATTTAAACACGATTGAATGTTTGTAACGTTCGGAAGGAATTTTTCTTGAAGTTTTTCATGATTAAGAAGCATCATGCTAAAAGGGATAGAAAAAGAGAAATAAGAAGCGCGAGCTAAAGAAAAAAAGAAGATAGGAACAATGATTTAGAGAGTGAGAGAGATAAAATGAGAAAGAGAAAGAGAAGGAGAGACAAGTAGAGACAAAGATAAAGAAATCGAGAAAGACAGAGAGGTTGAGAGAAAGAAAAAAGTTAGAAAACAGAGAGAAAGAGTGACAAGATGACTTAGAGAAACTAAGATGGAGACAAGATTCTGACTTTGAGGCTCATTGGAAATACTAAGAGTGAATTTGATGTTCACGCACTGCGAATAACGATATTGGTTTCTATGGAAACCGGGCTGCTTCATCGGAAATACCTGTAAAAATGACAATTTTTGATAGAATTAGAGGTTGAGCGAAAAGAGAATATAATAGAGGCTGGAAAAGAGACAAGGGTGCATATATGTAGGTTTGAGTATGAGGGAAGAAAAAGAGAGAGGAAGAAAGAGAATAAGAGAGAGAGAGAAGAAAAGAGAGAGAGAGAAAGAGGAAGAGGTCGAGAAGAAGAGAAAGAAAGAGGGGAAGAGAGAAGGAATTAGGCGAAAGAGTGTGATTCCTAAGACAAGAGAAACAAAGGCGGAGAAAATCATAATGTGCGGAAAGGAACTGGAAAACATATACAGTCAAACAGTTTTACGAAGAACAAAAAAGAGATGGAAAGTAAAAAGAGAAAGGAGAAAAAAGGGACAAAAAAGGGTACAAATTGGTAAATATTCAAAAAATGCTTCATATGAGAAACAATAATTTCTTGTTTTGCTGTGTAGATATAGAAAGAAGTTAACTACAGAGCTACGATTTTTGTGACTGTTTCAAGAAAATTCCTGGATTTGTCTAACTTAGCTTTAATAACTTATTGCTGAAAGAATGGGTCTGAAAAAGCAATGAATGCTTTGAAGTCACACCTTTCATGTTTATTACTCTATGTATGTACATAGTTTTGTTGTTTCCCTGTGTATAACTATATCTAAAACTATATGTATAACTACCTATGTATAACTATTACTACATATGACTCTTGTGAATTAGCGTCATCACAGTGATCGATAGTGATAGTGCTTGTATATTCTATCCCTTCATTCTTAAACTTTCATAATACATATCTTAATGCATATTACGTAGGAAAGAGAAGAAGAAGCACGAGACCGATTACAAACGAACAGTTTTATTCTTTCAATAATTCACATTTTAACTCAGAATTTCGTTTAAAGTTTTTATAACACTATAAAACTTGAACTTGAGTTATTGAAATTTCGTCTGATAGCAGCTTAACTGGTGTCCAGCTGAACCATCAGTTTTTCCTCTCACCATCTGACCACCAGCTTCATTATTGGCACCTTATGTTTTCGACCATAGCAGCATAATCTTGCATGAATAAGCCACCTAAATCATGTCACAATTAAAAAGCGCCTTGCTTCAATATTATGTTCTCTCTCTTTATCTCTCTTTTTCTTTAGTTTACTGTTATTTTTAGGACAGTGATTAAACAGTGACTACACAGTGACTACTCTTACGCATTCGCGCTGACTGCTTAGAGTGTATTATGTAAGGGCTTCATGTCTTTTCTCTCAACTGCTATGCTGGCTCTTATTTGGCCTACAAAGTCGTCGGGTGCGAAAATAACAACGGCCACCCGAGTGAAAATTCCATTTCTGACTGTTATCCACTCACCCAGACCTTCTGTTCAGTTAGTACCCAAATGGAACAAAGCTGACTGGATTGCTATCAATAACATACTTTACTCTGGACCATTGTATTTTCGACCTTAACCATTGACGAATGTGTTTCTCTTCTAACTGACTTCTTATCTCTACTCATATCTGTAAATAAGATTATTCCCTACTCCTCGTTGATCTCAAGCAACAAATTTTTATACCGAACAGAGGAGCGGATTGTTCGTAGAAACAAAAATCGTGTGGTGTGACGGGAACCGAACCAGCGACCTCTCGCATTCCGGGCGTATTACACACTGAGCTACACACGCAGACAACATGATGCACATTTTAAGGCCCATACAACATGCCCCCGCCCCTCTGAACACCGAGGTCTCTCGAGGTCTAGGGTCAGAGGTCTAGGCGCCTTTGTTTTGACGAACTAGAGGGTTTCTCGGGTTTTCTTCTTTTTCTCTTTTTTCTTCATTCTCTCTTTTTGTCCTCTCCTCTTCCCAGTTCGGCCACCATGTAAATAAGAGTATACCCTACTCTTCGTTGATCTCAAGCAACGGATTTTTATACCAAGCAGAGGAGCGGATTGTTCGCAGAAACTTGTGCAAAAATCGTGTGGTGTGACGGAAACCGAACCCGCGACCTTTCGCATTCCGGGCGAATGCTCTCCCCACTGAGCTACACACGCACACATGATAATGCACATTTTAAGGCCCATACAACATGCCCCCCTCTCAACACCGAGGTCTCTCGAGGTCTAGGGTCAGAGGTCTAGGCGCCTTTGTTTCTGCGAACTAGCTCATACTCGGGTTTTCTTCTTTTTCTCTTTTTATCTCTTTTTCATCCCGGTTCGGCCTCCATTCAATTAGGAGTATTCCCTACTCCTCGTTGATCTCAAGCAATGGATTTTTATACCGAGCAGAAGAGCGGATTGTTCGTAGAAACTTGTGGAACAATCGAGTGGTGTGACGGGAACAGAACCCGCGACCTTTCGCATACTGGGCGAATGCTCTTACGCACTAAGCTACACACGCACACAATGTATTGCACATTTTAAGGCCCATACAACATATCTCAGCATGTTCCCCACTATATACCAAAGAAACATCACTTGAAATATCCCTGTAAAATCAGAAAGGGGTTCAAGAAGCTTTCTCAAAAGGTTCAAGAAAAGATCTGTTTCACAAGGATTAGTTATGAAAACGTGTAAGAAATTATATAAGGAAATCTTGAAATTCGAATACCAGCGTGAAGGATGTTTCAAAATGCCTAAGAACTTCAAATTGTTTTACCATACAATCGCTAACCGTACTAAGCCTAGCAAGACTGTTTCTTCTTTGGTAGTTAACAAAGTTCCGATCACGTCTTCTCTCGAAATTTCTAACTCATTCTCTGACTTTTTCTCATCCCTCACATCCAATAACTGGCCCTCTTCTCCGTCATACTCTGCATGTATCCCTTTACAATACGAGTCAGTTGTGACCTCACTAGATGTTACTAACTTGATTAATCGTCAGCTACCCAAGCTGAATACCTCACCCGACTCTATACCCAACATTTTTATCAAGAGATGCAAAGTCAGTCTTGCCAATCCTATTTCTATCATTTCCTCGAACAGCCCTACCTCAGGCTACTATCCTACTCCGTGGAAAATTGGTATTGTCCATCCAATTCATAATAAAGGCAGTAAATCTGATGTTAACAACTACCGTCCAATCACGCTTGTCAGCTCCCGATCGAAACTTTTTGAGAAGCACATATATGTATAACATTTTGCTTAACCATCTTGAGTCTAACCATATCTTACATTCTAACCAAGCTGGATTCCGTTGTAAGCGATCCACAGTTTCTTCTTCCGTTCAGTCTCACTCCTTATACCTTTCTCTTCTGGCCAAAAAGTTGCCTTTTGATATTTGCCTTGTAGATTTCTCTAAGGCATTAGATGTGATAGATCACCGCTTTCTCCATCATAAACTCGATAAACTTCCCTAATAACCCTGATCTCTTCTTTCCTAACACAACGCTCTTAACGTGTTAATATTAACAATATATTATCGAACGAGAAGCAAACAGCTGTAGAAGTCCCGCAAGGAAGTTGTTTAGGGCCCTTATTTATTCACTGTTTTCATGAATGACATTGAGGAACTTTTACCAGAAGGCGTGCACTGCTTCCTGTACGCAGACGACGTGACATTGTTTTCTGAAGACCTTCTTAACCTGCTCCAATGTTCTCTCGCTTCACTCACTGATTATGCTTATAAATGGTCTACCATTGTAAAAAATATCATCCCCATCCACTTTTTTAAAAATCTCTCCAACATAACTATCTTCCATAATTGTGCCAAACTCAAAATTAAGATTATGGTTTTTTTTTAGGATGTTAGTATTATATCATATCTCTTTATTCACTCTGTATAACTGACTAGCTGTGTTTTATACTGAACTCGCACCCGCGACAGATCTCCACTGTATGTACATATTATCTTCCATACAAATATGCAAGGAATAAAGAACTGAATTGAACTGAACAACAAAAATTAGGCTCTAGACTTAATGATTTTTATGTTGGAAGAGCGATGATTAAAGTAACAGAACTGAGGATCGTGCGAAAAATACGTATGTATATTAAAAGCTTTTAGTTTAGCATAGAATGGTGAAAAAATGAGAACAGCGAAAAAACACACAATAAACACAAATGAAGAATGAGCCACAGGAAGGAATAAACTGAGAGACGAGAAACACACAGAGAGAAAGCTAGAGAGAGAGAGAGAGAGAGAGAGAGAGAGAGAGAGAGAGAGAGAGAGAGAGAGAGAGAGAGAGAGAGAGAGAGAGAGAGAGAGAGAGAGAGAGAGAGAGAGGGAGGGAGGGAGAGAGAGAGAGGGAGGGAGAGAGAGGGAGGGAGAGAGAGGGCTAGAGAGTGAGAGGGAGAGAGAGAGAGATTCAAAAAATCAAACACCCCGTTTCGTTCATTCTCAACAATCGTTAAGATGATTCAGACAGAAAACATTTCGAAGAACTATGATTCATTTTCCCTTTTTTAATTTGGTTGTTCACATACATTTGGTTGTATATTTGGTTGTTCACATACATTTGGTTGTATATTTGGTTGTTCACATATACATGTTGGTCATGTACACATCTGTTTAGTCTCATCGTTGCATAAACCAGTCCTTTTCTTATTCTCAAGTAAATAAAAGTAAGTATCTTGAATAGTTAGTATTAAAGCTGTAAACAATGACTGTGTTCAATTCGCTTTGAGGATTAGTTTTCCCAGGAGATGAAAATTAACAAAGTACTTAAGGGAATCTCTTAATATTTTAAAAGGTTGATCTGGAAGTGGCAAGAGCATAAACTTTTGTGAGCATGTAAGACAGCTAAGGGGATAAAATTGTCTCCTGTGACTCGAATAGTCTCCGCTTCGATTTTCAGCCAGAGAAACTTTTCGAAAAGTTTGACTTGTACGAAATCCCTGTTTTCGAGTACAAACTCTGTTTTTTCGATTCTTCATCCAATGTTTAGCTAGAGCTTCATAATTCGAGGATCTCTGCCAGCTAAAATATATGAGATTTTTCATCAATTTTTATCCCTTTAGAACTAAAACTTCAACGAGAGTTCAAATCAATTCAAACGCTTTATTCTCGATGTGATGGGACATGAAGCGCCATAAAATCGAACGGCTCCATCTGGTTCTCCGTACATTACATTAAGAATGAAACAATGAATGTAGACTGAAGTGTCCATCATGGTTTGGACATTACGGCCTCAAGGTGTCCAAATCCTGCTACAGACCGGACTCCTCCATTCTTGGCGATAGAAGTGACGAACCGCTCATGACGAATAAAAGGAATAGAGAATTTTTCGGCACTGAGTTGTTTTTCTTCTTCTCAATTATGAAGTTAGAAATGAGATAAGCGCCACAATTAAGAGGTTGCAGGAAGAGATGGAAAGAGCACTGAGAGACGAGAGAGACAGAGAAAGGAGGAGCAGGGGAACTGCGCTTTCGCTGTGTAAGCAGCTGACGGTTCACTCTATCAACAAGGTTACTTTCATGGTTACGGTAACCGTATTCATGGTTAGAATCTACCGTTACCGTAACGGTAGATTCTTGTTCTGTGTTACAGAAGAATAAAAGGGAACATTCAAGCAAGATGCATCTATGTGCGCATAATGTACAATAGTTTAGAGTTATTTTTTCGACCATTGTATTTAACAAATGATAATTTCTTATTGCAAAACTCAACTTCACGGTAGCTACATATATATGTATATAGAAAAGTTATTTACATAAATACTAAACTATGATGCTTTATTGTTGCTCTTTGTGGGTAAATGGAATTTAGAAAAGAAAAATTCATTCGTGTTGTGAATTCATGTAGAAAAAAGAAGGATATTTGTCAGTTTAGAAAATTGCCAAAATAACACATTGATTTGAAGTATTAAACTGGAAAACTGTTGATTTTTTTTGAAAATAACTAAATAGAAATGTTAGTTCTGGAAGAAAGTCATTGAAATTTTATCAAAACGGTAAGCCGGGAACAGTTATAGTTATTAATGAGTCTTCAGAAGAATGGACAAAGATCAAATTTATCTCTCATTTTGAGTACTGAGTGACGCGCATCGTGGAGGTTAATTAGACAGTTAAAGTCTTTGTCGTGCCAGTGAAGAGATGCGGTGTGGTTTCGTGCAAAGAGTTCGGACGTTTCGCTTTATTTAAAGCATCATCAGCGATATGCAAATTACCCTAAAGCAGAACGAAATTGGTAAAAAACAAAGCGAAAAAGCATAATTCACATGAAAGTTATCTCAATACAAGAGAGGAAATCTCCTAAAGAAGTAAAAAGCTATTTAGTGGGAGAAAGAAGCGAAATATGGTAAGTCTCGCGTTACAAAGCGAGTTAATTCAAAGACTGGGAAGAGAGATAAGAGCTAGTTGAATCATTTCCTCAGCGAGTTCATTCCGGTTGTTCAGGTCGGGAGCATTGGTATTTATAAGAAGGGCTTCGGTTAGACGTCGGCGTACAATATTCGGTTCAACTTGGAGTATAACACCGGATAGAGTCATCTTTGAGCCAGAATGTTTTAGAATAGCATGTTGAGCAAATGCATTCGAGATATAAGATGGAGCATGGGGGTTGTTACCCGCTCGAGAATGCTCGGAGGCCCTAATGTGAACTGGTCGGCCAGTTTGTCCTATATAGAAGCTACCACATGTACATGAAATCTTATAAATACAACCTGAAGTGTTACAGCTGCCAATTTTCCCATTAGGGCAGAAAATACAAGATCTAGGTTTGGAACAGACATTATCATGAGACCGATTGCGGCTAAGAATTTTTCCTAGAGAAGGAGCAACCTTCTCAACAATTTCGATGTTTTCAAGATCAACATCATGCATGGCTCTACGTATGTCCTTAGTAAAGGCGTCTGAGATGTAAGGAATAATAAAAATTATTCTGCCCTCGTTTCGCACTTTCGGTTGCTGTGTCTTAGAGATTTGAGTTTTTCCAGACACAGTATAACCGTTTTGAGAAAGGATAGACAGAGCTTTTGCTCTTGATTCTGTGCGAAACTCGGATGAACTTACAGAAGAAGCGGTACGAATAGTACTAGATACAATGGCTCGTTTCACGTGAACAGGATGAAATGATGATGAATGAACGATAATGTTTTTACTAGATGGTTTTCTATACCATTTCGTGAGAATCTTATCTCCAGATAATAAAATTGAAATATTCAGGTAAGGAAGGCAGTTATCTGATGCCTTTTCTCTAGTCAGGTTTATGAGAGGCACCTTTCCATTGAGAAATGTGAACAATTCATCAATGGCTCTCTGATTAGTACTGATGACAATGTAATCGTCAATATAACGCTTAAAAAGGACAATGTCACGAGTGGGAGCTGATTCTTCAATCGAATGCATGAATGAAACAGCTAAGAGAGGGGCGAGGCGATTACCCATTGCTAGGCCTCTATTCTGGGAGAAGATCTTGCCAGAGAACGAAAAAAATCGACATGAGAGGCATAATTCGAGAAGCTGCCTTATATCCTGAATACGAAAACCTAGAAGATTAAAGAGTTGGCGATTTTTTGTAACAATATCAATGACAGCATCGACGGCATCTGCATTCGAGACGTTTGTGTACAGAGACTCTACATCGAAACTTTCGTATACTAAGTTATCATCTGATAATGTACGGATATCTGATAAAAGACTCATAGTGTTTGTGAGATGAGATGGAATACATTGGAATACAGGATTGAGGATAGTACATAGTAACCAAGAAATCCTATCAGTAGGTCCTCCGCAACCGGAAATGATCGGGCGGACCTTGAATTGTTTTACATCATCACCTACGCTAGTTATATCAAATTTATGAGTCTTGACCAAGACATATATAACAGGTATACGAGCATGCTTGTCGATTAAGCGTGTAATGAGGCTAGATGAAATGTCAGCATCATTTGCAAGTGAAGTGAATGTACTACAAAGATTCTTAAAGGAGCGGGCAAATTCTGACTTAGTAGATGGACAATATAAAGAAGTGTCAGATAAATGCGTTTCAGTTTCCTATCAAGTTCAGATTTCATGACTACAAACTCGCCCCCCTTGTCACTCCTACATATTTTTGTTATAAAATTTGCAGGTGAAAAAGCTGGAGTTGAACGAACACAAAACGAGGAGCATCGCTTTGGATACACGGGAGCTCAACTCTTATTTCTATAAAATTGGAGCGATTTCTCGCGGTCGGTTGACACGCTCTCTCAAGTTTATTCCTTAATTCGCGAGGTTTTACCTTAGACGAGAAGTCAAATCTAGTTCACGAGTTATTGACTAATTTCCAACCTTGAAGCGTACCCCGCCGATTGCAAGCTTTTGGCGATAGTCAATAAGTACTCCGAATCAATGCTGAAAAAAACTCATTTTTTTCAAAACCTATTCAAGTCTTGAAGCTTCTCGAAGATCTACAACCATACATGTGTTGCAGAGCTACAGTCTGATTTCTTGCCATGGTTGTACGACAGAGCAGATCGAGACTTCAGAAAGAGATTTGTTCGGACACCACCGCGGTTTCGAGTTAATCAGTTGCGTGCAGTTAAAAAGATAGGAGGCTTCTAAGGTCTCTCGAGTTCTAAAGTATAGGTTTTATGCAGTAGACAAAATAGCTTATTAATATTTATTTCTTATTGTTGAATACTGCCTACCTGTACCATCTGGACCTTCTCTAAAGGTTCATGAGGGGCACAAATTATTTTCAAAACAATACTCAAGTCGAATTCTGTCCTCTTAAACTTCTTTTCTCGTACAAAATCGTTGTGTAATATCTTACCTGAAGCGTTATATTTTTGTTAAAATCAGAAATTTTTATGGAAAAACGTATTCTGCTAATCAAAATAACATTTCTGATTCTTGATGCCTTAGATTAAAAACTTTTTTCTTCAACAGTTTACTATACAAGATAAAAGCTGCCATTATTTGTGTGTAATACAAAAGGACACATAAGGGCTTCAGAGATTGAAGGGGGGCTTCAGAGATTGAAGGGGGGCTTCAGAGATTGAAGGGGGCTTCAGAGATTGAAGGGAGGCTTCAGAGATTGAAGGGGGGCTTCAGAGATTGAAGGGGGGCTTCAGAGATTGAAGGGAGGCTTCAGAGATTGAAGGGGGGCTTCAGAGATTGAAGGGGGCTTCAGAGATTGAAGGGGGGCTTCAGAGATTGAAGGGGGGCTTCAGAGATTTAAGGGGGCTTCAGAGATTGAAGGGGGCTTCAGAGATTAAAGGGGGGCTTCAGAGATTGAAGGGGGGCTTCAGAGATTGAAGGGAGGCTTCAGAGATTGAAGGGGGGCTTCAGAGATTGAAGGGGGGCTTCAGAGATTGAGGGGAGGCTTCAGAGATTGAAGGGGGCTTCAGAGATTGAAGGGGGGCTTCAGAGATTGAAGGGGGGCTTCAGAGATTTAAGGGGGCTTCAGAGATTGAAGGGGGCTTCAGAGATTAAAGGGGGGGCTTCAGAGATTGAAGGGGGGCTTCAGAGATGGAAGGGGGGCTTCAGAGATTGAAGGGAGGCTTCAGAGATTGAAGGGGGCTTCAGAGATTGAAGGGGGGCTTCAGAGATTGAAGGGGGCTTCAGAGATTGAAGGGAGCTTCAGAGATTGAAGGGGGGCTTCAGAGATTGAAGGGGGGCTTCAGAGATTGAAGGGGGGCTTCAGAGATTGAAGGGATGCTTCAGAGATTGAAGGGGGGCTTCAGAGATTGAAGGGGGCTTCAGAGATTGAAGGGGGGCTTCAGAGATTGAAGGGGGGCTTCAGAGATTGAAGGGAGGCTTCAGAGATTTAAGGGGGGCTTCAGAGATTGAAGGGGGGCTTCAGAGATTGAAGGGAGGCTTCAGAGATTGAAGGGGGGCTTCAGAGATTGAAGGGGGGCTTCAGAGATTGAAGGGAGGCTTCAGAGATTGAAGGGGGCTTCTGAGATTGAAGGGAGGCTTCAGAGATTGAAAGGGGGCTTCAGAGATTGAAGGGGGGCTTCAGAGATTTAAGGGGGCTTCAGAGATTGAAGGGGGCTTCAGAGATTAAAGGGGGGCTTCAGAGATTGAAGGGGGGCTTCAGAGATTGAAGGGAGGCTTCAGAGATTGAAGGGGGGCTTCAGAGATTGAAGGGGGGCTTCAGAGATTGAAGGGGCTTCAGAGATTGAAGGGGGGCTTCAGAGATTGAAGGGGGGCTTCAGAGATTGAAGGGGGCTTCAGAGATTGAAGGGGGGCTTCAGAGATTGAAGGGGAGCTTCAGAGATTGAAGGGGGCTTCAGAGATTGAAGGGGGGCTTCAGAGATTGAAGGGGGGCTTCAGAGATTGAAGGGAGGCTTCAGAGATTGAAGGGGGGCTTCAGAGATTGAAGGGGGCTTCAGAGATTGAAGGGGGGCTTCAGAGATTGAAGGGGGGCTTCAGAGATTTAAGGGGGCTTCAGAGATTGAAGGGGGGCTTCAGAGATTGAAGGGGGGCTTCAGAGATTGAAGGGGGGCTTCAGAGATCGAAGAAGGGGTTCAGAGATTGAAGGGGGGCTTCAGAGATTGAAGGGGGGCTTCAGAGATTGAAGGGGGGCTTCAGAGATTAAAGGGGGGGCTTCAGAGATTGAAGGGGGGCTTCAGAGATTGAAGGGGGCTTCAGAGATTGAAGGGGGGCTTCAGAGATTGAAGGGGGGCTTCAGAGATTGAAGGGGGGCTTCAGAGATTGAAGGGGGCTTCAGAGATTGAAGGGAGGCTTCAGAGATTGAAGGGGGGCTTCAGAGAATGAAGGGGGGCTTCAGAGATTGAAGGGAGGCTCCAGAGATTGAAGGGGGGCTTCAGAGATGGAAGGGGGCTTCAGAGATTGAAGGGGGGCTTCAGAGATTGAAGGGGGGCTTCAGAGATTTAAGGGGGCTTCAGAGAATGAAGGGGGCTTCAGAGATTAAAGGGGGGGGCTTCAGAGATTGAAGGGGGGCTTCAGAGATTGAAGGGGGGCTTCAGAGATTGAAGGGGGGCTTCAGAGATTGAAGGGGGGCTTCAGAAATTGAAGGGGGGCTTCAGAGATTGAAGGGGGCTTCAGAGATTGAAGGGGGGCTTCAGAGATTGAAGGGGGGCTTCAGAGATTGAAGGGGGCTTCAGAGATTGAAGGGGGGCTTCAGAGATTGAAGGGGGGCTTCAGAGATTGAAGGGGGGCTTCAGAGATTGAAGGGGGCTTCAGAGATTGAAGGGGGGCTTCAGAGATTGAAGGGAGGCTTCAGAGATTGAAGGGGGGCTTCAGAGATTGAAGGGGGCTTCAGAGATTGAAGGGAAGCTTCAGAGATTGAAGGGGGGCTTCAGAGATTTAAGGGGGCTTCAGAGATTGAAGGGGGGCTTCAGAGATTGAAGGGGGGCTTCAGAGATTGAAGGGGGCTTCAGAGATCGAAGGGGGGCTTCAGAGATTGAAGGGGGCTTCAGAGATTGAAGGGGGGCTTCAGAGATTGAAGGGGGGCTTCAGAGATTAAAGGGGGGGCTTCAGAGATTGAAGGGGGGCTTCAGAGATTGAAGGGGGGCTTCAGAGATTGAAGGGAGGCTTCAGAGATTGAAGGGGGGCTTCAGAGATTGAAGGGGGCTTCAGAGATTGAAGGGGGCTTCAGAGATTGAAGGGGGGCTTCAGAGATTGAAGGGGGGCTTCAGAGATTGAAGGAGGGCTTCAGAGATTGAAGGGGGGCTTCAGAGATCGAAGGGGGGCTTCAGAGATTGAAGGGGGGCTTCAGAGATTGAAGGGGGGCTTCAGAGATTGAAGGGGGCTTCAGAGATTGAAGGGGGCTTCAGAGATTGAAGGAGGGCTTCAGAGATTGAAGGGGGCTTCAGAGATTGAAGGGGGGCTTCAGAGATTGAAGGGGGGCTTCAGAGATTGAAGGGGGCTTCAGAGATTGAAGGGGGGCTTCAGAGATTGAAGGGGGGCTTCAGAGATTAAAGGGGGGGCTTCAGAGATTGAAGGGGGGCTTCAGAGATTGAAGGGGGGCTTCAGAGATTGAAGGGAGGCTTCAGAGATTGAAGGGGGGCTTCAGAGATTGAAGGGGGGCTTCAGAGATTGAAGGGGCTTCAGAGATTGAAGGGGGGCTTCAGAGATTGAAGGGGGGCTTCAGAGATTGAAGGAGGGCTTCAGAGATTGAAGGAGGGCTTCAGAGATTGAAGGGGGGCTTCAGAGATCGAAGGGGGGGCTTCAGAGATTGAAGGGGGCTTCAGAGATTGAAGGGGGGCTTCAGAGATTGAAGGGGGGCTTCAGAGATTGAAGGGGGGCTTCAGAGATGGAAGGAGGGCTTCAGAGATTGAAGGGGGCTTCAGAGATTGAAGGGGGGCTTCAGAGATTGAAGGGGGGCTTCAGAGATTGAAGGGGGCTTCAGAGATTGAAGGGGGGCTTCAGAGATTGAAGGGGGGCTTCAGAGATTGAAGGGGGGCTTCAGAGATTGAAGGGGGGCTTCAGAGATTGAAGGGGGCTTCAGAGATTGAAGGGGAGCTTCAGAGATTGAAGGGGGGCTTCAGAGATTGAAGGGGGGCTTCAGAGATTGAAGGGGGGCTTCAGAGATTGAAGGGGGGCTTCAGAGATTGAAGGGGGGCTTCAGAGATTTAAGGGGGCTTCAGAGATTGAAGGGGGCTTCAGAGATTAAAGGGGGGCTTCAGAGATTGAAGGGGAGCTTCAGAGATTGAAGGGGGGCTTTAGAGATTGAAGGGGGGCTTTAGAGATTGAAGGGGGGCTTCAGAGATTGAAGGGGGCTTCAGAGATTGAAGGGGGGCTTCATAGATTGAAGCTGAGCGTTTAAACCCAAGAACCAGAAAAAATTACATCCAATAACCTCTGGAAATCTCTCAAACTTTTGCATGTTTTCAAACACACATATCATTTCAACTTGTCACTCTACCTTTTCAAATGTTTGGTCGGAATAACGAATGAAAATCGTACTACATATATACCGCTATTCGCTTTATAGTCACTTCAATAGCTTCGTATTAAAGTTTTTTTTAGATTACGGTATTTTCCACCGAACCATTAGATTGAACATGCCATAAAAAAAAACTCTCGATGTCAGAACGACTTGTACAGCAAATACAATAATGTCAAGCAGCTCAAACGAAACATACATTAGGTTTCTTTCCACTTCCACTACTTTCCACGTTTTCAAGATCACCACGCTTTTAATTTATTTTTGCTTCTAATTTATTTTTGTGTGATTTAAATTTTTTTAAGTTGTTTTAATTCTGTTCAATAAGGAAAACGTCAGAATTTTTGTCTATGAAGTATTATAGTACATAGTATATATTATATTCATATATAAGACGTGTTATTATAGCAAAACATTTTGTGCTTTCGAACGCTTCAAATTGCATGGAATAATAAAACTTGCTTTCAAGAGTTTGAGCATCCACACTCTATCAAAGATATAAATTCTTGATTTGGCAATAAAGCGGGTTATATGACTCAATTTGTTCGCTAAAATTTCTATAACTAAAACATACTTTTTGAATTTTTTTATATATACATAGCTACTTTGTTTTTAATCAATGTTTCCTGTAAATGGTGAACTAAATTGAGCTGTCAAGAGTTTTGACTAAGCATTTCGGATGTAGACTATTCGAGGCTATTCTCATCGAATTGTAGACTATTCCGGGCTATTCTCACCTTTTTGAAAAAAGTGATTGAGACAATCTTATTGCGGGTTTGTTATTCCACGCTAATCAAAGCGGTGATTGATAAGTAGAGATGATGTTTTATAGAATGATAAGAATAAACGAGAAGACATTGAGGGAAATCAGAGATGAATGATCAAAGAGAAGGAGAGGAAGTTTTTTAGTTAAAATACATAGAGATAAAGAGAGAGAGAAAGAAAGAGACAGAGAAAGAAAGAGAGAGAGAAAGAAATAGAGAGAGAGAAAGAAAGAGAGAGAGAAAGGGAGGGATAATTGGAATGAATAGAGAGAGAAAGGTAAAGAAAAACTAAGTTCATCAATTGAGGTCATTCATCTCTTTTCATTTTCTGTAACACTTTTCTTCGTGATAAGTCGTCAAAAGAATAGTACTCTATATCTTCATTTAACGCTCTCTCTCTCTCTCTCTCTCTCTCTCTCTCTCTCTCTCTCTCTCTCTCTCTCTCTCTCTCTCTCTCACTCTATTTCTATTTCTTCTGCTTCGTCTATATTCCTATTCCTTTCCCTCTTTCTCCAAAACAATCCTAGTTTCTTGCTCTTTCTCTCCGTTCGCGCATGCTTTTCACAACACTTTCTTTCCTTTTCTCTTCGAGTATTTTTATCATATTGCTTTCTCTCACTCTGTCTACCCTTTCTTAATTTGAAACCCTTTCTAACTCTTTATCCCCTTCTCTTTATACCAAGAATCCCCTTCTCTTTATACCAAGAATCCCCTTCTCTTTATACCAGGAATCCCCTTCTCTTTATACCAGGAATCCCCTTCTCTTTATACCAGGAATCCCCTTCTCCGCGTCCATGTTAGATGTCAAATCTATTCTTTTACTTCTGTACCTAACAAGTTGGTTTTCTGTGTTATGAATGTCATGTAATTGTAAAAGTTGTTGTGAACAGAAGCGAAAGATAGAGAAGGTGGGGGAGAGAAACGGGTGCACATTGTAGCACTAGAGAAGAAACATAGAGAAGGAGGAGAGGAATAATATGATATCATATTTTTAAAAAGTGAAAGAAATTCATCGCACGGGCAAGAATGGCACTCAACCGGGACCGAACCTCCGTTGCCTAACCGGGACTTGAAGAGCGTTACCAATACACCAAAACTAATTATAAAAAAGGAATTGTATATTATTTGAAAAAAATTATATATTAAATTTTTTACAAAGGGTTTTTTAGTTTTAGAAGAGAAGAGAAAAAACTTAGGATGATCCTAGTTGGATCGTATAAGAGTAATGCCATGGCTGTCGTACTGCACAGGTTGTTTGCTTGCGGCCGACAAGAATTATAGTGACGAAGAAGAGGGCGACGATTACGATGAAGACGACTCAGAAGAGGAAGCGCACCAAAGAACTTCCAAGGACACCACTACAATATCACCGTTGCTGCCATCTAAGGGAGCTCTCGAGAAGGTATCCAATTCGAATCAAACGCTTCATTTTCCATTTACGTTCCGAACTAGGTCTTTAGAATTTATTCCCGCTCGATGCTATGTTTCCGATGTTAATTTGTATAGTCATATATGTATGTATGTATTTATTATTCAACTTATCATTACAAATCATTAAGTATGATTGTATTGATTATTTTAACTTGCAGAATCAACCTTAATTCACATGATGTTTATGTACTATATCTATACATAGTATATTATATGAATAAATATTAAACAAATAACCATTATCTAGCTCTAAATTTGCCACCGATAAGACCGGAAATGGTTCTGACGCTACGGCCGCGTGGTGTTCTGCTTCTGCTCGAGATCGCCTTTCTCCACTGTTTTTTGTTGTTGTTGCCTAGAATTGATAGCCAAGATAGAAAATTTGACATTATGAATGAACAGAGTTTACAAAAGGAATAAGAAATGCCCCGAATCTGTCGTGAAGTGCTAGTTTAGAGTGCTTTGTACAATGGTACCGTAATGGTTATGGTTCTCTATAACCTAGCTTTGATGGTAAGTTTTTTACTTCAAAAAATGTGAGTCGTTTAACAAAACCAACGCTTTTATAGTGAATCATTTGCAAAGTCGGAGTTGTAAAAAAATCATTTAGTTAGCATTCAAAATATTTGCATTAGCATTTGCTAGTATGAAGAACAAAAAGGAGCCAATAAGAATTTGAATTTTGTGAATATCTGACATGCTCGCTATGACTTTGCTAACTACCAACCGGTTAGCACTGGTGAAGCTTACATATAGCCTTGCTAGCCTAAAGTGTCTTGTTCAAAAAAATTTTTTTTTGTTCTAGAGTTTCCTACTTCGTCTTTTTAAAATTTTTCTCCATTCTTCTGTTTCTTAGTTTTAATTCTTTCTTTTTTTTCTTTTTTTCGCTCTGCTTTTTGTATTAATTGATTTTCTTTGCCAGGTGCTCCTCTCCTTTCTGGATGCGACCATTGTATTAATTGATTTTCTTCGCCAGGTGCTCCTCTCCTTTCTGGATGCGACCATTGTATTAATTGATTTTCTTCGCCAGGTGCTCCTCTCCTTTCTGGATGCGACCTTTTGTATTAATTGATTTTCTTCGCCAGGTGCTCCTCTCCTTTCTGGATGCGACCTTTTGTATTAATTGATTTTCTTCGCCAGGTGCTCCTCTCCTTTCTGGATGCGACCTTTTGTATTAATTGATTTTCTTCGCCAGGTGCTCCTCTCCTTTCTGGATGCGACCATTGTATTAATTGATTTTCTTCGCCAGGTGCTCCTCTCCTTTCTGGATGCGACCATTGTATTAATTGATTTTCTTCGCCAGGTGCTCCTCTCCTTTCTGGATGCGACCTTTTGTATTAATTGATTTTCTTCGCCAGGTGCTCCTCTCCTTTCTGGATGCGACCTTTTGTATTAATTGATTTTCTTCGCCAGGTGCTCCTCTCCTTTCTGGATGCGACCTTTTGTATTAATTGATTTTCTTCGCCAGGTGCTCCTCTCCTTTCTGGATGCGACCTTTTGTATTAATTGATTTTCTTCGCCAGGTGCTCCTCTCCTTTCTGGATGCGACCTTTTGTATTAATTGATTTTCTTCGCCAGGTGCTCCTCTCCTTTCTGGATGCGACCATTGTATTAATTGATTTTCTTCGCCAGGTGCTCCTCTCCTTTCTGGATGCGACCATTGTATTAATTGATTTTCTTCGCCAGGTGCTCCTCTCCTTTCTGGATGCGACCTTTTGTATTAATTGATTTTCTTCGCCAGGTGCTCCTCTCCTTTCTGGATGCGACCTTTTGTATTAATTGATTTTCTTCGCCAGGTGCTCCTCTCCTTTCTGGATGCGACCTTTTGTATTAATTGATTTTCTTCGCCAGGTGCTCCTCTCCTTTCTGGATGCGACCTTTTGTATTAAATGATTTTCTTCGCCAGGTGCTCCTCTCCTTTCTGGATGCGACCTTTTGTATTAATTGATTTTCTTCGCCAGGTGCTCCTCTCCTTTCTGGATGCGACCTTTTGTATTAATTGATTTTCTTCGCCAGGTGCTCCTCTCCTTTCTGGATGCGACCATTGTATTAATTGATTTTCTTCGCCAGGTGCTCCTCTCCTTTCTGGATGCGACCATTGTATTAATTGATTTTCTTCGCCAGGTGCTCCTCTCCTTTCTGGATGCGACCATTGTATTAATTGATTTTCTTCGCCAGGTGCTCCTCTCCTTTCTGGATGCGACCTTTTGTATTAATTGATTTTCTTTGCCAGGTGCTCCTCTCCTTTCTGGATGCGACCATTGTATTAATTGATTTTCTTCGCCAGGTGCTCCTCTCCTTTCTGGATGCGACCATTGTATTAATTGATTTTCTTCGCCAGGTGCTCCTCTCCTTTCTGGATGCGACCTTTTGTATTAATTGATTTTCTTCGCCAGGTGCTCCTCTCCTTTCTGGATGCGACCATTGTATTAATTGATTTTCTTCGCCAGGTGCTCCTCTCCTTTCTGGATGCGACCATTGTATTAATTGATTTTCTTCGCCAGGTGCTCCTCTCCTTTCTGGATGCGACCATTGTATTAATTGATTTTCTTCGCCAGGTGCTCCTCTCCTTTCTGGATGCGACCTTTTGTATTAATTGATTTTCTTTGCCAGGTGCTCCTCTCCTTTCTGGATGCGACCATTGTATTAATTGATTTTCTTCGCCAGGTGCTCCTCTCCTTTCTGGATGCGACCATTGTATTAATTGATTTTCTTCGCCAGGTGCTCCTCTCCTTTCTGGATGCGACCATTGTATTAATTGATTTTCTTCGCCAGGTGCTCCTCTCCTTTCTGGATGCGACCTTTTGTATTAATTGATTTTCTTTGCCAGGTGCTCCTCTCCTTTCTGGATGCGACCATTGTATTAATTGATTTTCTTCGCCAGGTGCTCCTCTCCTTTCTGGATGCGACCATTGTATTAATTGATTTTCTTCGCCAGGTGCTCCTCTCCTTTCTGGATGCGACCATTGTATTAATTGATTTTCTTCGCCAGGTGCTCCTCTCCTTTCTGGATGCGACCTTTTGTATTAATTGATTTTCTTCGCCAGGTGCTCCTCTCCTTTCTGGATGCGACCTTTTGTATTAATTGATTTTCTTCGCCAGGTGCTCCTCTCCTTTCTGGATGCGACCTTTTGTATTAATTGATTTTCTTCGCCAGGTGCTCCTCTCCTTTCTGGATGCGACCTTTTGTATTAATTGATTTTCTTCGCCAGGTGCTCCTCTCCTTTCTGGATGCGACCATTGTATTAATTGATTTTCTTCGCCAGGTGCTCCTCTCCTTTCTGGATGCGACCATTGTATTAATTGATTTTCTTCGCCAGGTGCTCCTCTCCTTTCTGGATGCGACCTTTTGTATTAATTGATTTTCTTCGCCAGGTGCTCCTCTCCTTTCTGGATGCGACCTTTTGTATTAATTGATTTTCTTCGCCAGGTGCTCCTCTCCTTTCTGGATGCGACCTTTTGTATTAATTGATTTTCTTCGCCAGGTGCTCCTCTCCTTTCTGGATGCGACCTTTTGTATTAATTGATTTTCTTCGCCAGGTGCTCCTCTCCTTTCTGGATGCGACCTTTTGTATTAATTGATTTTCTTCGCCAGGTGCTCCTCTCCTTTCTGGATGCGACCATTGTATTAATTGATTTTCTTCGCCAGGTGCTCCTCTCCTTTCTGGATGCGACCATTGTATTAATTGATTTTCTTCGCCAGGTGCTCCTCTCCTTTCTGGATGCGACCTTTTGTATTAATTGATTTTCTTCGCCAGGTGCTCCTCTCCTTTCTGGATGCGACCTTTTGTATTAATTGATTTTCTTCGCCAGGTGCTCCTCTCCTTTCTGGATGCGACCTTTTGTATTAATTGATTTTCTTCGCCAGGTGCTCCTCTCCTTTCTGGATGCGACCTTTTGTATTAATTGATTTTCTTCGCCAGGTGCTCCTCTCCTTTCTGGATGCGACCTTTTGTATTAATTGATTTTCTTCGCCAGGTGCTCCTCTCCTTTCTGGATGCGACCTTTTGTATTAATTGATTTTCTTCGCCAGGTGCTCCTCTCCTTTCTGGATGCGACCTTTTGTATTAATTGATTTTCTTCGCCAGGTGCTCCTCTCCTTTCTGGATGCGACCATTGTATTAATTGATTTTCTTCGCCAGGTGCTCCTCTCCTTTCTGGATGCGACCATTGTATTAATTGATTTTCTTCGCCAGGTGCTCCTCTCCTTTCTGGATGCGACCATTGTATTAATTGATTTTCTTCGCCAGGTGCTCCTCTCCTTTCTGGATGCGACCATTGTATTAATTGATTTTCTTCGCCAGGTGCTCCTCTCCTTTCTGGATGCGACCTTTTGTATTAATTGATTTTCTTCGCCAGGTGCTCCTCTCCTTTCTGGATGCGACCTTTTGTATTAATTGATTTTCTTCGCCAGGTGCTCCTCTCCTTTCTGGATGCGACCTTTTGTATTAATTGATTTTCTTCGCCAGGTGCTCCTCTCCTTTCTGGATGCGACCTTTTGTATTAAATGATTTTCTTCGCCAGGTGCTCCTCTCCTTTCTGGATGCGACCTTTTGTATTAATTGATTTTCTTCGCCAGGTGCTCCTCTCCTTTCTGGATGCGACCTTTTGTATTAATTGATTTTCTTCGCCAGGTGCTCCTCTCCTTTCTGGATGCGACCTTTTGTATTAATTGATTTTCTTCGCCAGGTGCTCCTCTCCTTTCTGGATGCGACCATTGTATTAATTGATTTTCTTCGCCAGGTGCTCCTCTCCTTTCTGGATGCGACCATTGTATTAATTGATTTTCTTCGCCAGGTGCTCCTCTCCTTTCTGGATGCGACCATTGTATTAATTGATTTTCTTCGCCAGGTGCTCCTCTCCTTTCTGGATGCGACCATTGTATTAATTGATTTTCTTCGCCAGGTGCTCCTCTCCTTTCTGGATGCGACCATTGTATTAATTGATTTTCTTTGCCAGGTGCTCCTCTCCTTTCTGGATGCGACCATTGTATTAATTGATTTTCTTCGCCAGGTGCTCCTCTCCTTTCTGGATGCGACCATTGTATTAATTGATTTTCTTCGCCAGGTGCTCCTCTCCTTTCTGGATGCGACCATTGTATTAATTGATTTTCTTCGCCAGGTGCTCCTCTCCTTTCTGGATGCGACCTTTTGTATTAATTGATTTTCTTCGCCAGGTGCTCCTCTCCTTTCTGGATGCGACCTTTTGTATTAATTGATTTTCTTCGCCAGGTGCTCCTCTCCTTTCTGGATGCGACCTTTTGTATTAATTGATTTTCTTCGCCAGGTGCTCCTCTCCTTTCTGGATGCGACCATTGTATTAATTGATTTTCTTCGCCAGGTGCTCCTCTCCTTTCTGGATGCGACCATTGTATTAATTGATTTTCTTCGCCAGGTGCTCCTCTCCTTTCTGGATGCGACCTTTTGTATTAATTGATTTTCTTCGCCAGGTGCTCCTCTCCTTTCTGGATGCGACCTTTTGTATTAATTGATTTTCTTCGCCAGGTGCTCCTCTCCTTTCTGGATGCGACCTTTTGTATTAATTGATTTTCTTCGCCAGGTGCTCCTCTCCTTTCTGGATGCGACCTTTTGTATTAATTGATTTTCTTCGCCAGGTGCTCCTCTCCTTTCTGGATGCGACCTTTTGTATTAATTGATTTTCTTCGCCAGGTGCTCCTCTCCTTTCTGGATGCGACCTTTTGTATTAATTGATTTTCTTCGCCAGGTGCTCCTCTCCTTTCTGGATGCGACCATTGTATTAATTGATTTTCTTCGCCAGGTGCTCCTCTCCTTTCTGGATGCGACCATTGTATTAATTGATTTTCTTCGCCAGGTGCTCCTCTCCTTTCTGGATGCGACCATTGTATTAATTGATTTTCTCCGCCAGGTGCTCCTCTCCTTTCTGGATGCGACCATTGTATTAATTGATTTTCTTCGCCAGGTGCTCCTCTCCTTTCTGGATGCGACCATTGTATTAATTGATTTTCTTTGCCAGGTGCTCCTCTCCTTTCTGGATGCGACCATCAAAAGTGGTCAGATAGCAATGGCTAAGAGTGCTTTCCGAACTCAATTGGATGTCATTCAAAAAATTCATCCTGAACAGGTTTTCAATTTTTCATAGCCTTAATTCCATTTTAATTTTACTTCAATGATTCTGCCCTTGGATCGATTTTTCTCTCGACAACGGCATACCCATTGGTAGCTCCATCAAGGGTGTTGAGGACGCCCTTCTGACCCAGAAGACCCTTGAAAATCAAGACCCTTCCGAGCAGGTTTGTTTTAAGAGAGGACAAGGGTTCATTTAAAGTGTCAAGTTTGTTCGAGACGAGCAAAAAATTTTGTTTTGAATCTATGAACTTGACTCTTTGGAGCGGCTCCGTTTAGAACGTTATTTTCTAAAGCGTGGTTATTTGTGGTCGAGTCCTGTCATTTGTTTCTGAACAAATGTATTGTTCAGAAGCTAAGTGTTTATGATAATTTTTCTCCGACTAGTTTTTATGGTATAGCACTGTATTGGTTTTCAATCTTTGGTTCACATTTCAGTTGTCAAAGTGATACGTTCGAGTAAACCGAACTGGCGAAAACCTTCACTCATTACTCGAACATGGGGCAATATGATTTACCTTAAAGGTAAACAACCCAATCCTTCCAGTACGAGAAGTACGCGAAGCGAGGAGTAGACGAGCTGGCGGCGGAGGCAGTGCTCAAGCAGGCCGAGGTCGCTGCTGCATCTCCCAGGAGTGGCAACGCTTTTATGGACATGCTCGCCGACAACGGCATACCCATTGGTAGCTCCATCAAGGGTGTCGAGGACGCCCTTCGGACCCAGAAGACCCTTGAAAACCAAGACCCTTCCGAGCAGGTTTGTTTCAAGAGAGGACAAGGGTTTATTTAAAGTGTCAAGTTTGTTCGAGACGAGCAAAAAAGTTTGTTTTGAATCTATGAACTTGACTCTTTAGAGCGGCTCCGTTGAGAACGTTATTTTCTACAGCGTGGTTCAAAAAAATTGAAGACACATTTACTGTATGGGTCTAATCCGATCTAATGTTGAAAAAAGCTATTTATGATCAACTTCAGGTTGATATTTTCCTTGTTACTTTTTATAGCGAAAAAAAAACCACTCCGTCAAAAAGGGCAGTCGTCGTAGAATTATTTAGTAACTGAAGACATCGAACAAGATGTAAACGCATTGTAGTATTTGAATGAAGCCTCTAATGATTGCTATGATCTTGTGTTTTTTTCCAGATCGCGAAAGCCGTTTTCGAGAAGTTCCAGACTCAAATTCTGCCGGGTTTAGTGGCAAATCTGGTCGCAGGACGGAATCCTTTCAAGTTAAACCGGCCAGTGGGAATGGCTGCGAGACCGGCGACGCTTAGGCAACCTGGACAGGAAATGAGCAGATCGCTTGGAGCTATGGAGATGGGCGTAATGAGACGAGAGGTCGGCCGTGAGTTGCTGAAAGAGAAGATCGGATCTAATGAGGTTGACGGAGATCCGAGGCTGCTTGCAGCAGAAGCAGCATTCGCTGCCAGATCAGTGCAGCAAAAGGAAGACGAACTGCAACCGGCCGTCGTAACTTCTCGGCAAGAAGAAGAGGTATGGTATACAACACATTAGCTAATTGATCAATAAATTTTTTTCAAAGGTTAATTTTTTGTTGAAAAGGTCGTTGTTAACATGGTTGAAAGTAAAGATTTTGTACACGAGAGAACTGAAAAAGAGAGAACATCAGGGGCACTCGTTATACTAACATCAGGGGCACTCGTTATACTAACATCAGGGGCACTCGTTATACTAACATCAGGGGCACTCGTTATACTAACATCAGGGGCACTCGTTATACTAACATCAGGGGCACTCGTTATACTAACATCAGGGGCACTCGTTATACTAACATCAGGGGCACTCGTTATACTATTTAGCGTTTCATGAGATTTTCCAAAAAAATATTTAAATCAGAACGGCATAATAAGCAGAACGGCATAATTTTTTGAAGACAAAGTGATAGTCCCTGTTTGAAAAATAAAGAAACAGGGCGTCTTCATTAGTAGTCTCAAAATTACAGTTCATGACTGGCACACACTCTTCATCGCCGTTTTTCTGCAAGCAGGGTCCGTCCATATGTTTACAGCTTCTAGATGTAATTATAAAGAACCATTACCGTGTCCACAGATACTGCGGGAATACTACCGAACCAGGGGTTCTAAGAGCTATGAACGCAATCCAGCATCTTACCAGCGGTCGCACCCAACAGTAAGCAAATGGAACGACAATGAAGATGACGAGAAAGGAGGCCGAAAAAAACCTAAACTCCAGGTTTTGAAATTTTGGTTCTCTTAGTAAAAACCTTGATGCCTTTTCTCATTTTTTACTCTTCTCAACTTAAATCATCTTTGCACTAACTTCTCAAAACTTTCCGTGAACACGATGAATTTCAATGAAAGTTTTAAAGAATTTATAATAAAGAAAAAGGTTTTTTGAACAGCAAAAAAAATCTGATTCGTTCTATAATAGATCACAGTTGGCATATCATCCACAAGAGATTAGTTGATCAGAAAAATTTACAGGAACATGCCTATTCTTCTTCTGGTTCTTTTCTGAGAGATTCTCCTCTTGTTGAACACACTCGTTCTCCCGAAGATTTTCAATCTCTGGTCAACCCTCGTTCGGTTGAAGCGGCTAGACTTCGAGACCAGCCTGTTCTCGACCCTAAATCTTCTCTTCTGCTGGGCATCTTCGACGCAGAAAATTCAGAGGAGTCTAACGGCGCCTCAAAAGTTCACATAGAACGGTGAGATTTGATTTTCTAAGTAGAATTTCCCCCCTTTTTTTTCGCCGCTTCATCTCTCAGGGTTTCGTTTCTACATTTATTTGAGGTGACTTTGAGTTCATTTGTGTAGATATAGTACTTTTGGGTGTTTTGAGCAAAGGAAAGTTACGAAAGAGCGAAAAATTCCCCAGAGATTCAGCGAAAAAACCTTTAAAACGAACTAGAACTTAAAGTGTTTTCACAAGCGTTATTTGGTCTTCACGTACATAACAATGGAAGTTAAAGTAGGGCAGAATTAATAAGATCGGTCTAACCTTTGCAGTTCTCCACCGAAACCATCCATCGCTGTCTACACTATTCGCTCGTCTCTGCTCTCTCGTTTGGCTCGGAATCCTGAGCTTGTTGAGGCGCTTAAAAAGCTACCGGTAAACAAAATTGATTCATTCATCAATTTATTCATTCAAATTCTATGCCGTGCTCAACTGATTTAAAACAAAACAATTCATTGTGGATATACATATTCAAATTAATACCATTTAGTTTCTTTTTCTTTTCTTAAATTACTCTTATTTCTTTACAATTGTACTCTCTGGGCACTCACTGATGAGCCCCACCCAGAGAGTGCAGAGGTCTGTCTGAGCGGGGGCGAAACAGACTTCTGCAATTTCTTCTTTGCAGTAACATTTTACTTTTTGTGCTTATGAATACTTTTCACATGTTTATTCATCATACTTATTATATTAACTATAACTCATTTTCTTCTTTGTCACTTTTACTATAATACATATACATATATGTATACATGGACTGTTCTTCTTGTGATAGTGTATATATAACTCAGCAAATGGTCGTTGAATCATTAGGTGAGAGGATTTATATATTCAGTTATTCTTTGTAGCACTTTTTATCAATATTGAGGAAGAGTCAAACGATTTAATATCCGTTGATTCTCTTGGTAGCGGCACTTTAAAGTTTTATTTATGACGCTTTATGTCGTAGATGTGAAGGTATAATGTTTGTATTTTAGAGAATTTGTAAACTGATAGTATTCCATTCCGGAGTAGCTTTAGAACTCTTCAGGTACGAGCCGACCGCGTGGACGAGCTTCTTCGTCCTGCGCCTTTCCCGTTTCGCACGAAGGACCCGCAGGCGGGATTCGTAGCACCTAGGGCGCTTCCAAAGAGGTTCTTGTCTATTTCCTGATCTTCATGGTACTTTCAATCAACCTAGTTCTTTGAAATTGCCAAATAGAACCTGCTGTTTCACACATTAACGTTGTCATTTGTGAGGATAATCCACAGAATCAGACATTCGGAACGCGTGTTGAATTTTAAGTAGCTGTCATACAGGAAAGCAAAGCAGAGAATGACAATCAAAATAACAATGTTTTGACAATGAAAGAAATAAATGCTGAACGTTAATGTTATATCATAGTTAGTTTAGACACATTAGTGAAGTTCCTATTCTGGAATTCTTAGTCAAGCGCATGGTTTTTGAAATATTTAAATCTACTCATAGAAAATTACCATTTGAACCGCAGTATTTTTTCTTCTTCAAATTTTAGAATTCTGAGACTACCAGAAGTTTTTCATATTGATTTTCTAAATCATGCATTGTTTTCCTTCACGACGTTTTTCACTGTTTTGCTAATGATAACGATTTGATAACGGTGAAATAAGCAGAATTAAATATAACTGAATTGAAGAATGTTTGAATGAATAACTCGATGGCTTGCACTCATGACAGGCCACGCAAGATGCTTCCTCTTATGATCGGTGTAAGCCACGACGATATTCGCCGCTCTCCTTCTTCCTCCTTTGCTGTGACCGGTCGAAGGTCCCGAGTCCTCGATAATCTCTACAACAACCCTGCTATCGCGCCTCTCTTCCTAGATGGTAAGACATAGAACTGGTTGAAGTCTTTGATTGCGGGTACAAGTGTATTAATCGAACGTTTTATGTGTATATCAAAGATTCCAAACGCCAGAAACCGAACATCCTCAATTCTTGGTAGTGAGAGATTGGAAAATGTAGATAGGGTTAAAACGATAAGGCGGCACTGTTTGCGTTTATGTCCCCCCCTACCAGAGGTTCCATGGGTCATACGTCTCACTTATTTACATTTACAAAATATTATTTTTACATTAGAAAAAGTTTAGGCTTGGGCAAAAGTTTACGCTAACAAGACCGTGTCAAAAAAGCCACTCTCATCTGACTTATGGAACCTCTGGTAGGGGGGGAGGGCATAACCTCTGGTAGGGGGCATAAACCTCTGGTAGGGGGGGCATAAACCTCTGGTAGGGGGGGGGCATAAACCTCTGGTAGGAGGGGCATAAACCTCTGGTAGGGGGGCATAAACCTCTGGTAGGGGGGCATAAACCTCTGGTAGGGGGGCATGAACCTCTGGTAGGGGGGGCATGAACCTCTGGTAGGGGGGGCATGAACCTCTGGTAGGGGAGCATAAACGCAAACAGTACCGATAAGGCTTTAAGGTGTGCGATTCCTTCTAGAATCAGGATTCTACTTGTCGATCAGGAGCAAAAAATTAAAAAAGAGAGTTATAACCACTGGGTACATTGACGAACAAATTGAAGAAGAAGAATGGGCATGGAGCCCCATCGAATCAGAAGATTGCGCTTAAAATTGTAAGGTTCATAATAGTAAGTGATAGATTATAGAATATTTTTTTCTGGAACTTCAATCATGCAGTGGACGATTCTTCCCTGACGGTTCTGAGTACAACTGAAAACCGGTATTGACAAAATGGCGAATCCCATTGCAGTAATTTCTTTAGATTCTAGGAGCGCAGAGGCTCCAAAGCTTTCGTTAACAAAAGAGCTTTGGTTTTCTTATCTTCTTATAGAACGTTTTCTTAATTCGAATCTCTAACACTGAGCACAGTCCTGCGTCGAGTCCCCGGTGAAATTATCACACACAATCATGATTCCAAGTCATTTCGACTAAATACACATGATATTAAAGGTACCCTGGAGAGTAAGCTGGCTGGACGGCCCATGTTGACTGATGACCAGAAAGGACGGAAGCCTCTTCGGATAATCAATACTCATCCGAGATTCGCTGCGAGCAAAGCAATCAATACTGCTGACGATGAGAAGATCACCCAGGCAAGATTTTTAAACGTGTAACTAAAACTATTCCACTTTTCTAAGAGAATAAAGTATTTCTTGTTCAACGAATACAACGTTCTCATTGAAAACTCAGTGATGTCTTTTATTGTCAGGCATCTTTTTCGATCTTCTTTTTTTACTCGAAAAGTGAACAACTTCCTCTTTCTCGCACCGTTCTGCTTCTAATCACTCTTTTTCCCGCTTTCTCTGAGCCTTTGTGTCATTCTTAGCCGCGTTAAAAAACCTTATCTTCTCAATTTCTTTCTATAAAAAATTGGTTGAATCGTTTAAAAACTCGGCAGTGAAACATTCATCTCAACTACCTTTTTCGATGTGGAAGAGAGAGAGACATAGACTATCAAATTGGCAAGCTTTTCAGAAAACAAGGAACTGAGAAGAGAGGAGTTTGCATATTTGGTCCCTAGTCTTTGTCCAAAAGTTATCACTTTGAGTCTGACGATTCAAACGTCGGACCGAAGTAATTTCTTTTCAAATTCATAAACTCCCCCTGTGCCGTATGAACCATTTTAGTATCTACTAAAGGAATCATATGAACCATTTTAGTACCTACTAAAGGAACCGTATGAACCATTTTAGTATCTACTAAAGGAATCAAAAAACAATTTACTTTTAGACTTGGGATCAATTTATGCAATTATCTACGCCGTTGTATTACTCCCTTGTCAGGTGATGATTCTTGCCAAATCATCCTTTGGTTGAAAAATTTTTTTGTTCAGTTTATATCTAACTTCGCAGAAAGACGCGACCCCTGAATCTTCTCTTCTCAACAGGTTGTCGAGCAACGCGCTGTGCCTCCGCTCCTGCTGCTCGGCCGCCACACTCGCGTCCGCTGGACGGGAGCGAAGGAAGCGGAAGTACCCGGCATCGGCGGCCGATTCATCCTGCCCTCATTCGACCCGACCATGCCCGCCATGAATACGGCATACTCGACACAAGGCAGAATGAGGTCTTTTTGAAATGTTATAACTTTTTGAGACTTTTTCAAATAAAATAGTGTTTAAAAGTTAAAAAAGTAAAAACTAAAATCTAAACTTAGAGCTGAATCGACTCGTTCAAAACTGAAAAACTGAAAAATATTTTGAATTTTCAAAACATGATCTATCTTATTATGATTTAAAACATAATTATTAGGAAGTTGTGTATTCTTTCGGGTTGCCAATCTCTTGAGCGGTTGCTTGTCAAGCTCTCCTATTTATGCTATTGAACCAATGTGAACTCGGCTTCAAGCAGGAATGGAGCTGTTTTATCTATGTATGTACCTATCTCCTCCTTTTCTCTAGCAGTTTTCTTTCTGTGACTCTCTTCACTCTTTTATATACGTGGACAAGTTTTCACATGATTTTAAAACCCAGTTTTACCATAAGTTGGCAATCTAGTTTAACCTTGATTGAGTAACTCAGAATTCCCTTGAGATGGTTATCCAGTGCTTCAGAGACGAATGGGACACGACATGGAAACTTCCGAACAGTTGGCAAGCAGGTGACGAGGTCCGCTTTGCCATGAAGCAAAAGAGTCAACGGTTCATGGGCGGAGATGGTAATGCGGATATGCCGGCTGCAGGTCTTTGAGATGCTGCGTAGGCTTCATAGCTGCGTGTTTGTGGAGGGCTGCAGACTTTACTGTGTAGGGGTTGAGGACAGGAATAAAATGGAACTTTTAGAAGCACTCTCTGAGCTACGGTCGGAAAGATTTACATTCTCATCTTGATTGTTTGTTAATATACATACAAAGATACGTGAGCCTTGAAAAAATTTACAAAGTTGTCTATCATTAGCAGTTTTGTTGTTGCTTAAACAACAATTCAAACTTTCTAACAGAATTGTTTCATTTTTGTAAAAGTTCATTCGTAAATGAAGTTTTCTTTCAATTTGTACATATAATAAGTAATAATAGAATAAGTCTACTCAAATTAGCTTTTAAAAATTATGAATACAGTGCAATCAATACATGTTATTTTTAATACCTTTTTTTTATTATCAGTGACAAGCTTAGTGACAATGAAAATTCTTCAGCATGTATTACAATAATGATTCGAAAATGATTCGGAATGAGCAATTGTTCTATTGAATTCTTTTAAATCAATTCTGTGATTTGGCTTGACTATGAATATTTACTATATACATGTTTGCATATTCATCTGTTTACATTGTTGCAAACAAACCGAACAACATTCATTTAAAAATATAAATTAATGAATAAAACTTATTGTTTTCTACATACTGAAATTTGAACTTTCTGAAAAAAAAGGTTAATGACTGAATATAATGAAATGATTTATTGAGTAATTTCATGATGTTTTAAATAAAGACTGGATTTACTTTATTCTGAGAAAAAAACCAGTTGATTTATTTGGTTGCATTTTCAGTAAAAATTGACTGTTCAACTCAGCTCGATTCAATTCAAACCACTTGCAAAACAAAAATAAAATGCTCAGTTAAACAGTTTAAAAGCACTACAGACGGTCGGGACAAAATGTGTCTGTTATCACATGAAAAAACAACACTTTCGCCCAGTAGAACTGAATCATGGGCATCGTATTTGTATTTCCGAGTCGAAGTGGAGTTAAAATCATGTAAAAGTATTTCAAAGTTGTTAAAGAAGTTCTATATGCTCTAGTGTTGTCGCAAGTCGCCAATTTGTGACTCTAGTTTGTTGTGGACCTGTGCTTCAATAGATAACAAAGCTTTGAGGTTATGATTGGTTCATTTCGTTTCATTTAAGAGAATCATCACACGCACAGGGGAATAAGTTATAGAATAAAGAATAACAGTTATAGAAGTTATAGAATAACAGAAAGTGTGGTTTTTTTCTATCTCTTCGTTGTATGCTGGAGAGGTTCCAGTTCCATTAGGACGACAATTTCACGTCTATCTAATTTGAAAAACGTCTACCTGATTTGAAAAATGTCTACCTATTTGGAAAAATGTCAGCCTAAATTCTTGCAACGTCTACCTATTTTCGTGAAACGTCTACCTATTTTAGTGAAACGTCTACCTATTTTTACAAACACGTCTACCTATTTTTACAAACTTGTCTCTTTTTTTTTCTCTTTCTTTTTTTTTATTACTTGTTCTGTTTCTTTCTCTTTCTTTTCTTTTCCTTTCCTTTTAAATTTATATTTATAAATTTTGGGGAAAGGAAAGGGGGGAGGGGGAGGGGGTTTCCCTAAGCAGGGAAGGGGGGGGGGCTAAAGGGGGAAGGGGGAGGAAGAGGGCCTTACCTAAGCAAAGGGGGGTAGGGGCCCTAGGGGGGGAGGGGGGAGAGGGAAGGGGGGCCCTGAGGAGAAAGGGGGAAGGGAGTTTTCATGAATAAAATCTCTTTCTGAAAAAATCTTTGGACGGCTAAAGTAGATTAAAGCCAACTTTTTACTAAGCCTTAGCGTTTTTTAATTTAAAAATAATTTTCCTATGTAAAAAATAAAATTTGGCAAAAATTGCTCATCAGAGCGGATCTCATAAGACGTGTTTGTCAAAATAGGTAAACAAGTTTGTAAAAGTAGGTAGACGTGTTTGTCAAAATAGGTAGACATGTTTGTAGAACTAGGTAAACGTTTCACTAAAATAGGTAGACGTTTCACGAAAATAGGTAGACGTGTTTTGACAAAATAGGTAGACGTTGCACGAAAATAGGTAGACGTGTTTTGACAAAATAGGTAGACGTTTCACTAAAATAGGTAGACGTTTATTATTTCCCCGTTCCATTATGCGGTTGTATGTTATAAATTTTAGTATAAAATACTTTTTTCTTCAAAAATCAAGTTTTTTTCAGCTGATGTTTAAATATCTATTCATACAAATAGCGGTTCGTATAAAGAAAAAAACCTCTCTTTGAACCTTTGACCTGAAAATATAGTTGTCTTCACTTTCCCCTCAGACACTCTAAGTGAAACCAGCTTGAGTGTGAGTCGGCCTCTGTCTTCCGACCCTTCGAGTAATGAGTGATGGCTCTTCCCCGCTGTGCGACTGCATTCCTCTACCCTTTTTTAGTGTTCTTCTTCTTTTTTCATCCTCTTGTTTCGTTTCGTCCTCGCGCATCTTTTGCATTACATGCTTGCCTTATAATGTAATATAAGAGATTGAAGGTCTTGAGTGCTCGTGGACACTACTGTGACGGGATACTGCATGAGAGGCGCAGAGTTATGGGAAAGTTGAGGATGAGAGAGAGAGAAAGATAGAAGAGAGAAAGAAAGAGAGAAACGGAGAGGGAGGGAGAAGATGAGAAGGAGGAAAAGGCAGATAGAGGCGAGGAGAGAGATTCAGAGAAAGAGAAGAAGGGAGGGAGGGAGAGGGAGAGTAAGATGGAGGGAGAGAGAAGAGGCCAGGTAAGAAGTAGTTATAGTGAGTGACACGAGTATAAGGTAGGGAGTCCAGACAACATCAAGACATGGGCAAAGAACATGTTTGAGAGGAAGGGGGGACGCCCCTGAACAAGCGCTTTTTTTGAGTGAGCTATTGGAGAAGCGGTGATTTGAATGTGGTTAGCATCTCTTGCTCATCTATCAGTTGCTTCCCCTTCCCTTTTTTGTGGTAATTTGCATAAGAGTGACAGGCGACGAGTTCTCCTATACCCTCTTCTGTTATCCCCTCTCTCGTCCTTCTCTGTCTCTTATATTTCGTCTTCAAAACCAAACGCTGCTCTTGCGTTCCTCTTCAGATATCATATTGTCCTTCTCTCTCTCTGTCTCTCTCTTTATCTATCTCTCTTTCTCTGTCTCTTTCTTTCTCTCCGTCTCTCTCTTTCTCTGTCTAACTGCCGTTTTCTCTCTTCCTCTTTTTCACTTTCTATTTCTTTCCTTCTCTCCCTTCCAGTCTCTAACTTGTCATTCATCATTCACCTCATGGTCTGCTTATCTTTTTTGGTAGTTTCCTTCAAGACAACTCTTCCCTTGTGATTGCTCTACAACCTGTTCTCGTTGCACTCTCTTCAAAACGTTCCATAAGACAAATGGAAATTCTGAAAATCAGTGAAACTAACTTGGTCTTTGTTTAAGAGAGAGAGATAGAAAGAGAGTGGGAGAGAGAGAGGAGAGAGAGGCAGAGAGAGAGAGAGACAGAGAGAGATAGAGAGGAAAGGGAATAGGGAGAGAGAGGGAGAGAGGAGAAAGAGAAGTAAATCTGAAATGATTCCAGGCAAATGGACGAAGTAAATAAAGAGAAATTCATTATTGAAAAAAAAATCACCTAAAGCAAGAAGTTAGCTCAAACGTTCGGGATGCAAGCCTTGTCAAGCCCAACTTACTCCTCTTTAGTTAGTGCCCATCTCTGCCCTCAAACGTTCGCGATGCAAGCCTTGTCAAGCCCAACTTACTCCTCTTTAGTTAGTGCCCATCTCTGCCCTCAAACGTTCGGGATGCAAGCCTTGTCAAGCCCAACTTACTCCTCTTTAGTTAGTGCCCATCTCTGCCTTCCTCCCCTTTGCGATCTTAAATTCCCATCTCATTACTAAGAGCTTTATTCTCTTATAAAAGAGAAAAGCTTATCTCCTCTTCTTCGATCGAGCAAAGCTGCACTTCAAACGAATTTCGCAGGTCCTATCTGGAAAATCTAGAAGTCTTAAGCAGGAGATTCCAGAAGGTGCTAGCCAACACTCAAAGATTCTAGCTAAGAGTTTTACAAATTACTAGGGGAGATTCAAGCTTATACTAGCTGGGATTTGGAAGATATTATAGCTGCGAGACCTTTTTCATACAAAGTAGTAGAACATCGAAAATTTGATGTTAGAAGAGAGACGAGTGAATGAAAGACCGCATTTCACCAGTCTATGAAGAGAACTGGGACTGTCAGTTCATGCGAACTGTCATTGTCCCTCGGGATGCATGAGACCGATTGACTGACAGGACAAGTTCTTGTCATATCTTGAGGGGAGATAGAGGAGAAATTGATGGCACCTGTCCGGGTTTGCTGGGAGACCCTAGGGCACATCTGCTGGGGCGATGACAGTCTCTGCCACCTTGTACAACAACAAAAGACGAGTTGAGCGAGTCGAGAGAAATACAGAATAACGGTTAGTATAAAGGATGAGAAAGAGGGAGAGAGTGAGAGGGAGAGAGAAAGAGGGAGAAAGTGAGAGGGAGAGAGAAAGAGGGAGAGAGAAAGAGGGAGAGAGAAATAGGGAGAGAGTGAGAGGGAGAGAGAAAGAGGGAGAGAGAAAGAGGGAGAGAGAAAGAGGGAGAGAGTGAGAGATAAAGAGGGAGAGAGAAAGAGGGAGATAGTGAGAAGGAGAGAAAAAAGGGAGATGGTGAGAGGGAGAGAGAAAGGGAGAGAGATAGAGAAAGATAAATAGAGAGAAATGAAAGAGTAAGAAAAAGTTATAACTTGGCCAAAAAATTCAGTGTTGAGAAGAGATTGAGAAAGAGAGAGATATTAGAGTAGAGAAACATTGTGAAGGTGCATAATGTGTTTATTTTAAAGATAAATTGTGTAGAATTTAACAGATAAAGTTCTGCTTTAAGTAATGGATAACAAATGCGAAAGTCTGTTTCGCCTATGTATAGTCATACCACATCTTAATAACTTGTGAACACAGCCTTATTCTTCTACCCAAATCACAAAAACTTTTGAAAGCAAAATTTAAACGATCTCAATTTCGATATTTTTTTTAATATTAACAGTCAAAACTTTTATTTCTCAAGTTTTCAAAATAAAAAAAAACATGCAATGTAGAACAAAATGAAAATACATACTTTATCACAGCTCACATCAGTTTATAGTGTAATTCAGTTTGTAAATGTCACAATTCAGTTTGTAAATGTCACAAGGTTTCATTATTTACATAAAATCCAGGCAAGTGAATTTGTCAGAAAACATTCAAAAAATTAAAAAAATTAATTCCTCTCGATGAATGCTGGAGAAAAAAGCACATTGTGTGATATGATCAGAATTTTATGAACTCCTCTATAATTTAGTCTTTTAACTCTCAAAACTCAAATTCACTCAAATTTCAAGGCTGTAGTCTTGAAGCGAATTGGGAAAGCGGTTTACTGTATATCGGAGACGACAAATTTTTCTTTGGCAAGAAAAACCGAACTTTATATATAAGTTAACCTAGTCATCGGTAAACTAATGCTTTGAAAATAAAAATTTATATCAAATCTTTTTGGTTTGAAAATGATAAATGATATGATCCGTGAGGGGCAGAAAGATAGATCAAAAGAGTCAATGAAAATTATGAAGAGAAGGTGACAATGAAGTGAGAGACAGGTAGAAATATTATTTTGAAAAGAGAAAAAGGAAAGAGGGAGATATATGAACTAGAGAGATCTAAAGATAGAGAAAAAAAGAAGAAAGAGAGGGAGACAGAAATATAAAAAGAGAGGATGAGAAAGTAAGTTAAAGAGTGAGAGAGAGGTGATTAAACGAAGAATATGAATAAATGAAGCTATTTATTGGACTGTTACCAGCCCGGCAGAGCATGTTTCATATCCGGAGGATACAAGGAAGTAATGCAACGAAAGGACTCTTCATCTGCATCCGAAGTTCCCGTGAGAGAATTTGGTTGCGATAGCGGGGACCTGAAACTCATCAATTTCTCTCAGCAACAGATAGGACTGTTTCCCGAATGCCATCCAAGTCCTCTTATTACGCGAGACCTAATTGGCATGCCTCCACCCTTTCGATTCCCTAGGAAGAAGGACTGAATAGTGTTAGCAGACCTCTCGAACACAACGGACTCGGGCTGTGGAGTAGCGGTGAAGGGCGGCGTCCCATCGGGCGAAGTGAGTCCGAATGCAGTCATACCGTGTGGAGCCACCAGCGAGCGGGAGTCCGATGGCAGTCCTGGTGGGGGCGGCGGCATACCGCTGTACACGTCGCAGTAGAAGCCGAGCGGTGGCGGCGGGCCGAAGAAGCCGGGAGGAGCTTCTGCAAGCGTTCAGGAGTTTTTCGGGGGCATTCGATTCAAGTTTATGCATAATGTTAGTGTGCGCTGACGAGTGTACATATTAATACATTGGGTGACAAGTTCGATGCCCACCCCAGGCGGATCTTCCCAATTTAGGGCAGTTAGAAAGTGTTGGCGGTGTTTGCACAAATATTATGGAGCCTTAAAATTCAAAAAAAGAGAAAGATAAGTGGAGCACCGGTTTCGTAATTTCTTTAGACTCATCACGAATTGCCGTGAAATAGCAATGGATTACGGTGTTTTCTATAAGATGTTGCTACTTTTTGAACGGAGCAATCACTTTTAAACAAGATTAAGCAATAAGAATACACCGTAATCTATTGCCATTTACGGCAACTCGTGGTGACACTGAAGAAGGTACGAAATCGGTGCTCCACTTATCTTCCACTGCTTTGAATTTTAACGCTCCATTACTCTTTCTTTACTACATATGAAACCAAGAAGTGACTAAGGGAGCATTCATTTGTTCTACCAGGTCAAATGTGCATGGTAGATTTCGATATTCAGTCGGATTTCGATAAGGCTGTTCCGTCTCAACCATCTACTAGATTCTCGGGGCTATACGCTCTTAGTTCTCATTCGTAATACATGGAGAACATGAAGAGGAAAAGAATCTAACGAAATGTGACGCTTTTTATCTTTTAGTAGATCACAAAACAAATATAGTTTTAAAAAAGGCGGATGACATTTTAGTAAAAGTGTTTTAATTATCTAAGTTACATTCATTCATTCATTCTTTCATTTATTCCTTACATACATATAATTAAAGTACAATGTATGAATGTCCCGTTAGTGATTGATTTAGAAGTTGCTCGTTTAAACAGTATGTAAATGCATCAAATATCAATAAGAAATTTAAAAATCGGGTTCTTTTAAACTTGGGGGGTGCTTTACTTCGGGAGGGGGCGCGCTTTACTTGGGAAGGGCTTTTTAAAAATAACTTTTTTAAAGATTTTTTTACATTAAAAAAAGCTCAGGCTCAGGAAAAAGTTTCCGCTATCGAGGCCGTACGGCTTAGGCGAACGATGCCGCATAAGAAAATTTACATTTTTTTTCCATTTTTGAACGCACCGAAAAGAGCCCTCCCAAGTAAAAGCGGAGTCCCCCAAGTTAAATTGTGCCATAAATTGTTTACCAGGTGTGAGTTCAGAGTGGAGATTCTAGGGAAAAATAGTTCAGGGACT
The DNA here is from genome assembly GCA_964056735.1 of Allodiplogaster pararmata. Taxonomy (NCBI): domain Eukaryota; kingdom Metazoa; phylum Nematoda; class Chromadorea; order Rhabditida; family Diplogasteridae; genus Allodiplogaster; species Allodiplogaster pararmata. The sequence continues at coordinate 26,536,551 of OZ057407.1, forward strand.
ATGTTTATATGTATGTTGATTCTCAATTTTAAGATTTAACAGCGAAATGTATCGATTGAATAAGAGGAACATTATTGATTAGTAAAATGAAGGGATCATGAAGTGCAAGTGGATAGGTGGAACAGTTCTGAGTTTTTGAAAAAATAAATAACACAATTATTCTTACAAAAGAATTGGGGTTTTTTGTGGTATACAAAATTGAAGTTCCCAAAATTTTGTGTACAACAGATTTCTATGTATGACATCGGTGATTCATTTCCATAAAATACATATTTATATACATCAACAATAAGGAAGTATTTTTTTATTAGCTAGCTCTTCAAGCTATCGCACTGAATATTACGCATTGTGGCCTTTTGAATGTGAACCAACATCCATTTGTATATTTCCGATAGAAAAACAGGTGTTTGAGAGTTTTTCAAATGTCAACTTTTCCAGCGATGCTTATTTTCAAGAGATTTGTTTTTATTTTACGCGGTTTCTATAATTTGAGCGGCGAAGAAAGAGAGGGACATGGAAAAAATTCAAAAACAGGCAGACAGAAAGAGGAAAAGAGAGGAAAAGAGAAAGAAACGAAGAAGGAGAAGAGTGAGAAAGATAAAAGACTTAACCCTCCGGTTCTGCCCAAGAGCCAGCTGCCCTAGCGCGAATCTAATGCCAATAGCCTACTTTTCGTGGTGTGACGCCACAGCTCGTAGTTAATAGGCATGGTGAGGTTAATCCGCCCCCTCCCCCTCCCTCTCCCCCTACTCATAATCGGGTGGTCACTTGCCGATACTTCACCTTCTCTCGCCCAGCCAAGTCATTATGGATCTTTCGCCTATCAACACACCCTTTCTCTTAAGAGAGTCTTAGTGAGAGCGAAAGAGAAAAAAGGAGACAGATAGAAAGAAGAAAGAAAGAAATAGAGAGAGAGATGAAGATATATATATATATATATATATATATATATATATATATATTCTGATAGAAATAGAAAGGAATAAAGAAGGAGAGAAAAGAGATCGAGTGATTGAGAAAGAGAGAGAGTATAGAGCGAGAAGATCATTAATGCCCCCCCCCCCCTCCCATAAAAATGATTGTCAACGATAAAAGCGTGAACTCCTGTTCTAAACAACAAAAACAAATCAAGTATTCTCTTTAGAATTCAAAACTTATTATATGAACCATGGAATGCTGATGGAGCGTGTCGCTAGTACTGGGGAAAACGTATGAGAATGCATAACTTTGAGCTTTCCATCGTGGTGATTATTTTATGAGTCAATACAAGAAAAAACCAAAAAATGGTAAGTTAAGAAAGTGAGATTAAGCATATCAATCAGTAACACAGAGAAATACTTCAAAAAAGAGGAAGAAAAGGGAGTTAGAGGAAGTAGACGGAACTTCAAGACAGAGAGAAAGAGAGAAAAGCAAAAAAAGAGAGAGGAGGGAGAGAGAAAAAAGGGATTGAGAGGAAGAGAGAAAAAGAGAACCAAAAAATAGAGTCAGGAGGAAGAGATAGGAAGAGATAGAAAGAGAAAAATTGGGAGGGAGAGAGGAAGGGAGGGAGAGAGAGAATATGAATATTTACAGTACCCGCAGAAAAAGCCTCATGCGGCATGCCGTCCTCTCGCGTGCCTCCTCTGCTTCTCCTGAGTGGTCTGAAGCCGCCGAACCTCATCTGCTTCATTCTTCGCTCTTTGCTGCGACGGTTTTGGAACCAAACCTGGTGGTTGATTTATAGGTTTTTGTGGTTATAATTTTCGAATGTTTTTTTTAGTACAGTGGTAACTCGCTAGCTCCCGGTAAGAGAGAGACGGCTGGGTTCGATCCTCCCTCGTAGACCACCGTTTGCCTTGCGATAGTTTGATAATGCGTAATTTCTATCGAACGCACTGGTTGTGATTGTTAAGTGAGTGATGACTTGATGCGTGCTGACCTACACATTTGAGAGAGGATTTATTCGTGTATTATATAAACGAGAACGAAGCCATGAAGCAGAAAAGAAGCATAAAACTGTATAAAATAAAAAATAGAAAGAATAAAAGCAAGAGAGAGAGAGAAAGCGAGAGAGCGAGAGAGAGAGAGAGAGCTGAAACTCTTATACAAAAAAGAGCTCCTATTTCTTGGTCAAGTTCTACAGAAGATTGGGGGTCATATTGTACACGTCCCGATTGGACGATACTAGCCTGAGAGTTGAAATATATTATAGCTTAGAATCCCTTCAGGACATGAGTTCTATCGATAAACGCGGAGTCATTATGTTGATAATGTTTATGTCTCTTGTTCTTTTTTGCTTTCGAAAAGTTCTCTCTCTCTCTCTCTCTCTCTCTCTCTCTCTCTCTCTCTCTCTCTCTCTCTCTCTCTCTCTCTCTCTCTCTCTCTCTCTCTCTCTCTCTCCCTCTCCAACTTCTTATGTGCCAAAAACCCATAATATCTTTCTCTGTCTCCGTCTTTCTCTCTTAATATCGTTTTCTTTCTCGCTATCTCTTTCTCTCCTTCCTAATTCTTATCTGCATCAAACCCTTACTGTCTCTTTTCCTTCTTTCCCTCTCTCCTTATCCCTTTTTTCATCTCCTTCTCTCTCTGTTCTTTTTCTCTCTCCCTTTCTCTCTCTCCCTTTTTACTTGTCTATTTTTCTTTCATTCTATCTCTATTGCTCGGTCTTTCTCTCTCCGTCTCTTTTCTTCTGCTCCATCCTTCTCGTTCGCGTCTCCCCGAGCTTCACCCTTTCTCCCTTCGCATACGGTAATTACACCCATTCCCCCATGAGAGATGCACAAGCCCGTGCAAGCGAGAAGCAGGTGAATTAATGCGGGAAATTAGAGAGAGAATGAGAGAATGAGAGAGGGAAAGGTATGGACACACACACACACAGAGAGAGAGTCTCAGACAAAGCTATAGGCAGAGAGAGAGAGAGAGAGAGAGAGAGAGAGAGAGAGAGAGAGAGAGAGAGAGAGAGAGAGAGAGAGAGAGAGAGAGAGAGAGAGAGAGAGAGAGAGAAGCAGACAGCGAGCCGGAGTCAAGTCATTCAGTCTATGGCAATCTAATCATTCCGGACAAAAGCAAGGGGAGGGGGACTCAGAACTCCACTGGGGGTTAGAGAATTAACTGAGAATAGGATGTAATAGAGAGCGGAGGAGCGCTACAAAAGTGAGCGAAAATGGAGGAGTAAAGAGTTGGAAAGAAAAAGAGAATAAGGGAAGAAAAGAGAGAGACGAGATTGACAAAATATAAAATTAATGTAGAGAATAAGAGGAGCGAGAGTGAGACATGAAGAGAAAGCAACAGAAAGAAACTGAGTTCTGAAAGGAAAATAAAAGCATCAGACGGACGTGCAAAAACGAAAACATCTTGATACTTTCGGGAACAGGTAAACTTTGGAAAAGGAGACAAATATTGTGTTATCACTAGTTTACTACTTCAGCTTATTTGTTGTGGTATTTTATTTTATCTTTAACGACACCCAAAAAAAAGGAAAATGTATGACACATGCATACATATACGTATGTACAATACTTGAGCCCTGTATAACTTTAACTGTGGTTCTCATATGTCAGTTACCCAGAAAGAAAGATGTGTGAGCATTTCTTACCAAAAAAATTTATCAATAATTAGAAAATATATTTATGTGTAAGTATGAATTTGGAACCTGAATAACTCTCATATTGAGTCCAGTCTCCGCTGCCAATTGCTCCCTTATGTGACGGGTTGGCTTTGGGGTCGAAGCAAAAGCAGTCTTCAAGGTTTCTAGCTGAAAATTTATTCACCGTGTTTTTAAAATATATATATATATAAACTTTTAGTCATATGGTGAGGTTTAAGATCTAATCCTAACAATAAGACAGCAGTGGAAACCGCTTCATCTTTGACAGAAGCTGAAAAGGGTTAACATTGATATTACAAGTGTACCTTTAAATAACAAGATATCGATGAAAAAGCTTTTCGTTGCTAATGCAAACCCTATCTCTTACGGTTTCGCTCATGACCGCAGAAATTCGTGCAAAATCTGTGAGTCGGGCGGGAACTGAACTCGTGCCTTTGCTTACCATTTGATGCTCTTTTCGCTAGGCTACCGATACAAGTAAGCCGTCTTACTTTATTGACCCTGCGGTCCTAATCGTCAAGGTTTTGTTTTGCCCTCAGAAAAAAAAGATGCTTATTAATCTTTTTCATGACACCGGGGACTCAAAGCGTACAATTCCTGTAAAGACTGAAGCTGCGGCGCAAAATTTTTAAACTGAGTCTTACCTTGACGAAAAAGTTATGAAGTGTAAAAAAGTCGAATGCTGGCTTTCAAAACGAAATAATTTAATTATGTTTGATACAAGCAATATATCGATAAAAATATTCTTCAACAATCATTTGCCCTATCTCTTTCGGTTTCGCTCTATGCATGGCTGCTCTGCTGCTTGGAGAAGATTGAAACTACATAGAAAATAGCGTATGCTCACAGTTTCTTACTTCAAGGATCCGGAAGGTATACTATTCGCTTTTAGTCAATTAAGATGAAACACGTAAACCCCTAAAAAGAGATTTTGTTTGGCAAATAATTGTAAGTTAGAGAGAGAGTAAAGGTGAATAGGTGGAAATGCAGAGAATTAGAAATAGTAATAAAAAAAAGAAACATACAGGAAAGAGAGCGAGAGAGAGCGAGAGAGAGAGAGAGAGAGAGAGAGAGATACAGCTGTCGAAATTTGCATGTACGTATGTATCCGGTCCAAAAAAGCATGAACAAGAAACAATCCGAAAGCCCATTTTCGGCGCTGGCTTTTTTCAAGTCGTTTTTATTCGACTGTTAAATCCCCTCATATTCTCTCTTTCTGTCTCTCTCTCTTCCTCTCTCTATCTCTCTTTCTCTCTCTCTCTTTCTGTCTCTCTCTCTACCTCTCTCTATCTCTCTTTCTCTCTCACTCTCTCTCTCTTTCAGTCTCTCTCTACCTCTCTCTATCTCTCTTTCTCTCTCACTCTCTCTCTTTCAGTCTCTCTCTACCTCTCTCTATCTCTCTTTCTCTTTACCTTTTTTCTTTCTGATTCTCTCTTTCTTTATCCTCCTCTCTCTCCCGCCCTCTCACTTATTTTGTATAACCTCCATGTAACTTCATTTCTCACAATAACTTTTTTTATTCTTCGTATCTTTTATCTCTCCCCTTTCTATTATTCTGCTATTTCGAATTGACTTTTTCGTATTACGGGATCACCCCGGAGCGCGCAACAGTTACAGGCAAGAAGAAGACGGAACGGTGCCTGAACTTGAAAGGAACCGCTTCGATAGAGAGAGAGAGAGAGAGAGTGGAAGAGAGGGAGAAAAAGAGAAGGAAAAAGAGAGAGAGGAAGAGAGGGAGAAAAAGAGAAGGAAAAAAGAGAGAGAAAGAGAGAAAAAGAGAAAGAGAGAAAGAGAGTGACGGAGAAAAAGAGAAAGGGAGAGTCAGAAGTTGACTAAGATACAGAGAGAGAAGAGAGAAACCCAGACAGAGGGAGACTTGAGAGTGAAAGAAAAAGAGGGAGATCCATCTGAGTCATGGAGCATGAAGAGTACAAAAAGAGAAGAGCTGTAGATATAATACTGTTTTGGAAAAAAATTTGAAAAACTGAAGAAGATAAAACAACGGAAAAGAGATAAATTGACTGTTTTTTTAAAACTTCTTATTTAGTTCTTCCTCTTTTTTCCTCGTTCTGTTAAAATCTTTTCATCTCGTGCTTTTTACATCACGTTTTCTGAATATCTCTCTCTCTTTCTCTCTCTATTTTCTTCATCCTTTCTCTCTCGCTATCTTTTCACTGCATCTTTTTATTTCTCTTCCACTAGCTCATACGGAAAGAAGATTTATCCTCCAACAGGAAATTACCCTCAGCCCGAGGGTTCCGTATTTCAGATCTTCCTAGCCCTTCTCTTTCTCTTCTAATCTCCTTCTCTCTACCTATTTCTGGCCCTCTAAGACTCTTTTCCTTTCTCTCTATCTTTCTCTCTAAAACCTCTTTGTTTTTTTAAACTATCTCTTCCTCTCTCCTTTCTCTAATCTCTCCTCGCTCTTCTCTTCTCACCGCTTTCATGGTAATTTCCAGTCTGACTCACTCTTTTTAAAATAAATTCTCCATTTTCAAAAAATCAATGTTTTTTCGAATAATACCATTCCAAAAAGCAGAGAACTTTCGGAGCAGAAGTCGAGATATTGTATTAGGGGCATGAATCACCATTTGACCACACCCCTTCATTGGGCTGCATCCGCTTTGACCCCTCAACTCTTGCTCCTACATATTCCTCCTCTCGTCCCCTTTTCTCAGTTTTTTTTTGGTGACATGAACACCCCTTTCCCAGAAAGTCTCAAGTTCCTAGGTTTGAACTATATGTGAAAAATCTTCACTTATGTCCGGGAAAAAACGTGTTGAACTTCAGTTTAATCATAACGATTATGCGCCACCTCAACTGATCTGAAGATTCGGATTCTGCGAAAATACTTTGATGCCGTTCTATTGCATTAAACAGAAACCGAAGCTAGTTTTTCGTAATCAGAGTGCAAAGGTCTACGGAAAACTCCTGGCCGGAAATGCAAGAATAATCTAATTCAGTCTTGACTCGGGTTTTTGTGTTAAATGTTTGAGGTCATGAGGTGCTTCTGGAGCTGCTGAGATAATACATATATCATCATCTTTGCTCGGAAGTAAAACATTCTATACAGTATTTAAGTAAGGGGTACTAAGATGTCCTCGCTTGTACGGTATTTTCGGTCTAAATTGCAAGAGGGCTTTTGAGCTAACTTGTTTTGGACCGCGCAAGGGAATTCTAGGATAGTCTTAAGGGAAAGTGACAGAGTGTTTTAATGAACTGTTGTAGGTCAATACTGACAATTAGAGGGCAGAACTGACTATAAAATGTCAGAAAAACTATTAATTAGAGGTCATGATAAGAAGGAGAAGTCAGGACTGTCAAAAATTTTTGTCACTTAGGCTTTAAAAATTCCTGTTGCTGGTCAAGACTATGATTAAAACAGGGTTCCAGATCTTCAGGAAAGATTCATACGTTGATAAAGTGATTTTTGTCGGTGAAAGCTAAGATCTCTGAAGCCCTATAAAAAACTTATGAAATTTTTTTTGCTACAGTAGTACCACTCATGTTTCTCAACCGTTTTTTATTGAGTCATGAATAGGATTTCTAAAAAGATTTTCATAAAGATACACGTTTAAAACCTGTGAATGCTTTTTGATGAAGCCAATAGATGTTTCAATCTAATTTTTATACAGTACTATCACTCAGAAAGGTAAGGTCTTCTGACGTCTGTCATGAAGTACTAATACAGTACTCTTATGTCTAGTATATACATGCAGTATCAATTCTCCATCATAAAGTAGCTCTCTACCTACCTGTTTAGCTTTGATGGTGGTGCGAGGCCCCCTCCGCTTGGCGGAGTTGGGGTCGTCGCTCTGCTTGCCGTCCTCATTATCCCGCTCATCCGCCCCGACTCCCTCTGAGCTGCCTTCCGGGATGTCTTCTTCGATTTCCGACGTGGCTTCCGGCTCAGCCGACACTGGAAACACTGCGGTTGATGAAGTGTGTGAGAAAATTTTCATTGATAATTTTAAAGTTTGTAGTGGAAATACCACACAAGCCTCATTTTGCATCTGGTAAATACTCATAGAAAGCAACAAAAAAACCTATGCGAATGCAAGAAGCAGAGAGAAAGGGTGCCGAGAAGAAGATAAAAAATTAAAAAAAATATTTTTTTAAAAACGGGACAATAAACGTGAAAAAAGATTAAAATACTGAAACAACATGGTAGGACATAGAATAGAACAGAGAAAGAGAGAGAAAAAGTTAAAAAGGTAGAAAAAAGAAGTGAAGAAAGAGAGATAGAGAGAGAGAGAGAGAGAGAGAGAGAGAGAGAGAGAGAGAAAGTGAAGTTAATGGGTCCGTGATCTTGAGAAAGAAAACAATAGAGATATCATGTCAGCAGATGCTTATGTTTTGTTCTCCTTTTATTCTGAACAGGACTGAGGCTCATAACACAATTACAAGCACAACACATACAGGCAAGAGAGATGAAAAGTTAGAAAGAAGTAAGAATGAAGAAATAGAAAGACATAGAGAAAGATAAAGGAAAATAGAGGAAGTTAATAAGAGATAGAGAAACAAGATGAGAGACAGAGAGTGAGAGAAATGATAGGTTTAGCAAGAGATGAAGAAAAAAGATATAAAAGAAGAAAGAGGAATGAATGGAAAGGGACAGAAGGTGCGGTAAAAAAGGCAAAAGAGTCAGCCGAGAAGAAGGATGTATAACAAGAGAGTCAAAAGAGTCAAAGAGAAGGACATGATGTATAACAAGAGAGTATGAAGAGTCGGAGGCTACAGTCGTATTGTTTCTAATCATAATACATCAGGGGAACAGCATTGCTCCAACCCGTTTCGAAAGTCATTTATTCCTCGGCTTGCCATGTTGTTCTCATTTCGTTCACTGCCTTTTTCATTCATTATTTTCTCCCTATTCTCTCTCTCATTCTGTTGTTGTTGTTGTTGCCGGCAAGCATCCCGCATCGAAGACTTGGTTATGAACATCTCTCTCATTCTCTCTCTCTCTCTCTCTCTCTCTCTCTCTCTCTCTCTCTCTCTCTCTCTCTCTCTCTTTCTCTCTATGAGTTCAAAATTTTTCGTGTGCTCTCTCCGTGACTCTCGTTCTAACCCTTCCATTACCTTTTCCTCACTCAGTTCGTAATCTCTATTCCTTTCGTTTGTTTTGTTTGGTTTTGTTTGGTTTTGTGGGTTTTCATGGTCTTCTCGGAGTTTGCAAGAAGTGTGAAGTTTGATTTATCAAAGCAAAAATGATTTACAACCAAAGAAGTACATTCAAATCTGAGACGAAAATTACATCTCAAGAGAGTGTTATTGGCCAGTTTGAGTAAAGTTAAGCCAGAGAATGTTAATATAGAAAGCGAGTGCAATAAGAGAGGAAAAGAGGGAGAAAGGGAGAGATAGTGAGAAAAGAGATGAAAATCAAGAGAGAGATGAAAGAAGAAGATAAAGAGAAAGGTAGCGTCAGAGATAGAGAGAGAGAGAGCAAGCAAAGAAAACGATATGAGATGGTAGATGGCCACTTGTTAGCTCTCTCTATAGAAGGCTGTCATCATCCTATTACCGCAAAGAAGCTTACAAGGGTCCTCTCCTTATATCCTCCTTTCTGCCTTATAAACCTTCTCACCCCCCTCCTTATCTCTGTCTTTCTGTGTCTCACTTTCCTCTATCTCTCATTATTTCTCTGTCTCTTCCTTTCTCTCTCTGTCTCTTCTTTTCTCTCTCTGTTTCTTCCTTTCTCTCTCTTTCTACCTCTCTCTTTCTCTCCTTCCACTCTGTTTACCAATCGCTTCCCGCCCTCTCTAAGATGAAAGGAAGAAGCTGGGCATGAATGCGTACACAACCGCTCATCTCTCGTGCCAGATGATGGTTATCTCATCTTCTCTCCCCTATTCATTGCCAGAAGAAGGTTCCCAT
>OZ057407.1:26546210-26593710 GCA_964056735.1 Allodiplogaster pararmata
CATCCACCGCAAAGAAGAATCAATCGGTAATGCTCCCAGTCACCTCCATGCTCATATCGGGCAGATTCGGGTTGCAGGCGAACTCTGTCAGACACTTCAGCGCTTCTTGGAAGGCATCCAGCACAGAGGGGAAGTTCTTCATGAACTACAACAAATACACGTTAGAAAATGAATCATAACAATTACACGTAAGAACCAGGTTGTTTCTTACCATGAAACCAAGAACAGGTGTTATATTATGTATTCGAAAGGGACACGGAAACTCGAAGAATACTATTAGTTGGTTGAACACAGACCCGCGAGCTGCTATGAAAGGTCGTTTTTTCGAGAGAAATGGGGTTTCATGTCAAGTTTTGCTTTGGAAAAGGGTAACAAAGGCTCGTCAACAGGCGGTTGCACTTGGCTATTTAATCCCTGCTCAATGTTATATATCTCTAATTTAATAATTAGCTTTCTCTTTAACGCCCACACATACATGTTCAGATCAGGTTTCGAATCCCGATTCAGGCAATCAATGGATTGTGAAAAGAAACATGAGTGCTGATGGTACTGTTGACGGCAGCGAAGGCTGCTTCAATTATGTCCAAGTGGGAGTCGCCAGCCGCTATCGTCCACACTATAAAGCCTTCAAAGTTGGGTTCATCACATTCTATCCTTGGGTTTCAAAGATACCATTCTTACAGTCTTGTTTACTCCCAAAGGAGTTGAAATAACAATCAAACCGGGTCCTCCGAAAGAGAAAGGACCCGTTTTCGAACTCCAAAAAATACTTTGAACTTCGAAAATCATCGTAACTCATTGATCTGGCCAGCGGAACATTTGATAAGAACCAACTCAAGAAAACTTAAATCTGTTCTGCAACTTAAATAGGCTTACGGTAGCACTAAAAATATTAAAGGTGAAACTACAATACAAATAAACTGACCTGAGAAAAGATTCATCCAACCCGACTTTATCCTGCTTCCCTGGGCATCCACAATGTGCACCGTGCAAGTGACCACTAATTCACGGGTCGCAGCCGATCTGTTGTGGTCCATGATCACCTGCACATCAGAACACTTTTGTAACATTGTACAAAAACTTCTTGGTAAGTCTGGAAGTATTTTTTGCGGTTGGTTTTCGCTTTTCAGTGCTCTCAAAAGGACCCTTCCAATCATCGGAATCACTATACATATTTTCGAACAAAAAGAGATTCTCTGCTTGCGAATCTTTGTACTCGGGTTCCAATGAGCCGTAATCGAACTCGCGAACCTCTGCTTTACCAGCTTGAACCCCAAGCCAATACCTCAGACAATTATATCATCTAGAAGACCCCAAACTGTTTTACAAGATTAACCTCGAACGGCCTGAGGAAGTCCTTCTGGAATCTATAGTTCGGCAGCTCTCCTTTCTCAATGAACTTGATGGCCAGTTGCCTGCAAGGTATCCTCGCTCATTCATTCCATTAATTCAGTCTAAGTTAATTATGGTTGTCATCTCAAACCATTAAACTATGACTAACTTTAATTATGAAGCCTACAGAACTGAGCTATAATTTTAGAAGGTCTAAACTAGGACTCATAATAATATACCTCGCGGCAGGGTACGCACTCCCCTGGAATGCGGAAAAGATATATCTTGGTAGAACCAGTGGCTGCCCGCTAGTTCTCTGCTTGTGTGCGTACCAACAGCGGGGAAAGTCAGATTCTTGCCAGAGCACTACCAACATTTCTTAACCCCCTTGGTTTGGGTGAACCTATCCGGAGTGGGAGTCGAACTCGGCACTCTTCGCACAATAGTCGAACACACAACCATTATGCTACGCCTGAAGGTCTAAACTAGGAGTATGAACTTGAAAAAAAACTCAAAAAGTTTCACCCCTTATCTTTGTATTTATTTATTTATTCATTTACACCATTAGGTGTGACACTAAAATGAGTCGAGAGAAAAAATAATAATTAGAACGCACTTCCCACAAAGGGAGAGAAGAAAAAAAAACAGACATTACATCACGAGGTCACAGTAAAGAGGCAAGAACAGCATTAAAACTTCTAAAAAAGAACAATAACTTAGTGAGAAAGCAAGGGGATGCGAGAGAGGAGGGCTGAAGATGGGATTTGGTTGTCTTCCTTCATAAGCAGTTGAAGGAGAATAGAAGCGGAGGAATACCCAAGGACCACTGTTACATTGTACACTCGGGGGTTGCCAAGCCCCGGCATCGTCTGTATTCTGAGACGGATCACAGTGGAGGAGGAACACTGCAGGTACGCCGTGAACAAGGCCCAAGGGTATGTGCTGCCGATGAAAGTGGAGGTGAAGCTGCCTTGCGATCTATTCCCGAGTTTTCCAAATATAAGTTAAGGTGGTATGGGAGGGGAATAATCTAAAGAAAGCAACAAAAAGAGAAATCAAATAGTCAATGGGGAAAATTTAGATATTGGATACGCTCAATCCTAGAAACTCTAAGACTGGGAAAGAATACAGACGCTTCTTAAAGATTTTAGAATTAGGGCTGTTCATTAACTCAGGAGGTAGCTTACACACAGAAGGAGTGGAAATATTGAGAGCGGTTCGCTTTAGGGATGTGAAAATTGAATGGAGCTACTCTACCATTACAAGGCTTAAACGTGAAAAGGTTACTTATAGTCACAGTCATTTCACAGTGAATGAATTTGAAAGCAAGAACAAGATCATTACATACTCTTCTATAATAGAGACTGTGCAACGAAAAATTAATGAGACGAGCTTCATAACTTGGAAAGGGAGACGAAGAATGGAAATCAACACAACGATAGTGTAACAACTTGGTGAACACATGACTCACTTTTTCAATCTGGACAATGTCTTTTTTAATAAAAGGAGACCACACAGAAGAACAAAACTCACAAATTGGTAAAACATATGTCTTGAAGCATCTAATATAAATCGCAGCTATTTTGGACTTCAAAATGCGAAAAATACAATATACAATATTTAAGGATCTTCTAACAACTGAAGAATAATGATAACGGAAACTGAGTTCTGAATCAATCAGAACACCAAGATCTCGAATGAAAGAAGAAGATTTGAATGAGGAAGAAGGAGAAACGAAGTAATTTAGTTGTGGGTTTCTTTTTCCTACATAGAGTACATTGCATTTTTTCTCCGCAATGTCCAACTGCCATTTCTTGCAGTAATCTAACATGTATGAGGAAGCAGAACAGAGTTGGGAATGGGCATCGCTTTGATTTTGCGCGTCAAAAATTGTTGATAGTTTTATGTCATCAGCGAAAAGTTGGATATCATAGAATTGTGATCAGAAGTGGCCGTAAAGGGTGGGCCAACAATGCAATTGGATACTGTATCCTGTGTAGAAAAGACTAAATCAATGATTTTAGACCCATAAGTGCAAGTTTTAACGTGCTGAGTCATAGAGAAGTCCAAACTTAGGTCCTTGAGAAAATTTGATGAGAAAGACAGCGTTCTCAAATCAAATTCCAAATTAAAGTCCCCAACTATTACAGATGGTTGGGGAACAGCAACTAATTCTGTGAGCGAATCGAAAAAAGATTCGTTTTGTTGAGAAGATAATGCTGGAGGCCTATAACAGATAATTATCCGGGTTTTAGAGACAGAGATAGAGGAAAACAGGTCGAATGCCAAAATGTTGAATGCAGAATTTCTACGCGTAGATACTTGGCTGAACGGTAAATGATCTCTAATGAGAGCACAAACACCACCACCCCTTCTATTCGATCTGTCATGCCGTAGTACAGTGTAGGGAAGACTACCAGTGAGTTCAGAGTCTCTTATGTCATCATTAAGCCAAGTTTCTGAGCAGAGGAGAAGATCTGGCTTATGAGAAGAAAGTAAATGATGCAAATGCTTCAACTTATTTTTTAAAGAGCGAGCATTAAAGTAAAGAACAGAAAGAGAGTCAAGAGACATAGTTCCTTGATCAATCAGTTTCCCTGAATGGGAGAAGGCCTGTAGGAGGTTTGTGGAAGAGCCGGCGGTAGTGTACGCCTCGGCCCTCCTATCTCTTGCTTTTGCCATAACTCATCCCGGTATAACACCCAGCCGGAGGCTGGGTTCGCTTCACGTAGTTGTTTTAGCAGGAGTCTTTTTGTGTTCCAGGTCGTCAGTTCATCGGGTGTCATTGATTTACGGATGTAAACGCCCTTCCATTTAGACAGAGAGCGCAGAGAATGAGCAGCACGCAAGGAAGACAGCATGAAAGAACGCGCCGGTAACATCACTTTGAGCAAGCGCCGGTTACCGGTGCCCATTCTGAAGACTGCTTCAGGTCGCACTTGAACATTCAGATCGTCTAATAACTCCCGTACCACTGCCTCATCATGTTTTGAGCTTTCAGTCATGCAACACAACGCAGGTAGAAAAAGGGTGTAAAAGGTCTACTTGAATCATTCTCTTCATCAAACCATCTTATCCTCATCCTCTAGCTCTTAGATGCGAGCTTTCGAGGAAAGTTGCCTCCAACTAGAGCTCTTTGAATCACAATAATAAAGATAGCGAAGAAATACCTTATAGCATCAACGGAGAAATGCGAGATGTCCTCCGATGATGAACAGCCTGCAGTCGTGAGATGCTCGCCAATCACACTCCATATCCTCGACCACTCCAGGCGAATGCGGCCCATGTTATACGAGGCAACCTTAATGAGTATTCCCATTGAATCAGCAACTTGAAAAGACTCTTGGAGTGACCCTATTCCTACACCTATTTCGTGAAGTACGGTAACTGGACTTCATCTTCGAGATACCTGTCTCATTTCTAATTTGCGCAGAGGCTCGCCTCTGGGTTTGGTAAACGCAACTATGATTCGAGATACACATTCAACCAGATATTGCACATGCTAGCGTGCGTAAATTAGCAAAGTGCGAGAACTACCAAAATCGATTAGCCCCTCGGCTTATATGATTTTCGAACTGGAGGTTGAACCTGCGACGCATATTCCAATAATCAGACTTATTCTAATTGAGCTGAACTAGACTTTTATTGGAATTAAAAAAAATTCTTCAAGGTATGAAAGCAAATTTGACTCACGTCTCTTTGTTCTATGTTAAAATCTTTCCCACCTCCTAAACCCTAATAAAGAAAACCGCTCACCTCCACAATCTTCTGCAGCATGAACATTCTTGGTCCCGACTGCTTCGAGAGGTCTTGCAGGGAAACCTTGCAGAGGGCCCTTACAAAGTCCACGATGGCCTCACCCATCAGCCGAGAAGACCCCTCGAAAATCCTGCAAACAGAGGCGATGTTTCAAAACAACTCAGAAATTTGCCAAAATAGGTACGAGTACGATAATTTCCAGTTTCTTTCACGCTAGTACGAGCTTGATGGGTTTTGTAAAGACGCAAGACAGACTACCGTACACGAAATAAAAAATCATGATGAGGGAGAGAGACACCGATATCAATCTTCGGACGCTAAGAATTACAAAGAAGAAGTAGGCAGTTCCATTTTTTCAGAAAAACCAGAAAGTGCACTTGCACTCTATAGAAGAAAACTTTTTGCCTTCCGTGTAACTTCGGATTTTTCGCACATTTCCAGTGAATGCCTTAATTTGACAAAAGGTATTGAAAGGTCCTTCTTGTCTTCTTTGCTAATTCGTATAGAATGACAAGTGATGGTGCCCGATAATGTGGAATCAATGGCTAACCTATCAACCGCCAAGACAACCGCCTGCGAGGCTGTTTCTCCAAGAGTGAGCTGCATCGAGGAGAGGCTCTTCTGATCTTGGCCCGTGTTCTTCGAGACATCTTAAAAGAA
The DNA here is from genome assembly GCA_964056735.1 of Allodiplogaster pararmata. Classification (NCBI taxonomy): domain Eukaryota; kingdom Metazoa; phylum Nematoda; class Chromadorea; order Rhabditida; family Diplogasteridae; genus Allodiplogaster; species Allodiplogaster pararmata. The sequence continues at coordinate 26,551,962 of OZ057407.1, forward strand.
CTCCCAGGTATCTCTAGTTTCATTACAAGACACCACACAATGCATCTAAAGAAAGTTGTTATGAGAGAAACAGAAGTTTAAGAGTTTCAGGAACTCCGAGCTTTTCAAGATGAGACCAATTTTAATGAATGTTTTCTATGTGAAACTTTGAGCGAATTTCTTCTACTCAACAGCTCTTGGAATGATAAAAAATGAGATGAAGATACAATGAGCACTGCTATATCTGTCGGTCCCTTGCTTTTCCACTCCATGTGATCCGAAACCCGTCCCAATCAGGGACGCCAGTTCCAGTTGGGAAACACATTTCAAAACCTGCAAAATTTGTCTTACAATCTCATCCCAACAATGAGCATTCAATTTCTGACATAATAATATTCATGATGTCAAACTTCATTTGAAAAATCTCATTTTAGGACTGCAAATTATATTTTGATAACTTTTCGTCTTTCACGCGAGAACGATCAATCCTATATAAATTAACTCAATATAGCATTCCTTGATAATATTTCTTTAGCAATACTTCAATTCGTACCCAGTAGCTTCATTACCGTACCCAGTAGCTTCATTACCTATGCTGATTTTGAAAAGACATTCTTTAAATATTTAAAAAACAAGACTAAGCTCATTTCCACGCCTCCAAATTAAGGTTCAAAATTGTAAGTCGAACCTCTTCCCAGCTTTCCTTGAGTCCCTGTCCACACTCCTCGCCGATCTGGAGAAGAATCTTCACAGCTTCTATGTTCTTCTCCTTCATCTCCGACATTTGACTCCTTTTTGTAAGCAATGTGAAGCTTCCCAATGACTGCAAAGAACGAGAGGATCAACAATTTGAGACAAATTCCTGATAAGATTATTGTCATGAACATTAAACAACAAAAGAGAGATTCCTCACCAAGAAACGGGATTTACTTTTTTAACCCAACAGTTGCAGAAATGATTTGTATTGAGAAAGGAAGATTTGATTAGTATTTTTAAACTTTTAAACCAGTTTTTTAACCCAGTTGCAGAAATGCTTAGTATTGAGAAAGGAAGATTTGATTAGTATTTTCAAACTTTTAAACCAGTTTTTTAACCCAGTTGCAGCAATGCTTAGTATTGAGAAAGGAAGAGTTGATTAGTATTTTTAAACTTTTAAACCAGTTTTTTAACCCAGTTGCAGAAATGCTTAGTATTGAGAAAGAAAGAGTTGATTAGTATTTTTAAACTTTTAAACCAGTTTTTTAACCCAGTTGCAGAAATGATTACATAGTATTGAGAAAGGAAGAAGAGTAAAGTCGTGAAAGTTTTCCCTAAAATGAAGCACCTACCGGAGTTTAAAACAAAGAATCGTCAACAGGCAGTAAACATTTATGATTATGTTTTGGAGCCACGTGGAGCCCATTTTTGGTGCGGTTAGCCCTTACCTTAATGAATGTCTCCCTCTCCATGTCGAGTAGACAAGCCAGCTTGCTGCCCAGATAGAAACCTCTCAAGCAGAGTTTCAGCTCATCCGCATCCGTCGAATGCTGCAGGCCTTGCGAGAATGCAGCCAGGGCTGGCGACCAGCAAATCTGAGAATCAGACCAATGAATCCGATCTGACTTATACTTGCAATCAAACTTATACTTACGATCTGACTTATATTTACGTGCGGTCTTATACTTGCAACCAAACTTATACTTACGATCAGACTCATACTTACGAGTGGTCTTATACTTCCAATCAAACTTATATTTACTATCAGACTCATACTTACGAGTGGTCTTATACTTACAATCAAACTTATGCTTACGATCAGACTCATGCTTACGAGTGGTCTTATACTTACAAACTTATACTTACGATCTGACTTATATTTACGCGCGGTCTTATACTTTCAACCAAACTTATACTTACGATCTGACTTATACTTACGATCAGACTCATACTTACGAGTGGTCTTATACTTCCAATCAAACTTATATTTACTATCAGACTCATACTTACGAGTGGTCTTATACTTACAATCAAACTTATACTTACGATCAGACTCATACTTACGAGTGGTCTTATACTTACAATCAAACTTATACTTACGATCTGACTTATATTTACGTGCGGTCTTATACTTGCAACCAAACTTATACTTACGATCAGACTCATACTTACGAGTGGTCTTATACTTCCAATCAAACTTATATTTACTATCAGACTCATACTTACGAGTGGTCTTATACTTACAATCAAACTTATACTTACGATCAGACTCATACTTACGAGTGGTCTTATACTTCCAATCAAACTTATATTTACTATCAGACTCATACTTACGAGTGGTCTTATACTTACAATCAAACTTATACTTACGATCAGACTCATACTTACGAGTGGTCTTATACTTCCAATCAAACTTATATTTTCTATCAGACTCATACTTACGGGTGGTCTTATACTTACAATCAAACTTATACTTACGATCAGAATCATATTTACGATGAAACTTATATTTACGATAAGACATATTCTTTCTATGCCCAGTGTCCTTCTTGCTTTTCCCTCTGTAAATGAAATCTTTTGTAAACTCAAACCTTTTACCGCAAACAACAACCAAACTCTCTTTTTCTTGAAACTAAACTTGGAACACTTTTAGAATGAATTGTCACAGTTCCCTTTGTAGGTCGAATTTCCTCGCGTTTCTTTCGTTCTGCCGCCCTATGTACCAATCGGAGAGAGTATCCGTACCAGGATACTCTATTATACTAACTCGAAATTTTTTGCGGCATGTATATGAGCCTTTTTCTATTCGTGGTACCACAGGTCCACTTTACTGTTCAAAATTGGGAGAAAAACGACCGTTTTCATAACGGGGTGGCATAGAATAATGAGAAGCGAGCGAGTCTTCTTAATCTTGACCTTTTACATTGCCCTCCCTTCTCTTCTATGTCCTTCTAGCTCCCTAATTATCATTCTATCCCGTCTTACGCTTCAAGAGCGGTCGCTTTCTTTTTGAAACCTCTCTCATGTTTCTCGTCTGAATGCTTTGTCTCTCACTACGCTCGAGTTTAGACGCAATCTTCTGAGTTCTTGCTTCGTACATAAAATTGTTCATTGAAATACTTCTCTCAATTACTGTAATTTACTAAAAATTCATCCTTCCCCACATACTCATAGGAACTCCCATTCTCTCAGGGTTGTACCACCTTTTAAACTTCCCAACGGTCACTCTACGTGTGTTTCAAGATGCATTGATACCTGGAACTCTTTACCATCGGAAATAGTAACTTTTTCATCTTCCGCAGCGTTTAAATCTGCAATTTTACAGTTACCTATAGAAAAGATTATTCCGAATTCCAAGCTTCGCGTCACATAAACATTTTGCTCTTTTATTTTGCTTGTGTGATTTCAATTGTGTGCCTATCACCCATTTTATCTCTTTTTGTTGATCTCTGTAGAACTCGCACCCGCGATTTTAATTTACAAGGAATAAATGATTGATTGATTGATCTCAAGATGTAAACTATGGTGAGCTATACATGGTAGGCAACTATGGTGAGCTATACAAACTATGGTGAGCTATACATGGTAGGCAAACCATCGTGCTTAAACAAACCTTGAACATGGGTCGTATGTGATGTTGATGGCTTGCCGGGACAAAATTTGCATCAGAATGTGATATGGATTCCATGAGGATCCTCGCTGTCTCCGACATCGCCGCCAGTTCCAGGGTGGCCAGTGCTCGCCGCTGCCCGCTTCCCGTATTCGCTACTGAAATAAAGGCATCTTTAATGAAAATAATTTTATCAATAATCATAACAATAATTATAACAAAAAATTATAGTAAAACAAAGTAATAATAATTTATCCCATTAGCATTGAATATCTTGACAAAGCTGATTGTTCTTGCATGCTTCCTTGAGGAAATAAGGGGCCCTTTGACAGTAAAGTGTGTTCACGACTGTTATATTGTTGCTATTTACCCCAACCACTCATTCTCCATCTCTCCCTCTCAAAAAAGTTAGACTACGGGGCGGGAGTTACAACGAAAACAGGTTTCAGGTTCTTCGATAAAAACAATTAGCTTAAACCTGAATGCCAAGGCCAATGAATCTCAATTCTCTAGGATTTACAATACAAGCCTTTTTCCAAGACCTTCGCTCTTGAGGAGCTTGCTGGCGCCGCCTTTCATTTTGATCTCATTGGCGGAGATGTCATCGTAGATGCTCTCCAGTACTTCCCGAGGTAGATCGCCGCCGTTATTGATACCACGGTTCATGTTGACGTACTGCTCTTTCGTCATCTTTTTTCGTACCTTCAATCAAAAACAAGCGGTTAATTTACTCGCAGGTAAAGCGTATAGATCACAACTATTGATAAGGAGAGTGAGAACAACAAGCTATTGAGAGCCTGAATAATAGGACATACCATACAAATAGAAAAGTTGGGTCGGATGCTATTTTTGGAGCGCGTAGAATTTCGCTCAGAATTCACCCACAGCGTGAATAAAGACCTTCTTTATTTACCTCTTCGATCGATAAAACTTTTTCAATCAATCAATCAATCGATAATCCCCGTTCACCTGAACAGAATGCAAGTCTGTCGTCAACATGATGATCGAGTAAGCGAGGACGTACGCCGTGTCTGCTGATGCGAAAATACCCAATCTGCAATGAGAATCGAAAAGCATTGAACTCAAACAAGAATAAGACCATTCTGTTCCTTATTGTATAACAAATCAATCAATCGATAACAAATGCACGTTTCATTACTCTAATTCTCTACTCACGTTTTTTGTATGATAATAAACATTTTAACATCAACTTAAATCTATCTTCACAGTATTTAATACGTAAACGAATCTTTTTTCATTACAGTAAACACGACAGAGAGACTGTATTAAACACACTAAATACTTACGACGGATTGCATTCACAGTAGCGGGACGCAAACTTCTCCATTAAACGATCAATCTTTTGGGCTTCTCCTGAGAATAAAATAAATTTCACGGTTTTTATCAAGACGGAGTAAATTCGGCTATAAATAGCCGTCAATGTTTAACTCTAGCCTGAAATCGTTTCAACAGGAGTTAAGAAACTTCACAGCTTTGCGAAACATAACCCTTCTCCTCAGAGGTTAAGCATATATAAATTTATACATATATGTAAAATACATAATTAAAGAACAATGAAATTTATTTATTGAGATATGAATGGGAAAAAAAGGTCTTCCTCAAACCTCACCTGGCAGTCTGAATTTTTCCAGGAAAATTCTTAGCGAAGATAGCAGATCGCGAGAAGAAAAATCCATATCGTCGACGTAAGCATACATCACCGCTTTGTGGAATCTGAAGCTCAAGTTTCTGCTACAAGCAGGGGTTAAATGGAGCCGCTCAATTTGGGTTTACATGTATCCGCCGCTCAAAGTTTGAAGGAAAAAATAAGAGGGGATGAAGGAAAAGGGTAAGAAAAGAGCGAGTTTTTTGTCAATAGTGTGTTTACATGTATCCGCCGACGGGACCGATCCGGTCACTATTTAACCTCTGGCTACAAGCTTATGCTAATCTCTTAACATCAAGGTTCCCTTAAAAACAATATTCACTTATTTTAGAAAAAAAATTCATCAAAAAACAAATAATGTGTGTTAGGCTCTGCATCAAAGCCAAGCGAAACGTCTTCTCATAAACAAGGCCGTTTATTAGTGAACGAGACACCGAAAGCCAAGAAAACTCACTCATCCGAGTCGCCAAGGTAGTCTCCAACCATAGTCTTGTCCAGTCTGTCTTCCTTCAGAAGAAACTCCGCCACCTGCAGCAATAACACATCATACATAGCTTTGCGCGTAGAACACGAGTATTCATCCTTCTTATGCAGAAGTTAGATAATAGTCAGCGTACGAACTAGGTTGGCGCATACATTCTCGTGCTGAAAATGATCTACATTCTCTTCTCCTTCCGTTCTACCTCGTACTGAAAATGATCTACATTCTCTTCTCCTTCCGTTCTACCTCGTACTGAAAATGATCTACATTCTCTTCACCTTCCGTTCTACCTCACTTTTCGCCTACTTCCCTTTCAGTTTTTTTTTACCTTTCGCTTATGCCTTTCAAAACTCGCTCGGCGCGTACAAACATCTTTCAACGCCTGTTCGTATGACATGCTAACCGAAAACTAATTAGAATACTCTACACCTTACCCCCCCCCCCCCCGAGGTTAATCCTGAAATGGGTTCGGGTAATACTGGGTAACCCAATATTACCCGATCACTCACCTCTTGAGCCTCTCTGCCAACGAATCCATGTTCTTGAAGGAAGGCGAGGCCCTGTTTGGACTTCTTGGAGAAGAGGAAGATGCCTTGCTCCATTAGGTCCTTCTGCTGCTTCTGCTGCTCCAGAATCAAGACTGGGTCCTCTCCTACTGCAACAGCCTTTTTTATTTGGTATAATGTTACAGTAGGGCTGTTTTTTGACACTGAAAAGAGTTACTGTACTTAGAGGATTACGGTATTCGAAAATTCTGATAACTCGATGCATACATTGTTATTCTCATAATCAAAGAGGATTACAATAATGAGATTAGTCAATACACTTAATATAAATAACCTTTAATGAAAATCTTAGTCCCCGTAAACAAACTGTAGAGGCCTGGAAAACTCCATAGAACCCCCCCCCCCGGAATACTGTAAGACTCAAAGAGATGAATGAGCCAGTCCTGTTTACCTGGTTTGCTTTCGTCTTTCTCCTCCGCTTTCCACTCATTCATATTGTACCAGTCTACTTGGCAACTAATTATTTCCACCAAGCACTGCAATCCCAGCAAGCGGATGGCTCGGTCTCGTTCTTTCTGAGGGCCGATCTGCAATGATGGTTCTCCTTCTTTTTGCCCGCTCTCAAGTTCTCTGGCGGTAAAGCGATTCTTGTGCCTCCATTCGTTAAATAAATTTGAATAAATCAAATTTTTCAACTACTCTTGGGCTGTTAAGAGCGCTTGAATTTTTTCCAATGCAAAAATGGTCAAATTCAACTTTGATAAAGAGATCTCGGTAAATGAATACAGGAACAATAAGAGAAATACATATCACTAAACCACTCGGAAAAAAAGGAAACAAAAAGTAATATAAAATGGAAAACGGTATCGGAAACTTGAAGAATACATCAGGTGGATACAAATAATGTATGCCAACCCCAGGAGCGTCGTTAGGTCACCAGCAGGAAATTCTGAGCCATTCCAAATTTCTGTCGGAGTTCATCAAGGATCCACACTCTCGCCTTTGCTGTTCATCTTAGTCATGGACACAATAACCAGAGACCTCCAGCGAGACCCACCGGAGACACTCCTGTACGCCGACGACATCGTCTTATGCTCGGAGACAAGAGAAGATCTCGAACGTCAAGTGGTAAAATGGAATGATCGCTTTGCGGAGTACGGACTACGACTCAATGCATTGAAGACCGAGTATCTTGAAGCTGGAACATCGAGTACAATCCAAGACCCAAGCTCCATAAAAGTACACAACACTGAGCTACGGAAAGTCGAGCACTTCAAGTATTTTTGTTCTCAAATATCCACAGACGGGGACCCAACAGCAGCTTTCAGTGCCAGAATCAACGCAGCATGGCTCAAATGGAGGGAATCGACTGGTATCCTATGCGACAGACGCATGTCTGATCGACTGAAAAGTAAGATCTATAAATCAGTCGTACGACCAGTTGCTCTATATGGACTCGAATGCACTCCTTCAACAGCAAAGACCCAGCAGATGCTCCATGTAATGGAAATGAAGATGTTGAGATGGAGCCTCGGAGTCACCCGGAAAGACATGATTCGCAACGAAACGATAAGAGCTCGTTTAGGAGTTGCCCCATTACCCGAAAAACTCAGAGAGTCCAGGCTTAGGTGGTACGGACACATGCTGAGATCCAATCCTGACTCCGTTCCCAAGTCTGCTTGGAACATAGAAATCCAGGGAAGAAGACCAAGAGGTAGACCGAAGCTTAGATTGAGAGACACCATAGAACAAGACATGGCGGCTATCGGGCTGATAGCCGAAGACGCCTCGAATCGTATGATGTGGCGAAGTGCTATCTACACAGCGGACCCCGCTCTTCAACGGGAATAACGCTAGGAAGAAGAAGAAGAAGGTATCGGCTGGTAAAAAATACGAAAACCAGTCTGAAAGCTTCAAAAAATCAGAAAAGTTCAGGAAAACAATTACATAAAATGTGACTATTTTATCCCTTTTAAATGATTCTTTAAAGTTTCGACTTTGAAAGTTAACATAATCTCCGAAAAAAAATTAACGATGTCCATCGCATTAATATTTCACTGCCTTTTTATATCGCAGTAAATAGATAGGTTTCTTCGAGATACCTCTTAGAAACACAAGTATCCAAACCATAAATGGTATTTTACCCCTTATCCTACCCGTACTCGCCCCAGAGGGAATTTTTCCGAGAAGAAAGAGGGAGAGAGGAAGAGTGAGAGAAAAAGAGAGAGACAAACTTCCGTTACGGGCATTCCGGCCGTTTTTGAAACCACCGCAACCAGGTTGGCGAAGACGTTATGGCAAGTCAAGTCGCAGTCGTAGTTCACATACAAATCCACTAGTGCTTGCGGTGTCGAGACCACCTGGAGAAGACGGACAGACCATACTCGCCAAAAATCGTGCTTGGCGAAAACAGCGGTAACCAAACCTAATACTTTCGCTTTACTCGTTATGTTCTACTCGCAAAAATATGAATGTACATAATGCTTAGTCCCTTTAAAGACCTTTTGACACTAATTCATAACGAAATTTCAATTATTTCATTCTTTAAATCCCTATTTTATCTTGAAAGTTAGGCTTTCTCTAATTTGCTAAAAATATGAAGAAAGAAACATCATGGTTCACATTATTCTCAGCAAAATCATTTCAAGTGATAGAAAACCATAAATATTTTATCGTTATTTTTTTAAATTGGAAAAGATGATTAGAAAAGCTTCGCGATGAACCTTGGATACCGCATTGATGAGAACGAGTCGATGCTCAAATGAACAAGAGGCAGAATCCAACATGGACAAAATCATTTCGCGGAAAAACACCTGTAAGCAGGGGTTAAATAGTCATGTCAGACCTTCTGTCTGCGGGCCTCTGTTTTCTCAAATCATAAGGGGGACCCTTATGTGAAAAATTTTCCACCTCTGGCGGGCTTCTTCTTCTTCTTAGCGTTGTCCCGCGCCGGCCGAGGTCGGAGTAGGGTCCGCTGTACGGCTTCTAGCTCTCCAGAAACATCTGTCCGTTGCGTCTTCCGAGTGGAGTCTTGCAAGGCGCAGGTCTTGGTTGAGCGTATCCATATATCTTGTCTTCGGTTTGCCTCGAGGGCGTTTGCCTGGTACTTCCATGTCAAGGGCGTGTCTTGCGATGTTGGTCGCGTCTCTTCGCATCACGTGTCCATACCATCTAACTCTCCCTTCTCGCATCTTGTCTTGTATTGGGGCAACGCCGAGTCTCCCTCTCACAATCGTGTTACGCACACAATCTAGGCGAGTCAGTCCTAGTGTCCAGCGTAACATTTTCATCTCATTCGTGTGGATAATGTTCTCGGTTATACGCGTTGTAGGCCAGGTCTCCGTCGAATAGAGAAGCACGGGACGGATTGCTGTTTTATACATCTTTCCGCGTATGCCAGCTGTGATATTCCTATCACAGAGGACACCTGCAGCTTCTCTCCATTTCATCCAAGCTGCATTTACTCTTTGGCGTGCCACTGCATTTGTTGACGTGTCTGAGGAGATGACAGAACCAAGGTACTTGAATTCGGAGGTCTTCGGGAGCGGTTCACCGCTGATGTGAACAGTTCCCGTCGTTTGCACTCCGATTTCCTGGTACTCGGTCTTCTTGATGTTGAGGCGTAAGCCATGCCTACTAAGAGCGTCATTCCATTCTTGGGTGCGTTTCTCGATTTCGGCACGTGTAGGAGCAGCAAGGAGAATGTCGTCGGCGTATGCGATGGTTGACGGAGCCGGAGTCAGTAGAGGACGCGTGACGGTATCCATAACCAAAATGAAGAGAAGGGGAGACAAAGCACTCCCTTGGTGCACTCCAACGTTTACTGCGAATGGCTCTGTGATGCCGACAGGAGTTCTGACAGTACTCTTTGAATCATCGTACATCGCCATTGTCCATCGAATGTACTCTTCAGGAACCTGATGATCGCGCAATGCATATGAAATAAGATCATGGGGGACTCTGTCGAACGCCTTTTCCAAATCGAGGTAGGTCAGATGGAGAGGTGATCTTTTCTCTGCGTGCTTCTCGACGAGTAAACGGAGTGCAAATATTGCATCATTGCATACTTCAAAAAACCCTGCCAGTAATTTGAGAATGGCGCTAGTTTTGAAACCAGTCCTTTTATTTACATCGAAAGAAACGGTCGGAAAGTTAATTATAAAACTCCTTGAAAAGAAGTTTGAACCAAATTTCCCAAGGTATCGAAAACAGATTTCGTAACTACATCTTGTTACCAAAATTCAACAAAAGCCCAAGTCCAAGTTTCCAGTTGCTTATTAACTATGGTCGCGAAGTGAGTTTTATCGTATCGAGTTCATGTTTTTATTGTTTGTATTTTGTATAATATATAAAATAACCTCAAAAATAGATACCCCTCAAATTTTAGAGAAAAAAAGTTTTTAAAGAAAAAAAAGTTCTACAGAAAAACAAAAAAGGTGCTTGCCTCTATTTGCAACTTGAGATGAGCCTTGAACTTATCGAGCAGCTCGATGAAAATTGCAAGGGACTTCTCGAAAACTGGCAGTTGGTTACTCATCGAATTCCTGGAAACTTGCGTTCATTAAATGGTGATGAATAATGGTTACAGGCGTTAAATAAGACCGGTCTAAGGCATGATTGTACGCACCGAGCGAGTTGGAAAAGGGATGGGAGAAGGCAAAAAAAAGTCAAAAGAGAAGTAGAGGAAAAGTAAAAAAAGAACAGAAAGATAAGAGAATGTAGATAGGTCTCGCCGCGAACATGCGCCTAAATACCTGGTCCGGTAACTACTCAACCCAAGGTCACATAGTGACGGAACATAGTCATGAGAAATCAATGAGCTATCGTCCTGGACAGTCATTCAAGCGCAATCATCAGTACTAACAACAATTCATGAACACTAAAGTCAATTCTCTCAGGAATTTCGCTCGGTTATAATTTTTTTCTTTCTTAAAATGATTTTGAATAAGCGATTTCGAATCAATTGGTTCATCAACGTCTTTTTGTTAGGGACACACTTGAGACTCTTTTCCTGAAATGAAGTAATGATAATAATAATAATAATAATAACAACAATAATAATAATAACGATTAAACAATGTAAAGAATTTTTTCTCGTGTATCAAATTCACCAAATTCTGTAACCTGTCTCAATTAGTTTCTTATAGACATCCTATTAAACCCAAGCAAAACTTAGGTTTTCTAATAGATTACCTTAGTCTTTGCACCGAAAATTCGAACTTTTTGATTTTGGCGCAAAAAAAGGGAAAAATTCGCGCGCATAGATTTGAAATTTTCGGAGTGCGCATAGATTTCTCTTAACCCGCCGTACGAGTGAGAGAAAAACCCTGCATTCTATCATATTCTTCAAAACTCATAACTTTCGTCCATGTGTTCCTTCACAAAATACACATTCTGAAAATCACTGACTACATTCTTTTTGAACCCATGCTTACTTGGACAGAGTGACGCAGAGCGATCTCTTGATTAGACCGATAAAAGGCGGCGAAGACTGTAGAATCACACCAGAATTTTGAAGCACCAGTAGTAGCATCTCTAGGGCGAACACTTTCGACCGCAGGGGCGTGTCCCTGGAATCAGGAACAATCAACGACCCAATTTTCAACTTAATCACTATTCGTAAACTGGGATTCACCTATTGAGTATTTGGGGTCCAAGTACTCACTTATAAGACCACCTGTAATACCACCTTTTTCTTGGAAGTCTGAAAGCCTTAGTCAGCTACATGACTACACTATGTCACCAACTTACTTGAAAAACAAATGATTGAACTATCGCACAGAAAAAAGCTAGTCCACCGGGCGGGATCGAACCCAGACCATCTCGACTCAAACCGGGAGCGCGTGTTACCATTACACCACGGGGACACATTGCTATTCCGTGCGAAAGTGTTATATATGAAAGGCTCATATGCCTTGTTCTTATGCCTCTCATATATAACACTTTCGCACGGAATAGCAATGTGTCCCCGGTTTGAGTCGAGATGGTCTGGGTTCGATCCCGCCCGGCGGACTAGCTTTTTTTTCTGTGCGATAGTTCAATCATTTGTCATCTTAACCAGGCGTCACTGCCTTTAAACTGTGTAACTTATAATTTGAAGATTTACTTGAAAGACTGTTTCTTTCGATTACGACACCCTTTCCTGGTGGTTCTAAAACGTTTTTTCAAGTACCTGATTACAAGTTTGTCACCGACTCATTTAGACTAACGCCTTAATGGTAACATACTAAACTGATTAGCTGAAACTTCCTAAGTACAGTATGTCACCAACTTGGGATCTGTTCCATCTCCCTCTCCTTTTTGCGACAGTATACAGAGGGCTCGGAAGACCAAATAGGCGTCTTTCTGATAGATGTTCCCGAAGGCATACGAGTCATCTAGAATCGTCTGCTCACTGTCTCCGGTTATGGAGCGGGCGCCTCGGGTACTGTAGGCACTCGCACCCCCGCCGCCACCGTATTCATCCACAGATGCGCACTTTCCATTCTTGAAATCAACAACTTTATTATATTTATGTCTCTCTAGAACACTTCTATTCATGCTCTATTCATCATATAATTGCGTTTAATTTGGAAAAAATAAGCTCGTATCAAAAAATTTTTCCTTCCCAGTCAAAACCTTTGATTTTAATCAAACTAAATTAATGTCTATTTTTAAAAAAAATATTATGTATGTAAAATGTAAAAAATAAAACATTATGTAAAAATATTAATATTATTCATAAAAACATTTTGGCGTGATTTAAAACACGAACTGATTTGTATGAATCAAAATTGATCTTTTTATAATAAAAATTGCTAAAAATGCATAAGAAACTTAAAAATATATATTGATATTTTAATAAACTTCTGTGAGATCAGTTTCTAAAGGAGTTCTCTCTATCTCCGACGAAAAGTTTTTTAAATGAGTCAAACTTACCATTTCCATGGAAGAACTCGACACTCGGAAGAGGAGTCCTTCCACGACTTCCCTGACTACTGTAGCGTCGTCTTTCTCATCACCATGCGCTTCCATGGTTGAAAACACCGCATTTATCACCTTAAACTTCGTTATTATTTTCTTTCAAAACTTCATTTGAATTCGATTGATCTAATGAGGAAAAATACTGATATGATAAAATTCAGAAAAATATCAACTTTCTTGCTGATTAAAACAACAAAATTGACCATTTCTTATCTCCAAAGACTTCTAAAATGGTTTAAGTTTTATGTTTAAATCGATCCTTCAAACTTAAAACATAAAAGCTTTTCTAGGCTTTGAATTTTTTAGTATAATAATCTCTTTAGAAATTATGTCGCAAAACGAAAATGCGGCTTGCCTGAGAAAGAATGCCCCGGGCAGTCGCTTGTATTATGGGACTTTTAGCGACCAGGAATATAGTGAAGCATACACGGACGGCATTCAAAAGAGACTCTTCGTGAACATCGCAATTTGGAGAAAGCACTACTGCCAAGATTGCCTCAACAAAACACATCTTTTTCAATCAATTTGTTTTGTTCTTACATTATTAGTACGTATATGAAAAAAAATTTATGCTGTGCAAAGAGAAAAGCAGAAAAAATTGAGAAAAGCAGTATTTTTCTTAAAATTATCAGAAAACTCCATCTCCGTTTTATCGGTCCTTCCAGGACTTTTTGACTACTGTAGCAGCGTTTTGAAGACTAACTTTAAGAATTTGCAGCAAAACAGTCTCGTCTGCATGATCTTTGTCGAATGCACCACATATTGTGTTGACAATCCTATCGTTCAATTTCCGGTCGGGATTCGTTTTGTCCGACCGATTGCCAGATAAATGACCGTAAGAGATGAGCTTCTGAACAAATTGAAACTTCTGTCATCCAAACCATGTTTCTACTAAAACGCACCATTTTTGAATGCTTTACTTTCCCGACAACGCGATATTGCATCCAGTCGTTAAATGAGGCCAGTCTAAGGCATGTTTGTACGCGCCGAGCGAGTGGAAAAAGGAATGGGGAAAGGCAAGAACAGTGGAAAGAGAAGTAGAGAAAAATTGAAACTGGACGGAAGGAGAAGAGAATGTAGATCATTCTCGGCGCGAACATGTTTGCGCCAACAGAGCTGGTCCGGTAACCATTTAACCCCTGATTGCATCTGGGAACAACACAAGTCTAGTCCCGCACCAATACGATATATAAAAAAGCCTTATCAAAATACCGTGATGCGATCTTCTATAACTTCCTTTTTAACAACTCATAAAAATCTCAAACATATTAAAACTATTGAAATCTTATTACGATTTCTCTTCTATTCTACTAGATTTATCGTAATAATGGATGGATCATCTAAGACGAATATACGCCACCTCAACTTCTTCTTCGCGCTCCGCTTCACATTTCCTCACATAACCCCCCGTTTCCTTTCACTTTGCCTACTTGCAATTTCGTACGCCTTCACAACTATACTATTAACCCTCAAGCACAAAAAAATTGTGGCCTTGCCTCGATACATACGTAGCCTTGCAACGATTTACCCGTGGTCTCGCAACGATTCAGCCGTGGTCTCGCCACGATACCGTACCTGAAGACAGTCGAGGGCAATGTTGACGATGCGTGGACTGCGCGAAGCACACGCCAACTCGAAAGGGAGAAAGTAACGCTCTGCATCGACTTTCTTCTCTCTTGAAGGCAAAATGCCGCCGTTCACCGAACCATTCGTTTCGTTTTTAAGTTCCTCTGAAAACAAAAAATATTTGAATGAGTTTGAAGAATCATTTTTATTACTTAGTGGGCAGTCCATTCTACCTGTGTAATACGACCCCGTTTATTACTAAGAGGGCAGCCAACCCCTTTTTTTCGCTAACTTCTCCCTGAAAAAATCTAGAAGACGCTTGGTTTTTGGAACGAATCGTAAGCAGGGGTTAAATGGAGCCGCCCAAATTTGGTTTACATGTATCCGCCGCTCAAAGCTTGGAGGGAAAAAGAAGAGTGGATGAAGGAAAAGGGTAAGAAAAGAGAGGGAGTTTTTTGTCAATAGTGTGTACATGTATCCGCCGACGGGACCGATCCGGTCACTATTTAACCCCTGATCGTAAGGTCATTCCAGAGAGAGGAGATGGCACTGCAGGGAGGAAAAGGGGTCCTATAGAGAGGGGAGATGGCACTGCAGGGAGGAAAAGGGGTCCTATAGAGAGGTGAGATGGCACTGCAGGGAGGAAAAGGAGTCCTATAGAGAGGGGAGATGGCACTGCAGGGAGGAAAAGGGGTCTTATAGAGAGGGGAGATGGCACTGCAGGGAGGAAAAGGGGTCCTATAGAGAGGGGAGTGATTAAACAATAAAAGTCATTCAGTATTAGCGGCAAGTTATTTAGTATTAGCGGTACCAATAAATTTAATCGTCGAAACTAAAAAAAATCGACACAATAAGTAAGGAAAAAGAAACAATTCCAGAATCAAATGTAATGCGTTGAATAGTATTAAATCACAATTCAAATAAAAATTTTGGAAAGTTTTCGTTTCCTTTCCAAAATATCGGAAAAATGGATGTTTCCATTTTAAATTAGTTACTTCGAAATATGTCCGTTTGTACACTAAACGCAGAAATTTTTCTGATCTTCTTGACATTTCGAAACCTAATTATCTCTAAAATTGTATAGAAAGCACTTCATGAAGTGATAATCAATAAATAAAAAAAAACACTTAATTTGCAACGAGCTGTATAAAAAACAATGATTTATTGACTAAATTTTTCCTCGTGGTCTAGAAAATTCAAACTCTTTATTATGGAAGTAACTGTAATTCACGATGTATAAGGGCGACCAACCGATCGCGCTCTCACAAGACTTCTTCAGCTGCAGATTCTCCTTGCGCCGGATGTCCTTCTCCGCGAGAATCTTCTCTACAGCCATCCGCAAAAACATGTCGCTTGTGAATACTTGGACTTTACTCTGGGACATCACCCATTCTCCATGCTGAAATCACTTCTACCGGCCTGAAACAGTGCCACACTCATCATACTTACAAGAAATCAAAGCTCACCTGAAACTCGATAACGTAAAATCGAGTTGGAATGGGATTTTTAGTGGGAATTCAACGACTTTTTTTCAAGAATTGAAATGGAAGTGCACTTGGACTCGATAAACTCTCGTTTCTTTTCGTGTTTTATAACTATGAAGTCCTAATTTAAAAAGTTAAAAGATTTAGCTCGTTAAATAATCTTCGAAGAAAAAGAATAGATCGCTAGAAAGTTACTTCGGGTCCTTATCTTCTAATTTTGAAAACGAAAAAAGAATATCAGGAAAGGAAAGTGAATCTTCAGCTTGTTTTGCACACACAAAAAAACCGTATTAATAGTCATACTTTCGAAAGCATGAAAATCGAACTATTCACTTTAAAGTATTCCAAATCGTTCCGCACACAAGTGTTACTATTCATACTTTGAAAGTATGAATAGTGATAAAATGAAAGTATGCTGGGATACTTTGAAGGTATGCTAAATATACTGAATTTTTTGTATTTTACTTTTTTTAAAATAATTTTTTAAATTATATTTTAAATTTAATTATTTTTTTATAATTATAAACATTTTTTATTATTATTTGTTTGTGACTTTCCCGAAGGGGATTTTTTTTCCGAATGGCCTTTCGAAGGGCCTTTTTCAAGGAGAGCGCTTCACAATCAAAATTTTTTCTGATGCCTTTCTTCCAGAATGGCTCGGTTAACTGATTTACACGATACGATTTGCATGTGTGCTTTACCCTTATGAAGTTAACGAAATAACAAGTGTAACAACCTAAGTCAACCGGGTTTGCAGATTGAATGAGTGCCAAGAAAAGGAAGAGAGCCACCAAGGAATGCTTTCAAAAGTATCCCATTCATTCATTGATTGTATGCCCTTTCTAGCATACTTTCATACTTACGCGCAGGAATACTTTCAAATTGTTACTATTCATAAATCACATGTATGCCTTTTTAGCATACTTTCCCAAACTCATGTTTTTGTGTGTGTGTGTGTGTGTGTACGCATGTTGCATGAAAAAAATCAAAGCAAAAAAACCAAGTGAAGCTTTCTTCAAATTCTAAGTTACACAGTTTAAAGGCAGTGACGCCCGAGATGGTCTGGGTTCGATCCCGCCCGGCAAACTAGCTTTTTTCTGTGCGATAGTTCAATCATTTGTCAAGTGAAACTTTGTTGATTCAACTACGTGCTTTACTGATGAGAATGAGAATCTCAAATTTTTCAGAAAAAAAACCAGCTTTTTTTATTCAAATAGAAAATTCAATATTTTTTGTCATAACAGCTACAGTAAAATGGAATACAAATTCAATTCAGCCATTTGTCGTGTTTGTCATCCACTGATCCGGGATCACTGTGAGTATCTCTCGAAAACTATTTTCTTTAAAAACAATTTCATAGTGTGAAATTCGCTCTCGATCGGTTCAGTATCAAACAATATTTTTTCCGAAATCCGATCCTCTAACGACCTCAACGGCATCAGAAAAAAATAATTATGTCCTCGAAAAAAAACCCCTGAAACAGTCACTGAGGCAGTGAACGTTTAGTAGCAGTTCTAAAGGGACAGAGGGTTTTTCGTCCTACCATGACAAGGGACTTTACATTGAGCTAAAGATTCAACCGCTTCGTTTTTGGTAGATGAAAACTTGCAGCTCAGTTTTGATAACCAAGCCGTAGACAAAAGTGTACTCCGAAAAAAATGAATTCACGAAAAAAACCGTACAGCTACTGAACTCAATAAGGGTTTCGTAGTCATGAGCTACTGAACTCAATAAGGGTTTCGTAGTCATGAGCTACTGAACTCAATAAGGGTTTCGTAGTCATGAGCTACTGAACTCAATAAGGGTTTCGTAGTCATGAATTTTCATCAAAAATACTGACTCTGCTCCATCTTCGCGTTGAACAATTAACTGGATTTTTTGTGAATGTCTACCCGACTTAGCGACTTAATTATTCTCACCATGAACACTTCTGAGAAATTTGACCATTAAGATTTTGAATACTAGGTACCTAATGTCATTCAGATTCGGAATTGTTTTCATGCCTATTTTGATGATAATGTCGATCTTGTGTTTATTCGTTAAATGATAACTGCAATCTGTGCAGTAATAATTCATGTTTATATCAGCGAAAACGATTGCTTTGCTATAAAATGTCAAAATAAGTTTTTCGTAGTTATTTCAGTAGAACTCTTAATGTATAAAAGTTATTTCAGTAGAACTCTTAATGTATAAAAGTTATTTCAGTAGAACTCTTAATGTATAAAAAATATTTCAGTAGAACTCTTAATGTATAAAAGTTATTTCAGTAGAACTCTTAATGTATAAAAGTTATTTCAGTAGAACTCTTAATGTATAAAAGTTATTTCAGTAGAACTCTTAATGTATAAAAGTTATTTCAGTAGAACTCTTAATGTATAAAAGTTATTTCAGTAGAACTCTTAATGTATAAAAGTTATTTCAGTAGAACTCTTAATGTATAAAAGTTATTTCAGTAGAACTCTTAATGTATAAAAGTTATTTCAGTAGAACTCTTAATGTATAAAAGTTATTTCAGTAGAACTCTTAATGTATAAAAGTTATTTCAGTAGAACTCTTAATATATAAAAGTTATTTCAGTAGAACTCTTAATGTATAAAAGTTATTTCAGTAGAACTCTTAATGTATAAAAGTTATTTCAGTAGAACTCTTAATGTATAAAAGTTATTTCAGTAGAACTCTTAATGTATAAAAGTTATTTCAGTAGAACTCTTAATGTATAAAAGTTATTTCAGTAGAACTCTTAATGTATAAAAGTTATTTCAGTAGAACTCTTAATGTATAAAAGTTATTTCAGTAGAACTCTTAATGTATAAAAGTTATTTCAGTAGAACTCTTAATGTATAAAAGTTATTTCAGTAGAACTCTTAATGTATAAAAGTTATTTCAGTAGAACTCTTAATGTATAAAAGTTATTTCAGTAGAACTCTTAATGTATAAAAGTTATTTCAGTAGAACTCTTAATGTATAAAAAATATTTCAGTAGAACTCTTAATGTATAAAAGTTATTTCAGTAGAACTCTTAATGTATAAAAGTTATTTCAGTAGAACTCTTAATGTATAAAAGTTATTTCAGTAGAACTCTTAATGTATAAAAGTTATTTCAGTAGAACTCTTAATGTATAAAAGTTATTTCAGTAGAACTCTTAATGTATAAAAGTTATTTCAGTAGAACTCTTAATGTATAAAAGTTATTTCTGTAGAACTCTTAATGTATAAAAGTTATTTCAGTAGAACTCTTAATGTATAAAAAATATTTCAGTAGAACTCTTAATGTATAAAAGTTATTTCAGTAGAACTCTTAATGTATAAAAGTTATTTCAGTAGAACTCTTAATGTATAAAAGTTATTTCAGTAGAACTCTTAATTTATAAAAGTTATTTCAGTAGAACTCTTAATGTATAAAAGTTATTTCAGTAGAACTCTTAATGTATAAAAGTTATTTCAGTAGAACTCTTAATGTATAAAAGTTATTTCAGTAGAACTCTTAATGTATAAAAGTTATTTCAGTAGAACTCTTAATGTATAAAAGTTATTTCAGTAGAACTCTTAATGTATAAAAGTTATTTCAGTAGAACTCTTAATGTATAAAAGTTATTTCAGTAGAACTCTTAATGTATAAAAATTATTTCAGTAGAACTCTTAATGTATAAAAGTTATTTCAGTAGAACTCTTAATGTATAAAAGTTATTTCAGTAGAACTCTTAATGTATAAAAGTTATTTCAGTAGAACTCTTAATGTATCAAAGTTATTTCAGTAGAACTCTTAATGTATAAAAGTTATTTCAGTAGAACTCTTAATGTATAAAAGTTATTTCAGTAGAACTCTTAATGTATAAAAGTTATTTCAGTAGAACTCTTAATGTATAAAAGTTATTTCAGTAGAACTCTTAATGTATAAAAGTTATTTCAGTAGAACTCTTAATGTATAAAAGTTATTTCAGTAGAACTCTTAATGTATAAAAGTTATTTCAGTAGAACTCTTAATGTATAAAAGTTATTTCAGTAGAACTCTTAATGTATAAAAGTTATTTCAGTAGAACTCTTAATGTATAAAAAATATTTCAGTAGAACTCTTAATGTATAAAAGTTATTTCAGTAGAACTCTTAATGTATAAAAGTTATTTCAGTAGAACTCTTAATGTATAAAAGTTATTTCAGTAGAACTCTTAATGTATAAAAGTTATTTCAGTAGAACTCTTAATGTATAAAAGTTAATTCAGTAGAACTCTTAATGTATAAAAGTTATTTCAGTAGAACTCTTAATGTATAAAAGTTATTTCAGTAGAACTCTTAATGTATAAAAGTTATTTCAGTAGAACTCTTAATGTATAAAAAATATTTCAGTAGAACTCTTAATGTATAAAAGTTATTTCAGTAGAACTCTTAATGTATAAAAGTTATTTCAGTAGAACTCTTAATGTATAAAAGTTATTTCAGTAGAACTCTTAATGTATAAAAAATATTTCAGTAGAACTCTTAATGTATAAAAGTTATTTCAGTAGAACTCTTAATGTATAAAAGTTATTTCAGTAGAACTCTTAATGTATAAAAGTTATTTCAGTAGAACTCTTAATGTATAAAAGTTATTTCAGTAGAACTCTTAATGTATAAAAAATATTTCAGTAGAACTCTTAATGTATAAAAGTTATTTCAGTAGAACTCTTAATGTATAAAAGTTATTTCAGTAGAACTCTTAATGTATAAAAGTTATTTCAGTAGAACTCTTAATGTATAAAAGTTATTTCAGTAGAACTCTTAATGTATAAAAGTTATTTCAGTAGAACTCTTAATGTATAAAAGTTATTTCAGTAGAACTCTTAATGTATAAAAGTTATTTCAGTAGAACTCTTAATGTATAAAAGTTATTTCAGTAGAACTCTTAATGTATAAAAGTTATTTCAGTAGAACTCTTAATGTATAAAAGTTATTTCAGTAGAACTCTTAATGTATAAAAGTTATTTCAGTAGAACTCTTAATGTATAAAAGTTATTTCGGTAGAACTCTTAATGTATAAAAGTTATTTCAGTAGAACTCTTAATGTATAAAAGTTATTTCAGTAGAACTCTTAATGTATAAAAGTTATTTCAGTAGAACTCTTAATGTATAAAAGTTATTTCAGTAGAACTCTTAATGTATAAAAGTTATTTCAGTAGGACTCTTAATGTATAAAAGTTATTTCAGTAGAACTCTTAATGTATAAAAGTTATTTCAGTAGAACTCTTAATGTATAAAAGTTATTTCAGTAGAACTCTTAATGTATAAAAGTTATTTCAGTAGAACTCTTAATGTATAAAAGTTATTTCAGTAGAACTCTTAATGTATAAAAGTTATTTCAGTAGAACTCTTAATGTATAAAAGTTATTTCAGTAGAACTCTTAATGTATAAAAGTTATTTCAGTAGAACTCTTAATGTATAAAAGTTATTTCAGTAGAACTCTTAATGTATAAAAGTTATTTCAGTAGGACTCTTAATGTATAAAAGTTATTTCAGTAGAACTCTTAATGTATAAAAGTTATTTCAGTAGAACTCTTAATGTATAAAAGTTATTTCAGTAGAACTCTTAATGTATAAAAGTTATTTCAGTAGAACTCTTAATGTATAAAAGTTATTTCAGTAGAACTCTTAATGTATAAAAGTTATTTCAGTAGAACTCTTAATGTATAAAAGTTATTTCAGTAGAACTCTTAATGTATAAAAGTTATTTCAGTAGAACTCTTAATGTATAAAAGTTATTTCAGTAGAACTCTTAATGTATAAAAGTTATTTCAGTAGAACTCTTAATGTATAAAAGTTATTTCAGTAGAACTCTTAATGTATAAAAGTTATTTCAGTAGAACTCTTAATGTATAAAAGTTATTTCAGTAGAACTCTTAATGTATAAAAGTTATTTCAGTAGAACTCTTAATGTATAAAAGTTATTTCAGTAGAACTCTTAATGTATAAAAAATATTTCAGTAGAACTCTTAATGTATAAAAGTTATTTCAGTAGAACTCTTAATGTATAAAAGTTATTTCAGTAGAACTCTTAATGTATAAAAGTTATTTCAGTAGAACTCTTAATGTATAAAAGTTATTTCAGTAGAACTCTTAATGTATAAAAGTTATTTCAGTAGAACTCTTAATGTATAAAAGTTATTTCAGTAGAACTCTTAATGTATAAAAGTTATTTCAGTAGAACTCTTAATGTATAAAAGTTATTTCAGTAGAACTCTTAATGTATAAAAGTTATTTCAGTAGAACTCTTAATGTATAAAAGTTATTTCAGTAGAACTCTTAATGTATACAAGTTATTTCAGTAGAACTCTTAATGTATAAAAGTTATTTCAGTATAAAAGTTATTTCAGTAGGTCAATCGACCCTCTCGTTCTCATAGAGATTGGTGACTTATCAAGGGCTCTCTTGAAAAGTCAATAATGTCTACAATTCCACCTTCCATACTCACTCTACAAATTCCAACAGTTCCGTTGCCGTTCGTGATGTCCCTCATTGAAGATCTCTTCTCGAAACATCTTCAGCCCGTTCAGAAGACACTGTCAGACCAAGCAGCAGAGATTTCTTCTCTACGTCAAATTCTAGCGGAAGTTCAGAGTAGCTTATCTCCAGTTTCTCTTCGTCCACATATATACTCAGCAGTGGTTGAGTGTACAATCAGGGATAAAGACATGTTAATGAGGAAGTCCAAGCGAGCGGTTCTTCTTCGACTCCCCGAGAAGGCTGTCGCCGATGAAACCCACAAAAACGACCAAAGAACCATTGAGCAGATCTTCCAGAAAATAAACTCGTCCGATCTCATGAAGTCCCTCAAAACTGGCAAGATCTCTCACCATCGCCACCCTGTGGGTGCCCCTCGGCCCTCCACGTCTACTGGACGACCGATCAAAATTGAGTTCGCCAACTCATGTGACCGAGACATGTTCCTCATGCTCTGTAAACAAGTCAAAAGTGTCCCAAAAGGATGTCATATCAGATCCGATCTCTCTCCCGCTGAACTAATCGCTGAGCGTGACTGTAAACGAATTTTCCTAGAATCTTCTCACATTCCCGTCAGACTGGTCGACTCTCATCTTGAACCAGTCCTCCCTCATCAAAAATGGAAAAACAAGAGAAAATCTCTCATTAATACCCAGACCACATCCCTTTCTTCTCCACCTGCTCTAACTCGGACCTATGCAGCTGTAGCGTCCTCCTCTACTCGGATCAGAAACCCTCCCTCTACAAGTGAAATCTCCTTATTCAACACCCCTATCTTCTCTGCCACGACCCCTCCACCAGCACCACAGCCTTCTTCTCGTCCTCGCCTTTCTCTTATTCCCCGACCTCGAGTCCCTCTTACCTTGTCCAAAAAATCAGAAAATTGCATCGTCAATAAATCGCTGACCCTGAATGAGCCTCCAGTAGTCATCAGAAGAAGCGCACGCACTCAGCAGATGGCTGCGGACAAGAAGAAGGGATCGAAATAGCAATTAAAGAGAGTGAGTTCATCCAAGCTTAAATGTGTCTCATTCAATGCTCGCTCGATTAAGAACAAATTATATGATCTTTACCATCTACTTAGATCGTCCTTCCATGACATTCTATTCGTTTGTGAAACATGGCTGAATTCTTTTGATCCTGATTCACTTCTCACTGAGGCTCTCCCATACCTCGTGTTTAGAGCAGATCGTCTTGATAACAGCCGCGGTGGTGGAGCCGCTTTACTTGTTAGCAATAAACTTTCTCCGGTCAGTGTATCCTCATTTTCTCAAGACTCAATTGAATGCATAACTATTGACATCTTTCCAAATGATTCATGTACACTTCCTTTTCCCTCTCTTCGACTTGTTTCCTGTTACCGATCGCCTAACTCTCCCATGAATGCCATTGATGATCTCATCAGTTACCTCATTCCTCACTGCTCCATTCCTTACCCTGTGATCATCTGCGGAGACCTGAACTTCCCGAATGCCGATTGGTCAGCAGCCCCTCCCCCCACCCAAGACAAGGAACCCAACTCTTTTTCACATTTCACCAATGACTACCACTTAACCCAGCATGTATTGACTCCAACTCGCGCATCCAACATTCTCGATTACGTTTTTTGTAATTATGATCTCATCACCGATTGCATAACTTCTCATCCTTTCTCGACGAGCGATCATCTATCAATAAGTTTTTCGATCTCTAAATGCTCCACGCGTCCCAATAGATCATGCTCTAAGTTACTCCCTCAATGGAGAAAGGCCGACTGGAATGCCATCAGTCAATCTCTTTTCCCTATAAATTGGACGATTGTATTTTCCACCTTGAGTATTGACCAATGCGTTCTTCATCTCACAGATGTTTTATCTTCTCTTGTGCATCAATATGTACCATTATCGAAGCTCCGTAAACCTCATTTGAAATACCCCTCCAAAATTCGAAGATTATTTAGTTTTCTACAAAGATCTAAGAAAAAATATCCATCAGCAACATGTACTATGAGAACATGCAGAAAGTTGCATAAGGCTATTTTCAAATTCGAATGTGAACGAGAGAGTCTGTTAAGTTTTCCAAAGAATTTCATGCAATTCTACCGTAGCATTGCAAACCGCACTAAACCTAACAACACAATTTCGTCTTTGATTGTTGACGATGTTCCATTGACATGTCCTCTTGAGATTTCTAACACATTCGCCAAATTTTTTGCTTCTGTAGCCTCAAATCCAGTTCAATGTCCATTATCATTGAGCTGTTATTCAACTCCTATTGTGTACAACTCCATTCTATCTCCGATAGACATTCACAATCTCATCAAGGGTATTGTTCCCAAAATTAACACGTCTCCTGATGGTTTACCTAACATTTTCATCAAGAACTGCAAAGACGCTTTGTCACTTCCACTAGCCATAATATTTTCTAACTGCTTAACACTTGGTTACTACCCAGCGGCATGGAAAACAGGTTTGATTAAACCGATTCACAAGAAAGCTAGCAAAAGTGATGTTAACAATTATCGTCCTATCACTCTCGTCAGTTCGTTGTCTAAGCTATTCGAGAAGCATTTGTACAATGTAATTTACCAGCATCTTGAAATGAATACCATTTTACACTCCAATCAGTCTGGTTTTCGTCGAAATCGGTCGACTACTTCATCTCTTGTTGATTCCCACGCTTTGTATCTTTCTTTCCTATCCAGGAAAATCCCTCTTGACATCTGCCTGATTGACTTCTCAAAGGCATTCGACATGGTCGATCATCGACTCCTTCTTTACAAGCTTGAATGTGCAGGTATCCACTCGTCTCTATTGTGTCTTGTTTCTTCGTTTCTCTCACAGCGATCTTTTCGTGTGAATGTTAATGACAATCTTTCTGATGAACAAAGAGTGACCACCGGTGTTCCTCAGGGAAGTTGTTTAGGCCCCCTGTTCTTCTCGATTTTCATAAATGATATTGTTGACAAGATTCCAGAGAATGTACACTGTTTTCTTTATGCCGATGATGTTAAGATTTTTTCCGATGATCCTATTGCTCTACAAATAGCTTTGAATTCAATAGCCGACTACGCCTTCAAATGGTCTCTCTCCATCTCATTCGCAAAGTGTCTGATCATTCATTGTGGTCCTAACAACTCAGGTATACAATACCATATTAACCATCACAAACTACCGACCCAGTCTCACGCTCGAGACCTTGGAATTCTATTTGAAAGCTCACTATCATTTTCCACTCATATTGAAAGTACTATCTGTAAAGCTAGTAAGTGCATGAATATCATCTTCCGATCTCTGAAAACAGCATCAATACCAGTACTACTCAAAGCTTACAAGACTTATGTGCTGCCACTCCTAGAGTATGGATCTGAGATCTGGTCCCCAACTTCTATAGGCCTCATAAATGCCTTAGAACGCGTTCAAAGATCTTTTACCAGAAGGCTTCTAGCTCGAGCCGGCCTCCCCAACTTGAACTACCTTCGTCGTCTGAGTTTTCTATCTCTTAACACACTAGAATATCGGCGATCGATAGCTGATCTGTGTTTCGTTCACAAAGTTGTTCATGATGCAATTAGGCTTGATAAGAGCACGCTGTTCCGCATTCTTCCTTCTCCTTATGGAAACCGCAAAACACATTCATTGCGGTTCGTACTCCCCTTCAAATTTCATCAGTCTCACAGTACGTGTGTATCTAGATCCATTAATGTATGGAACTCGTTGCCTTCTAATGCTGTATCTTGTAAGTCACCAAGTGCTTTCAAAAGATTTCTTCTCCAACTCCCCGATTCTGTGATTGTCGTTTCCTCGAAACTTCGCCTTAATTGACTTTTCCTCCTGTGAACATGTCATATTTTCGTTGTTAATTTATTTTTTACTTTCCTCGAACTTTCGGTGTTAGTTTGTATCACCTAAACTGAGCTCACTTAAGTGACAGTGATCCGTTTTGTATACCCATTCATCATCATAATTGTATACAACCTGGAATAAAGAATGAATGAATGAATGAATGAACTCTTAATGTATAAAAGTTATTTCAGTAGAACTCTTAATGTATAAAAGTTATTTCAGTAGAACTCTTAATGTATAAAAGTTATTTCAGTAGAACTCTTAATGTATAAAAGTTATTTCAGTAGAACTCTTAATGTATAAAAGTTATTTCAGTAGAACTCTTAATGTATAAAAGTTATTTCAGTAGAACTCTTAATGTATAAAAGTTATTTCAGTAGAACTCTTAATGTATAAAAGTTATTTCAGTAGAACTCTTAATGTATAAAAGTTATTTCAGTAGAACTCTTAATGTATAAAAGTTATTTCAGTAGAACTCTTAATGTATAAAAGTTATTTCAGTAGAACTCTTAATGTATAAAAGTTATTTCAGTAGAACTCTTAATGTATAAAAGTTATTTCAGTAGAACTCTTAATGTATAAAAGTTATTTCAGTAGAACTCTTAATGTATAAAAGTTATTTCAGTAGAACTCTTAATGTATAAAAGTTATTTCAGTAGAACTCTTAATGTATAAAAGTTATTTCAGTAGAACTCTTAATGTATAAAAGTTATTTCAGTAGAACTCTTAATGTATAAAAGTTATTTCAGTAGAACTCTTAATGTATAAAAGTTATTTCAGTAGAACTCTTAATGTATAAAAGTTATTTCAGTAGAACTCTTAATGTATAAAAGTTATTTCAGTAGAACTCTTAATGTATAAAATTTATTTCAGTAGAACTCTTAATGTATAAAAGTTATTTCAGTAGAACTCTTAATGTATAAAAGTTATTTCAGTAGAACTCTTAATGTATAAAAGTTATTTCAGTAGAACTCTTAATGTATAAAATTTATTTCAGTAGAACTCTTAATGTATAAAAGTTATTTCAGTAGAACTCTTAATGTATAAAAGTTATTTCAGTAGAACTCTTAATGTATAAAAGTTATTTCAGTAGAACTCTTAATGTATAAAAGTTATTTCAGTAGAACTCTTAATGTATAAAAGTTATTTCAGTAGAACTCTTAATGTATAAAAGTTATTTCAGTAGAACTCTTAATGTATAAAAGTTATTTCAGTAGAACTCTTAATGTATAAAAGTTATTTCAGTAGAACTCTTAATGTATAAAAGTTATTTCAGTAGAACTCTTAATGTATAAAAGTTATTTCAGTAGAACTCTTAATGTATAAAATTTATTTCAGTAGAACTCTTAATGTATAAAAGTTATTTCAGTAGAACTCTTAATGTATAAAAGTTATTTCAGTAGAACTCTTAATGTATAAAAGTTATTTCAGTAGAACTCTTAATGTATAAAAGTTATTTCAGTAGAACTCTTAATGTATAAAAGTTATTTCAGTAGAACTCTTAATGTATAAAAGTTATTTCAGTAGAACTCTTAATGTATAAAAGTTATTTCAGTAGAACTCTTAATGTATAAAAGTTATTTCAGTAGAACTCTTAATGTATAAAAGTTATTTCAGTAGAACTCTTAATGTATAAAAGTTATTTCAGTAGAACTCTTAATGTATAAAAGTTATTTCAGTAGAACTCTTAATGTATAAAAGTTATTTCAGTAGAACTCTTAATGTATAAAAGTTATTTCAGTAGAACTCTTAATGTATAAAAGTTATTTCAGTAGAACTCTTAATGTATAAAAGTTATTTCAGTAGAACTCTTAATGTATAAAAGTTATTTCAGTAGAACTCTTAATGTATAAAAGTTATTTCAGTAGAACTCTGAATGTATAAAAGTTATTTCAGTAGAACTCTTAATGTATAAAAGTTATTTCAGTAGAACTCTTAATGTATAAAAGTTATTTCAGTAGAACTCTTAATGTATAAAAGTTATTTCAGTAGAACTCTTAATGTATAAAAGTTATTTCAGTAGAACTCTTAATGTATAAAATTTATTTCAGTAGAACTCTTAATGTATAAAAGTTATTTCAGTAGAACTCTTAATGTATAAAAGTTATTTCAGTAGAACTCTTAATGTATAAAAGTTATTTCAGTAGAACTCTTAATGTATAAAAGTTATTTCAGTAGAACTCTTAATGTATAAAAGTTATTTCAGTAGAACTCTTAATGTATAAAAGTTATTTCAGTAGAACTCTTAATGTATAAAAGTTATTTCAGTAGAACTCTGAATGTATAAAAGTTATTTCAGTAGAACTCTTAATGTATAAAAGTTATTTCAGTAGAACTCTTAATGTATAAAAGTTATTTCAGTAGAACTCTTAATGTATAAAAGTTATTTCAGTAGAACTCTTAATGTATAAAAGTTATTTCAGTAGAACTCTTAATGTATAAAATTTATTTCAGTAGAACTCTTAATGTATAAAAGTTATTTCAGTAGAACTCTTAATGTATAAAAGTTATTTCAGTAGAACTCTTAATGTATAAAAGTTATTTCAGTAGAACTCTTAATGTATAAAAGTTATTTCAGTAGAACTCTTAATGTATAAAAGTTATTTCAGTAGAACTCTTAATGTATAAAAGTTATTTCAGTAGAACTCTTAATGTATAAAAGTTATTTCAGTAGAACTCTTAATGTATAAAAGTTATTTCAGTAGAACTCTTAATGTATAAAAGTTATTTCAGTAGAACTCTTAATGTATAAAAGTTATTTCAGTAGAACTCTTAATGTATAAAAGTTATTTCAGTAGAACTCTTAATGTATAAAAGTTATTTCAGTAGAACTCTTAATGTATAAAAGTTATTTCAGTAGAACTCTTAATGTATAAAAGTTATTTCAGTAGAACTCTGAATGTATAAAAGTTATTTCAGTAGAACTCTTAATGTATAAAAGTTATTTCAGTAGAACTCTTAATGTATAAAAGTTATTTCAGTAGAACTCTTAATGTATAAAAGTTATTTCAGTAGAACTCTTAATGTATAAAAGTTATTTCAGTAGAACTCTTAATGTATAAAATTTATTTCAGTAGAACTCTTAATGTATAAAAGTTATTTCAGTAGAACTCTTAATGTATAAAAGTTATTTCAGTAAAACTCTTAATGTATAAAAGTTATTTCAGTAGAACTCTTAATGTATAAAAGTTATTTCAGTAGAACTCTTAATGTATAAAAGTTATTTCAGTAGAACTCTTAATGTATAAAAGTTATTTCAGTAGAACTCTTAATGTATAAAAGTTATTTCAGTAGAACTCTGAAATGTATAAAAGTTATTTCAGTAGAACTCTTAATGTATAAAAGTTATTTCAGTAGAACTCTTAATGTATAAAAGTTATTTCAGTAGAACTCTTAATGTATAAAAGTTATTTCAGTAGAACTCTTAATGTATAAAAGTTATTTCAGTAGAACTCTTAATGTATAAAATTTATTTCAGTAGAACTCTTAATGTATAAAAGTTATTTCAGTAGAACTCTTAATGTATAAAAGTTATTTCAGTAGAACTCTTAATGTATAAAAGTTATTTCAGTAGAACTCTTAATGTATAAAAGTTATTTCAGTAGAACTCTTAATATATAAAATTTATTTCAGTAGAACTCTTAATGTATAAAAGTTATTTCAGTAGAACTCTTAATGTATAAAAGTTATTTCAGTAGAACTCTTAATGTATAAAAGTTATTTCAGTAGAACTCTTAATGTATAAAAGTTATTTCAGTAGAACTCTTAATGTATAAAAGTTATTTCAGTAGAACTCTTAATGTATAAAAGTTATTTCAGTAGAACTCTTAATGTATAAAAGTTATTTCAGTAGAACTCTTAATGTATAAAATTTATTTCAGTAGAACTCTTAATGTATAAAAGTTATTTCAGTAGAACTCTTAATGTATAAAAGTTATTTCAGTAGAACTCTTAATGTATAAAAGTTATTTCAGTAGAACTCTTAATGTATAAAAGTTATTTCAGTAGAACTCTTATGTATAAAATTTATTTCAGTAGAACTCTTAATGTATAAAATTTATTTCAGTAGAACTCTTAATGTATAAAATTTATTTCAGTAGAACTCTTAATGTATAAAAGTTATTTCAGTAGAACTCTTAATGTATAAAAGTTATTTCAGTAGAACTCTTAATGTATAAAAGTTATTTCAGTAGAACTCTTAATGTATAAAAGTTATTTCAGTAGAACTCTTAATGTATAAAAGTTATTTCAGTAGAACTCTTAATGTATAAAAGTTATTTCAGTAGAACTCTTAATGTATAAAAGTTATTTCAGTAGAACTCTTAATGTATAAAATTTATTTCAGTAGAACTCTTAATGTATAAAAGTTATTTCAGTAGAACTCTTAATGTATAAAAGTTATTTCAGTAGAACTCTTAATGTATAAAAGTTATTTCAGTAGAACTCTTAATGTATAAAAGTTATTTCAGTAGAACTCTTAATGTATAAAATTTATTTCAGTAGAACTCTTAATGTATAAAAGTTATTTCAGTAGAACTCTTAATGTATAAAAGTTATTTCAGTAGAACTCTTAATGTATAAAAGTTATTTCAGTAGAACTCTTAATGTATAAAAGTTATTTCAGTAGAACTCTTAATGTATAAAAGTTATTTCAGTAGAACTCTTAATGTATAAAAGTTATTTCAGTAGAACTCTTAATGTATAAAAGTTATTTCAGTAGAACTCTTAATGTATAAAATTTATTTCAGTAGAACTCTTAATGTATAAAAGTTATTTCAGTAGAACTCTTAATGTATAAAAGTTATTTCAGTAGAACTCTTAATGTATAAAATTTATTTCAGTAGAACTCTTAATGTATAAAAGTTATTTCAGTAGAACTCTTAATGTATAAAAGTTATTTCAGTAGAACTCTTAATGTATAAAAGTTATTTCAGTAGAACTCTTAATGTATAAAAGTTATTTCAGTAGAACTCTTAATGTATAAAATTTATTTCAGTAGAACTCTTAATGTATAAAAGTTATTTCAGTAGAACTCTTAATGTATAAAAGTTATTTCAGTAGAACTCTTAATGTATAAAAGTTATTTCAGTAGAACTCTTAATGTATAAAAGTTATTTCAGTAGAACTCTTAATGTATAAAAGTTATTTCAGTAGAACTCTTAATGTATAAAAGTTATTTCAGTAGAACTCTTAATGTATAAAAGTTATTTCAGTAGAACTCTTAATGTATAAAAGTTATTTCAGTAGAACTCTTAATGTATAAAATTTATTTCAGTAGAACTCTTAATGTATAAAAGTTATTTCAGTAGAACTCTTAATGTATAAAAGTTATTTCAGTAGAACTCTTAATGTATAAAAGTTATTTCAGTAGAACTCTTAATGTATAAAAGTTATTTCAGTAGAACTCTTAATGTATAAAAGTTATTTCAGTAGAACTCTTAATGTATAAAAGTTATTTCAGTAGAACTCTTAATGTATAAAAGTTATTTCAGTAGAACTCTTAATGTATAAAAGTTATTTCAGTAGAACTCTTAATGTATAAAAGTTATTTCAGTAGAACTCTTAATGTATAAAAGTTATTTCAGTAGAACTCTTAATGTATAAAAGTTATTTCAGTAGAACTCTTAATGTATAAAAGTTATTTCAGTAGAACTCTTAATGTATAAAAGTTATTTCAGTAGAACTCTTAATGTATAAAATTTATTTCAGTAGAACTCTTAATGTATAAAAGTTATTTCAGTAGAACTCTTAATGTATAAAAGTTATTTCAGTAGAACTCTTAATGTATAAAAGTTATTTCAGTAGAACTCTTAATGTATAATAGTTATTTCAGTAGAACTCTTAATGTATAAAAGTTATTTCAGTAGAACTCTTAATGTATAAAAGTTATTTCAGTAGAACTCTTAATGTATAAAAGTTATTTCAGTAGAACTCTTAATGTATAAAGGTTATTTCAGTAGAACTCTTAATGTATAAAAGCTTAAAAAGCTTAAAAAGCAGCTTAAAAACATACTCTTTCTTTGTTGGATATCTGCCATACCAATTTTTAGAATTATTCGTGACGTTTATGATTCATCAAAATAACAATCGTAGAAGATCATTTAGAACTAGTGAACTCTTCCACCAGGACATCTCATAGAACCTCTAGTTCCAATCTTTAAAAATTATCTAGACACTTTCACTAAGCTTCACTTTCTTTTCCGGGAAAAAAAATATGTTAATTTTTCCTTTTCAGATGAACTTCTAGCAAGACTTGAGTCAATTCATTATTTGTAACATTCAAAATTTTGATCTATATCTGTTAGAAAAATGCAATTTGAAGTAAAGGCCCTAAGAGGGCCTCGGATCATGCGCGTTTATGATTCAGTAGTTTGTGCTCTTTGAAGCGAAAACTGAGGGTTCCATACTCGTCCGTGACACATGTGCTTAGAGTATTGTCGAGCATTCTTAGTCACTCCGCTTATAATAATCTTTTCAACTTGAACTGCCATCGTTCATCTAGTGACTCATTCTAGTGACTCATCTAGTGACTCATCTAGTGACTGCCATCGTTCATCTAGTGACTCATTCATTAATTCAGCTAGCATTCTTTAATTACATCAACAAGAACATTCATTATAAACAGGCTATTTCTTGTTTGGGTGAGAAGAATAAGAATAAAAAGTTGAAAAATTATATTACCTTAGAGACGAGGAATTATTACATAGCTCTTTCTGCAAAGCGAAAAAATTGATCTGGTACGGAGATCTCTGTTGGAGTATGTAAGGTGTATTCCAGTACATAGAAAAGGGCAAGAGGAGCTCAACTTGTCTCTCACTATTTTTTAAATTTTATTCAATTCTTCTTTATTTGTGCGCAGAACCACGTTTCCAGATAATTTGGTTGTGAAGGACATGAGCTGGGTGCAGGCAATATCTATGGCCGAAGCTAAAAACTCAGAACTGGCCAAAATAACGTTGCGATTCGTAGCACGGATAAATCATTTGCAAAAACGCCGGGGCCCCCGAAAAAATGATTTAATGTCGAAAACCCGGAATCGATCGCTTATTCTCATAAGCAACTCAATCACTATCAGACAGGAAAACCTCTCACTTTGAACAAAAATTTTTTCGGCCATGAGGAAGGTTTTCAACAACAAAAAACTCTCCTTTGAAGTCTCGAATCACTTTTCAGTTAATTTTATCAGTCCAGTGCTGACTTGGAACAGCTGTTTTCTGACAAGACCAAGGGTTTAAGGTGAAATGAAGCCTTGAAATGATGGAGGGAAAGACCGAATGCAAGCAGGGTCCAAGGACTAGAAGAAATGAAGAAGAAATAAAGAGGAAGAGAGAGAGAGGGAGTGAGAAAGGCACAGAAAGTGAGAAAGAAAAGTAGAGATAAAAACGAGGAGAGAAGTAAGGATTGAGAGGACTAGAAAGAGATAAAATGCAACGAAAACAGGAGAGAAAAGCATAGAGAAAGAGAGAAAAGAGAGATGGAGAGAAAAGGAGAGAAAGATAGAGAGATAGAGAAAGAAGATTTACAGGAGAGAAATGAGAAAAATGTTTAGAGAGTGTTGGTGGTGTTTGAAATATTCGTTCCTGCTTAGTAGACAAGCCAGGCCTCTTTTCAACACATTGTCATTCTGTGTATGAAGTTTTTATCCGTTACACGAATACATCTGCAAGACTTCAAGATATCAGCCACTTTTGCTAGCCCATGAACTTTCTGATGAAGTTGGTCTTCAACTGTCGACTCATGTGAATATCGATTGATTGATTGGATCTAAGTTTCTCGAATCGAGTTCATCATTTCAATGTTGTTAGCCAGTTAGCATATGACACTTTCTCACTTTACTGATAATGAACTATGAAAATTTGAGTAGCTTCATTATTCATGCACATTACGCATTTGTGAATGAAGACTTCAGTCGCGTTTGAACATGTTGTGCCTGTTCTTAGAGCAGGTTTTGGTTCTTTTTTACTTGTGGTAAGCGCTTTACTTGAGGGTTTTTTTATAAATAACGTTTTTGAAGATTATTTTTACATTAAAAACGCTTAGGCTTAGGAAAAGCTTACGTTAACGAGGCCGTACGGCTTAAGCGAACGAGACCGCATAAGAAAATTAAATTTATTTATTTTTTCAAAAAAATTTTTTTAGAACGCACCGAAAAGACCCCCCCCCCAGTAAAGCGTGCCCCCCCAAGTAAAGTTGTGCCAGGTTTTTAGACCTGTTGTTCAAAAAAATTTTCTTGTTTTTATCTTTCTTTAATAAACCCGTTGTACTTCTTCAAAACAATCGGTCTTGTTATTCTTCTCTCTTCAAGACTTGTTTTGCTCTGACAAATTAGATTCTTTTCTCTAAACGACTCATATTGTTTTTGCAAATTATGCTGATTTTAAGCGGTGATGGCTCTAAATTGTTCACTAACACAATGGATTCGAAAAAGTGGAAATTTTCTACAAGATCCATTTGTGTACACTTTTCGGTTCTTTCTGCTTCGTCAGAACCAAAAAATAGCTGAAATTAGCTCACTGCGTATTCAAAAGTAAGCCAGGCACTATTGTTTTCGAGAACGAAGATACGAAGGATACAACTTAGAACAGTAAAAAGAAGAAAGAGAGAAAGAGAGAGAGAGATGAAAAAAGAGGGAGGCATTGAGAGAGAGAAAAAGAGAGCAAACAATCATATTTGTTACAGAGAAAAATTTTCATGTTACAAGAATGGTTTCTTGTTGCATGATCAGCTGTTATGTGAAGGCGATTGGGTTTCGGTAACTCTAGAAGTGATGCTATGAGGAGAAAAGGGGTAATTGATAAGGAGAGTATTTGAAATAAGTACTCGCGAACTGACAAAATGAGTCGCAAAGAGAGATAAAGTGAGAAAAATTACAATACAGAGCGTAAGAGAGAGAGGGGAGAGAGAGAGAGAAAGGGAGAGAAAAGCGAGAGAGATAGAGAGAGATAGAGAGAGATAGAGAGAGAGAGGGAGAGAGAGAAAGAAAGAGAGAGAGAGAGAGAGAGAATGAGAAGGGGCAACAGCAAAGGAGTAAGCGAGAGAATTAAGCAGAGAACCTGATACAGATACCAAAAAAGAATGAAAAAATACACAATCACCAGACTAGATACGCACACTAAAAAGAAAGAATAGAAGCGAACATACTTAAGGATGAAGAAAGTAACATCGGAAATAATAAATAGAGGTGATCAAAAAAAATCCCTATAATTTGGCGGTCCGCTTGCTAAGTGATCAATGTTATAGTAAGCCCCTATAAGTTTTTTTATTTTTCGTCTTATATCCTGATGAATACGAATCAAAAGTTATCAAAAAACAAACTACAAGAAGTTTGTGCTAGAGCTCCTTACTCTGAATAGTGTAGAACAGTTTATAAAGAATTTTCCGATGAATTATATGCTTTTGAGACATCCAAAGAAGCATCACTTGTGTTAAGAGAAAAAATGGCAATAAATTCTTTTCGTATTGTAAGCACCGATTCAAAAATCTTAATGAATCGTACAATGTTTCTGATAGCAACAATGTGGCAATAACTGATACTTCAGTCAAAGCCTAGATGTTCCCCTCTTACTTTTCTTCCGTTTATTCCATTCCTGCACAAAATGTATTACCGGCTCCCTATGTCCGAAGTAATTTGTCAAACCTCGATTTCGTTGATGACTCCATGATACTGAAAGCTATTTCACAACTCGAGAACAAGGCTAACACCCCTCCTGATCTTATTCCGAATATTTTTATCAAGAATTTTAAATTTGCCCTTCTAGCTCCTCTCAGAATTATTTTCAATAACTGTTTTACAACCGGTCAAATACCTGATTCGTGGAAGTTCGCGATTGTCAAACCCATACCAAAAGTAAGAGGGTCGTCGAGTCTTTCCGACCCATACATATGTGTTCCTTGACCAAAGTTTTCGAAAAAAATCTAGCGAATTTCTTATACTCGTGTATTGAGAAAAATTGTTTACTGTCCCAATTCCAATGCGGGTTTCGATCTAAACGTTCAACCATAACCTCACTCGCTGAATCACATTCTTTCATGATAAACCATCTCATTAAACATATCTCTTGATGGCGTTTATTCTCACCCCGCAGTAGTATCCAGTGGAGTTCCTCAAGGCTCCTCTATTGGCCCTTTATTGTTTCTGCTGTTCATTGACGATATTACTAATGTTATTCCTACGACGATTCGATATAGCATTTTCGCCAACGATCTTAAGTTGTATGCAGTGGTCACAGCATTTTCGCCGTCACAGCGACTTGCAGTTAGCCATAAACAACATTTGCGACTTTTGTATAGAATGGAGCTTAACTCTGTCCTCTACCAAGTGTACTGTTTTGAACCTTGGTAAACA
The DNA here is from genome assembly GCA_964056735.1 of Allodiplogaster pararmata. NCBI lineage: Eukaryota > Metazoa > Nematoda > Chromadorea > Rhabditida > Diplogasteridae > Allodiplogaster > Allodiplogaster pararmata. The sequence continues at coordinate 26,588,834 of OZ057407.1, forward strand.
ACCTGTTTAGCTCAATTATAAAATCAATAATTCTATCCTGAGCAAACAATTCGCTGTTAAAGATTTAGGTATAACGATTGATGGTACTATGAGCTAGAAACTTCATATAGAGATTTCAAAGAGCATTCAAATCTAAGTCTCATTCTCTCCTCATGCATTCTTTCAATGTTTATGTTCGTCAAATACTCGAGTACGGTACAGAAATTTGGTCACCTGTCTCCAAACAACTAGTCAATGATATCAAATATGTGCAGCGTAATTACACTAGAATAGTCTTCTATAGATGTGGCCTCGGCAATGCTTCCTACTCCGAAAGATTGAAGTTTCTTGGTACTGAATCACTTGAACTTCGTCGCACTATAAGAAATCTATGTTTCCTTCATAAAAGCCTTTATTCAAACTTATCCATCGACTCTTCTCATTTGTATATACATACTTAATCTACACCAGCACTATTCACGACATGGTCACCAGTTGAACATTAGACTCCCCGTTCTGTATCCTGCTAGATTGTCTACTTTTGTTTCAAGATCGATTTCTATATGGGATTGTCTTCCTAGTGAAGTCAAGTCATTGCAAAGCTCTGCTATATTTAAAGAAAAAAAAGAACACATTGATACTTTCCTTAAACTCCTTGGTTCACTTGTAGCCTTCTAACAATAGAACATTTGTTTTTATCTTTTCTGTTTTAACTAGATTATCTCCAGCATAAGTGTTTAGACGATGTTCCTTTTTTGTTAGTTTATATATCATAGTCCATGCTCTGAGTTGTTTCATTAACTACGTGATATTGTTTATAATGTTGCGTGGAACAATACATGAAATGAGATGAATAAACTAAAACTATTCACTATGTAGTATACAGAGATCAGGGCATGATAAAAACTAATTGAGTCAATCTTCAAATGCTCAGTTCATTCAATTGTGGTCATAATCAAGCGACACTGCATTAAAACTGTATAACTGAGCATTTGAAGATTTATGATGAGAACAGTTAAGAAGAACCGGACCAGGCAAAGCACTTTTCAATTTTCAAAAAAAAAACACCTCAATTTTTTTTCAAATTCACTTTACTAGTCCAATTCAATCTCTTTGATTCATACTATTTTTTAGGACTAATCACAATTAAGATACTCCACGTTATGATAAATAATATCATTTTAATCATCAGTTACGTACGTTTATCACTTACGTAAACGGTTATTGTCAAGAAAATTTGAGGATTAAATGTTGAACTGAGCCAAAAACAACGTCTAACACTTAATTTTTTGAGGTTTTAATAACTAAATAAAGGGTTCATTTGTATTAAAATGTTTTAATAACTAAATGAAGGGTTCATTTGTATTCAAATGTTTTAATAACTAAATAAAGGGTTCATTTGTATTAAAATGTTTTAATAACTAAATAAAGGGTTCATTTGTATTCAAATGTTTTAATAACTAAATAAAGGGTTCATTTGTATTAAAATGTTTTAATAACTAAATAAAGGGTTCATTTGTATTCAAATGTTTTAATAACTAAATAAAGGGTTCATTTGTATTCAAATGTTTTAATAACTAAATAAAGGGTTCATTTGTATTCAAATGTTTTAATAACTAAATAAAGGGTTCATTTGTATTCAAATGTTTTAATAACTAAATAAAGGGTTCATTTGTATTCAAATGTTTTAATAACTAAATAAAGGGTTCATTTGTATTCAAATGTTTTAATAACTAAATAAAGGGTTCATTTGTATTCAAATGTTTTACACAATAAGAGTGAAAACTAGAATGTGTATCATTAACGTGTAAATAACGCGGAATTTTCCCAAAAAAAGAATATGAAACGAGTAGCTGGATTTTTATAAATTTCTCATGTGTAGTGGAAATCATCAATAATGCTTTGATTGTCGATGGAAGCTACAGCTTCGGTCCATTATCTTGTTAAAAAATCATAAACAACACACTTGTTCATTTCACATATTTATGCCCATATTTGCTAATCAAAGTTTCATTCGCCGTTTATGAATTTAAACTCACTCACTACCCCTCATACCATACTCACTACCCCTCATACCATATACCCCTCATACTCATACTCACTACCCCTCATACCATAAAAAAGTTTTCGAAAAGGAATCGAACTGGAGACTCTTTACGAAATCCTGTTTATCCTTTGGCGTTATCCTTTGACGTTATGTTTTGACGAAAAAGACATTAACGAACGAGAATAGTCAGTGCAGACAATACGGCGACACCTAGTTTTTCTCACGGCACCAAAAAAACAATTTTTATGGCTCTCCATGTTATAAACATTACATTGTTAAGTTACCGAGGGAGGCTTCTAATTAAAAAAAAGTTTTTGTGATTTTAGAATTTTAAGTTTTTAAATCGTTACTTTTCGTGGAATTCTCAAGCGTACAGTACCGTCCTGAAGTTTACCAAAAAGTATATTTTACTGTCTATATATACTGTATATATTCACCGAAAGCAATCTATGAATGCCCATGTTTTCAGCGAACGAAATCGGGTCCTTCTCTTCCTCAGAAGAGAAGAGAGGAGGTAGTGTTCATTCCTCGACACAAGCACGGTTAGCTTTTATTTATGTTTATTTTTTTCCGATTGTGCGTTAATTTCTATAGAGAAAACGTTTTTATTCGTTTCAATTCTCTAAAAAAAGTTTTGAAATCAAATATAATTGATGATAACATGAAAATAGATGCGAGATCGTCAAACATAGTTCGGAAGGTATCATCTTCAGTTTTCCAAATCTCACAATTCTTTTTTTAGCGAAGTTTTAACATAAATATTATAACATAAATATAAATATTATAAATATTATATAAATATTTGAACTCACTGACAGAAAATAGAAGATTCTCTGTCAGTGTTTGACGACTTTTACAATATTCGATAACTCTCCAGTATTTTTGTTGTTTGCGTCGCGGTCGCGTCGCGGCCGTCAGACTCTTACAATATTCGATAACTCTCCAGTATTTTCCGAACGACTTTTTTGTCGTTTTCGAATTGTATTAACTTTCTCTCGCCGTAAGCTAATTTTCCCACTTCCTTTTAAATACTTATGTTTTTACTATAATGAATGAAATCCATCGCATGGACAAAAATTTACACTCGGCTGGGACCGAACCTCCTCTGCCTAACCGGGGTTTGTAGAGCGTTAACCAATACACAAACCGAGCACACATTTTCCCATGCGATTTTCTGCCATGTCTAAGGCACGATGGCCGTTCTTTCTAGTCACGCATGTTCGTGAAGCAATTGCGTCATGAAAGGAGTGTAACTCCACAACCCATGAAAAACTTATTTTTCATTTGAGCCGAACACGAAACGGCTTTAAAATTTTTCAAATTAAACTTCGTCGATTCTCGTTGAAACCAAAAGGCAATATTTCTTTTCCTATAGAAAGGCTTCCTACTTCTGAACATGAAGTTCAAATTAACCAACCGTTTGCTACTCAATACCTTCAATTTTTATGATTCTCTCGGATGTGTTCATAAGTTAAGAGAATAACTTTGTTCTATGGGCCTTAAAATGTGCATTATCATGTGTGCGTGTGTAGCTCATTAGGTTAGAGCATCGCCCGGAATGCGAAAGGTCGAGGGTTCGGTTCCCGTCACACTACACGATTTTTGCACACGTTTATGCGAACAGTCCGCTCCTCTGCTCAGTATAAAAATCCGTTGCTTGAGATCAACGAGGAGTAGGGTATACTCTTATGGAGCGTTAGAATATCACTTTTCACTTTGGTAAGTGATTTTTTTTCTGCTAAGTGATTTTCTGCTATCTGGTTTTTTTGAACGCTCCAATTTCTCACCACGAAAACATGGACTACGGTAAAAAACAAGAACACATGCATTCTAATGGAGCGTTAGAATTCGCGAAAACATCGCAAAACATAATGATATCCCATTTTTTTCGAATTGCGTGAACGTCTTGTTCTAACCTAAAATGTGTACAATTAGTGAGAGAAATATAACGTTAGAGACATGAGCAGCGATGTCTTTTTTTCTTGCAGCGAGAGAGTTCAAACGGGATATCGTTATGTTTCATTATGTTTTCGCGAATTCTAACGCTCCATTAGAATGCATGTGGTCTTTCTTTTTACCGTAGTCCATGTTTTCGTGGTGAGACATTGGAGCGTTCGAAAAAACCAAATAGCAGAAAATCACTTAGCAAAGTGAAAAGTGATATTCTAACCCTCCATTATTTACAACTTCAAAATTGGAGGCAGTAAAACGATAAGATGCTTTGTGACTGTTTGTATCAGTCAAAAAAGTCCCTGTGAAAAAACCTTTGTAACTGAACTTGAAGAGAAAATATTGTTTTCCATTGTTTTAAAAGTTGTCAAAACAGCAAAAATTTGAAGCCCGACCAGCTTAAAACCAACATTTTCATGGAAACTTAACAAAAAAACTCATAGGCTCGCCAAAAGCGGAAGAAATGCAATGCCCGCATGTCATCATAAAAAGGAATACTATTTTTATCCAGATTGAAGGCGTTGTTTCGCAATAATCTGCTTTCTGAATGTCAAGACAGCAGAAGTTAAAATTTATTGGTAAAAAGGAAGTTTGTTCGCGCCGTGCGATTATAAAAAAGGATTGAAAAAGGCTCAAAGAGTGAAAAAATAAGTAAAATAAAATAAAATAAAGAGAAGAGAAGAGAAGGATAACAGAAGGCAAACCATTTCCGGCGCGAATTTTTAAGCTCTAACATAGAGAGTCCGTTTATTTTTTAACCCTTTCTTGAATCTGATTTTTATCGCTTTTGTTCTCTTGTTCCTAGCCCTGAACCTTGTTTCTGGTTATCCAACTCGTCCCTTTTCACCACCCGGTACTGGTGTACTAAACTAAGCGTTCGGGAGAAAAATTTTAAAGCAAG